>CM056381.1:34233753-34940201 GCA_029718625.1 Synaphobranchus kaupii | reverse complement strand
GTTCAAGCGAAACGGCTCAATAAACACATCTTTACCCATTTGTCCCTTCTCAAAAAACTGAAGTTCCTCTTCCTCCTCAGAACTGTCGGATTTGTGAGTGTCTGCCATTGTTGTACACCGATACTAGGCGCTAACCAGCAATAGGGAAATATTTGCACTTTCTCCACGTATGACGTCATACATCTATGATTCTATTGTCAGCGGATTTTTCAACGGTTTTTTCAAACTTCGCTAATTTTATATAATTTCCATGTAGTTATATATACAAAGAACTTGATATTATTGTATAAATACCGGTCTAGTTTGTAAATATAAACGTTGTCCATTATCTAAGGGTGCTTACCCTTTAAGGGTGCTTACCCTTTAAGAATCATTGATTTTACGGGGGCAACAAGGCCACCTGGTGGGGCACTAAGGCCATCAACCAAATGCAGGTTTTGGACCCTGCTGAAAGTGTGGATATATGGTTCAAATAATTACAGTAGGTATTATTACTTGCCTATATATTTTTTTTAAATTACCCATAACCTCTTATAACCTAGAAGAACGCAATCAATGACATTTATTACACAAAAGAGGTTGCACGGTGTCAATATTTTTAGCAAACAGCAGTATGTGTAAACACATGTTATAAAACGGATAGATCCTGTCCATTGTTACTATTAGTCAAATTGTTTTCCAGCCATGACAATAATCCCGGTAAATAGAATGTTACTTTGCACATCGTTTAAACACCATTGCCTGTCGACCATTTTAAATAGTGTAACGCTAACGGATCCATTAGCCTACACAAACAGTATAGCAAAGTTCCAGAAAACTGAAACGTTTAACAAGCAGTAGGCTACACTTTACCGGCGAAAAATTGACGAAGAATACCTGCACCTGCGTTGACAGTTACTTCACAGGGTTTCCGCTGGTAGCCTAATAATCAGACATGGTGCTGCACCACGGCAAGATTTAGAGCGCGAAAGAGATAATTATTTGACAGATCAAGGTTAAATTTGCTTAAAGCAAAAAATTAATAACCAACGTTATCTTACTTGCAGTGAATACCATAGACGGCTAAAAGAGGAAACAGTTAGCAAGTTGGCTAATAATAACGTTAGCTAGCAGGCTAATCGCCATTAATAGTATCTTATAGTAAATAGAATCATACTCAATTACTTCTTTGCTGATGCCCTGGACACGGAAAGAGAGATTTCGACAGATCAACCAAGGATAAGTTTGCTTACACGAGTTATCAGCTGTGGTCACAAGTCTAACCTGTTAACGGTTGATATGACCGCACGACGAAAACCAATAAGTAACAACATGAAGGAAGAAAATGTCCAATCACGGCATACAAAAAATGTTTCCATGGCACTGGTAAATACGTTGATGGGTCACAGGTTTGACTTGCAGGCATTTTAGTCAAAGTAAAAGGGCAGTCCGGCCAAAATGGCCTAAAGACTCGCAGACAGCCAAATAGCAGGGCACTGACGGCCATGGCCGTATAGCCGCCATGTAATTTATGCCCTGTCCATGTCGGTGTTAAACCCTAATGTTAAAGATTATTATATGTGTCAAAACACGTCATAATGGTTAGTCCAAATAATATTTATCAGAGCCTAGGCTACTATTGATCCATATAGCCTATTCCTTGCTCGCACGCTTTAACTACACAAGCATGAGCATGTCTGTTTCGCCATCATATAAGCAATCCGCCAAGGTGGAAAAGCAGGCTTTTAAAGAGAATGGGATTATTTATTTATTGCATGTGATTTGGTTTATTGCATGTTATGCCCAAGACACACCTATAATTAAGTTCAGCCTATTTGCACTTTGCGCCGTACTTAGCGCTCAAATAACACACCGTCTAACTAGCAAAAGTGGACTTGGACATGCCCTAAATGCACTTGCACCATGCGTTTTAGACCAATCGCTAAGATTGTCAAGATAGAGCCCAGAGTGTCACAATAAAACTCTCAATATAAACAATGACTGACAGCGGGTCAGAACTGCTTCTGTGAAACAAACACACATCTAATCTATGCCTAGCCCTGACTGCCAAATTTAATGGAAAATGCACTTCCTCAATTGGTTGTTCTGTGTGCCTTTGTGTATGAGTGAGAGGTAGAGAGTGGAACAGAGCAGCTGCCATGATGTCCAGAGTAGAATGAGCTGTAGGCTAGAGGTAAAGAAAATTGCTGGGGCGTGGTATGATACCTAGAGCTCAGCCCCTATGTTACCACCTTTTCACACCTAGATTTGGAATTTTTCAAATTTTAAAAGGGTGGTCTGTCTAAACCAGGGGCTGGAACTTTTATTTAGCATTTTATTTTAGAAATGCTAGAGTTTGAAAGTACACTGATATTTGTTTAATCGTCTGAATCGCACCTGCGACATAATGAAATTGACGTAATTTGTAATGTCTCAGGCTGTGGGACACTTGTCGTGTACCTCCTGAAATTTGTAGCGGCACACACCATGTCTCACAGCTTTGATTGGCGTATTTAAAATGTAAACTAACTTTAGGGAAAAAAAAATAATTTATAAATCAAATTTCATATTAGTATAACCAGGTTTGAAATAAAATGCACTTTTTATTACTATACTTAAGTACATAGTTAAATAATTAAAAGCCTAGTATTAGCACAATTTAACGTCACTTACGACGTTAAAGTGTACTAATACTGGGCTATCCGGGGATGAAAATAAAGAACACTTTTTTAAAGTATACTAAAATACAACTATAAATACTTCAGATTTAGTATACTTATTTGAAGTATACTACAGTACTACTTGAAATATACATACAATATAGTGCACTTTTTGTAAGTGTACTGAAATACACTTTTAAGTGAATTTAAAGTACACTTTTATAAAACTCACTAATAGTGTGTTATCTAGGACTACAAAACGGTACAACTTTTTTATAAGTACAATAAATTACCACTAAGTATTTTAGAGTTAGTATACGTTTTTGAAGTACGCTACAGTACGACTTGAAATATACTTAAAATAAAGTGCATGTTGTAAGTACAATAAAACACTTCAAATGAAGTGACCATAAAATACACTTCAATAAAGCTTACTAATAGTGTGCCATGTAGAACTTGAAAAATATATACTTCTCATAAGTGTACTAAATGTATGTATGTATGTATGTATTTTAGATGTAGTATACTTGTTTGGAGCTACACTAGAGTACAAATTAAAATGTACTTACAATAAAGTGCACTTTTTGTAAGTGTACTGAAATACACTTTTAATGAAGTGAAATAAAAAGTACACTTTAATAAAGCTTACTAATAGCGTGCTATTCATGACTTTCAAATAGTACACTTTTTATAACCACTATAAGTATTTCCAATTTAGTACACTTTTTTAGAGTACACTAAAATACAGCTTATAATAAACTTGCAATAAAGTACACTTTTTATAAGTATACCTAAATACCAACTACAATTATTGCAGAATTAGTACATTTATTTTTAAATAAATTAACATTAAAGTTCTACTTAATGACAACTATTTAGAAGTGCATCTTAAACATACTTCAAATTAAGTACAAAAAGGAAAACTATACTTGTAATAACTTTTGTATACTTAAATTGTATTTTTATAACACTAAAGTATACTACTTTTTCACCTGGGAAACTGTTTACTGACAACGGTTTTCAAAGTATTCCCGATTCAATATTGGTTTTCGGCGCTGCCCTCTGACTGCTATACAGTTCTGTAGCTATGTTGGTCTACTGTATTTCAAACCAACATGTACTCATCACTGGGCAGATTGGTTCAAACCTTCTCTCAAAGAGCCTAATTCATACGCTTAGAGTATGTGCTGCCACCCATGAAAGTGACCTGTACAAAAAGGCATTGTATTTTCATACTGCAGTTTTGTGTAGGCTATTTCTCTATTCTTCTTCTACCAATATTGATAGCTGTGATAATATTGGTAGGTAGCTTTTGAAAGGTGATCTAAATCTTTCAATCCGTTTACATTTCAAATACTTTTTAGAAGTATTCTAAAGCTATATGAGTAGATGTATAATTGTATGCTGTGTATTGCATTAGGCTATTCAATGTATACTTTCACCTATTGTTGTGATTTCTACCCTTTGAGCTCCGCTATGTATGACATATCAGGCCAATTCAGACTACATGTTATGCTATGACTGAAATCTTATCCACTACTACTCTGTATGTCAACAGTGTGTGTTTTCTCATATATTTCATACTACTTAGGTGTACATAAGTGATTTCATGGGTGGTGGTATAAGCAGGGCTCGAAATTGCGACCGTTTTGGTCGCATATGCTCCCGAAATTTAATCTGTGCGACCTCGAATATAATTGGGAGCATTTGTGCGAGTGCAAATAATGGTTTTGGTGCGACCTTTTTTTCTTCTTCTTTCCCCCCCCCCCCCCCCCCCCCCCCCCCCCCCCCCAGTCGAACGTCCCTTTCGCTGTACATTCGCTAGTTAGTACACTCAGTATGTGCCTTGTGAGCTGACAATGACCATTCTAACCAATCAAACGTGAGCTTGACGTTCTTACCTTTAATGCTGATTTTAGATGGGTTAAGATTAGCCTTCAATCACTCCCTTTCACGGCACTCCCACTGTTACGTGACACAGAGAGCTAACGCGTTAACTAATGTTACGTGAAGACAAAAGTTTATCAATTTATTAACGTTACCTAACTAGCTAAATTGGTAACGTTAGCTAGCGTTATCGAAAGCTAACATTATGAAGCGAACGATTACGGCATTTTTTAGTAACGTTACTAAAAACGTAACACGTAGTCGCCGTGGCTGCTGAAACAGTTGGCGATGGCGACGTGGGTACACCAGCAGCGAAGAAGGCGTACACTTTTCGGAGAGAGTGGCTGAAGGACTTTGAATGGCTTAGGTATGACAACGGCGCAATGCACTAGCCTGTGGGACGGAGATAGCAGGTAACAGTGCCAGTGGCGGCTCCTGAGCTGAAAATTGGGGGGGGGGGCGGAAAATGTACCTTTAAACTGATTATTGGTCTTAATCATTTTTCAATCAGTTTCCTTGATTAACAATAGGCTACATCAGCGTTTAATTCACCAATTACTCAATGCCATCAAATGTAGCCAGTTCTTCTCAATTAGGCTATTAGGCAAGTAATACAATTATTTTAACTTGCATCGCAAAATTGTGCAACATTATTATAATTATTATTATTGTCAACATTATAATTGTGGATACATGTGCTCTTCGTTCTCTGCACTCTTAATTCTGAAAATATTAATGGAAATTAAACGATCTTAAAGCTCAGCTTTTGTTAGATTTTTTTATTTATTTAGCACAACCTGCAATAAAAAAATAATCTAACAAAAGCTGAGCTTTAAAATAGTTTAATTTCCATGAATATTTTCGGAATTAAGAGTGCGGAGAACGAAGAGCACATGTATCCACAATTATAATGTTGATTAAAATGTGCACAATTTTGCGACGCAAGTTAAAATTATTTTATTACTTGCCTAATAGCCTAATTGAGGAGAACCGGTTACATTTGATGGCATTGAGTAATTGGTGAATTAAACGCTGATGTAGCCTATTGTTAATCCAGGAAACTGATTGAAAAATGACTAAGACCAATAATCAGTTTAAAGGGAAGTTTTCCGCCCCCCCCCCCCCCCCCCCAATTTTCAGCTCAGGAGACGCCACTGAACAGTGCGTTTGCAACCAAATTTTAAATCCTGGCCCCAGGATATTGCGTAAAGCCCCAGTGGTGGCCTACCATGCGTTTTTAAGGCTACTTTCACCGTACTGTTATATTGTCGTTTTTTATCAATAAAATAAATAAATATATATTACATATATTGTTGGTGCTCCTTACATTTTGGTGGGTGCTCCTAAATTTTTGCTGGTGCTCCTAACTTTTTGAAGTTGGGAGCACCAGTGCTACCAAGTAAAAAAGTTAATTTCGAGCCCTGGGTATAAGCCTAGGCCACATGTCCAGTATAGGCTACTCCTTGTATGAATGATACCATTTCTAATCAACAAATAAAGAGTAGAGTCTATGATGGTATAAGTCAACATGAAATACAGCTGTATATTGTACACTCCAGCAGAAAGTTATATATAGTTTTCAAGTGTGTACAGTCTTCCTTGCAAAATAATCAGCATCACGTATAGAAATATATATACTATTGTGCTGCCCTTAATGTACAAATGTGCATGATAGATCTATAGCCTATGTCTAAACCTACTCTAGTGGGACCTCTATAGCCTAATCCAGCAGTCATTGGCCACTTACTATTTTGAAGAACATGAATTAGAATGAATTAGAACTTCTTTGAGAGAAGGTTTGAACCAATCTGCCCAGTGATGAGTACATGTTGTTTGAAGTACAGTAGACCAACATAGCTACAGAACTGTATAGCAGTCAGATATAAAAAACGGAGTACTGGGAATCCCTGATAGTGTAGAGAGCTGAAGTTTGGCGTAGTGGTGCTCATTTGAATTTCCTGTCTTTTGCGGCATTTTCACACTTAAAACATAGTTTTTTGTCATTAATTCCCAGGGTTTTTTTAAACTATTGTTGCATATTCACTTTAAAGTTGAATAAACATAACTGAAGATTACACAATCACTAGAAAATGTATAGCTACATACCACTAGAAAGTTCAATTAATGTGCCTCGAGAGCATCCTAATAGACCAGAATAAGACCAAATAACATTACAAATATCATAATATAACCAATAACATAATAACAACATAACATTAAATATTTTATAACACATTGGAAATAAAACTATTCACTGCACATCCATGGTTTAAAGCTCAAATTGAAGAAGAGGCTGTACCATTCAGAAATTTTCAGTGTGAAGTAGTGTACAATTCTTCCCAGGGTATATTTGTTCCCGCCCACTGCCGCGTCCGTCACTTGAACAGGAAAAATAACCAATCACTGCTCAACTACAAGTAGGGAAGTTGAGCAATGTCCAATCAGATAACACTTTTGTTGTGCACGTTTATGCAAAGACAAGGCCTGCGTCCCAATATTCTTCACTCCTCTCCTACAAGGAAGTATGCATAATAGCCTGTACGTTTCGAGTATTTGCATGTACAGTATACAATGTACCTGACATTGCGATTTGCGTTGAGACATTAATTCATATGTAACCATTAATATGTCATTAAGATGTAATCAGCAAAATTAGATTAAAACACAAAGATCCGTTTCTGGGGCATGGAGTAGAGGAGGTGGTAGTGGAAATTTTTCACTCCCCACCTCCTTTCCTCCACTCGTCTCCTACCCGGAAATATGCAAACATTTCAAGTACAAGTAGTTGCATGTACAGTAAACAATATACCTGACATTGCGGTTGGCATTGAGACATTAATTCATATTCAACAATTAATATGCAATTAGCAACATTAGATTAAGACACAAAGGTTGGTTTCCGGGGCATGGAGGGGAGGAGCTGGTAGTGGAGGAATGGAGTGTACATTTTTTGAGTATTGGGACGCACCCTAACTACCTTTCTGAACCTATCCGTGGTCCGTAGATAGCATTCGCACTACCCTATGTACCATTAATGCGAGTGTATGAACTAGTTAATAATGTTTCTTTACTGGCCAATTCAACAAATACATTGATAATTATCAAACCACTTGTAGATTGCTGGCTAGCATAGAGCGTATAATCGACACAGTTCAGTGCTTTTTCAGAATTGTACACTACAACGAGACTAAAATAACGGAGATCCTCTGGTAATAATTAGGCTACATTACCCCACCTACCCCTGTAAAACGTATCCCGTCCGAATAGGGCTGACACAACATTACAATTCTTATACAATCTGTCAATGTCAGGCTCTTCCCGTTTTAAGTTTAATTTTTACCCTACGTAAGTTAGAAAGCTGGCTAGAACCCCATTGCAATGGAAGATATAACGTTAGCTAACATTATTTAACTTGGCTAAGATAATTATTTTTGTTGCATTGTACCGAAAATAACTCTGTAACGTTATACATTAGGTAAGTTAGGCTATTCATTTTTAGCTAATAACTTAAACCACGCTTCCGTTATTAATGTTAGCCATTTGCGATCATACGTTAAGTTAGCTAACGTTAACGTTACTGGCTAAAAATGTCATCTTAAAACTATCACTCTTCAACTGTGTTGTGTTGGTATGATTTAGTCTAATGTTACATTCTGCCAAAACTATATTCAGTAAAATATCTGGCTATTTTAAAGACGAACTAACGTAACATCAACAATAATTTATTGTCCTAACGTTACATTGCTTGGCACTGTTATAGTTCCATGAGAGGCTTGTAATGACAGGCGGATCGTTCTCCTGTGACTGGTGAGTACACCAGTCTTTGTTGATGTGCAGGTTTAATGACTTATTAATGTTTGCGTAGGTCGATCATACCGTCAGCATTTTGCCTATGTGTAACGTACATCATTGAAATGCACGTTACTAAATGTTTAGCGTTGTACAACAACGGAAGCACAATTAATTCCGTGAAAACAGAATGAACAAATGCATACAAAAAGTTTACGACAACAAGCATGAACAAACAGTCACAATCCAAATCATAGTCACCACAGAAAGTATCTGTGGACTTACAAAATACCGTAGCTGTGAGCAAGAACGACTGAGTTGAATATGGTAATGCCGAGCCATCTTACGTTACTGTGGAAACAGGAATACACAACTCATGCCAGCTTGTAGCTAACCCAAGGCACACAGCACATGACAGAAGTAGCTTACTTTCAGCTCGCGACGCTAACTTACAATATTAATGCAGCTCGTTCAGACAGTGACAAGCTTCAGAAAGAAAACATTCACTCGCAAAATTAGCTAATGTTACAGAAGACATTTCCTGTTTAGCTAACAGTTAGCTGCAGGAGTCGCTAGAAATAAGATCAATCGTCTATCGCGTCGGGATAGCTGGCCTATAAATTTTCTTTCTGTACTTTTACAAAACATAATCCATCCCCCTCCTCCCAAAACACTGAATTCACATAACGTTAGCGTAGCTGCGCCTAATCTCGCCACTTTTTCACGACTTCTGCCTTTAAAAACACATTTTTAAAGAAAGCAAAGGCACAGGTAGAGTCACCGTGTGCCCCGTTTTCAAATGTCACTTACTGACCATCAAACGCGATTACTATATTTATGCTAGTTTGTTGTTTGTATTTTAAAATGGACTCGATAGACCGTCTGTGCCGCTTCCTTATTGATTACGCCTGTGGTCCCAATCTCGCCATTCCATGAGCCCAAACTCGCCACGTAATTAATTCAACGAAAATACGCCGTTTTACACCACAGAAAAAAAAAATTACGAAAAACTAGACTAAATATATTTCGTTTGAACTATTACTTGTTCAAAATGTCCAGTTTTATAATTATATTCCAATATTTTTATGTGGAACTATTATGATTGGGGTAGGGGGGTAGACCTACTTGGAAGGAGGTACCTGTCATCTTTTGATTACCACCACCAGCGTGATTGTTACCATCTAGTAGCAATCAGGACCACTATAATTTAGATGCAACACTAAATACGAATATATTAAATGTTGAACCTATAACTGTATGATAATGAGCAACGTAGTCTTCATTATACAGCAATGCTACATGGGCCAAGTAAGAATGTCAATTCATGAAGTGATGGCAAAAGAGATACAGAAGGTGTCAATCCATGAGCACAAGCTAATATTTATTTCATTGAGCTAAAAGGAGGTCATCCTGAAACTAATTTGAGTTTAACTCAAATTAGTTTCAGGATAAAGTATAAATATTGTTAAATATGGTTAAGCTTAAAACAGTGGTTCTCAACCTCGGTCCTGGGTGCGCCTTGTGTTTCCTGGTTTTCTTTGCAATCCCAGAATTAACAAGCTGTGAATTGTTATTGACTAGGTGCATTTCATGTTTAGAGGGATTATTTACCCTCTTAAGCAACATTATGTTCGCAATAGCTATGCATGCCATGAAGAAAAAGTCTAATATACACATTGTGCTATATTACAAACATCTACAAAAAGAGAGGTAAAAAAAAAAAGTTTAACTGAACAAATTAAATACTGAGGTGAATCAATAGGCTCTTAATTTGTGAAATTGTGAACATCTAAAACTAACCATGTGGTAATGAAGAATTCAAAGACAATGCAAATGATAACAAGCCAAACCTTCATTTTGTTAATAAGTTTACGGAAAAAATTATGAAGGCATCTAAACACATGTTCAACTACCTAATTAGGAGCCTATTGATTCACCTCAGTCTTTAATTTCATGGCATGCAGTTATTTCTGACCATGTGGCTAAAATCAAACAATGACGGTAAATAATCCCTCTAAACATGAAATGCACCTAATTAAGAAAAATTTGTTAAAATTCTGGGATTACAATTGTGCTTGGAACAAAAACCAGCATACACAGAGGGCCAGGGTGTGAAATTGACACCAGCCACCAGTCAAATGCTGGTAAAACTTTGATTGTGGCTGGTAAGATTTTTACTCGAGCAGCCACTTTGGCTGGTAATGAATCAGGTTGTGTTATATTGTAAAAGGTAATGTGGCTGGTAAAATGTTAAAAATGGCTGGTGATTTTTATACTCTACAAGCCACTCTGGCCAGTGGGTGAAAAAGTTAATTTCATACCCTGCTGGGGGCCCCCTGAACCGAGGTTGAGAACCACTGGGTTAAAATATGAGAATGAGAGAAAGATAAGATGGTAGTCTACTGATAAACCTTTTACAGTAATTTCTGATTGATTGGTTATGCCTACTCCCATGCAGTTGGGGGAGATTTGCGGTACTTTTCCTCATTAATGGAGGTATGTCACAGGCCGACAACACGGCTTCCTACAACACCTTTACTGTTGTAACCGAGAAACGGTACCGGAAATGCCACAGTAGCGTGGTGCATACAACCCCACTATCTTAACAGTTCGGGCATGAGCCCGAGTTACATGAACTCCTGTGAGGTTATGTTTAGGGGTTGTGGGTGGGGTACGGGAATCACAAACTCACAAAAATCAGGGGGTCTTTGAATTCGACATATATTTTGGTTATGACTTTGTAGTACATTCCGGTTCGTGTGCTCCCTTCAAACCACGTCTTTACCCAGAGGTGTGAGCATGGACGCCTGGCCAATCCTAGCGCTTGGATGCTACGCAGGGCGTGTCTTGCCAAGGAAAGCAGTGGGACGCGTGACGTCATATCCTACTACCCTCACACGTGATGTTTTCGGCCTATCACAGCCCTAGCTTATGCATACTAATGAGATACCATTCTGTTGTAACCGAGAAACAGGGTACCAGACATAGCTCCATTAATGACAACAATTGATGAGGAAATGGAACACCCTGCCAATCTTGTGATTTCTCTCCCCCTTTCAGGTATGATATAATCTGTAATACTATTAAATTAATAATAATGAATAATTCATGCAGTCAAAACGGAATGGTACACCTTTTGTGAATGTTATTACATTAACCAAGTAGATGTAAAATATTCTTGTGAAGTTAGCTTTCTGTCCAAGAGACTCACTGGTTCCCCTCTTCTTTGCCACAGCCAAGGCAAAAAACAAGTGGCCTTGGTGTGTGTAAACCCCTGTCCTGCACTGTAAATTACATGACCAACACCTTCTCATCTGCCTCTGATAATTTTTTAGGACGGCCCTGTTGACGGCCCATGGTGAATGTGGCCTTGGCTTTACCCTGTCATCAAGGGTCTTCCATGGGACATTAAACTTGCCTCGCGGCTGCCACCACCTTCATCGCTCCCTGACATGTTTCCATAGCTCCTACCTACCATATCCTCATCCCTCTACTTCCTTGCCTGACGGTGGCTGACTGACATAGCTGGCATGACTAATCTATATCGAGAAAGAATACATGTTTTGCTTAACCTTTTTCATATTCCTAATCCTTACCCTCCCTCCAGTCTTTTCACGTATTTTCATGCTTTTAATGCACAGGAGTTTGGTAATGGACTGACATTGCACTAAATATTTAATTTTAATTGTTTGAGAGGAATTGTAGGGTGAAGTCAGCAAAAGTGGGACATTTTTAGTAGACTGTCTAGAACACCACCTAAATGCTGTTTACAAACTAGTGGTGTTTTAATTAATTGTTTTGGGTCCATAATATGTCTTTCATGAAATTGTGCTAAAGTATATATTTTTTAGGAATCCAGCCTCCAATCCGAACATTGAAACATTTATTTAAACGGCACATGAACCAGCTGGACAGAAACTTTTACTTTTACAAACATTTTTATTTATTATTTAGTGCTGTATTCAGACCTATGTTTTTGTGTTTAACCCTCATGTTGCCCTCGGTTCAAAAATGACCCTTCTTTTTGTTTAACTCAAAACTAAAAAAATAAAATAAAATAAAAAAATTACCTACCATTAGAAAAAGTTAAACATTGGCATTTTCTTTGTGTTTTTAAAGAAGCGGTACACCATCCAGGTACAACATTGTCTTAAGTCCTTTTAACCCTGCAGTTATATGACATCAGAAGTCATAATCAAAATTAAGCGCCGCCCACACATCTATTACAGCAAAAAAGAAAAAATCATTCTGTCTGTTTTTTAGTAAAAATGAGTAATGTAGACTGAAGAAATACAGTCTGTCCAGACTATGAAGTAGGGAATCACAATTATTCACTGATTTATTTATGAATGACAGGTTGTTTCTACATGAAAAATAGTTTTAGGGTTTAAAATTCAATGAAGAAGCTGTATCACAAAGGTGGGTCATTTCTCACCCTGTGGACACGGGGTGCATACATAATATGAATACAACACGTGTTAAACTTTATGTCCTTATCATTTATATTTATGTCTTAAGTCCCTCCAGTTTGGGTTTTTAATTTGCTGTGAAGCACTTTGTAATTGTTTTTATAAGTTCTATGTAAATAAATCTTATTATTATTTTACTTAATGTACTTTTTTTTTCTACCAAGCTCATCTTCTCCAGTTAATTTCTCAAATCATAGATGATTGTGGAGAGATTCTGAGAGCTACTTTTTCCCTATTTAAAGATGATCATATTCCCCAAATGTTTGTATTAAATAATGGCTTAATTCAATACCAAGTTTGTGAACACTATCTAGTAGATAAATTTCACATTGCATTACATCATTAATCCTTGTTTTACAACAAACATTTTTTAAAGTAAATATCTTTCACATTTGATTACAAAGAACCTTTTTTTTTTTCCAAAATGCATTTTTCATATGAATGAAATTGTAATAGTGTTATAGGTTGTTAATAAATCTGTGAGTTTAGTACCCTTATTATTTTCAAGTGACAGATCTTGTCAGAGCCAGGGCATCTCTTGTGTATATTCAAATGAGCCTGCGCTGAAGGTTTAAGCCTGCCCATTACCAAGTACCCCTGTCGCAATAGCTAAAAGCCAGATTAAAGGTTGTATCAGCGATTTTGGGTGACGTCACTTCTGAAGCGAAATCCCAAACAAACAGAGCCAGCTCCAGCTCAGAGCCAATTATGTTATGTTTTAAAAAATAGTGTTCAAGCATCCAGAATTATAACCACGTTAATAACGTTTGTAAGAAACCAAACCGTTTGTAAATCCGTCAAGATTTCAGCGAGATAAGAGTATTAGCGTATTAGTATCACCCACCCCTTGTCGGTGATTGGTTGGAATACTGTTTATTTTGGTTTTGAGTGGTTGGTAGTACCATTTGTTTTTGTGTACGATCTCGGAGCATAGGCTGCCTACAGAGACGCGGTTTTTTGACGGCCTGCTTATGGGGCGGGCAGCTAGCGGATCGTGAGGAAAAATCAGATGAATGTGATCATTTATGTTTCGACCCAAAATCGCTGATACAACCTTTAACGTGGTTATAATTCTGGATGCTTGAACACTATTTTTTAAAACATAACATAATTGGCTCTGAGCTGGAGCTGGCTCTGTTTGTTTGGGATTTCGCTTCAGAAGTGACGTCACCCAAAATCGCTGATACAACCTTTAATAACGTTTGTAAGAAACCAAACCGTTTGTAAATCCGTCAAGATTTCAGCGAGATAAGAGTATTAGCGTATTAGTATCACCCACCCCTTGTCGGTGATTGGTTGGAATACTGTTTATTTTGGTTTTGAGTGGTTGGTAGTACCATTTGTTTTTGTGTACGATCTCGGAGCATAGGCTGCCTACAGAGACGCGGTTTTTTGACGGCCTGCTTATGGGGCGGGCAGCTAGCGGATCGTGAGGAAAAATCAGATGAATGTGATCATTTATGTTTCGACCCAAAATCGCTGATACAACCTTTAACGTGGTTATAATTCTGGATGCTTGAACACTATTTTTTAAAAAAGAACATAATTGGCTCTGAGCTGGAGCTGGCTCTGTTTGTTTGGGATTTCGCTTCAGAAGTGACGTCACCCAAAATCGCTGATACAACCTTTAATAACGTTTGTAAGAAACCAAACCGTTTGTAAATCCGTCAAGATTTCAGCGAGATAAGAGTATTAGCGTATTAGTATCACCCACCCCTTGTCGGTGATTGGTTGGAATACTGTTTATTTTGGTTTTGAGTGGTTGGTAGTACCATTTGTTTTTGTGTATGATCTCGGAGCATAGGCTGCCTACAGAGACGCGGTTTTTTGACGGCCTGCTTATGGGGCGGGCAGCTAGCGGATCGTGAGGAAAAATCAGATGAATGTGATCATTTATGTTTCGACCCAAAATCGCTGATACAACCTTTAAGTCATTGACTGTTTATATTTAAAGAGCACAATACCTAGAATCTTATTTGTCCCATTTTAACTGATGTCCCACTTTTTCTGACTTCACCCTATAAGTTTATGGAGAGTATTTATTTCTTGAATGGTAACAAAATATTCTTGACATCGGAATCATGCAGAATTGATTAATTAACCAAATAACCAATACATAATATGTGATTTTAATAATCACTTAATAAATTATTGCATTCCATTTATTAGTTTGTGATTTGCTCATAAAAATGTCATGGCAACAACATAAACAAATTCATCATGACCCAACAATATAGCGCTATGATGAGACAGAAGCGCTTCTAACGAGATTCGACAAGGAGACATTTCCAAAACGCGAAAATGTAGCCTACTTGCCCAATTAACTAAAACCAATAGGTTCAACTCATGTTGGTTTAGTTTAGTCTATTTCGGCTTCCTTAGTTGCTCAGTGTTTTTTTTGACAGCCTCGGTAATGAACACAGACGTTTGTTTTCTGAGGAGACAGGAAAACCGCGAACATCGTTTGTGTCGCCTCATATTAAATTTCTATCGCCAATGGAATTCTAATGATTAACATTAAGATCAACGTGATCTATAGATTTACATATCTCTAATAACATCAAAAGTAAGTCAATCATCATGAAATCCACAGATCTTACAGTTAAATGTTTCAGCTTCAAAAAGACCTTACGTTTTTGAATGGTGTTCAGTGTGTAACGCCATGATGGATACGGAAATAGCGCCTCCAGCGGAGTGGCGAGTTTGGGATCAGGTAGCGAGATTAGGCGCAGCTACGCTAGCCTATTAGCCCGGGATCATTGAATCTCGTTTTTCTGTAGTATTATTGTTATCGTTTGTTGCGTCGAAATTCATTAGCACCTGCTATAAACGATCCAGCCCCGCCGTAGCTCCGCCAATCACAATTCTCTGGCTCCGCCGATGCTGAAACAGGCAATCAAATAGCATGGTAATGAGAATTGTGTGTTTCAGTAATGAGAAGGCCTTAGCCTTTTTGTTAACAATTGTGTCCACCATGATGACTCAGTGGAAATTTTGCAAGCATCACTTTATGGCTTTTGAAACTTTTAAAATGAAAAAAACTATATTTTTGTTTTTTCCAGATTTGAAATAAATCAACATTACAGTAATGAAAACCTATAGTGTCATGTACAGGGGTTACAGAAGAAATGATAGATCTTTTTGAGGTAAAACTGAGAGAGCACAAACTCCTCTTTTATCCATCTTCTTAATGTGTTCTTACTGAAGCATCATGGGAGAATAAAACTGTATTTAAGAGGTCCTTCTCATTTTGACAGGAACTTACGGCAATGAAAAACATGGACCCAGACACCATGTTTTTTGCCTAAAATATTTTTATTATTAAGAGTGAAAATATATTTTTTAAGGTTTAAACATAGGATTTAATATTCTTAACAATATTTTAAATTGTTTTCCTAAAATAATGTCATTTAAAAATATATATACATGCATTGTGGACCTAAAATCATATTGCGGACGAGATTTCTGGTGTAAAATGTGTGAAAACACCAAAAAATTAGGTCTAACATCTAAAAAAACATGAAAGAACAAGAAACTAGGCATCATGCTCTTTACAGTGATATAAAACTTTTCCAGTTTATTTATGATTTTTCAACTTAATTAAGCACAAGCATGGTTTATCTTGGTTTCATGAGAATGACCCAGCTCGTGAAACCACAGTGAACAATTTTACACAATGACTCTACCAAGCCATGGTGTGTGGATCCAAATAGGTCATGGTTGTTCTTGTGGAATTTACATTTTTATGTTACCAGAAAAAAGGTGTGACGAGTTACGATCCACATTGCCATGTTATATTTTTGTACTTAGGCTTGCTTTCAAGAAGCAAAGGAACAGACTACAAAAACAGACCCTACAGGAGGTGTCATTATGACTCTCTAGGGCAATTAATAGGCATGTGTATGTGCAAGCAAGCGTTTCTGCATCGATCTGACACAAATGACATCCTGTCTCATAATAGGATTTTACTGTTGCTTTCTATGGCCAATATGCTGAACATCCCTGACGAGTATTATTCTAAACATAGACAAGAGCACAGTCACTTTATTAATGACCAAACTCATCTCTCTTAATATACCCATGTGTGGAGTGCATACAATGCTCATTGAGAGATGTGCAAGGAAAGTTTAGGGTGAGGGAGATTAAAAACACAGAGGTCAAGAAAAGCAGACACCCCCTGCCAGAGGTATCACGTCAAGGTCACCAAAACTAAGGAATTTTAGGGTGAGAGAGATTATCACACTGGCAGCGCCACACTGTAAGAGATATCCTGCACGCTGCAAGTTTTAAGGGAAATTTTATAATTATGGGTGAAAGAGACATTATGAAGTCTTGAGAGGACTGACTGTGTGTATACCCAGTGTTTAGCTGTTGCATATACCTTGGTGCTAAGAAGTATACCTGTGTCTCGCAGCCTTGGACCTCCCACTGACTCTCTTGGGCTTTGGTGTCAGAGGTCAGGGGACTTGTTTTTAGACGTACGTGAAACTCGGAGGTTTAAAACGTGTTACAGGCCAGATTGCATAGACCTGAGGACCCAGTTCCAGTATCACAGAAATTCATAAGTTCTGCAGCATGATACCTTGCAGCAATCTCAGAGGTCTAGACATGGGTTCCACATGTGGCAGATTCCAGATGGTCTCAAGACTTGGTGCAGCTAGCTGCACTATCAGAGGGCTTGAGACTTGTATCTGACGTGACGCCCAGCCGTCCTTCGACGGTTACATTGGGCGCAATATGCAGGGTCTTGCGACCACTGATACTGGCCTCGATCTCTGAAATATAGAGGTGTCGTTCCCCAGATCAGATTACAGACAGCCTCGAGACTTATTTCAGCCGGTGGCTGCACTATCAGAGGGCTCGAGACCTGTACCTGCTCTGGGACGCATGGATCTGGCGACCAGCACCAGATGCAGCATCAGCGGTCATCACACTTCAGCTTCCGGTACTGGAATATGGAGTTCCTAGGTTTTGCATCTGACTCTGTACTCAGCGGTTAAATAACTTGGATCCTACTGCTAGAAACTGAGAGGTCATGGGACTTTCACCAAGCCCTGAGTGAGACAGAGGTTCTGACTCCGAGACTCAAGCATACACACCACAGTGCCCAGAACACTGCACATCTGACCATATGCTCTGATTAAGTATTTGTGAAGCTGCAATGCTGCATTTCACAAAATAAATTAAATTAAATTAATTGATATGATAAATACATTTTAAAAAAATATATACTTAGCACACAAATACTTTGGCACTGAAACAGCAGAGTACTTTGATAAAAGCAATGACAGACCACTCTGCAGCTCAATAAATACAAATCACAACGATTGCTGTGAATTGGGTTACGTTCTGTGTGGCACCCAGTGGTCACAGTGTGAAATGCAATGGACATGATACAATTTCATTTTTGCACGGAATCTGCACACTGCCATTGAAAAGCAATGACAGGCCACTCTGCAGTCCAATAAATACAATCATGAGCATTGCTTTCTGTGCGGCACCCTATGCTCACAGAGCTAAATGCAATGGGCACGTTTACATTTAATTGTGGCACGAAAACCGTGCGCTGCCTTTGAAAAACAATACACCCCAAATTGTTTTTACAGAACACACAATGAAATACAATACAATATGAGTTTTTATTTTTTATTATGGCATGATAAATGTGCGTTGTTATGTAAAAGCAAATGCAGATAGAGTTGTAGTCGGAAGTTTACATACACTTAGTTTGAAGTCATTAAAATAAATTTTTAATCACTCCACAGATTTCATGTTAGCAAACTATAGTGTTGGCAAGTCAGTTAGGACATCTACTTTGTTCATGACACAAGTAATTTTTCCAACAATTGTTTAAAGACAGATTATTTCACTTTTAATTCACTACAATGCCGGAGTGGCTAATCGGGAGAATCGGGAAGAATCCCGGTGGGCTGCTGGTTTTTGGGCTGGTGGCGAGGATCGGTAAACACAATAATTGTATTTAGATCATATAGGCTACTGGCTGCAGTGTGGGCCGCATGAGTTCTCACTCTGTCCCCTCGCACAAAAAGCAACCACGGCCCACACCAGAAACTTGATAGGGGGGATGCTGATAGGGGTGATGAGAGTGGGCCCTCCAAAATTCCATAATTGGTTGAACCCAAGTTTGTTTTAGATTATGATTTATCGCCTGATGTAATTAGTTTAGTTTACGAGTTTGTGCCAGACGAAGATGCTAAAATGGAGAATAAAATAAGAAAAGGAGGAGCAGAAAAGGCTAGGATAAAAAAAGAAATGCACTGGAAGAAGAAGCGGCCAAATGTGCCAAATTAACCGACGTATTTCGAACAAAAGCGCAGCTGATGATGAGAAAGGTAGCTTATAGTGTTAAGATGTCATGGGCGTGTAAAGCACAATATCATTGCATGCAAACCACAATTAAAGCTTATTGTCAAGGAATTTTAAAGCATGACTGGCGTATTTACGAATAACTGCTTTGATAAATGCAAAATGGTTATGGGATCATCTAATATGCGAAAGGCATTTTGCTATATAGTCTCTGAGCAGCCAGGATTTTATTTTTAAAAATTTTTCGCGGGGGGGCGTTAATTGTGTTGGAAATTATTATTCTTGTTTATTGTTATTATTAGGCCATGAAAGGTATAATAATAAGTAAATTATTAAGTAACACTGTTTTAGATGTAGCAAACTTAGCTAACGTTAGCTAACATAGCCTACTTGCTGTAGCTTCTTGTTGGTTTTGTTAGCTAACGTTATTAACTTTTTATTTATTTGACGTCTAATGTCACCCTTCAACCGTGAGGTAACGTTAGCTATCTAGCAAAAGTTAACAGCCAAATGAAGTTAATTTAACTTGATAACTTACTGGAGATTTAAATGTTACATTCAGAGAGCTAGCGTTAGTTAATCGTCATGAATAGATGTTTTATATCTTTCTGGGCATTGTCACGAACGTGAACATCTGCCAAGTTAAGAGTGTTATTTACTAAATTAGAAAAACGATGACTAAAACAACAATTAAAGGCCTTATGATAACGGTGACTTAACATTCAAAAACAATAGTTAACATCAGTTTTTATTAATAGTCAGTGTTAACATTATTCCAGTGAGTCATATATTGTATGTGATTCAATAACGATTTCATATTGAGGACGCCTGATAAATATGGCTTTATTACTTTCCCAGACATTAAATACCGAACGTTAGGACAATATGCTTTATTTGCACAGCATTAGCCAACTTATTAAAGTTGTAGTTACATTAGTATTAGGCCATGAAAGGTATTATCCTTTATTATTATTATTATTATTATTATTATTATTATTATTATTATTATTATTATTATTATTATTATGTTTTAAGTGACAGAGCACAGTCTGCTGTTAGGCCAAGTCATTGATGAGGCAGTGCCAGGACCAAGCCATGAGCCCAGAAGGATCCCTGCTGTGGATAGCACAGGTAGAGCTGTACCACAGTGTATGCAAAATCCAGACAATTAGTTCCAATATCACCACTATACATACCTATTTTACTAGTTATATCTTGTATATATCTTATAATTGTTCTATATTTTAAAAAAAGTGATAATAAAAAGTAAATCAAAAGAGCAAAAATTGTCTATTTTTCATTGTAGAACCCCCCCCGGTCCAAAGTGGGCTGCTCTGAGACATGAAACTCCCGGGCTGAAAATGAGTCCCACTCCGGCCCTGATTCACTATATCACAATTCCAGTAGGTCAGACGTTTATATACACTAAGTTGACTGTGCCTTTACATTTTTTATATTTGGTCGCATATCCTTTGCACGCCATGACTTCCTGATGTCTGTGACCCAACAACATCAAAAGACTCTTGACATCTTATTTTCTGGTACTCTTACAAGCGATGCTATAACGTCTCTGCATTTGAATGGATCTCTATGGGAATTGGGGGGTGGGACTAGATTTAGCTGTAAATTATGCTGGAACAATATGCACTTCTGAAACCTGTACATGCAAGACGTAACTTATTTACCTCCAAATTGATGAGCAGCAGAAAGAGTAGGTACTGATAAGACTAAGAGCGCTCATAATACTGACCAGTTTTTTTTTTTTAAAGTTGCCTTTCGAATGTGTGTAGAAGCAGGGGTAGACATGTAAAAAATTGCACTGGACACTTGAGCCACCAGGTCAACGAAACTGGTATCCAGAATATACAGTATGCTTTGTGGCACGTAACTTAGTTAAAGGGATAGTTCGGAATTTTGGACATACTGTCTCAATTACGACTTACCCATGATGTAGTTGATTGATGGAAACCATTTTCAGCTAATTCCATGCTGTCCTTCTTTTGGACATACACACATAGCGCAACTCTATGGTAACCAGTAGCATCCACTACAAAACGCACTTAAACACTCCACAGTGCACCCAAAGCAAATAAAATACGACGAAAGTCTATCGGGGTTAATTTGAATGTTTATACCATCATTTTTTAAGTCAAACTATCGTTGAATCCTTTACTTTGTGCTGACCTATATTCTCTGTGGAAGTACGGCGGAGCGAACGTGGCCATTGCAACTTGTTGCTCTTTGTTGTTGTCGTCGACCAGTGCCGGCACTACATTCGTAGGTAATGTAAAGTATCGCTCCGCTGCCGCACTTCCACCGGTACGTTTTTTTAAAAACGTATTTAAATACATTAGGCTACTTATGTTATGGTTATTATGTATATACTGTATGTGACTATTCTGAAATAAATGTATTCTGTTGCAAATTTCTGAATGATACAGCATCTTCTTCAATCGAACTTTAAATCATGGATGTGCAGGGAATATTTTTTGAGATATTGACAATTAAATAAAACTAGTAGAAACTAGGTGGAAATTGCCTCTGGAGGGCCAAAGTAAATAGAGTTAAAATATAAGACATCTTCTATGATGACCATACACCCCATTGAAACAAAAACCCACCCACCCCAAATAATAATAAAAATGTAATGTAATAATAAATGTAAAAAAATATTATTTAATTTTTTTTTAATTATGACTAATTATATTTCATAACCTCATGAATATTTATAAATTTATGATATACATCATCCATCTAAATTTTGACATCTACAGAATTTATTTCTTGTAACACAGTGGTAAACATGCCAGTGTTGCAGGCATCAAATTTAGAATGAGCAAATTTAGAATGACAAAAACTATGAAGTTAAAACATTAATTATCTTGTACTGTTTTAATTTGGATACAGGTCAAAAAGGATTGGCAAATCATTGCTTTCTGTTTTTATTTACATTCTATACACTGTCCCAACTTTTTTGGAAATGGGGTTTGTAGATGCAAAATGGAGACGCACAAAGGGTGTGGTTTTGTGCAATTTATTTTCCATGCTGAATCTCTCCTTGTGTTCTAATCTGTGTAGAGGTGAAGTGAAAGGAGCTGAGATTATTCTATAGTGTGTGTAGTCTCTGAATCAACTTGCATAATTTTAGCCACTTGTAAATCAACGCTTGATAAATACTCCACTGTGTATGCACTAGATCATCTTGTAGGGCACACAGTCAATAGCATGAGATTGTAGAGGTGGCCATAAACAGTGGGGCAGAGCCCTCTTGTGTCTCTCAGTCTGTTTATCAAACAACACGTTCATCCCTGTCTCTATTTCAGATACAAATGGTTGTACAGATTGCAAAAGGAACGATAGCTGTATTTCACAGATTAAACTGTGATGGTTTATAGCTATGTGCATCTTCTGACAGATTACACAATGACAGCTTGGATTTCTATACATTTTCTTTACTGAATACTCCAATCACCTTGAGGATGTTTTATTTTTTATATGTTTTATAAAAAAATTATAATAAAACCAGTGGAAAACAATAGGGTTTTAGCCCTTCGGGCTCAATTATTATAAAATTATTATAATTTCTTTTTTCTCTGCGTGTTTGCTAAATTTCCGTGAGATGGTACATCTTAGAGACTTGAAACTTGGCAGAGTCATCATAAAATGAAGAGTGTTTAAAATCTCACCGCAATTTAATGTAATATCTCCCACACCCGTTGTCCAATTCACACCAAATTTTGCATCCCTGGAAGCACATGTACTAGCATGCACAATATCATGGAAGTCCGCCATATTGGATTTTCTGCCAATTTACATATTATGCAAAATCGCTTTTTCCCTAAGGCTTTTTTGTCTCTTGACCAATTTGGACCAGACTTGGTACATGTCATTAGTGTACCTAATTATACTTGCTAACTATAAGCCAGCTATATTGGACAATAACCAAGCAGGCTCAGCAAAATTCCGCCCGTAGCCAGACACAGCATCTTAGCTAATAGCCACAACGGCGGTACAGCGCGGACGTTTAAAGGCTATGAACGGTTCACCCGTAATCCATACTTTTATCGAGGTATATCCAATAATTTCAATACAAACTAGTGATTCCTAAAATACACCCCCGGCCAGTGACGTCAGTGCTGAGCGCATGTGTTGCAGGGTCAGAGCAAAGTTTGTGGTGCCGCAAAATGGCTCTACAGAAAAATGTGTCACTGTCCAATGAATTATGGTTCTCACTGTATATCATATGCAGGTTTTAAGTATACTACATTTAGAAATTAGTTTGCCTACTTAACAACTTTCTCATCCTGCCGACTCAATAGTAGGCTATGGAAGGGTGCTGATTCGGACACAGCATGACATGGTTATTAAGGCTGCTATAGCTGAAAACATATTTGTAGGAGCCATATTTCAGTTAAAGGTAAAATGAAAAGGCAAATGTATACTGAATGCATTGAGTTATTTAGAATATGATGGTATTTTTAATTTGATGGTGACTTAATTTTCTGCCAATTTTATTTGAATAAACAATAGCCGGTGGGGCACATGGGTAATTTTTCAACTGTTTGCTTTGGATAGTGTACCTTTATACTAGCGACTGATGGATGACACATAAAATAAATTAGAGGATAAAATAGAGATTTCATTAGGAAACAAATGGGAAATTCAAAAATAGGAGACTAAAAATAAGGAAGTAAATTACTGAGATATTACAGTGTAATAATAAACTTTTTTTTTTAAAGAAAATTGATTATTGCTTCAAATTAAAGAGAAGGGAGAGGTTTTAGTCTCACAAACTGGTCCCTGGTTTGGTCATTCTGCTGTTGTCCAGTATAACTACTGCCTCCCATTGCAACCTACAGCATTCTGATATACCTGGTCTACCAACACAAAAGTTAGCCACTCGAGTCAATGGACTACATTCAAGTCATTCAGTGTTGGCAAGTCGGTTAGGACATGTACTTTGTGCATGAGACACAAGTAATTTTTCCAACAATTCTTTACAGACATATTATTTCACTTTTAATTGACTATATCACAATTCCAGAGTGGGTCAGAAGTTTAAATTTTTTATACATACACTCAGTTGACTGTGCCTTTAAATTTTTTATATTTGGTCGCATATGCTTTGCATGCTATAGTTTGCTAACATGAAATCTGTGGAGTGGTTAAAAATAAGTTCTAAAGACTTCAACCTAAATGTATCCGACTTCCGACTTAAACTGTATTTGTACTTCTGTTCAGGTGATCAATCTCCATTGGTCAAGCGGCTCTTTGCCTTCTCTGCAAGCAATAATTCCATTGCTCACCAGCCAATTGTCAAACTACAGTCGTCTCGGTGACTTCTAATCAAGGACATTGGTTCTGTGAGTCTCCTAACTCTTCACATATTGTGCCCCTGCTATGCAGCTGTGTGCTATGTTATTTCAGCATAATAGCTGAGCATCTCCGCTGTATAAATCCTTTTAGCTGAAATAACATTTCATTGCCACTGAAAGAACAGGCCTTATCCATGCAATGATCCAGCTATATATAGAAGCTGTCATCAACTCTCAGGGACCTCGTCTTTCGCCTCCTCTCCTCTTTCTTCTTTTTTTTAAATTAAAACGTTTTTCTTTTACTAAAGTGCTGTAGTCTAGCTCCGTTTTTCCTCCACGTTGTCCTTGGAAAGGTTATATCCCAGTGCAAGGCATTAAATCACTCATGTTCTGATGCTGGATGCAGAGAGAGCGTTTTCTGTATTTTTTTGAGAATAATTGTGAGTCTTCCACAATGGAATTGTGTTCCTTGGTGGTTTAAACATTGTTCAGAAAAAAAATCTCACTGGTGATGCACATTGCAACAGAGAAGTGTTAACCATGGAAACAAGCACTGGTCAGACTCCACGTTATGTACTCCACAACAGTGGCTTAGCCCCTTGGCGCAGATGGCAAATTTGGTCAATTCTCACCTATTTAGGGGGTGCTCTGTTTAAGACTTTATAACTCCAGGGGCCCTATCTTGGCGATCTTGGCGCTTGGTCTAAGCGCATGGCGCTAAGTCCATTTAGGGCGTGTCCAAGTCCACTTTAGCTATTTTAACGGCGTGTTTTTTGGGTGCTAAGCACGGCGCAAGGTGCAACTGGGCTGAACCTAGTCTCTTCATTAATTATAGGTGTGTCTTGGGCGTGACATGCAATAAACCAATCAAAATGTCATATCCCATTCCCTTTAAAAGCTTGCTTTTCCACCTTGGCGGATTGCTTATTATGGTGAAACAGAAATGCTCGTGCGTGTTTAGTGCGATCAAGGAATAGGCTATATGGATCAATAGTAGCCTATGATCAATATTATTCGGGCTAACCATTATGAGTTCCCGATAATTCCTGACAGTGCTGTTTACAAAATATATGCGGTTAAATTTTGTTAAAAGCACCTGCAACAGCTGAGAATAAGCGACCAATTGCTTCCGTCTCACCTTAGAAAACGCCAAATTAGCCTGCTTGTTTAACGAATTTCGTTTGATTATGCAATGAACTCATGTTCAAGCTTCATCCGAAGTTCATTAGGCTACCTGCATTCTAATTTTGATTAATAACATAAATAATGTTATTTTGCCTTAATGATGACACTAAATACAATAAATCTGTCAGGTTGGCAACCCATACGTTCAGCATATTTTCCCTTGTTTTATAATGTCCTGCTTATGGAAATGTGACCAACCTGTTTTACTGGTAGCGTAATACGATCCACTTTCCCAGGAAGACCGTGAAAAGTGCGATTTACAGCAGGGGAAACAGACCTGCTCCCGTAAAGAGCACATGCAGATAATGGAATTAAAATTAATTGTAAATTAATTGTGTAACGTGCTGCAAATTTCGTTTCTAATTAGACGCTTAGTTCTCTTTAAAATCTTTTGTTCAGTTATGGAATGACAGGTGAAATCAGTGGGATTTTAATAAGCTGAGGGTATGGAAACCTTGTCACTGTAATTTAAAAAATATGAAGGACGAAGAATAGCTAAGGTTACAATTCAGTTAACATGATGACATTTATCTCTGTTTTTTAACCATAGGCTATCGAAAAAAACCTTATGCACAGCGAATCCGCTGTAGCCTAGGCTATTTGAAAAACAATAAAAGCAATATTCACTGGACAAGGTTTTTAACTTTTTTCAGTCACAAACCATTCTATTTACTTACAGGCTGTATTCCTAGATAAACAGAGCTGTAGCTATTGTAATGACGTCTGAAGCGCATTTTCAGAATGCAAATGTCCGTCTATTGCAGTGCGCGAGTTTTCCATTGAATGACAATTCACGCATTAGGTGTAAATGACAATTCGCGCATTAGGCTTGATATAGGTGTTATCAGCTCCTTTTTATGTATAGCCATTGTCCCGTACCATCGCACATCGCCTGGATGTTGATGGAGTGTGCTGAGAGCAATGCAATGTGGCATCGTTTCCCTTCGCTGAGGGAAATGTATGTGGACCTATGGAACCTTTTATTATTATGCATTTTTGATATAGCCTACACAATAATAATATTTCACATTGTGATCTAGATATTTTAGTCATGCTTGTGCGCGCCCCTGTGTGTAACAGACAGGAGGCTACGCGCGTTGTGCACACGCCTATGTAGACGCACTTATATGCGCCGTTAAAATAACATGTAAACAACTGCGACATGACTTTAGACCAGGTTTGTGGTGGTTCTAGCGCAAGCGCTTTCTGCTGGCTCAAGATAGCAATACGCCAAAAAGAATCCTGGCCACTCCTCATCTTAAGACCAACACGCCCAGTTCACTTGTAATGGGCGCAAGAATACATGCTAGTTAAAGGACGTAAGCGCTAGGCTTTATTATGAACCTAGCACCGGGTGTAAGATAGCAAAGACACTTGCGTTTGGGTTAGCGCCGCTTTGCGCCGGGTGTAAGATAGGGCCCCAGGTGTGAGCATCACATAAACTTGCTAAATGGCTTGAATGAAACAAGACAGGTGTACCATTTACAATACAAACTTAGATTTATTTATTTTCATAATTTAAGTCAAAATAAACTGCCACAAATGCAAAGAAACTTTGGAAAAATGAAAAAAGAAAGGTTTTTCTTTAGTTTGCAACAAAATACTGAGCGCTACATAAGTGAAATTGTTAAAGGGATAGTTCGGAATTTTGGACATAATGTCTCAATTACGACTTACCCATGATGTAGTTGATTGATGGAAACCATTTTCAGATAATTCCATGCTGTCCCTTATTTTGGACATACACACATTGCTAATGCTATCCAGTAGCATCCACTACCAAACGCACTTAAACACTCCACAGTGCACCCAAAGCAAATAAAATACGACAACAGTCTATCAGGGTTATTTTCAGTGATTATACCATCATTTTTCAAGTCAAACTATCGTTGAATAATTCAATTTGTGCTCACCTAAATTCTCCATGGAAGTACGGCGTTAGTTTAGTAGGTAACGTAAAGTAGCCTATAGCTCTGCCGGCCAAAAACAATATCGCGCATGTGAAAGAATCAGACTCGTAGTATTGTTAGCTAACGTTCATGTAAGATGGTATTTCGGTGTGTATTTCAAGGTTGTTCAAATCATGCAAAAAAAATGGGCACCACAAAGTTTTCACCGATTTCCAGTGGAAGATCAACAAAGAAAACAGCTGTGGCTTCTTGTTGCTCGCATGGATGTCACTAATTGAGACTCTAAAAAATTTTGTAGTGTAGTGACCATTTCACAGAGGATGACTCAAAAAAGGACGGTTGGGACACCGACTGTGTTATTCTGTAGCATGTTTGTGTTTAGCTGACTTGTTGTCTACCAAATATGTAACTTTACGGCAAAACGTATTGTGTCGGCAAATGTGGAGTACAGCAGATAGCCTACAGGCAGATACCCTGGCTAATCTACAGCTAGCTCCGCCACCATACTTCCACTGAGAATTTAGGTGAGCACAAAGTAAAGGATTCAACGATAGTTTGACTTGAAAAATGATGGTATAATCACTGAAAATAACCCCAATAGACTGTCGTCGTATTTTAGTTGCTTTGGGTGCACTGTGGAGTGTTTAAGTGCGTTTGGTAGTGGATACTTAGACCCCGGACGATAGGTCAGAATGAAATTGAACCTTATGAAAAATAAGGACCAATGGGCTTGTCGCAAGTTGCGTGTCTTAGCCTTTAAAGTAGAATCTGTATGCCCCAACATATTAGAGACTTAGGTGCTGAACGGCCTGGGAAATTAGCTATATTAATTTCCTCCCTCTCCCGCAAGTACTCATTGTCACTTGTATGAATGCCCCCCGAGTTTCCTGGGAATCCTAGCCTGGTAGAATAATGTGTGAAATAAAATCTAAGCCCTGAGACAGGAAACAAGGAAGAAGAACCATAGATAGGAGTGAAGTGACACAGCCACGAGACTTCCCTGTCTAGCCTACCTTTTGTTATCACCTACATGAAATTTCCTGTTTTCTGTGTATAAACGCTGGGCCAGTTTGGAGTGTAAGGCATGTTAGACTAAAAGCTGACATAAACATCATGCTAATAAAGAAGCTATAGCTACTGTCTTTCATCATGGAACCGATTCAAGACCCTCTTATTTCTCGAACGTAATCGCAAGTACCGGCAACGAACAGAAGTGTAATTGAGAAATATGAAGCAATTCTTCA
This sequence comes from Synaphobranchus kaupii, assembly GCA_029718625.1. Taxonomy (NCBI): domain Eukaryota; kingdom Metazoa; phylum Chordata; class Actinopteri; order Anguilliformes; family Synaphobranchidae; genus Synaphobranchus; species Synaphobranchus kaupii. The sequence goes on along the minus strand of CM056381.1, from coordinate 34,911,436 downwards.
CATTCCATGAACATGACAGGAACATTCTATGGAAAATAAGTGGAATATTCTAGGAATGTTAGTCGAAACGTTCCCTTTTGGTTTATATAACGCTTGGATTTAACGTTCCCTTACTGTGAGACCGGAGTAAATTGCTAACATTCCCCATACAATCTTTTTTTTTTCCCCATACATTTTTGCCACGTCATTACAAAACGTTATTTTGGGAACATTCTGGGGTGTATATATAGGGGAATGTTACTCCAAGATAACAGAAGAACATTCTAGGAACATTCCATGAATGCCACAAATGTTGCAATGCGTTCCCCGGATGGCATAATGTTGAGTTCCTTTCAAGTCCTCAGAACATTCCTAAAACTTGATTGTCGAACTTCCCCTTCACATTACAGGAACATTCTATGTAACATTAAGGGAATATTCTTGGAATGTTAGTATAAATGTTCCCTTTGGGTTTCTGTAATGCTTGGATTTAACATTCCCTTACTGTGAGACCTGAGTACATTGCTAACATTCCCCGTACATTCTTACCACGTCATTACAAAACAATATTTTGGGAACATCCTTGGGTGTGTATATAGGGGAATGTTACTCCAAGAGAACATTCCAGGAACATCCCATAAATGTCACAAATGTTGCAATGCGTTACCTGGATGTCATAATGTTGTGTTCCTCTCAAGTCCTCAGAACATTCCTTCAACTTGTTTCTGGAACTTCCCCTTCATATTAGAGGAATATTCTAGGAATGTTAGCAGAAACGTTCCCTTTGGGTTTCTCTAATGCTTGGATTTAACTTTCCCTTGCTGTGAGACCGGAGTACATTGCTAACATTCCCCATACATTATTACCACATCATTACAAAACATTATTTTGGGAACATTCTGGGTTGTATATATAGGGGAATGTTACTCCAAGAGAACATTCCGGGAACATCCCATAAATGTCAGAAATGTTGCAATGCGTTCCCTGGATGTCATAATGTTGTGTTCCTCTCAAGTCCTCAGAACATTCCTTCAACTTGTTTGTGGAACTTCCCCTTCACATTAGAGGAACATTCAATGTAACATTAGGGGAATATTCTAGGAATGTTAGCAGAAACGTTCCCTTTGGGTTTCTCTAATGCTTGGATTTAACTTTCCCTTACTGTGAGACTGGAGTACATTGCTAACATTCCCCATACATTATTGCCACCTCATTACAAAATGTTATTTTGGAAACATTCTGGGTGTATAGGGGAATGTTTCTCCAAGATAACAACATTCCAGGAACATTCCATAAATGTCACAAACATTGCAATGCGTTCCCTGGATGTCATAATGTTGAGTTCCTTTCAAGTCCTCAGAACATTCCTAAAACTTGATTGTCGAACTTCCCCTTCACATTACAGTTACAGTTCGGAATTTTGGACATAATGTCTCAATTACGATTTACCCATGATGTAGTTGATTGATGGAAACCATTTTCAGATAATTCCATGCTGTCCCTTCTTTTGGACATACACACATTGCTAATGCTAGCGCAACTCTAAGGTAACTAGTAGCATCCACTACCAAACGCACTTAAACACTCCACAGTGCACCCAAAGCAAATAAAATACGACGACAGTCTATCGGGGTTATTTTCAGTGATTATACCATCATTTTTGAAGTCAAACTATCGCTGTATCCTTTACTTTGTGCTGACCTATATTCTCTGTGGAAGTACGGCAGCGGAGCTAGCTGTAGATTAGCCAGGGTAGGCTATCTGCCTGTAGGCTATCTGTTGTACTCCACAATCCTTTGTAGGGACAACAGGAACTACAATTCCATACAGTCCACAGGAGGCTCCTCCTCCACATTGGAAGTGATGTAGGACATTGTACCAGTTGTGATTTCCGCACTGAAACGTGATACTGCACAGCGGAATGCGTGACTGGCAATAAAGTTTATAATAGGGGCAACACAGCCAGTTCTTCCCGCAGTTCAGTTCTTCCGCTCAGCTCGACAGGGCCTTCACTGTCTTGTCTCACGGCCCCGTTCGGCCTACACGCCCGGGGTCAGAGCCCTCGCTCCACAAGGAAGCACGGTCGTCCATGACACCGATCCAACTGAGCGAGGCGGGCTCATCTACTCCCGGCTATCGGCCACGGAGGACCGGAGACGAGACGCAAGGAGGTATTGCGAGCACCCAGTGGTCAAGAAGAACCACCAAGCGGACCACATGCAGCCCCTGATCCTGTAGCAGAGCACCGCCGATGAGTCCCCAAAGAGGCAAGCGGTCTGCAGTAGGATGACGCTGCATAGTTCGGGAGAGATAATGCGACCAGTTCCATTATCCCGTGCGAACTGTAAACCTGACGACGAAAGAAACCTGTTCCAGGGACCAGGGCTGGACTGGCTATATAGTCTACATGCCCGCGGGCATGTGGGCCGGTCTAGTTTTGGGCCGGTATGATTTATTTATTTTTTAAAAACAAAAAACATTTTTAATGTTTTTGTTATCGAGCGGCCCCCAAAAGATGGACAGCGGCCCATTGGCTCATTTTCTATACTGACAGTGGGCCGGCCCAATCACATGCTTAAGCCCAACCCCTCCCTTCTGGTAGGCTCAACCCTGACCCCTCCTCCCTGTTGTCAAGTTGTTGTCAGTTGAGAAATGGATCGAAATGGATCGAAAGCGCAAAGGAGGTGCCCAGAAAATTAGAGACAAGAAAGTCCAAAAGTTGGCAGAGGATGCCTCAAAATGTAGAAAGATTACACAAAGGTTCTCTGGAACTGCTGCTAGTAGCAGTAACAGTAGCAGTAACGTTAACGTTAGTCAGCAGCAACGCGAGTCGGACAGTGACACAGACTCAGAGTCAGTTGTGACAGTGGAGGATATAAGCAGTCACTCAGTCAGTCAGTCACTCGGTCTCACTAAGCAACGTTACGTTAGCATAATTTTTTGGGCTAGGTCTTATGAATGTTAGCACAGAATGGCTAATGCTATTGCTAACTCTAGATGAGCCTAGTCCAACAACAGCGCGAGCGCGCTGATTTTGACAGACCGTTTGAGCGCTCTTTTCAAACCGGTCCCTTCACAGATTTATTTAGTACAGTATCGTACGTTATCGCAGTGGGTTTCAGGAACAATATTATGTGCTGTTATTATTAACTATTGTCGACGCGATCGAGGATTTACCGCGACTAGACTGATGTAAAATGTAGCTAACTAGCCAGGGCGTCTGGCAGCTTGAGCGTCTGATGCAACTGACGTAGGCTAACGCCGGGTGCCAAAATAATGTTTCTTTTGGGAATAATAGCCGCATGTGTTTGATCATTAGACTATACCCCGTAGCAGACTAATTGTAGTAGTAGTAGTAGTAGTAGTAGTAGTAGGCTAGTAGTAGTTGTTGTTGTTGTAGCAAACTAGCTCTGTTATTTTGAATATGGCTATCATTTTTTGGAATGTGGCTACTGGCTATCATCATGCTACTACTGTAGTGATTTTGTAGAATTGTGGTGCCATATTTGGAAAATTATTTTCCATTGACCTGTGTATTAAAAAGGGCTTCGCCTTCTCGGTGAAGAAGCCCTTTGAAACAAGTGTGATATAGGGGCTATATCTATATAAATAAACAAATTGAACTTGAGAAAGCATAGATTGAATTTCAAGATCAAAACATGTCTTGTTGTTGAACCAGGTTGAGCTGCCCTCCCCAGAAAACGAGACTGTCACTGTCAGGGAGAGAGAGGTAAGCCAGGAACAGGAAAGAGAGAGCCACAAGCAGGACCTCAACTACTTCGCCCATCCTGAACCTTCCATGTTAGATCATTTTTTAGATTACCACCCGCAGCAGAAAACCAAAAATCAAGCGGCGCAAAAGTTTTTCACCTGTAAAGATGGCACCTGTAGGAAGTGGCTCACGTATTGCGAGGAACAGCATACGTTGTTTTGTTTTGTATGTATGGCATTTTCAAAGAGCACTGACCCCAGCAAATTTATTACTGGAATGTCAGAATGGAGACACGCACAACAGTATGTAGAGGCGCACGAAAAGAGTAATGCACACCGAAAGTGTGCTGAAGCTTATTTCCTAAGATGCAAAAACGTAGATATCCAGAGCAAGTTTGCCGGCAGTCAGATGTCTGCTCATAGGCAGCAAGTAAGAAAGAAACGCCAGGTTTTGGAGCGTGTAGTGGATGTGGTGAAAGTGATTGGGAAGAGGGGCTTGAGCTACAGGCATGTGGAGAATGAGGCAGCATACAAGTGGGACGACTGTACCCTAGATCATGGAAACTTCTTGGAGCTGATCCTTGTAATAGGAAAGTATGATGTAAGCCTCAAAGAGCATCTTGATGAGTGCATGAAGAAGAGCAAAGAATTGCATGCATCCAGTGGAACAAAAGGTAGAGGGTCTCTCATCACCTTACTGTCCAAAACCACTGTAAACTCAGTGATAGACAGTATTGGCCATCTCATTCAGGAGACCATCGCAAGTGACATCCAAAAAGCTGGAAAGTTCACTGTTCAACTGGACACCACACAAGATGTAACCTCCCAGGATCAGTGTGCAGTCGTCCTAAGATATGTGACTGAAGCTGTGCACGAGAGGCTTGTTGCTGTAGTGAAGTGCCATGCATCCACTGGAGAATACTTTGTGGACTTGCTCTCAGAGGTCTTAGATCGCCTGAAACTGGACAAGGCCATGTGCATCGGGAATTCCACAGACGGGGCATCAAATATGCAGGGCCAGTACAGAGGGTTTTCAGCACTGATGGCATCCCAATCTCCCACTCATGTACATGTATGGTGCTACGCCCATGTACTTAATCTAGTCCTGGCTGACACTACTGGAAGTGTTTTAGAAAGTGGATCCCTCTTCAGTCTACTCAATGACGTAGCAGTGTTCATCAAGGACTCCTACCAGAGGGTCATACTGTGGGACAACGAAGCCCAAGACAAAAGCCACAGACGGCTATCTCCAATAGGAGAAACACGGTGGGTGTCCAAGTACGAAGTAGTCGAAAAAGTGTTTGGACACTTTGGTAAACCAACCAACAGCCTCTTCCTCGAAACAGTTCTCACACTGGCAGCCATAGAGCAGCAGGCAAAAGAAAAGCCAACCATCCGTGCCAAAGCACGAGGATTCAAAGAGGGCCTCCTCAAATACGAAACCGTGTTAACAGCACAGATCTTCCTGAGAGTATTTGAGCTAACCACTCCACTGTCAAAGTACCTCCAGACAAAAGGGATGGAAATCCTCTCCGCCCATCGCATGGTGATTGCCACACAAGACAGCCTCAAAAAGATCACTCGGGATTTCACAACTGTGAAGGCGGCTGCTGACACCTTTGTCAAATGGGCAAACGAGAACCTTGAAGAGAGGGAGGAAGGAGCAGACATCGAAGTGGAGACTTCACTGCCTCAGAAAAGAACGAAGAAGAAAAAAAACATGGCGGGAGAGATGGCTCGAGATGAGACTCTTAGCTATGCTCTCAAAGCATATGAGGTGAATGTCCACCACCCAATTCTGGACACAGCTAGTGAGGCAATCCACAGAAGGTTTATGACACATGGCACTCTCTTTGCTGATTTGGCATGCCTGGACCCCAGGAACTTCGACAACATCAAGACGACAGACCTTCCCCACAATGCTCTCCAAGACCTCAGCAAATGTCTTGTCAAATTTGACAGCAGGGCTACAGTGGAAAATCTTCAGTCAGAACTGAAGAACTTTGCTGGCCAGTGGGACAGGCTTAAAGCATCCCATATGGAGGAATACAACACCAGAACGGTAGAAGATGGATCTGCAGGAGAGGAACAGGAGCCAGATATCGTGAACAAAAGCTGCGCCTCCTGCCGAAATTGCCCACTGTGCTGCTTTCAAGTACTTCGGCAGTTCAACATGCTATCAGATGCCTATCACATCCTTGGGCTTGCCTACAAGTACCTGCTGACACTGTCCCTGACTCAGGTGGCCTGCGAGAGAACATTTTCCACCCTCAAATTCATCAAGAGCAGACTGAGGAGCACCCTGTCTGGAGACAAGCTGGAGACGTTCTTGTTGATGGCGACCGAAAAAGATGTCCTTATGGGGTTGGACTCTGACATGATCATTGACAGGGTAGCTGCGAAGAGTGAGCTCATGAGAAAGCTGCTCCTGTAACCTAATAAGGTGAGATAAAGAAAATAATTCAAAATTCGAATGATTATTAAAATATTCAGCAGCTCTGTTTACTTCAAGACTGACCCCACCACTCTCTCTCTCTCTCTCTCTCTCTCTCTCTCTCTCTCTCAATTCAATTCAATTCAATTCAATAATGCTTTATTGGCATGACTGCATACAGACTGTTACAATGTTGCCAAAGCAGGTGAAATATTAGTAAGAGTACTTAAAATAAATACCAACTAATTAAAATGGAACAGGTAGGTAGATATGTAAATATGGTTATAATAAAGGGAAAACATAAATAAAGAAATAAATAAAATGGTAATAGCAACAGTAATAAGGCAATGCAGAAATATATAAAATTAATAATTATAATAATTATAATTATAATAATAAATAACAGTATTTCCATTACCCGCTGTCCCTATGGCTATGGCATTCTGACACATATTGTGCCGCAAGGTGTGTCCTTTGTCCCTCTCCTAGAATGAGTGCCAATTTCTCTTTGTCATCTAGGAGTAGAAAATTTGGAATTTGGTTTTCAAATTTTTTCTGGTATTTTTCTCTAATATTTTGGAATTTATCACAATTTAGGAGGAAGTGCATCTCTGTCTCAACCTTACCTGTCGTACAGTGACCACATATTCTTTGCTCTTTTGGTAACCAAGATTTTTCATGTCTGCCTTTTTCAATGGCTAGACTGTGGTCACTGAGCCTGTACTTGGTAAGGATCAGTCTCTGCTTTCTATCTCTGACAGTGGAGAGATAGTCAGCCAATTTGTATTCTCTTTTTAGGGCCAGATAACATTCTAATTTGTGTTGTAATTTGGTTTCTATGTCCCAATGTTCCAAATATGAGTTTTTGCATTGTTTGATGATTTGGTTTACTCTAATCTGTGGTTGGTAAGCAGTGCTGGTCTGTAACTCTTCAGTGTTTGTGTTTACGGGGTTAGTTAGTTTCAGAACCAGCTGACTGAGGGGACTCTTTTTTGGGCTTAGCTCTTGGGTTTGGAATGCTATAAATTGTAATGTATCATGGGGACTTGATTGAAGGTGCATCCAGAATTTAAGTGATCTTTTTTGGATATTTATTAGTAATGGGAAGCGGCCTAATTCTGCCCTGCATGCATTTGTTGGTGTTTTCCTTTGTACATTTAGCAAATTTCGACAAAATTCTGCATGCAGGGCTTCTATTGGATGCTTGTCCCATCTAGTGTAGTCTTGATGACTGAGTGGACCCCATACTTCACTTCCATATACTGCAATGGGCAGGATGACACTGTCAAAGATTTTGGACCAAATTTTAATTGGGATGTCTATTTTATAGAATTTTCTTTTTATTGCATAGAAAGCTCTTCTGGCTTTTTCTTTAAGTGCATTCACTGCCAGACCAAAGTTTCCTGAGGCACTGATTTTTAGTCCCAGGTAATCATAATTTAGCGTGTGTTCTAGGGCGGTGTTACCTAGAGTAAATAGGTGTCTACTTTCCTGACACCTGGGCTTCTTCTGGAAGATCATAATTTTTGTCTTTTTTAAATTTACTGCCAGGGCCCAGTTCTGACAGTATTTCTCTAGCAGATCCAGATGCTGCTGTAGACCCTGTTCTGTGGGTGACAGCAGCACCAGGTCATCTGCGTAGAGCAAGAATTTGATTTCTGTGTTGTTTAGGGTGAGGCCAGGAGCTGCAGATTGTTCCAGTAACACCGCTAACTCATTAATGTACATATTGAACAGGGTTGGACTCAAACTGCAGCCCTGTCGTACCCCTCGCCCTTGAGTGAAGTATTCTGTTCTTTTGTTGCCGAGTTTTACACCGCACTTATTTTCCAAATAAATAGATTTAATTATGTCATACACTTTACCCCCTACACCACTTTGGATGATTTTATAGTATAAGCCTTTGTGCCAAATAGAATCAAATGCCTTCTTAAAATCAACAAAGCATGCAAATATTTTTCCTTTATTTTTTTGGTGAACATGTCGATTAATTAGGGTGTGTAGGGTGTAAATGTGATCTGTAGTGCGGTAATTTGGTAGGAAGCCAATCTGACTCTTACTCAAGACATTGTGTTCCATAAGGAAGGCCTGTATTCTAGCGTTGAGAATACAGCAGAAAACCTTCCCCAGATTACTGCTCACACAGATGCCTCGGTAGTTACTGGGGTCGAATTTGTCTCCACTCTTGTATATTGGGGATATAAGCCCCCTATTCCAGATGTCAGGAAAGTAGCCAGCTTGTAGGACCAGATTGAATAGTTTAAGCAGGGCCGTTTGCAGCTCAAGAGGACTGTGTTTGAGCATTTCTGTCCTGATGCTGTCGGGACCACAAGCTTTTTTTGGTTTGAGATTTTGGAGTTTATCTTTTAGTTCTTCTAGAGAAATTTGGAAATCAATTGGGTTCTGATTGTTTTTTATAGTTGATTCCAGTATTTCTAGCTTTTCCTTAATATGTTTTTGTTCAGATGAGAGGTCTTCTGGCAGTATTTCTTTGTAAAGGTTTTCAAAATATTTTTTCCAAATGTCTCCATTTTGAATGGCTAGTTCATGGGATTGTTTAGAGTTCAGGTTGTTCCATTTTTCCCAGAACTGGTTTTCATTTAAAGACTCTTCAATGTCTCTAAGAGTTTTGTTGTGGTGATCTTGCCTTTTCCGTTTTAAAGTTTGTTTATATTCTTTGAGTACCTCACAGTATTTTTGTCGTAATTCAATTTTTTGTGGTTGATGATGTTTTTGGTTAGATAATTGTCGCAGATTATTTCTTACTTTTCTGCATTCTTCATCAAACCATTTTTCTTTTTGAGGTCTCCGATTCTGCTTGCTGTTGATTTTGTTCAGGTTAGCTTTGATAGCTGATTTATTATATATTTCATTAATTTGTTTAACTGCCAGGTTTACATCATCTGAATTAGGTTGGAATGGTGTTAGAAGAAATTTGTTAATAAGGTTAGTGATCTCTGTAGAACTGATTGCATTATTAAATTCAGCCACGCTGTTTGGAGCCCATTTGTATGTTGGGTTTATTTTGAACAGTTTGCAGGGCTCTGATTGGGTGTTATTTGGTTGTCTAATTATTTTTAAAAACACATTTATCTGGCAGTGGTCTGATAATGGTGTCTGTGGTCTGACAGTGAATGCACTAATGAAGGAGGGGTCCATGTCAGTGATGGCATAGTCGACTACACTAGTTCCAAGAGCTGAGCAGTAAGTGAACCGACCTAAAGAGTCCCCTCTGATCCTGCCATTAAGCATGTACAGGCCTAAGGCTCGACAGAGATGCAGTAACTCATTCCCATTTTTGTTTACAGTGCTATCAGGGTTGTTTCTTCTTGTAGTGGTGGGTATAAGGTACAGAGAGGGTTGCCTGAATATGTGGCTGTTTCCCTGCGTTTCAATGCAGTCTGGTTCTGAACCTGTTCTGGCATTGAAATCCCCACACAACAGCACATTCCCCTGAGCCTGGAAATGGCTGGTTTCTGTGTGGAGATTGCTGAAGAATTGGTCATCATAATATGGTGACTCCACAGGGGGGGGGTATATGCTGCACAAATGTACAGGTCATTGTCAAATTGAATATTGCCTTTTTTGAGCTTGAGCCAGATGTGTGTTGGTCCTTTTTTAATTTTAGTTAGTTGGGATGCTAAGCTTTCTTTGTACCAAATAATAACCACCTATTCCACGAGTTTCTGCCATTTTTTATATTTTTGTGCTTCAGCGAGGGTAGTGCAATTTCTGCATAGCCAGAGGGACAGTGGGTATCTACGTCTGCACGACACCATGTTTCGGTCAACACAATTATGTCCTGGTCTTTAATATTTCTCAGGAACTCTGAGTTTGTACTTTTTGCTCCTAAGATTGATGAGTATAGACCTTGAATATTCCACGAGCTAACAGTAAATGATTTCATTAGTGTAATACAATTGGTTTTGTTATATAGGGTAAAGTACAGTGGAAAGAAAGTTTTCAATATATTTTACAATCCCCCCTCCCTCTTGTTTCTATAATTTTAATGCAAAGAACGCTAAAGAAAGCTAGTATTTGAACTGTTCTTCAGTGGTGAAAGAGATTAGGTGTGTGTGTGTGTGCGTGCGTGCGTGCGTGCGTGCGTGTGTTTATGCGTGCGCATGTGTGTGTCTGCGTATGTATGCACATGCATATGTGTGTGTGTGTGTGTGTGTATGTGTGTGCATTTGCGTGAGCATGTGCGTGTGTGTGTATGTGCTCATCCTATGATCCTGCATATTAGTTGCAGTAGTTGCCGGACCTCTCCCATGTCTGAATAGTCTGGGTGCTTGTTACCATGTACCACCTCTGCATAGGTTGGCCGGTGCTGTGTGGGAAGCATGAACTCAGCTGCCACATGTGATGTTCTACTCTGCTGGGGGTAGCTGTAGGAAATGCTGCTGGACTGGGTCCTACTGCAGTGGGCTTCGCTGGGCTGGGCTCCGCTGGGCTGGGTCGTCCTGGGTCGGGTTCCACTGGGCTGGGTCGTCCTGGGTCGGTCTGCGCTGGGCTGGGTCGGACTGCGCTGGGCTGGGCTCCGCTGGGCTGGGTCGGACTGCGCTGGGCTGGGTCGGGCTGCGCTGGGCTGGGTCGGACTGCGCTGGGCTGGGTCGTCCTGGGTCGGGCTACGCTGGGCTGAGCTCCGCTGGGTTGGGTCATCCTGGCATAGGCTCTGTTGGGCTGGGTCATCCTGGGCTGAGCACTCGTCTCTGTTATTGGGTGGCAGGTGTCCAGTGGTCCCTGGCTGTGGTGGTGAGTGAGTGGGCTCCTGCCGAGCGCTGTATCTTTGATGCTTTTTGCGAATATTCTGACAGAGTCCTGGTCCAGATGCAAGCCATCATAGAGGTGCTCGTGTGTGATGGCAGGGTGATGGGCGATGTTAATGTTGGTCATGGGGGCACAGTCTTTGGTAATTTTTTTGTTGATTTTATTAATCATGTGCTGGGGGAAATCTGTTCTTGGCAGTAGGGTAGAAATAACAATGTTTGCCTCTGGGAACACCCTGTGTGCTTTTTCTGCCATTTCCCTCACTGCCTCTGACACTCCCTCTCTTTTTGAGCGCAGATCGTTGGTGCCCGTGTGGATGACAATGTTGTCTGGGTTGTCAAGGCTGGATTGGCAGAGCAGCTGTAATGCCCTGTCTGTAGTCGGGCACCAGAATTTTGCCACCTTGTGTCTGGGGAACAGTTTCCTGTGGTGCAGGAACTTCCCATTGGAGTCAATAAGGATGGCTGTTTTGGGAGGTTGGGTTGGTTGAGGTGGTCTAGGTGAGGGTTGAGGAGGAGCTGGTTGCGTGGCTGGTGGTATTTCAGGCTGTGGTACAGTGGGACTGAGGCCCGGGCTGTTCTCAGGATCTGTCTGTGAGTCTGTGGTCTGGGTCTGGGGCTGCTCTGCTGCTGCTGCTGCTGTAGTCACACTGACCAGCTGCTGACTGAGACAGCTCATGTCTCTCTCTCTCTGGACCAACTCCTCTCTTACTCTAGATAACGTGTCTTTTAGTGCACCGTTATCTTTGCTTATTGTCCTGATTTTATCACCTAACTCTCTTATGGTGAGTTTGGTCTCTTCTTTGAAGAGCCTTAGTTCTTCTTTTAGCTGCTGGATAGTATCATTCTCTTGGAGTTTGTTCTCCTTGAACTCTGTGATCTCAACCTCCAGCAGTGAGAGACAGTCCTGAATGCGCTGCACAGACACAGGTGTTCTGGGGGTCTGAGGAGTGCGGGGGGCTGAGGGAAGGGCAGAGACACAAGGAGAGGAGGGAGGGGCTGGCTCTCTGTGGGCTGAGGGCTGTGACTCTAATTCTGACTCTGATGCTGCTGTTTGAGGCAGGGGTTTTTTCTCCTTCTCAGCAAGAGACTTGAGGTTTGTAAAGTCAGTTTCAAATTTCACTAGACTGTCCTCTGAACCTTGAATCATTACCGTTCCATTGTTGTAAATATTTACATTGAACTTAGGTACAGTGTCCAAATAGAGTTGTCTCATGGCTTTATTACCAGCCATTTTCATTTGCTTATTGGCTAAGCAGAGGGCTGTGTGCCAGGCATTTGGGTGCTCTGTATAGAAGAGCAGATCAGCTTTGGTTTCTTTGTCATTTAAAATAAAAATGTCTGCCTTCAAAGTCTCTGGGAATTCTCTAAGTATTTTCTGCTTGTACTTCTTTCTCCCCGTCTCACTGGTTACTTCTGCTGGGTATGCAAATGACATGCTGCTCAGGCTCCGCCCCTTAAATGTATCCATACTTTTCCCCCAACTGTAGGGTTCCAACTGTCAAAATGCACTTGACAAAGATGCCTGTTGCTGTAGCTAATATACAGAGCTGAGGCTAGTTTAGTTTAGTTTAGCTTCTAACTAGATTACCTAGTGGTTAATTTAGGGATAAAATAAAGGCCTACCTCCCTTAAATTCTTATGTTCTTCCCTGTCACAGGATGGGTTCCTTTCAGGATTTTGTGTGTCCTGACAATGGTCCTTTCTTCTTGTTTGTCCTGTCTTTGGCTGTCTCTCTTCAGCTTGGCTGTCTATTGAGCTAGTTAGTTAGCTTGAAAGCTAATCTTTTTAAATATTTAGTTTTAAAACATTTCCTGTTGGTCCAAATTTTCACAAAAGTTGTTCAATTTGTTCTATACTTTTTCACATTGAATATAATACCTTTCTTTTCATTGTACTTTACTCTAGAAAACAAAAAGGAATATTTTCTATTAGGAGCTCATTTTTCTGTGTGTATCTGCAGCCTTTCCCAGACCAAGTATGCATACCATCTCTCCATCTTTCTCAATTACAATAAGATATTGGTACTGTAATCATGTAACTCACCCAATTATTCCCATCTTCCTCTGTCTGTCTGCCTCTCTTTTTCCAGCTTGTCTTTTTTGAGCAGATCTTTTTTGTTGGTTGGTTGTGTGGAGTACGAGTTTACAGGCAGCATTTTGACTTGGTGAGTATACAGTTGTGCTGCAATTCAGTTTTTTTATTCCCAGAATATTCTGATCATCTGAATCTGTCATGTAATCATTTATTATGTCTTCTCTCATCTTGTCTCTCTCTATCTCTGTCTCTCTCCCTCTACTCTGTCTCTCTCTCCATCTTTAAGGATGTGGCTCATAATTGTCCAGGTGGAGATTGACAGGGCTGAGCCTTTTGGACTGGGTGAGTATCCAATCTATACAACTAGAACTTTTACTTGTTGCTTTTACTTGATGCTTTACCATGTCTGACATCTCTTGTGTGTGTGTGTGTGTGTGTGTGTGCGTGCGTGCGTGCGTGCGTGCCTGTCTGTCTGTCTGTCGTCTTTTTCTCTCCTTCCTACAGGCTACATTGTCTGCTATTTACAGACAGAGTTCATATTGTATTTGTTTTATGTTTTGTATGTATATTGTTTACTTAAAATTGTATTAAATAATTTGAATTATTCCTATGACTTTGAGAAGAGCTTTTTCTTTAACAATTACTTAACAGTATGAGTATGGGTATTGTTTGCTCAGCAGCCATGTCTCATCACCTTGGAATAAGTCGACAGTGAGTGAGTACACTGGTCCACACTTGCATTGGTATACTTGATCTGTCCATGACACTGATGATTTGATGAATGGTAGATATCCATCATATGCATATTGAACAGACTGCAAGGATGTTGTAGTGATGGGCGGTGTCCGACCGATTGTGGTGGGCCGGTCTGAGCCAAATGGCAGGGCCTATTTTTTGCCCCAGTCCAGCCCTGCCAGGGACCCAAGATGAGGCGGCCAGTTCCCCTATCTATCACAACCCTGCAAACTCGCCACCACAGGATCAGGGCGACCGGATTTCCCCTTTTCATTGTGAGTGCAATCCAATGGAGAAACCATTTAACGGACTTTAATTCAAGTAAGGCTGTATCATGGGCAATTGCATATTAGTTAGCAACCAATGTTTGTGACAGGATGTATGTAACTGCTATTGAAAGGTTAATGTGTGTTCTGTAAAAGTTTTGTGTTACCATTTTACTTTGGATGGCTGTAAGCCATCCACCGCACTGCGTTAGGTTCAATGCATCACACACAGAACATATCTTGCATGTGATCTGTTTTTAAAAACTAACCAGTCGTAATATTAACACTGCACGCTAATCTCAACGCACACGCATTGACAAGCTTACAGCTATCCCCTCTGTGTATGGTATGTTCATGCGCCACCATTAGCTAGCTCCAGCAAAAGCTAGTTTCAAACCTCCCTCCATTTTAGTTTCTTTGTTCTCTCTGAACATGTGGCCGAGGCAACCCCCCACAAGCAGGAGAACACACACACACACACACACACACACACATAGTTTGTTGTACATTATAGTAGTGAATCGTGCTTTGCTCTGTTTGGTACTTTGTGTTCAATAAACTATTACATTTATCCAAGATTGCCTGTATTAATGTTGCTCTTGTGGTGAACTGAATCAGCCAATGCTAATCGCAGGGATTCCCCAAAATGCCTTCACCTTCTAGCTGGATCATTTATATTAATTCGGTATCAACTGAGTACATGATATTGTGATTTTGCTAAGACAAGTATTAATGTGTAATTTTATTGGTAATTAATTTAATTATTACTATTATATTATATATATTATTATTAAGTTACCCATTTTTAGTTAATATATTCTCTTTTGAGAATAATACATTTTATGAGACTGATTTATTATACAAGAACCATGCCACCAGTTGTATAAGGATGGTAGTGGCGTATCGCAGTACATGTCCCCTACATTTTTGGTACCCCGTGTATAGATTTAATTGAATATTCCCTACACCGTTTTGCCATAAAGTTACATATTTGGTAGACAACAAGTCAGCTAAACACAAACATGCTACAGAATAACACAGCATATACAAGCAAACACACTGGCTACCAATTTGCAGGAAAAGTTTGACCACTTCCATTACTTCCCAATCGTGGCAACTAGCTAGCTAAATTGAATAGATTATGCATGCAATCATTTATTAGTTACCTACTTGTCAGTTGTTTTCGGTGCATGAAGAAAAACAGGTGATGGCACAGCAGTCTCCTTCAGTAGAGGGTGTACCGATCGTCCTTTTTTGATTTTGACATAGTCATCCTCCGTGAAATGGTCACTACACACTTACTTTTTTAGAGTCTCAATTGGTGTGTTGACATCCATCCGAGCAGCAAGAAGCCACAGCTGTTTTCTTTGTTGATCTTCCACAGGAAATCGGATGATTTGATCAACATTGAAATACACACAAAATTACCATGTTACCTGAACATTAGCTAACAATACTACTAATCTGATTCTTTCACACGCGCGATATTGTTCTTGGCCGGCTCTACATACGGCGGCAGCGCTATACTTTACGTTACCTACTAACGTAAAGTATCGCTTTGCCGCCGTACTTCCACTGAGAATTTAGGTGAGCCCAAAGTAAAGGATTCAATGGTAGTTTGAAATGATGGTATAATCACTGAAAATAAACCCGATAGACTGTCGTCGTATTTTATTTGCTTTGGGTGCACTGTGGAGTGTTTAAGTACGTTTGGTAGTGGATGCTACAAGTTACCTTAGAGTTGCGCTAGCATTAGCAATGTGTGTATGTCCAAAAGAAGGGACAGCAGGGTCATTCCGTGTCAAATCAACCAGTGGTCCCTGCATGACCCTCTCAGGTTTTGATGAAACTCCATCATAATAATCCATTGTATGAAAAATTAACACACACAAAAAATTTGCCTCATACGACATGTCGTTTCTGAGATATGGCCTCCTGAAATTTGCTCAAAACCTCCGTCTTTTGCGCTCGCGAGTCGACTTTGGAAGCTTATAACTTGGGATTTGTAACAGCTAGAGCTGAAACTTGGTATCCTAACTTACTTTCTTCCAAATTGCAAGAATATGACATGGTCTGGGTGAAAAAAAGTCAAAAACACAACCGTCCGTCTTGGATCACCATGTGGACAGTTAAAACTTTTTCTGAAATTTACACCAGTTAAACAGATATATTCGATCTACTCATCAACCAAATTTCAGCTTTGGTACTCAACTCCTTCATGGTTAGATAGCATTTTGAAAAGTACACATATTTTAACATATCGGGAATTCACATAAGTCTTTAAGAGTTACATTACTACTTAAAAGTGTCAAATTATGTATCAGACGTCAAACAGAATAGTACATGACTTTAAACCATACACTATAAATGTTAAATTGCCACATATTCTGCCATATAGATGTGTACAGTTTGTCGTTTACTTGATAAATGCTGGCAGTTTGCCTTGAATGTTATTGAAGTCGTTAACAGTTAGTCTGTAGTGATGGCCTCCACGTCCCTGCAGCTCTGGAGCACTGATGACACAAACTACGTCCTGGAATGGTACCCAACACTTACGTTGTATACACTTCTTGTGATACCGAAATGGATCGCAGCAATATCTTTGCTGACTTTCATACCGTGATCCATACGCTTGATCATGGTGAAAGCATACACTGCTTTGGTCAGATAATGTCACTCCACTTCTCCATGCCAATAGTTTTATGTCCTCTTGTGACAACTCGGTTGCAGCCATCAAACCCCCTTCTCTTCTGAAGGTTGTTTTGTGGCAAGCATCATTTAACACCAAACCAATACTGCAGTCTGACATGGAAGATGTCCCTGCCATTTTGAGGAGTTTATGAATACTGCTTCCAAAATAAGTGTTATTGCATTGTAGGCCTAGGAAACAAAACTGCATGGTACAGTACCAGCAGCACACGCATGTTTCGCAGTTAGTAAATAAATATAGTTGGGATGTATTCTGTAATCAACGAGGCTCACTGATGGGAATTGTGCAAAATTTGTATTTTTCAAAATGTGGTCTACATCTATATGGCAGAATATGTGGCAATTTAACATTTATAGTGTATGGTTTAAAGCCATGTACTATTCTGTTTGACATCTGATACATAATTTGACACTTTTAAGTAGTAATGTAACTCTTAGGGCTCTATTTTCAAACCGGCGCAAACCAGCGCAAGGGGACGGTATAGTCAAACGCAAGCTTGTTGACAGCATCAACGTCTTAAAACTGGCGCTATGGCGTTTCTCAGCAATACCGCTAGGATCAACAAATTCTCAACATAACATCCTTTCGCTTGCGCTGCAGTGGGATGGGTGGCGCTGTCTGGGGCGTGTTCTAAAATACTTTTGGCGCAGTGACAATTTGAACCAACGAAAACCCATTGCGTTATGATCAGCTGGAACCACCTCTTAGCGGCAACGCAATAGACTCTGGCAATTTGGCAACTTATTAGTCATGTAGTTCTATGTAGTGTCTATAGGTGATGCCAACATTACACTTCCATTTAATGAACAAATAGCCTATAATTATTATTATTAATTCATTTTAATTTAAACTACTAGAATAAAACAGGACAGCTTACAAGAAACTTGCGATCATGTAGGCCAATAGCCTATAATATATAAATTACACATTGGCACAGTTGAATCATAAGCCTACCACTACACAATACACAGAAAGGATATCCCAGATAGCAAGCGAACGTTGAATCGACTTAGATTCAATGTGGAATGCCGACGTTGATTCAACATCAATTTGCTCATCGAGATCACGTTGAATCAACGTCAGAATACCGACAAATATTGAATAATCAAGGTTAAATATAGCTAAACGTGATGTTTAAAAGTTGTAACGTTTGTCGCCATCACTGACTCACTCCATTAGCTAACTGAACTAGTTAGTAGCCGATAATGTCAGTAACTGTAGCCTAAATAATTCGCCTAACGTCATATTGCTTTGCCAGCTATTTGGTAGGCCTAGACATTAATTACTGAACACGTAATAAAATTGATAAAAATACAACTTCATTGCAGTGAGTGTACTGTGGGCGAAAAAATAATCAATTTAGATTATTATTCAATATTTGTCGGTATTCTGACGTTGATTAAACGTGACCTCGATGAGCAAATTGATGTTGAATCAACGTCGGAATTCCACATTGAATCTACGTCGATTCAACGTTCGCTTGCTATCTGGGATACTTTCAGCGGGTGTCCTTCCTCAACTATACGGACAATGAATGCAGTAAAAAGTCAAAATTCGCATTTTTTCTCAAGTGTGGGTTCCCCGGGGTGCTTGGTGCTATCGACTGCACGCACATACAAATCCGCGCACCACCCGAGCATGCAATAGTTTTCGTCAATCGCAAAGGAACACATTCCATCAATGTCCAGGTGACATGCGACAAAATTAGCTTGCCCCACCTGCACCAGTGGTCGCGGTCCCCATCACAGCCAGAGCAAAGAGAAATCAACTGGCTGAGCGGTTTAATAGGGCTAGATAAATGGTAAGTATCGGATCAGCTTTTAAAATGAACATTTCAATGCATGTTCCCACGTAGAATCATACACACATCCAAGTTGACGGTCCAGTGCGTTTGGGTTGCTCATTATGAAATTGCATGGAGCGATTGTGTTCCACCTGGCTTTTTTTTAAAGCATGAGAACAACAATTTGATTGGCTACCATAGAGACACACCTTGGACATTTAAACCCAGCCTTTTAGCAATACCGCCATAAGGTGCGCCAAGATTGCCGTCATGAAATTACCAAATTTCACGCCGACACGCCCTCAGAGCGATACCGCCAAGCGATTACTCTTGCGTTCACCATTGCGTTTGGTTTATTAAAATAGAGCCCTTAAAGACTTATGTGAATTCCCGATATGTTAAAATATGTGTACTTTTCAAAATGCTATCTAACCATGAAGGAGTTGAGTACCAAAGCTGAAATTTGGTTGATGAGTAGATCTAATATATCTGTTTAACTGGTGTAAATTTCAGAAAAAGTTTTAACTGTCCACAAGACGGACGGTTGTGTTTTTGACTTTTTTTCACCCGGACCCAACTTTGGATGGATGTCATTCCTTTACAAATTAATTGATTAGCCTGTACTTGCTTTTGACCATAGAGATACACCTATAGATAATACATCTGTGATATGGGATGTATATGTCCACTCGTATGGGCACAGGGTGACCTTGAAAATCACCAAAAACATGTACGACTAAACAAAGTGGCTACTTTGGGTGCATATAACTTGAAAAGGGAAGGGGGTACAAGTAAAAATCGGAAAAAGATTTTGAGCAAATTTCAGGAGGCCATATCTCGGAAACGACATGTCGTATGAGGCAAATTTTTTGTGTGTGTTCATTTTTTTACACAATGGATTATTATGATAGAGTTTCATCAAAATCTGAGAGGGTCATACAGGAACTTTTCAGAAAACTGGTTGATTTGACACGGAATGACCCAGCATGGAATTATCTGAAAATGATTTCCACCAATCAACTACATCATGGGTAAGTCGTAATTGAGACATTATGTCCAAAATTCCGAACTATCCCTTTAAGTGAATGTTCTCGGAGTAGAAACGTTCCCTTTGGGTTTCTCTAACGCTTGGATTTAACGTTCCCTTACTGTGAGACCGGAGTACATTGGTAACATTCCCCATACATTCTTGCCACATCATTACAAAACATTACTTTGGGAACATTCTGGGGTGTATTGGGGAATGTTACTCCAAAATAACAAAAGAACATTCCAGGAACATCCCATTAAAGTCACAAATGTTGCAATGTGTTACTTGGATGTCATAATGTTGAGTTCCTCTCAAGTCCTCAGAACATTCCTAAAACTTGATTGTGGAACTATTATTAGATGTTAGACTTGTTCTTCAGCTGCCGAGTAGATGGTGATATTTAGTCCCATATAAATATATTTTTGCAGCATTTTGGCTTTACTGGACAGTAATCAATGAGAGACGAGAAAATCAGAGGCAGAGAGAATGGCCTTTGAGGTTTATCTTGAGCTGTATTTGAACCCATGTCATGGAAAACAGGAATTGCTGATGACATGCGATTTACCTGGTTGAGCTACTAGAGCACCTTGTCCCTACCAGTGAGAAATTTTCAGGCTAAAAGCCATAAAATAAACGTCTATTGCAGTCAATGAAAAGACCTCTTAAAATGGTTCCAAAGTGAATTTTTTTTATCTATCTGTAGACCTATTTCAAGAGTTCTTGTTTAGACCACGTTTCAACCAAATTTTTTCATATAAAAAACACAGCATGTGCCATGTTGTTTGCCTAAGCTTCCTTGTGGCAACAAATTGGCTAAATGTTTTGACATTTTAAGTGATGCACTTCATGCGGTGAAATTGCATCTACATGTAGGCCAGATTTCACTTGCCAAAACAATGACATTTTGAGAAATGCATCCACATTAATCCATGTTTTTTGTCTTTGAATTTACAACTGAATCACATATGAAAATTATGACATCAAATGTGCACATTTATATTGTAGATTTTACCCAGTGTAAAAAGGGCCAAATGAGAGCTTGGATGATATTCAATATTTCACCAACATCTTAACATTTATATCTGGGTTTGTGCTCAGTGGGTATATGCAGATGCCATTGTACAACTGATATCAAGGGACAACGAGGCAGCCTACCGGCAAGAGGTGGAGAGGACATTCGCATGGCACAAGGAAAATGACCTGATCTTGAAGGCAAAAAAGACAAACAAGATCATCATCAATTTCAGAACAAAAAAGTCAACAAATACTGCTATTCTCATCGACAATGAACCAATCCCCATAACTGACTCCAAGTTCTTTGGAACACACATCAGTATCAACCTAAACTCCAACCACCTAATAAAGAAAGCCCAAGAAAGACTCTTCAGGTCTTCTCATTCAATTCTACAAAGCCATCATCCAAAGCATCCTAACTAACATCCTATCAATCACCGTCTGGAATGGAAATACACGACAGCACACAATAAAGGACATGGACAGAATCATCTCCAGAGCAGCAAAGATCACAGGCTGCAAATTCCCCACACTGGACTCCATACATACAGTGCATCCGGAAAGTATTCACAGCGCTTCACTTTTTCCACATTTTGTTCTGTTACAGCCTTATTCCAAAATTGATTAAATTCATTTTTTCCCTCAAAATTCTACACACAACACCCCATAATGACAATGTGAAAAAAGTTTTTTTGAGATTTTGGCAAATTTATTAAAAATAAAAAAATAAAATGTATCATTTACATAAGTATTCATACCCTTTGCTTTAACATATTTTTAAAGTATCATATTTCATATTTGGTCGCATATCCTTTACATGCTGTTAGTTCCTGAAGTCTGTGACCATCAACATCAAAAAAACTGTCGATATCTTATTTTCAGGTACTGTTACAAGCGATACTATAACCTCTCTGCATTTGAATGGATCTCTATGGAAATTGGGGGGTGAGACTAGATTCAGCTGTAAATTACACTGGTACAGTATGGAACACATGGCTGGCTAAATGGCTGTAAGTTATCAAGGGTCTGAGCTATCAAACGAGCCCCAAACCATCACTCTGTTGCCAGATATGGAGTAGATGTGGATGGATCACTGCAAGGGTTATTTCTCCGGACTCATTTTCCTATAGAACTCTATGGGGAAAAAAGTCAGGAGAAACAACCCTTAAAGTGATCCATCCATATCTACTCCATATCTGGCAACAGAGTGATGTTTTGGGGCTCGTTTGATAGCTCAGACCCTTGATAACTTACAGCAATTTAGCCAGCCATGTGTTCCATACTGTACCAGTGTAATTTACAGCTGAATCTAGTCTCACCCCCCAATTTCCATAGAGATCCATTCAAATGCAGATAGGTTATAGTATCTCTTGTAACAGTACCTGAAAATAAGATATCGACAGTTTTTTTGATGTTGATGGTCACAGACTTCAGGAAGTAACAGCATGTAAAGGATATGCGACCAAATATGAAATATGATACTTTAAAAATACGTTAAAGCAAAGGGTAGGAATACTTATGTAAATGAGAAATTTTATTTTTTTATTTTTAATAAATTTGCAAAAATCTCAAAAAAACTTTTTTCACATTGTCATTATGGGGTGTTGTGTGTAGAATTTTGAGGGAAAAAATGAATTTAATCAATTTTGGAATAAGGCTGTAACAGAACAAAATGTGGAAAAAGTGAAGCGCTGTGAATACTTTCCGGATGCACTGTACATACGTACATAATCCATCATCAAATGTCTGACCAAAATCATCAAGCACCCTCTCCATTATGCCTTTTGGTAGAAGATGTTGATTGGTGGGGACAGATCACTTCAAGCTACGCTCCTTTCCCCAGGTCATCCAAATCATTAATGCTCACCTCTAAATTTTTTTGTATTCATGTATACTGTGAATTTTTCTCTTTTATGCTGAATGCGGTGTACTGATAGCAGCTCCTTTTCCATGTACTGGAATTAAACCCAGCCTAGCTGTGTGGCAATAAAGCACAGAAATCCCATCATAAATATCACTTAGAAATGGTTTGGTATTTAATTTTGTGTAAGTGGCACTCTAAGAGGATGAGTGGACCTAAACCATGCCAAGAAATGCACCCCGGACCATAACAGAGCTGCCAGAACCCTACCTAGCTAACGAAATCACGTGCTAGGGACGTTCCCTGTGTTATTAAGGTTGCTATAAACGTTCCCTGGTTGATGCAATGTTGAGTTTTTTTCAGGTTCTAAGAACTTTCACACAACGTTTCTGTGGAACGTCCCTTTAACATTCCAGAAACATTCTAGGAGCATTCCTCTTAGGTTCTAGGCACATTCTATGCAACATGAGGGTATCGTTCTGGGAACCTTCCTCTTGTGCTCCACGAACAGTTGATATAACATCAGAGGAACATTCTAGGAGCATTCCATGTAACATCAAAGGGGAACATTCTATGTAACATGAGGGTAACATTCTGGGAACCTTCCTCTGGCGTTCTAAGAGTATTCTATATAATATGAGGGGAACATTCTCTGGGCATTCCATAAACCATCAGGGCATCATTCTATGTAACATGAGGGTAACGTTCTGGGAACCTTCCTCTTGCACTCTACAAACATTGTATATACTACTCAAAAGAAGTTAAGGGTCAAAAATATTTGTGCATATAAATATAGGCTAACGAGCTAAAATGGTGACGACTTATGACAAAATAATTCTTTGATGGCTCAAGAACAGAAAACACAAAACAAAAAACTTTTGATTAGACACTAGTTTATTACCCTGATGAAAAAAGTCATGCACCCCCCAAAATGAAGTTCACACAAGTCGCAGAAGCTTCAGTAACTGGTGTAGCCACCATTAGCATTCAGACATTCTTGACAACGTTGGCGCATGCTGTTGATCAGGCGATCCCTCAAATAACGTTGAGGGATCGCTAGCCATTCTACGACTAATCGCTGAGCCAGTTGCTGGAGGTTGACAGCAGGGACGTGATGTGATCGAACTCGCCGCCCTAGTTCATCCCACGCAATCCATGTGCAGAACGTTCAGCACATGGATTGGCCTGCATATTCACCCAACTTGTCACCCATTGAGCATGCGTGGGATGAACTAGGGTGGCGAGTTTGATCACATCACATCCCTGCCGCCACGTTTTTTGGCGTGGTCTGAAAACGCACTTTTTCAGACTCCACCTCGACTAAAATTATACCTATAGGGCCATTCTATAGTATTCGCTTCCTGTTTTCTATTTAACTTGTGTTTTTTGGTTATTCTATAGTTCAGAATGTATAGCTTACTGTGTGTACTTCTCATGTTTATTACTAGGGATAGCTCCTACGCTGTGAGAAAGCTGTGCTTTGTCGGATTTGCTTTGTAGTCGCGTCAATGACCTTCAATATGCACTTATTGTACGTCGCTTTGGATAAAAGCGTCTGCCAAATGATTGTAATGTAATGTAATGTAATGTCAACCTCCAGCAACTGGCTCAGCGATTTGTCGCAGAATGGCTAGCGATCCCTCAACGTTATTTGAGGGATCGCCTGATCAACAGCATGCGCCAACGTTGTCAAGAATGCACAAATATTTTTGACCCTTAACTTCTTTTGAGTAGTATATAACATCAGTGCAACATTCTAGGTGCATTCCATGTAACGTAGGGGGAATGTTCTGGGAACCTTCCTCTTGTGTTCTTCAAACATTCAATATGACATTCCAGGAACGTGCCAGGAACATTCTATATAACATTAAGGGGATGCTCATTTAAAAGGTTTAAATGCAGGGTCTAAGTGCCTAAAACAAGGGCTCACCATCAGTAATTTTTTGCATTTTGGCTTTATTAGTATTTAGTGATGACTGATAGGAAAGCAAGGTTGGGAACCATTGAGAATCACAGCAGAGATGGGCATAGGCTGAATGCAAGTCCACAGCTTTCAGGTTATGGTACACAGTGCCATGCAATGAGGGTTAAAGGACACTCCAGGGGGAGTTCTACAACAATTTTCATACAACATTTACTTACTCAATTTAGATCCTGCCGATGCCGGGACTCGAACTTGTGATCCTTTCGTCAAGAGCTTGCGCCTCTGCCAATTACACCACGGTCTTGTGACGATGGACCTCAACTCCGAAAACACACTACCAATAACGTAGGACTTTGGTTGTACCAGACCTGTGCCAAAGAATACTTGTATTTTCAATTGTATTCATAAATATTACATTACCAAATAGGAGAACTAATGAGGAATTAAATCTCAAACGTTTGTGACTATGTCATTTTCTGTAGCTAGTGGGTTACCTTAACACATTTTAAATGGTAGAAAATGTTCAAATCATAATGACATCTATCTCTGCAAAATAAATATTGCAAGTATCTTATAAGTGACTTTTAAAGGATGTTGTAGCTGTCCCTTTTAGAGGAAATTTCAAAATTAGGTTGTTTTTTTTTATCTTGAGAATTTCTTGCTTTCACTTGAATTGGGTTTAATTGTGTTCAATTGGCTAAAACTATATTTCTGGCCCTTAACTAAAACCTACAGAAGCCCTCAAAGGCAAGGTGAAAAAAAAATTTGTACATATGAGACTTTTTTTTTTTTAATTAAATTTTTTTTTTTTTTTTACCTTGCCTTTTGGGGCCTCCGCCGTAGTAGGCTACGTTAAGTCGTACGCACGACTTAGCACTGGCATTGGAGAAGGATTTCCGTAGCCTAAAACAAACTCATGAAACCAACCTCAATTAGGTGGAATCTAGACATCGGAGTGGGGAAATCGAGGTTGAGAGACGTTTTGATATAAACGGACGCTAACCCTTATTAACATTCACCTAAACGCTACACGCCGACTTTTCAACACAAAAATGTTCACTGGGTAACAGAAAAAAGTTATGGTTATTTAGTCTTCAAATGCCCATTTTGTAATCATATAACCTCAAGATCCGCGTATTTTGCTAGTGTATTGACAAATGTAAATTTGTGTAAATGGAAGAAGTTTGGAACCACCAAGAATCTTCCTAGACCTGGCTGCCCGGCCAAACTGAGCAATCGGGGAAGACGGGCCTCGGCCAGGGAGGTGAGCAGGAACCCGAGGGTCACTCTGACAGAGCTCCAGCGTATCCTTGTGGAGATGGGAGAACCTTTCAGAAGATCAACCATCCAGGCAGCACTCCACCAATCAGGCCTTTATGGTAGAGTGGCCAGACGGAAGCCCCTCCTTAGTAAAAGGCACATCACAGCCCGCTTGGAGTTTGCCAAAAGGCACCTAGGGGACTCTCAAACCATGAGAATCAAGATTATCTGGTCTGATGAAACCAAAATTGAACTTTCTGGCCTGAATACCAAGCGTCACGTCTGGAGGAAACCAGGCACCGCTCATCACCTGGCTAATACCATCCCTACAGTGAAGCATGGCGGTGGCAGCATCATGATGTGGGGATGTTTTTCAGCAGCGGGAACGGGGCAACTAGTCCTGATAGAGGGAAAGATGAATGCAGCTAAGTACACCGAGATCCTTGAAGAAAACCTGCTCCAGAGCGCTCTGGACCTCAGACGGGGGCGAAGGTTTACCTTCCAACATGACAGCGACCCGAAGCACACAGCCAAGAGAACAAAGGAGTCTGTGCATGTCCTTGAGTGGCCCAGCCAGAGCCCAGACCTGAATCCAATTGAACATCTGTGGAAAGAGCTGAAAATGGCTGTGTAACGACGCTCCCAATCCAACCTGACAGAGCTTGCAAGGATATGCCAAGAGGAATGGGCAAAAATGTCCAGAAACAAGTGTGCCAAGCTCATAGCTTCTTTCCCAAGACGCCTTGAAGCTGTAATCGCTGCCAAAGGTGCAGCAACCAAGGCTAAGGGTGTGTACAGATATGTAACCCCTAAATAACCTATTTTTGTCAGTAAAATAAAATTGCATATTTTCTAAAAAACTGTTTTCACTTCGTCATTATTGGCTATTGTGTGTAGATGTGTGAGGCAAAAAATTAACTCAATCTATTGTAGTATAAGTCTGTAACATAATAAAACGTGGAGAAGGTGAAAGGGGTGTGCAGACTTTCCGGCTTGACTGTATATCTAAATATTAGATATCCTACATCCCTCTCTTGTAAGAATAGGTGCATGCACCCACTAAAAACCTATTCTTACATCACCAAATAGGAATCACATTGCTATGGGTAGCTAACGTTATGCTACCGTATGATAGCTTCCGGCTATCATTCAGTAGTTGGCTATCTAACAATTAGCTAATTTTGCTTACATTAGCTAGCTAGCGCTAAGTTAGCTAGCTACATAGCTAGCTAGTTAAACAGCTACATAGCTGGGGCCGACAGGACTCAGCCCATTGTTTTGTATGCAGACATTTTTCACTTCCCACTGCCCCTCAATCTGCCTTCTCTTCTTTTTCTGGTTTTGCGAACTGGAAAAAAACCCTATATAAAGAGGGTGGGTTTGCAATGCATTCCAGATCAGAGCATCATGTAAATGGCATGTTAGCATGGACTGAGTACAAAAGGGGAGCTGAGAGTAATTTGTCTTTGCTGCAATCAATGGATAAAGAATACCAAGAGAGCGAAAGAGAATCTGGACTGTATAAAAACTGTGGCAGATGTTCTACTGCTTACTGCTACTCAAAATATTCGCCAAAGAGGCCATCGTGAATCAGAGGAGTCAGAGAATAGGGGGAACTTTCTGGCCATACTGGAACAAATAGCAAAACATGACCCAATATTGAAGAAAACACCAGCAATACCACACATAAAGAAATCCTTGAGTGTTTGGCAGAGATGGTTTGGTGTGATGTAATACAAGAGGTCAAAGAAAGTGAGGCATTCAGTATACTAGCTGATGAAACCAAGGATCTGAAGAAAAAAGAGCAAATTTCACTGGTCCTGAGATATTATTATAAAGGGGAAGTACATGAGAGTTTCTTGCATTTTCAACAAGCTGATCGTTTAGATGCTGCAGGCCTAACAGCGGAGATCATCAATTGTCTAGAGAGATATGGGCTGGAGTACAAGAACAATCTTGTCGGTGATATGACGGGGTGTCCGTAATGAGTGGAAAACATGCTGGTGTAAAGGCAGTGGCAAAACATGCATTCTATGTCCACTGCAATGCACATTGCCTGAACTTAGTTCTGGTTGATACGGTCAAGTCGGTGCCTGAGGCGGCATGTTTCTTTTCATTACTACAGAAGCTGTATGTCTTCATGTCAGGCTTGTACGTTCACCACAAATGGCTAGAAGTTCAGCAAGAAATTTATGGAGGTCAGCCTAGAGAGCTTCAGAACCTTAGCAACACAAGATGGGCATGCAGGCACTTTGCCTGCCGTAACATGATCGACCGGCTACCTGCAGTAATCCGTGTCCTTGAAGACATCGACCTTGAGAGAAGTGGGGATAGGTCTGTGGAGGCACGGGGCCTACTTGCCCAAATTGACTTACCTTTTATTGGGCTTCTAGCAACATTCCGCAAAGTGCTCGGTGACACCAAGCTTCTGTCTGATATGCTTCAGTCACCGTCACTTGACCTAGCGAGAGCTGTTGAGCTTATTGAAGCACTTCAGGACACATGTCAGCATTACAGAGAGGAATCCTGAAGAGCCTGACCAGCTTATTGGAGTTCACTGTGTTTCTGGAGCCTTTTAAAGAGGTGTTCCATGAACTTTTCCGTTTGTGTAAAATTGCTATTGCAATACCGGTCAGCACTGCTGCTTGTGAACGCAGTTTTTCCGCCCTGAAATTGATCAAGAATCACCTACGAACAACCATGACTGATGAGCGACTGAGTGACCTGGGCGTGCTCAGCATAGAGTCAAAGAGAGCTAAGTCCCTGGACATGGACGAGTTTGTTAGACTATTCAGTAGCCAGCTCAAGAACCGCAGAATACAGCTGTTCTGAGGCAGAGCACAGCCTTCATTTGTGATGGTGCAGTGAACCCACATGAACAGACACAGAACTCCAAGCTCAGAGTATGTGCTAGTGTTAGAGAGTCATTTTGACCAGTTAAGGACTGGGTCTTCGCTAACAAAACACCTACAGACAGACAGACAGATATTCTCTCTCTCTCTCTCTCTCTCTCTCTCTCTCTGCAATGGTGGTATTGAAAATAAACAAAGTTGAATGAATCATTAATGCCTATGTGATGTTTTTTATTTAGTAGAACAAAATAAATGTGTTGTCCTAACCATGCAAAACAGTTGTGTGATTTTCAGGCTCTTATGCAGTGTTCTGTGCCCTAATATAGGTGGTATGACATGAAACAATGCTCTGAATGTACACATACAGACTCAGGGCATTCCATTCCAGTATTTCACAGTATTTATTTCTGATAGAATTTTCTGATTTCCCTTGGCCCCCCCTGCCCCCACACCCCCCCCCCATTTAAAAAATCCTAGAATCGTCCCTGCCCATGGTAAGTAGCTAACGTTACATAACCTTATTTTCGGTTTCATCTGTAATTATATAGGCTATAATTAGGCTATAGGCCCTATGTTCAAAGTGTATATTTGAAGTGACATGACTGCCAGTTCACAGCCAAAGGCTCTGATCTGTGCTATAAGTTAGGCTATAACGTTATAAAAGCTAGCTAACATTAGCTGTCATTGCTATCTCCCTCTCTCAACCTCCTCTAATGTTACCTGCTGACTAACTTGACCGGTGGCTCTGTAATGGTCTGGGGTGCTCTCTTTTGACCTAACGTTAGCTGAATATATTACCTTGTGTGAAATACCATGTTGAGCAAAATATAGCTAAATTAATTATCATGCATTCATGCTGTTGTCTGCCTACTTCTTTTTTGTGGAAAGCATTTCCCGGTGCACAAAATGTCGTTGAAAAGCCATTGAAAAGGCGTCCAACACAATTTATGTTAGCCGTCCATGGACGACTGTTGTTCACTGGGTTAAGTGCTTCCACATTGCAGAAGTATATTTTTTATTATTTGAGGGGAGTCTGGCAAATCGTAGCCTACATTTCACTTTCTCCCCCTGCTCTGTTCTATT
This sequence comes from Synaphobranchus kaupii, assembly GCA_029718625.1. NCBI lineage: Eukaryota > Metazoa > Chordata > Actinopteri > Anguilliformes > Synaphobranchidae > Synaphobranchus > Synaphobranchus kaupii. The sequence goes on along the minus strand of CM056381.1, from coordinate 34,881,988 downwards.
TTAAAAAGTGCCATACCGTGTAGCAGCTATATGACCGACGCTGTAGAAAGTCACGAAACTAATCGTGCCAACTCCACTTCTGATCTACTTTTCGTTCTAGCTCATCAGTAGCTTGTCACTTAACAGATCCAAATCCAAACCAATCCAAATACAACTGTACGTGTGACCCTTCCAAAAAATCAGGTAGGCTAAAATAGTTTTTCTCTCTTTTAGGGGCAGTAATAAACAATCCTCTCGTGAGGGGGACAACAGAGGAAGCTCTGCAGTCCGAGGTGTCGAGGAGGAGAGAAGGGGAGGGCGAGCATCCGGAGATAATTGAGGAAGAGGAGTAATGTTAGCTACTCTAGAATTAGTTTAATGGCACTGACAAAAAAATGTAGCCTGTTTTTATGACCAAGTTATTTTTATTTCTGTAATTAAAATAAAGTTATGAATTTGAATCTGAGACTACCCTATCTTTTCTAGGAATGTAGCCTAACAGACAACAAAAATTCTTTGTGTTATTTTTAGCTTTAACCAATATTTTAATTTACCTATGGTTGAAAGTGAGCTAGAAATCCAAAACATAGGCCTGGATATAACCCAAAAGCATGAATGGAGCACTGGCGTGAGCAGACGGATTTGCTGACAGGTCCCTGTAGGACCAGCAGACCTCCAAGTCCGATAGATTGCCGCTGATAAACCGAGCTGCAAAACCGCTAGAAGCCCGCCAGCTGATTATGCCGGTTGCTAACGGGTCCCTGTCGGACCAACGTTCGAAATGTCGGACCAAAGCTAGACGACCTCTGGTAAACCGATGTGCAAACAGCTAGCGCCCCGACAGCATATTACACCGGGAGCCCGCCAACTCGTCCCGCTGGCAACCTGATGTTGATCCTTTACTTTGTGCTGACCTATATTCTCTGTGGAAGTACGGCGGCAGAGCAAACGTGGCCATTGCAACTTGTTGCTCTTCTTTGTTATTGTAGTCGACCAGTACCGGCACTACATTCGTAGGTAACGTAAAGTATTGCTCCGCTGCCGTACTTCTCCGTATAATCTACTTCCACAGAGAATATAGGTCAGCACAAAGTAAAGGATTCAACGATAGTTTGACTTAAAAAATGATGGTACAAACATTCAAATTAACCCCGATAGACTGTCGTATTATTTATTTTTTAATTGTCTTATTGTTACAAGTTATATTTATATCAGTGTTTGTTTTAAGTTTATGCTTTGTACCAAACAAGATCAATTCCATTTTACCTAGATGTAATGAAAGCTTATTGTCTACCTACCACTCACTAACAGACTGTAATTGTTGACTGAGCTGTTGTTCAATTTGTACGAGATTTCTACCAGATACCATCAATGCTGAATCATCTGCGTACAATAACAATTTACATTTGACAGACATTTCCATATAATGTATGTATACAAGAAACAGCAATGGCCCGATAATCAAACCTTGTGGAACACCACATGTTATATAGTCTAAATTAGAAGTAACCTCTGAAACCTCAACTAATTGTTTCCTATCTGTCAAATAAGAAAACCAATTTAGTGCAGAATTGGTCAATCCCATGGCCTTCATTTTATCAATTAAGATCTTATGATTCACCGTGTTGAATTACCTTTATCCATTTCCAAATGTATATAATCAGTTAAATGTAATAAACATGTGTCAGTAGAATATGACTTGTGGAAACCAGATTGAAAAGCCCCCTATTTCCCAAAGAAAATACAGTCAACAAACTAATACTGGTGAAATAGCTCCTCATTCAGGGTAGATTCTCCAAGTTCCACCATCCTACATCCAAATCTGATGGCTAAATTGAGCACCAATATATTACTGCATTGATTTATACACTATATGTCCAAAAGTATCTGGACACCCCTTGGTCTGGGGCTGTTTTTCATGGTTCAGGCTAGGCTCCTTATTTCCAGGCAAATCTTAACACTACAACATACAATGACATTCTTTATGGCAAAAGTTTGGGGAAGGCCCTTTCCTGTTTCAGAATGACAGTGTCTCCATGCACAAATAGAGGTCCATACAGAAATGGTTTGTCAAAATTGGTATGGAAGAACCTGACTGCACAGAGCCCTGACCTCAACCCCATCAAACACCATTGGGATCAATTGGAAAGCCGACTGCGAGCCAGGCCTAATAGCCCCACATCAGTGCCCGGCCTCACTAATGCTCTTCTGACTGAATGGAAACAAATCCACACAGCAATGTTCCAACATCTAGTGGAGAGCCTTCCCAGGGGAGTTGAGGCTGTTATAGCACCAAATGGGGAGTTTAATGCCCATGGTTTTGAAATGAGATGTTGGATGAGCAGATGTCCATATACTTTTGGCCATGCAGTGTATCATTTGGGTCTTCCTGGTGGAAAATTCCCCATTTTGGAGTGTTGACCTTTCTGATATTTGACAGTTGTAATGTAACCATGGAGCATTGACCATTAGTATACTTTAGAGAAAAAACACATACCATCATTAAGAAAGTCAGGGACAAATTGTCCCTTTTCACTCCACATTTGGTTTACCCAGCTCTACTTTCAAGACTTAGTTTGACAACCATAAATGGTAAGGCCAAATATAGGCAAAACTGCTGGGTTAAAAATAACCCAAATTGGGTTGTTTTCATCACCCAGGGATGGGTCACTATTGCACCTACTAAACACTGGGCTAATGTAACCCAGCGATTTGGGTTATTTTAACCCAGCACTATGGGATATTCTCAACCCATGAGCTGGGTTATTTCCACCACATGCTAGGTTAGAATGACCCAAAAAGTTGGGTTACTTTAGAAACCCGGCATTGGGTCAATATTGAATTACTTAATTTTGGGTTAATGTAACCTAGCATTTGGGTTGCATGTTTAATCAATGTTCTAGCACTGCCTTTCCAGCAGGGATGGTTAATGCAGCTAAATGTACCAATACCATTTTTATACCATATGACAATACCAACAGACATTAATTGGTATGAAAATGGTATTTGTACATTTAGCTGCATAAACTGTGCCAACTGGAAAGGCAGTGCTAGAAACTGCATCAGCTGTTCTTTGACAGTACCTCACGCTCATTCACTCACTCACAAATCAAGGATGGAGACATTTTGTATAAAAATAGTATATTACTAGAAAAGTACAATAGACTGGTAAAGTTAAAACATTTCATACATAGAACATTTTTTGGAGACAAAAGGCCTTCTCGATTTGCAACTTTGGCATACACCGTGGCAGACTCTCAAATGAGACCCCAATCTGGGCAGGATTTTTGTTCATGCTGTTTAGGACACAACAGAGATGGAAATCATTGCGGCAATAAACAGTCACTTTATGGCAAAGCGGATAACAATGACTGGAAATATCAAGCACATGTAGTTGCTGTAAAATTATTATTATTATTGGACGGAGACTGCGTCTGCATGATTGGTCAAAGTGCTAAAAGGGAGAGCAATACTGACGTGCCAAGGCAAAAGGCCGTAACTTCATTTTGGTCTAAAATTAGTTATTGTCATTTTTGGAACATTAAATATCTACTTTATCATGTGGACAAATTTCTTGAGTCAATTGTGTCGTTTTTTCGAGAAAATAGTGGGTTGTCTTTGCCGTAACTTCCAAAAGCGCTACAGAAGCCAAGGCAGAAGGACGTAACTCAACGTTCGAGTTGAGTTAAGGTACTCTGCCTTTGTTTTGCTGCGCATCAAAGTGGAGTTACTGTTTACCGTGCTGAAGTTACGGTGTTCTACCTTTGTATAATATCTGTCACCGAAGCATTTTTGACACACACACACACACACACACACACACACACACACACACACACACACACACACACACACACACACACACACACACTACAGCTTTTAAGAATGGCCCATTGCTCTCAAGGGAAAATGTTGGTGGATATGGCATTGAAACGCCGACACCAAGATCAAGGTAAGAAAGATTACAAGATAGATGGCTAGATAGATAGATAACGTAGATAGATAGATCATCTACTAGTTACAGTTAGCTAGCTAGCTAGCTAGCATTAGCTAGCTAGTATAAGTTATAACTTAACAAACAAAACTCCCATATGCGATTAGAACAATGCAAACAAAGCATTGGAAACAAACAATACTTGCCAGCTATAAGTAATCGTAAATCATACACAATTAATGCTTTTTTCGTGTCATGCAGACTGTCGGCCTTTGACAGCCCGACAGTGACAGCCGAACAAACTATTACTTAGCTAGCTAGCTAGCTAGCGAGAGCTAGCGTTACATTAGCTTGCTTAACATTAGACTCCCATATGCAATTAGAACAATGCAAACAAAGCATGGAAACAAAGAATAGACATTTGGATTTGAAATTAAAATATGGATATGGGATGAAAGTACAGGCGGTCAGATTTCATTTAATGGTATTTACATGCAAGTTTGACCATTTTAGAGAAATTGCATTTTTTGTATCGGGTTCCCCCATACTTAGTTTTGCAAGTAAAGTACAGGTGTTTTCAGTTGTTTGGGTGTTTCCTTTTTGCTGTGATTGTTAAAAAAAAATGTAGGATGGATATTGAAGATACAAACTTCTCATCAGCACCATTACAATACAAACCAATACAAAGGCAAGACTTGCATCTTGAATATCCATCCTACATTTCTGCTGGAGTGTTCTTCATACTATAAATTATGATTCTCTTTCACCCCAGCACTCTGTAGGTTGTTGTGGATGTCACAGATAGTTGTTATAGGGTTTCTCATCAAAGCTATAGTCATTTTTTTGTCATCAAATGCTTGTTTTCCTCTCTCTCACTCACTCACGCACACATACACACACACACGTTTGTAAATAGACAGAGCTGTTAATAAACTTTCACATTCGCTCTTAATTGATGTCTCTTTTTTTTCTTTCCATCTTCATAATGCTGGGGTGCTCACAGCCATCTATTCTCCAGAATGTTTTACTTTCAACAAGGTATTTAACCACCTGATTGTAAAGTGAGTTAGATGGGGGGGGGGGGGGGGGGGGGGGGGGTAAAAATCTCCCTTATTTTCAAAGACCAATGTTGACAGGTATGATGAGAGGAAGAAACAAAGAAGGATAACCATCACAAAGGATAAGATAAGCATCACTAATATATGAATATATGAAGGCTATATATAATTGTGCCATGATCACTAGATTTTATGTAGATGTTATCATTATTATCATAAACTGATTTTATATAGTGATCAGCAACCAACTGATGGATCAAATGGAAGTTACTGCATTTTGCCTTGGCATGACCCCTTATTATTTTGCAGACAATGCAAAGGCAGAGTACAGTAACTTCCAAATAAGGGTCAAAAGTCAAGTTTGAGTTAAAGATTTTTATGTAGATAAATTACTTCATAAAAGAAAGAATTGCCAAATTTTCAATATCCTACCTACAATACATTTGGCTGGACAACAAAAAAACTTTAAAGTCATTTTTCTCAGTTCTACACTCTGGCGAGTTAAGGTCTTTTGCCTTTGTAGGGCAGAATAGTTCTCCCCATTCAAACACACAGAGCATTAATATCTCCGTTTATATCATATCTTGTCATGGCGAATCGGCTGGGTGGAGTTTGCCATCGAAGTCTTGCCAAAGTGCAACTCAAGTCGGCCTAAACATCAATTTCTGAAATAAATACATTATGTGAATATCCTGTTAAACAACACAAACTATTTCAAGGTGAAAATAGTCAATTATGTCTGACAATTTTTGTAAACATTGAAAATAATTTCATAATTTCATCTCACAGCAGCAATACGACAAAACAATAACATCAAAGGAATTCAGGATGCCAATTCTGAACATAAAATTAGTCTTTATGCAGACGATTTATTATTGTACTTACAGAACTCTTCCGTGTCACTACGGGAAATGTTAGGTTTCTGCATTCTGTGTTAGTTTGTTTAATTTATGTTTCTCATTTTTTCCATATTTATTTATTATGATTATTTTGTGCTTTCACTGTTCCATGTTTTGTATTACTGTCACTCCCTGTCATCGTCACACTATTCGGGAGCCTTTGGTGATTTCGGTTCTTCTCTTTATTTCTTCTGTCATGCACTTCCTTCATTACTAATTACTTCATTGTATATAATACTAATTAACTAACAACTACTAACATCTTAGAATTAGGGTCTACTAATCTACTAATGACTAACTTGTATATATACTAATCTATTAATCTACTAACGCCATAGAATCAGGGTTTTCTACTAATCTACTAACTTACTAACTTCATCTTCTTTCCTCACTGCAGCTGTCTCTCTGCCTGTTCTATCACTAATTATCTTTCTTTGGTTCCTCTTAACTACAGCTGACTCTCGTTTTCTGCTTTCCTATTTCTTGTATGCACTTGTCTTATTGGAGTCCATGTCATGTTGTCTCTATGTATTTGGTTCCACTCCAGTCCGTGTCTTACGTTCCCCCTCGTTATGGTATTATTGTTTCCGATTGTGTTCACCTGTGTCTAGCTCCTTACTCCTCCCACCCACACTTGATTCCTTTTTGTGTCATTACTTCCCTGTGTATATAACCCTGTTATTTCAGTCTGTCTTCATGAGTTCTTCACAAGATTTTTGCTACTGTGTTTCCTTTTGGTTTTTCTGAGAATCTGCGAATCTGAGTTTTCTGTTTAGTCCTTAGTATCTGTTTCCTAGTTTTTGTTATTCCTCATCCTTCCCCTGTTGTTTATTTTTTGTTGTCTCTTCTTCGTTTTGTTTTCTTTTTGTTCCTCTTATGCCTCCCCGGTTTTGACCCCTGCCTGTGTTCTCGCGATCCTGTTTTTGGATTCTGTTTTTGTGCTTTCGCTGTGCCTTCCCGGTTCTGACCCCTGCCTGTCCTGTGACCACTCTTTGGACTCTGTCTTTGTACCGTTGCCCTGTCTCCCCGGTTTTTGACCCAGCCTGTTTTACCACGGATGGCTGCCTTGCCCTTAATTAAACTTTGGTTTTTTTTGTACTCCTGCCTGCGTTTGGGTCCTTCCCCCACCAACACCTAACAGGAAACTTTCAATATCATTAACAACTTCTCCACAATCTCACACTACACAATAAACTGGAATAAATCAACCATACTACCATTGTCTGAAGATGCCTAAGATTCTGCAACCCAAGATTTCCCCCTCCCACTTCACATTGGCAATATAAAATATTGACGCATTAATATCTCTTCTAGGCTGTCAGAGCACTTCAACCTCAATTACACCCCTTTGCTAAAAATAAATAAATAGAAAATGACCTCAAACGCTGGACCAAGCTCCCACTCACTCTCCTCGGACGAATCGCTACAGTTAAAATGAGATTAATCAGATTAATTATTTGTTTTCAATGCTCCCAACCACCCCATCCGACAAATGGTTCAAAACACTTGATTCATTAACGACTCAATTTTACAGAAAAAAACAAAAACCCAAGTCTCAACATTACAAAATGGAAAATCACAAGGCGGCCTAGAAGTACCAAACTTTCTCCACTACTTTTTGTCAAATCAACTACCATATTTATTCAAATGGACCCAAAAGCAAAACTTCAATAACCCATGGCTAGAATTGGAAAATGTAAACCTTAATAGCAGACCTTCCATTCCTACCACAATCAATCAAGAAACTGAATTACTATAAGAATATCACAATATCTTCAACTCTGACGCCTGGTGGAAAACCAACTAAATCATCACTAGCACCATGTAGATACACCCCAATTTGGCACAACCCAGACTTCCAACTGCACTACACCCCTGTTTACTTTCCATCATGGCAACAAAAGGGAATCACTCATCTCCATCACCTATTCCAAAATAACCAATTTATATCATTCAATACACTAATCCAGAAGTATGGGGTTGGGAGAGATCAGTTCCTCCACTACCAACAATTAAAATCCATAATTAAATCTAAAATTAACATAACCAACAACACACTACAACCTTCTAAACTAAGTGACGAGATCATGAAAATCACAAATTCAAAAAAAATTCTCAAAACTTTATACTTATATCCATCTCAGATACCTCCAAACACCAACTACAAAATGGGAAAATTACTTTGCTCTATCTCTCACACCCTGATTTCCGGATACAAATCTGTAAAAACATCTTCTCGATGACCACTAACACAAATTTACGACTTATACAATATAAAACTATCCACAGAACCCACATCACCCAAAGTAAAATGTTTAAAATGGGATTTGCTGACACAGACATCTGTTCACAATGCAGTCTGGGCAGCACAGATGATTATTTTCATGCCACTTGGGCATGCCAGCCAGTTCACTCCCTTTGGATAGCAGTAATTGAGAAACTCTCCACTATCTTGGATTGCAGAATCCCATTGTCCCCATCACTCTGCCTGCTGGGAGATATTACACAAGTCACCCTCCCAACTAAATACAGAAACCCATTACTCATTTCTCTAACTATCGCTAAGAAAATAATCTTTCAAAACTGGAAATCTAAAAAATCTTGTCTCATCACTCACTGGATCAACCTACTTACAGAACACATAGTAGAGAGAATAGAGAATAATAGAGAGAGAGAATAACAGCCTCCAGAAAAAAACTATATCAGTCTTTAATGAAACCTGGAATACATTCTTAACTCATCTAAACTCATAACAGAACTCACCCAAAAACCAAAGCCATGTACATGACCGTACTTTATTTTATTTTATATATTTCCACTATATTTTCTATATATATGCTATTATATCTATTTATTTATTTTCTTTTCTCTTTCTTTTGTTTTGTCTATTTATTTATTTTTCTTTTCTTTGATTATATATCTTCATTATATAGTTATCAAATAAAGTGTCTATACCCTGAAAAAAATAAATAATAATAATAATAATTTCATAAGAAATGCCTTTAAAAAATACATTGTGTATTTGGGGGGAAAATCCAACAATTACCCCCGGTTAGTGGTTTCACCTCAACCACTCAGAGCTTGTGGGTCCCTGAAAAATATTTGGTAACAGTTGCATAGGTGATACCGTTTGACTTTGTGGACAGCCACAGCTAACATTTAAATTTTTATATCAATGCTGTAGAATCTCATCCTTAATACACTGTTAAAATTTTCATAAACATTTAACATGCTTTGAGACAGTGAATTTGTCAAATAAATACTACATGAATAACCTGTCAAACACAAACTATTTCAAGGTGAAAATTTTTGCTATGCCCAGCAACTTTGTATCATTACAGTAGCTGTAACTGTGGTAGAGATGATTTCCCAACAACAATAAGGCACGTCTGCTAAAAAAATGGTGAACTTGGCATTCATAAAAGGTGTCAAAAATGATTTGATTATTAATCCACGCAGTACACGCACTGCATTTGGTGCAGTGTCATTTCCTGGCATGTTATAAACTATATGCTGGAGAAAATCCCAGTACAAATAACATTCTTTTGGGCAATTGATATCTAAGCAATGAAACAAACATCCACTGCTTTTATTAAAATTGTGTTCTCCAGTGTCCAAATCCATCCACAATGGCAAGAAATTGTGAGGTTGGTAACATCCCCAGGGAAAGGACTTGGGGGTATGTTTCACAGCATTGCAAGTACTCTACAATGTTTGTGCTGACCTGTAAGTAGAAGAGAAATAAATCCTTAATTTTATCTCATGTCTCCTTTGAATTTCCCACCAGAACTATGCATCATATAAGGGGTCAAACTCTGACTGCAGGCATTTAGTTGTTTTTGGAAATTCTTATGTGAAAACATCATATTACATCTTCAACTTAAAAGATTCCAGCCGAAACTGTCAATTAGAAAGTAGCACTTACTGGCTGTTCGTTGACAAATGACCGCCTGGTCTCCTCCATGCTGGTTTTGAAGAGCTTTCTTAATTTTTAAAGGAGGGTTACGGCAGGATTACGGGCAAAACATGCATGGCCATTTTTCCCTTGGAAATTGGATGATGAATTAATAAATATGCATGAATATGCATTGTGACAAACATACAGTGGTTATATTGCTATTAAAATTGATGATACATCTAAATATACATGACTTTCCTGAATGGACATAGATTAAGATCTAAAATAGTAATACAGGGAGGAGACTGGAGAACATAAAAGAAACATACCTGCAGTCATTATGGCATCAACACTGAGCCGTTCCTCTGTCTGTAATGGGGCGTGACGTGTGAGGTAGGAGGAGCCAAACGCAGCAAGGGGATTCTTTAAGCCCTAGGGCCACTAAGGTGGGAAACCCCGCAGTTAAGGGAGGAGACAAGACAAGGAACACACACACACCAAAGCTACAGACCGGCTCACTGTTACACACCAATGAGTAGAAGCACAAACGCCTGGTTTCACAACAAGAAAACCAAACAAGGCGAAAGGGAACAAAGAACTGCTACCCCATACATCTACGAGCTAAGTAACTAAAAAACGAACCGGAAATAACAAACGCCCTGTCTCGGCAATGAGACGCATAAGAACAGGCGAGTAGCATAATGGCACAAATACACACCAAACGTACCGAAGCTACGAACCGGCACACTGTAACACGCAAATGAATAGAAGCACAAACGTCTGGTTTCACAGCAAGAAATCCAAACAAGGCGAAAGGTAACAAAGAACTGCTACCCCATACTTCCACGTGCTAAGAATTAAAAGGCCAGCAATAATAAACGCCCTGCCTCAGAAATGAGGCGTAAGAATAGGCGCATAGCATAAAAAGGTACACATAAAACACACAACCAACAAACACTGAAAACTAATGCGAATTAGTATACCAGGAGGCGAAAGGAACGGGGATCTAACGTTCCAAGGCTACTCTCAGACTCGCAGTCAAACGCAAACCTGTCAACAAAAACGCCCAAGCTCCATGTAAAGAGCCATACCTGGAGAACGAACAGAACTACAGTTCCGAACAAAATCGTCCCGCAAGTACAAAGGACGAAAACAGAACAGCAGCACCGGAATTACCAGCTACAACACCAACACGAGTTTAACCCTATTTACTTTGGCCCTTTTGAGGCAATGTCCTCCTGGTTTCTACTAGTTTTATTTAAATGTCAGTATCTAAAAAAATATTCCATGCAAAATCCATGGTTTTAACTTTGAACTGAAGAAGAAGCTGTATCATTCAGAAATTTGCTACAGAATACATTTATTTCAGAATAGTCACATACAGTATATATATAATAACCATAACATACGTCGCCTAATGTATTTAAATACGTTTAAAAAAGAACGTACGAAAGCGCGTGCGTATTCACACAAGTACAGCAACGTATTTCAGCGCTCAGTGCGAGGTGTGGTCACTGCGGAAATGTCGACTGTACGGGACTTTGGCGAAATATAAAAAGATAAACTCTTCAGGGTTCATGAGAAAACAGCTGTAGCTGAATATACTGGTAAGTACTTGGTTTCTTAAACATATTTATACGAGAGATTTTGGAGCAAAAAATTAGGTGTCTTCTAAACCGAAAGTGGATCAGGTACTGTATATAGTACAGTAAGCAAGGGAAAACGGCGAATACTCATTTGTACAACGTTTTAAAAAAATATTATTGTTTTGTAGGATATCTAATATTTCCCCCCCTTCTCTCTATCTCTGTCTCTCTCTCTCATTCTCAACCCCCCATCAAAGATAAGCCAGTCTTTGTCATAAATGACCCCCCCCCCCCCCTCCCCCACACCTTAACCCAATCAGGACAGGGATGGTCTTCCTGTGGAGGTATTTTATGAGTGTACCGCAGAAAAAGAAGTTAGTCAATTGTGGAGTTTGTTTGGAGAAGTCATTCTTTTTGGTTCCTCGTGCGTTTCCTTTTGTTCCTGTTCAGCTGAGGGTAAATAATTTGGCAATTTTTGGCTTATCTCTCTCTTTACTGGTATTTCCTAATTAATGTCTGGTTTAATGTCTTCCATTTTGTAAATTATAAGTAGTCAGCCTACATTCCTTAGTGAATGTATGATTTCAACTCATTATTCCAATTGAATGTTTTTCATTTAATAAAATTATTTAATCTCAAGACCTGATTTAGACTTTGTTTTGGCTTGTTGGTTGATCCACCAGGTTACTGTTCGACTTACCTATTAACGAATTTGGCGATTTAATTGATGATTGTAATTCTTAATAATAATTATTAAATTAAATCACGTAAAGCTTATTTTGAATGTAGGTTAAGTGAGGGGTTCTAGCACGCAATATCGCTTGTGTTCAGTATTCAGAGTGCTGAACGTTTTAACAAGGGCATTGACTGTTGGAACCGCTGGATTCAGAAAATACACATTTTACCTAGTCCTCACTTACCCGACATAATTGGAGGTTCCACCGAGATAGGTTGTCCTATAGCATACTAAATTTTGCTATTGAGTAAACTGCGGTAAACTCTGAGACAAGTTCAAATCTTTTTCTAATCGACTGGTCTTAGATTTATTGATTTTATTTTATTAAATTTTTTATATTATTATGGCATACCAGACAAAGAGAGAGATGCCTCATTTACCCTCCACTGCTAACCTACCAGCATTCCCTGGCCAGTCAAGGCTGGATCAGCAGTGGTATCTCATGTTATCAGAACGGCAATATTTGATAGCCCAGTGCCCAAAATTTGCAGAACAGCTCAAGGCAATGGACCAGCTGAAGGAGGAGGCCCTTTACAACCTGCGGACTGAGTATTTGGACTATCTGATTTCTCCAGATAGTGATGAAACCAAGCGCAAGATTGTCCAAGGGATAAGGTCGTACCTAGAGAAAAGACAACATTTTCTCTACCTCTGGCGGTCAAAGCAGGCATGGGAGGAGGTAAACCAGATGTGGAAACTGGCTTGGGAAAAGCACCACTCTAAGTCAGGAGTTACTGCCAAACCAGTTTCTTCTGTGGCAGTCCAGCATGCGCTGGAAGGAGCAGTGCATGGCGCCATTCCAGCCATAACCCAGGCACCACCCCCCACCGAGGACAATACAGCACTCTCCATTGACTCATCCCCACCCCCTTCAGGCTTGGACAATTCTGTGGATTTTGTCACCTCCACAGACAATGTAGCCGCCCCCCTGGTGAGCCCCCCTTCCCTGGAGGAATTTGGGGGAAACAGCTCTGTGTCTTGTATCACACCAGCCACCACAGAGGAGGTGACCCCACAGGACGTGGAATCCGCTGCTGCAGTCCTCTCAGCTGAGCCAGGTGAGGAGACCGTCGAACCCCTGGAGGCAGAACCTGCTACTGCAGACACAGCAGCCCAGCCTGGTGAGGAGACCGTCAAACCCCTGGAGGCAGAACCTGCTACTGCAGACACAGCAGCCCAGCCTGGTGAGGAGACCGTCAAACCCCTGGAGGCAGAACCTGCTACTGCAAACACAGCAGCCCAGCCTGGTGAGGAGACCGTCAAACCCCTGGAGGCAGAACCTGCTACTGCAGACACAGCAGCCCAGCCTGGTGAGGAGACCGTCGAACCCCTGGGGGCAGAACCTGCTACTGCAGACACAGCAGCCCAGCCTGGTGAGGAGACCGTCGAACCCCTGGGGGCAGAACCTGCTACTGCAGACGCAGCAGCCCAGCCTGGTGAGGAGACCGTTGAACCGCAGGACGCGGAACCGGCTTCTACAGGCCCATCAGCCCTGCCAGGTGGAGAGGTCTACGCACCCCAACAGGTGGAGTCAGCCCCCACAGAAAAGTCCACCCAGGCCGAGGACCCCACCCCACCCCTTGTGGACTTTTCTTCCCCTCCTGCTGCTTCCCCTCCTGCTGAATCCGGGGAACCTCTGTCTGCTGCACAGACAGAAGGGGTGTGCTCTGTGGACTCTCCCACTTCCACAGTTCCTGTGATGGAGGAGATAGGGGGACTTCTGCGAAAGTCTCGCTCCCCTATCAGAGCTGTAAAGAGACCCCGGGAGAAACGGAGCAGGAAGCCAACCCCCGGCCGTTTTACGACTCCTCTGGCCCTCAAAGTCTCCGCCAGAGTGTTGTCTTGCAATCCAAAGCAAGATGAAAGCAGCCAATTTAGCACAACAATTTCCCCCACCCTCGTCTCTCCACCCCCGAGCCACACCTGCAAACTTCGCACACACACGTCATCCAGGGAGAGTGCAAGAGCCCTTTTCCGACATCAGAAGTGTTCGGAGAGCAGTGATGGACTGCATGCCTACGAGCAACGATCAGCCCAGCTGCCCAGAGAGGGAACCAAAGCCAAAACTGGCATAGACCCCTGGACAGAGATGAGACGGGCGTGGTTAAGGGGCATCCACGTGCGGAAGAAGCAAGATGACAGGATGCCTCCTGTCATCCCGGTTTGCTGAACGCTGTGGCCCTCCGCAGCCAAAGGACTGCCAGTAACCACACTGGGGTTCTAGGAGGTAAAACTGGCACTCTGCCTGCCCCTGCCCCCCCCCCCCCCCCCCTCACCACCCCCCCCACATCCCTACCACCACCTTTTAACATAAGACAATGCCCATGTTTTTAAGTCCCTTTTCGAAAGTGTAGGTGCCCCCTCCAATGCTGTTCCTGGGCACTTGTGGACAAGTCTGCCCTATTCAGGTGATTATTTGGACTGGCAATCTTGTGGATGGTAAATCCTGTCCGTAAGGTTCCCCTGAATGGACTAAGTGCTTATAACATGCAGTGTTCCCCTCTTCACATGTTGCTGTGAGTGATAAGGCCTAAACCCTCAAGTCCCACAGTCTTCTCCTTCCACTCCCCGAAGGACCCCCAGAGGCACAAGTGCAACCGGACCCAGACCCTGCCGCGGGAAGCTAGCCTAAGCGACTGCCGTCAGCAGTCCACCCAACTGGACCCGAGCTCAAGGAGCCAAAACAGATTCCGACAGGGAAAGAGGTGCTTCCCCGCCCGTCAGTAGAGAGGTCTTGACCGCACTTTTCCGCCTGTGGATCGTCCAGCTGCCTGTCACAGGAGACAGAGCCCCCCGCACGCTGTGCAGAATTGGTAGAGACACTGTGGAATTAGGCCGCCTTTCACTCACACAGTTACAACATTAAGGGGAATAAGCACTGCATGTTATCCAAGGAAGTCCAGGGAGCCTCTTCCCTTGCCAGTCCAGATACCCTGACACTGGAGAAGGAATTGACTGAACCAAGGTGCCATGACAGCAGTGACAAAAAAACAAAAAAAAAACAATGTCTGCACCACACCGGATCATCACAATGGGACTAGTAAACTGGACATGGACTAATTGTTTTAAAGATGGTTAATGAACCATTAGGACAGTTGTTTTCATGCAGCTATCATTGTACAATGATATTTATAATGTCCAAATGTGTGGTTGTTCTGATGATGGAACGATAGGCTCTTAGCAGCTGCATGCACCTATCGTTCCAAGAGAGGGAATGACGGGATGTTGCCTAATGTCTTGTGCTCTTTCTCTCTCCCTCTCTCTGTCTCTCTCTCTCGGCCTCTCTCTCTCAGCCTCTCTCTCTCGGCCTCTCTCTCTCACGCAATTGCAACACTAATGGAAAAAGCACTGCATGTTACCCAAGTCCAGGGAACTTCTGGTCCCTTGCCAGTCTAGATACCCGGACACTGGAGAAGGAAGAGACTGAACCAGGGGGTCATAACAGCAGCGACACAAAAGAGTGTCTAATAGAGATATGACTCTAGATCACAAAGGGACTATTAAACTGGGCATGGACTAAATGTTTTAAAAATGGTTGGTGAACCATTTGGACAGTTGTTTTTGTTGTTAGCAGGTAACTGCATCTTCAATGTCCAAATGTGTAATGTGATTTCTATTTGGTGATGTAAGAATAGGTTTTTAGCAGGTGCATGCACCTATTCTTACAAGAGAGGGATGTAGGATATCTAATATTTCCCCCCTTCTCTCTATCTCTGTCTCTCTCTCTCATTCTCAACCCCCCATCAAAGATAAGCCAGTCTTTGTCATAAATGACCCCTCCCCCCCCCCCCCTCCCCCACACCTTAACCCAATCAGGACAGGGATGGTCTTCCTGTGGAGGTATTTTATGAGTGTACCGCAGAAAAAGAAGTTAGTCAATTGTGGAGTTTGTTTGGAGAAGTCATTCTTTTTGGTTCCTCGTGCGTTTCCTTTTGTTCCTGTTCAGCTGGAGGGTAAATAATTTGGCAATTTTTGGCTTATCTCTCTCTTTACTGGTATTTCCTAATTAATGTCTGGTTTAATGTCTTCCATTTTGTAAATTATAAGTAGTCAGCCTACATTCCTTAGTGAATGTATGATTTCAACTCATTATTCCAATTGAATGTTTTTCATTTAATAAAATTATTTAATCTCAAGACCTGATTTAGACTTTGTTTTGGCTTGTTGGTTGATCCACCAGGTTACTGTTCGACTTACCTATTAACGAATTTGGCGATTTAATTGATGATTGTAATTCTTAATAATAATAATTAAATTAAATCACGTAAAGCTTATTTTGAATGTAGGTTAAGTGAGGGGTTCTAGCACGCAATATCGCTTGTGTTCAGTATTCAGAGTGCTGAACGTTTTAACAAGGGCATTGACTGTTGGAACCGCTGGATTCAGAAAATGCACATTTTACCTAGTCCTCACTTACCCGACAGTTTCTATACGTCAACATGATTTTCTTAGCGTGTATAAACGGTGCATTTGATGCATTTTACAGTCTGTGGCTGTAGCCAGAGGAGGGTGTGTGAGTGCTGTGGGCTACTAATAGCACCCTCCTAATTTATTGCACGGCAGTGTAACTGGAGAAGCTGCGGTTTTCGCAAGAAGCTACCCTTTAAAAAAATACTGTGTCAAAATTGTCGGGGTTTTCTTAAAGCTGTAGCTTATAATTTCAGATGAACATGAATACTGTAATTGAGACGGATACGTCTCAAACCACTAGGGGTGAAGTTTATAGAGTTAAAGGAGAATAAAAACCCTGCCTCTTGGTAAAGAGGAATGTAAGGAGGAGGCGAAGGAACAGAGATAACGTTCCGTGGCTACTTCCATAAGCTCGCAGTCACATGCAGAACATAAAGGGGTAAACGTGCGATCTCCCAGGAGGGAGAAACATTTTACAGGCGAGCCGACGGAGCACCGTCGTCCCATAACTTTACTAGCAGAATGACTAAAGCAAAAATAGAAAACACACGCCCTAGCCTCTCAGTAAGGGGAAATGTAACGAGGCGAAGGAACCGATAATTAATGTTCCAAGGCTATATTGAGGCTCGCAGTCACACGCAAACATGTCCACAACATCGCCCGGTCTCCCCACGGGAAGACATGCACCGAAGGGCGAACAGAACTACAGTTCCGAACAAAATCGCCCAAAACTCCATATACGGAGAAAGGCACAGAAGGACGAACGGAGAGCTGCACCGGAATTATCGGCTATCAGACTAGCGCAAGCTCAAACACAAATACACGCCCTAGCCTCTCAGTAAGGGGAAATGTAACGAGGCGAAGGAACCGAGAACAGACGTTCCAATGCTACGCGCAGTCACACACAAACATGTCCACAACCTCGCCCAAACTCCACACAAGGAGAAACATACCCGGAGAACGAACAGAACAACAGTTCCAAACAAAATCGTCCCGTAGGTAAAAAGGACGGAGGACAGCTGCAACAAAAGACCAACACAAAAATAGAAAATAGCACGCACAGCCTCTCAATATGAACAAAAACCCTGACTCACAACAAAGGGGAACATAGTCCACGAGAAGGAGACAAAACAGGGAATAAGCGTACCAAAGCTTCTAACTGGCTCACTGTAACACGGAAATGAGTAGAAGCTAAAACGCCAGGTCTCTCAGTAAGAAAACCAATCAAAGGCGAAAATGGAACAAAGAACTGCTACTCTATACTTCTACGAGCTAAGTAACTAAGTAGAAGCGAAACGCCCAATCTCCAGGAGAGAGATTTTACAGGCGAAATAGAGCAGAGATCCACGGTTCCATACTTCTACGAGATAAGTAACTCAAGAGCCAGCAAGAAATAAGCCCTGCCTCAGCAACGAGACGTAAAAATAGGCGAGTAGCCCAAAAGGTACGAATAACTCACAGCCAATAATACACCACAGTACAAAACAATAAACAAACAATCTCGAAGCCCCGAACAAAGGAAACGGGAGGCTTATATATCTCTCAAGGTGACCACGCACAGGTGTGGACGCTAACAGAAGCTCCGCAATCCAAGCAGGGCGGAGCAAGCATCCACCAAAAGGACAGCGCCCTCGCGTGGCCACCAAGGAAAACGACCGCATAGGAAAAAGAGTTAAAAACCATGACACTGCCCTCTTCATTTTTGGCAAACGCCAAAGATTTTGTCGGCAATGGTCATCCAATTCTTGCAAATCTACAATATAAAAGCACTCTGTATAGTCAAGCTTCAAGCAGCACAATAAAACCAGACTATTATGTATGTGCATAATATGTCTAGGAAAGCGTATAAATGTAGACACAATGAACACACACTGGTTTTGTTGTATTCTTCCACTAAATTAACAATCTTAACATACATTGCAATACTTTTGAGTCACCCTCTTGAATATCAATGGCAATCTCAGTCTCTCTAGTGGGCATTAAAGGGCTATGAGATACATGTTGATTGAAAAATGAGTGTTTAACTTAACCCCTTCATGCAGACGCCCTAGTCTAGAAATCGAAGTTGATCTAATGCAAATTAATAAAACATTTAAAATAAATGCTGCACTAATTTTTGTGGATGAAATATAATGTGGTCATTTATGGAACATATTTTTTTATTTGATATTGGTAAAGCCATGATTTCTGCTTTGATGTTGAGTATGCCATTAAAAAAATTAAGACAGAAGTAAGATTCTTATCTTTAAACTTCTCAATTAACTCACCAAGGACCCATTCAGTCGATTTTTCTTCAACAAATTGAAAAGTTGCGATAATACTGAGAGGGGAAAAAAAGAGTTAATAACAGCACTACCGCTACATCTGCCGTTTCCCTCCAGTCCACCTTCCTTTCATTCTCCCTGTTTTCCTCATTCCTCTTGTTCCGTGTCATGTTTTTCCATTTACCTTGCCTGAAGCTGGCAGACGTCCAGGAGACCCTGAACATCATCTCCAATCAAGTGGGTCAGATGGGTTCCCTGACGTCCCAGCTCACCACCCAGCTGCTGCTCCCGAGGCTCCCCGCCGGTCAACCAGTTCTGGCTCCCGAGGTGCAACCTGCAGCCCCACCGCCCCTCCCAGCCAGAGAGCCCCGCATTCCCCATCCTGAGCGCTACCTGGGCGATTTGGGGAAATGTCGGGGCTTCCTCATGCAATGCGATCTTGTGTTCCAACTACAGCCTGGCTCCTACGGATCTGACCAGAGCAAGATTGTATTTGTGATGGCCTGTCTGGGAGGCAGCACGCGGGATTGGGCAACCGCAGTGTGGGACAAGCAGCTGCCCGCCAGTTCCCACTTCCCGAACTTCATGGTTGAGATGCACAAGGTCTTTGACCACCCGTTCTGCGGCCGTGACACAACCCAGCGCCTGCTCCACCTCCGCCAGGGGTTCCCTTGCACTGCGGAGCATGCCGTGGAGTTCCGTACCCTGGCAATAGAGTCTGGCTGGAACGACGCCGCTCTCCCAGGGGTCTTCCTGAATGGGCTGAGGGAGGAACTGAAGGATGAGTTGGCAGTCTTGGACGACTCCAATTCCCTGGATGACTTAATCGCACTCGCCATCTCCCTAGACAACCGTCTGGGGGACCGGAAGAGGGAGACGACGGGCTGCCAGGGCTCCTCCACTCAGCTTCTCCATTTGCATCTGGATTCGCCGCCTCCACCCTCCGGTCCTTCTGCTCGCTCGGCTCCTGATCCCTCTGAAGAGGAACCCATGCAGTTGGGCAGTACCCTGGTCTCCTCTGAAGAGCGGCGTCGAAGATTCGGCACTGGATCCTGCCTGTACTGTGGCAATCCGGCCCACTGGTTAGCTGCCTGCCCCATTCGCACAAAAATGCCGGCTCGTCAGTAGTACTGGGCGTACTGGTGAGCCCCATCTCCACACCCGTTTTAGCCCAGTCCCGGTTCCTGCTCAAAGTCACTGTCTGTTGGAATCACCTATCCATCTCCCTGTCCGCCCTCGTCGACTCTGGAGCCGACTCGAACTTCTTGGATGCGTCATTCATCTTCCGTTCCGCAATCCCCACTGAACCACTCTCCACTGTGAACCAATTATAAAAGAGACACTCTCATAACAAGGAAAACATAAATAACTTTAATAAGAACAACAAAAGAATGAATAAAAAATAAGTAATAATAAATAACAAGAAAATTATAAATAAGTGATAGCAAATTATGAACTATAGTACAGTAGACTTGGAAGAACAGGAACAACACATCAAAATACAAAATCCAGAATTACAACAACAAAGAAAAACAACCAAAATAATAATAATTACAAAATGATAAATAAAAAAATAAATAATCGTAATAATAAATTATTATTAAACAAGAAGATGATTAATAAATAAGTAGTAGGAAATTATGAACTATAATACAGTCGACTTGGAAGAACAGGAACAATGACTAACTTTTTAGGAGCCACTTCAATTGTAGCTTTGCAAATTTTGGTGCTTTCTCCACTTTTGAATTACTCGCTTTCAAGATTGCTTGTACTACAACCTCTATTCTCTCTATTACCATCTACCGTCCGCCTAAATTAAAAAATGGTTTCTTTGAAGAGTTTTCTGAGCTATTGTCTAAAATTTTGACAGACTTTGATAATATAATCATATCAGGAGACTTTAATATTCATATTGATAACCCAGCGGACCATGTTTTCGAGTGAATTCATTCCTACTAATTCAAGCCTACTAGAATCTTTCGATTTTTCTCAGCATGTGTCTGGACCCACCCATAATCGAGGCCACACCTTGGACCTGATTATCTCCAAGGGACTTAATATTGCTGTAACATCAATTAAGGATATCACAGTATCAGATCATTTTTTAATCAATTTTGATGTCTCCTTTACTCCTGAAAAATTGATAAGGAAGCAAACTATAGAAAAGCGTTATATTGATAATGACACTGCTGAAGCCTTTACTAACTC
This sequence comes from Synaphobranchus kaupii, assembly GCA_029718625.1. NCBI lineage: Eukaryota > Metazoa > Chordata > Actinopteri > Anguilliformes > Synaphobranchidae > Synaphobranchus > Synaphobranchus kaupii. Next base: position 34,861,016 of record CM056381.1, on the reverse strand, counting down.
TATGTCCGCTCTGGTACCGTCTACTTCTCTACCACCGGATGTTCTGGTTGACAACTTCAATCTGCAAGTAAAAAGTATTATTGACATTGTTGCACCCTTGAAAACAAAAATAATTTCTTGAAAACAAAAAGCTCCCTGGACAAATGATATCTCTGTTAAACAACTAAAAAGACAGGTAGAACGTAGATGGAGGAAAACCAAGCTTCAAATCCAGCATGATATTTACAAAGATTGCCTCTATAAATATAATAAGGCAATAAAAGGTGCCAGACAATTATTTTTCTCTAAAATAATAAACAATAATTTGAATAATGCACAAATACTGTTTTCCACTGTTGATCGGCTTATTAACCCTTCCTCTTCGATCCACCCTGAGCTTCTCTCTACCACAAAATGCAAAGAATTTGCCACATTTTTCAATAGTAAAATCATGACCATCAGAAAAAATATAAGTTCTTTGAGTTTTAGCAAAGTAGAGGTATTACCTACTCCCATTAAAAGGACTTGTGGTTTGTGACATTTTACTTCTGTGGATTCCACAGCATTGGAGGATGCTGTGCTGAAGCTCAAATCCTCCACTTGCTGTCTGGACCCACTTCCTACAACCTTTTTTAAAACTGTATTTAACTGTTTAACTAAGGAAGTGTTACAAATTGTTAACTGCTCCCTTCAGTCTGGTATTTTCCCAAGTGCTCTTAAAACCGCTGTCATAAAACCTTTACTAAAGAAGAAAAATCTAGATCCTTTAAGCATAAGTAATTACAGACCAATTTCAAATCTCCCGTTTCTCAGTAAGATTCTTGAAAAAATTGTGTTTAACCAATTGAATGGCTACCTTATATCAAATGACCTGTTTGACGTTTTTCAGTCCGGTTTTAGATCTCATCACAGTACAGAAACTGCCCTTGTTAAGGTTGTAAACGATCTCCGCATGAACACTGACTCCGGTAAACTTTCAATCCTCATACTCTTAGATCTCAGTGCCACGTTCGACACTGTGGATCATGAAATCCTCCTAGACAGACTTCACAACTGGGTAGGATTGTCTGTTCTTAGCTGGTTCAGGACCTACCTACTAGACAGAGATTTCTATGTGTCCATTGAAAACTTTACGTCTGATAAAGTCACTGTGACCTGTGGGATTCCACAGGGCTCAATCCTTGGTCCCTTACTGTTTAATTTATATATGCTTCCGCTTGGACATATAATAAGGAAACATAGCATACAGTACCATAACTATGCGGATGACACGCAACTATACTTCTCCCTCTCTCCTAATGATTTAAGCCCTGTGGAAACTCTGAATAAATGCCTTAATGATATTAACATGTGGATGAACCAAAATTTCTTGCAATTAAACAGTGACAAAACGGAAATTATTGTTCTAGGTGCAAAAGCAAAGAGACAGGAAATTTCTGCCCACCTCAGTTCCCTTTCCATGACGACTAAAGAACATGCCAGGAATCTTGGTGTCATCATAGATGCTGATCTTAACTTTCACCGTCATATAAATAATGTAACAAGATCAGCTTTCTATCACTTAAAAAATATCTCAAAAATTAGAGGCTTTCTGTCTAATTCAGATGCTGAGAAACTGATACATGCCTTCGTCTCAAGCAGATTTGACTATTGTAATGGTCTCTTTTCTGGACTCCACAAGGAAACTGTTAGGCGTCTGCAGCTTATACAGAATGCTGCTGCACGGATTTTGAGTAGGACCAAGAAAAATGATCATGTCACACCTGTTCTTAAATCCTTACACTGGCTTCCTATCAATGTCAGAATTGATTTTAAAATCCTTTTATTTGTTTATAAGGCTCTAAATGGCCCTGCTCCCCACTATATTAAGGAGTTGCTTGTGCCATACCAACCAACAAGAAACTTAAGATCATCAGCCAGTGGACTTCTTGTTGTCCCCCGAGTGCACTCTAAAGCAGGAGAAGCTGCATTTAGTCATTATGCCCCAAACAAATGGAATGTACTGCCAAGTGATATCAGAAATGCCCCAACACTTAGCTCTTTTAAAAGTAGACTTAAATCATTTCTTTTTACTGTTGCTTTTAATTAGGTTTTTAATTTTCTTTTAATTAAGTCAATGTTGTGTTTGTTCGGCAATTGTCTGGTCCTTTTTTACGCTGCTTGTATTTTATTCCTTTTTTATTTTATTTATTTATTTATTATTTATTTTTTATTATTATACATGTTTTTCCTTGTGAAGCACATTGTGTTACTTTATGTATGAAATGTGCTCTATAAATAAACCTGACTTGACTTGACTAACTGCTAATAATAATAATCAATCGGGAACTACTGATTCCTATGACTCCTTTCTAGTTACCCAAGCATGCTGAGCACATGAATGGCTTTTCCATCTCTCGTCTCCCCACACATTCATGATGGAACCACCTTCCACAGGCATCACATGAAATCTGTATTGTAAAAACAATACTGTTATATATATATTTTTTTTTTTTGTTATTAACAGAAAATATATTTAAATTTAAAAGCACAGACCTTCATGAATAATATTTTATTATTATTAAGACCTATTTTGTTCCAATCACCTTGATTTGCTAATTAGCAGAATTCTTCAGCCAGGAGGTAGGAATAATTAGTTAAATCAGCTGGATGACTTAATTGGTGGAAGAAACACATAGCAGGACTTTTACTTTCTGACCCATGGACTTTCCACCTCAGGGGGATGTTGCTGGATAACTGCACTGAATTAAACCCGGAACAACTCTTTTCACTTCAGTCCGTGTTCCATATTTGGGAAGGTTCAATCAGTGCAGATATACAGCTAACTCTGTACCCCCCTGGTTGTTGGCTCCTCCTTTTAAACCACTGATTCAGTGCATTGACATGCCACATGGTCTGGTTTTGAATCAAGTGTCAGTGCTTGCTAGAGAGCAATGCATAATTGGCTCTTGGCTCTTTTCAATACTCGAAAAATGCACCCTCCTTTCCTCCACTACCACCTCCTCTCCTCTGTGCCCCGGAAACCGATCTTTGTGTTTTAATCTAATGTCACTGATTACATATTAACTACATATTAATGGTTACATATTAGTTAATATCTCGACGCAAACTGCAATTTCAGGTACATTGTATACTGTACATGCAACTACTTGAAACGTACAGACAGTTTAGCATATTTCCGGGTGGGAGACGAGTGGAGGAGACGCAACCTGGTCTCACAGCCCATTCGTATCTATTCTACGAAATTCCAGTCCCCGAAAATTCGTACATATTTCACGAATCAGAGATTACACACCACGTGACTTTACGATTTTCTCCGATGAATTACGAGACAAAACGGAGATCCACCATTTTTATTTCACGGTCAAATAAAGCGAATGGGTAAGTTGCCGGTATTGTACTTATAGTTTATACTTATAGTTATAGTACATTCATAGAATACCTTTCTTATTTCGTGATTGCATTTTAATGCAATATGATGTATAATTCACAAGCTTCTTCGTCTCTGCTTTATCTGTGTGGGTTGCTATTTATAGGCTAGTCTTGTACTTGCAATGCATTATACTAGCTGACGTTAGCTAGGTCTGTTCAGATCAGTGCATACTGCATAGGCTGCAATATGATTATTAATGGATTTAGTGTGATGCTCACTCCCGTCCTGTTGTGTCCCGTGTTTTACCTGTTTCCTCTCGTATCGTGTTTGTATTCCTGATACCCCCCCGTGCTGCAGGTTGGGCGTGGTTTTCCTTTTCATGTCACTCTGTTCCACTGCTCTGTGTCCGCCTTTCCCTTTCCGTCTTCCTGCATGCATTCTGCACACTCTCTGCTCCGTTTTCACTCACGCTTACATTCGCACGCGGCACTCTGCTCTGTGTTAATCACTTTCCCTGCCATCCATCTGACGTGTGTGCATGCAGCCAGGGCTCCTGCTCCTCCACTCTGCGGCGGTGCCCGCCTCCTGCCAGTGCTGCTGCTGCTGCTGACGTGCTGCTGCTGTTGCTGCTGCTGCTCTGCTGTTGCTGTGCTGCTACTGCTGCTGCCCTGCCGCGGAAGATTTGCAGGACAGTGGAGCGGAGTCCGGGCAAGACGCGGGTCTTGCCCGGACTCCGCTCCACTGTCCTGCAAATCTTCCGCCACTCCACTCAGCCCTGTTCCCGCTCTGCCCCTGCTCCGCCAACCTGGTTATCCGTCTCCATCTCCTGCCCCTGGCCTCTCCTGTTCCCGCTGCTCCCCTGCTGACTCATACCCGGACTGTCCGTCTTCTATGTTCTCCCTATGCTTCAGGAGTACTGGTCGAAGCATAATTTATTAGAGCTACGCGCTCTGTCTGTCTATTGAAGTCCAGTTCCGGCTTGGAACTTTAACTGCCTTTGCCTTTCTCCCCATGCTTCAGGAGTACCCTGGTCAAGCAATAAAATATTGAGTATTGGCATTCCTGTGTTCGAGTCGTGCATTTGGGTCCAGTCCATATCCGGGGTCGTAACATTTAGCATGTGAGCTAGCCATCAGAACGTGTTGTTTTCGGTTCTTTTGAGACGTATAACATGAGAAAACCGAGCATATCTGTAATAGAAACAACCGTGTCTTCCCGTTAACTTCTGTAATGAACTGCGATTCCCATGATTCTGTGCGCTGTCTGTGTGTATTGCCAGAGACGTGACGGGTTGACCACTGAATTGGCTTCATGCCCCAATGAGCAGCTCCCATAGGAATCCAAGCGGAAGCTGCCTCCAGTTCTTCTTATTTATCTCGATGGTTGAACTTCATTCATAAAACCAACAAAAAAAAGTCTGCCAGTCTGGAAATAACAGGATTCCTAAATGCTATATGCAAATCCCATATGCAAAAGGTCTGTAAAAATCACATATGCCATATACAAAAACTTAAATAAAATAAATATGTGGTAGAGAGCTAGCATATACATTTCATGCTAAAATTAAATAGTTCCATAACACATGGTACTCCTTATAAAAAAAAACATTGAGAGATTGTATAAGAATTGTATAGAAATATATAATATAATAGGCTACTAATCAACATGCTTTTTATAAAACTTTGCAAGTATGATCATATGTGATTTTTACAGACCTTTTGCATATAGATTACCTCCGTAAGCATTTAGGAATCCTGTTATTTGCAGACTGGCAGACTTTTTTGTTGTTGTTGTTAGTTTAAGCCAACACAATCTCTCAAGCATGGTACACAGCAGATATAGAATGTACAAAATACGCACTGTTGTTATTTATAATAATAATAATAATAATAATGCAATTTTATTTAAAGCTTTTTTTACAGCAAAAGCCTATTACACAGTTAAAGTAAAATATATAAAAACAATGGATAAATAAAACAAAAGACTTATTAAAATTCTCAAATCCAGAAGCTTGAGAAGCAATGCAATAATAATGGTATATAATGTAAGGAAGACTTAAAATTCAGTAATTAGACTATCAGTTTCCTTTTCAATTTAGAATTAAACTAATTTTGTAGGCTGATAACAACAATGATAAAGTCACGTTGAAATTTTATAAATCACTACTTTGTCATGATTTTTTACGTACGCCACACGTGAGATCAAATTTGATCGAAAGTACTTTTTATAAATGAGGCCCCTGGTCTTGGCCCTTCTGCCCTTCTGACCAATCTTCTGGCGTAGACTCAAGACTCTCTGAATTAATTGTTAGCATGCAAGTCTTGCTTTTTGAAATAGCATTTTAGGGGTATGTTAACAGTGATTTATACATCAACACTTGCCATGTTACTGACATTTTGGTTAATGTATTATTTAGACTTGTACTGTTTTGTTTTTTCAGTATACCATTGTTTTTTTATTGGACATTTCTCTTATATAGCAGTATTTCTCATTCCCCCCTCTACCTAACAGGTTAAGGAGAGGATATCAGCCTGCCTGGCTGACATTTCTATGTGGATGGCTACTGAAGCTCAACCTTCACAATACGGAACTGCACTTCATACCTCACAGGACCTCCCCACTGCAAGTCCTCTCCATCACCGTCGACGGTACTATGGTGACTGCCTCCCGCTCTGCAAGGAACCTGGAGATGGTCCTGGATGACCAGCTGGACTTCATGGAGCACATCAGGGCAACAGTACGGTCCTGCAGGTTCCTCCTGTACAACATCAGGAGGATTTGACCATACCTGACCACCTACTCGACCCAGCTTCTCGTCCAGACCATGGTTATCTCATGGCTGGATTACTCCTCCCAAAGTTTTCACACATCACTCCCCTGCTGAGGTCAGTCCACTGGCTGCCGGTCGCCGCCAGGATCAGGTTCAAAGTTCTGACCCTGGCCTACACTGCAGCCAAAATGACAAGCCCTTCCTACCTGCAGGACATAATACAACACTAAACTCCAGCTCGACCACTTCGCTCTGCTCATCCGGACTGCGGAGCTTCTCCACCCTAGCTCCCCAGTGGTGGAACGAACTCTTCACTCCTCTACGCTCTGATGTAACACTGCCTGCTTTCCGTCGTGGTCTGAAGACACACCTCTTCAGACTCCACCTTGACTGACTTACAAATCTAGTACCAGTACTTTTTCGCTTGTTTCTTGTTCCTTAATTCTTTGTTGATTTTATAGTTTATAATGTCTTGTTGTCTTAGCCATAGCTTACTGTGTACTATACTCAATGTTCATGACTATGGATAGCTGCTATGTTATGATAAGAAATTAGCTCTATCTGGACTGATGTCATTGACCTTCGGTATGCACTTATAGTGCGTCGCTTTGGATAAAAGCATCTGCCAAACGAATGTAATGTAAATAAAGTTTATTATTATTATTATTTTATGCAAACTTATGCACTTTTTGCCTTCTAAGTCGCTCTGTATAAGCGCATCTGCCAAATGAATGAATGTTAGCAAATACCAGCTGAGCTCGGTAGCCAAGCTAGACGCAATGCATCACCACCATTGCTAACCGCTAATTAACTCGACTGTGGCAGAGCAGTCTGTCACGGTTTGCCGCAGCATGAACAACCATTTTGAAAACTCTTCCAGATAAAGTGGGGATTAAGGTTAGTGGGTTCACACGCTAGCTAAAAGCACAGTAGCTACATCGTAGCTGGCATTAACTTTCATCTGCATCCTGTAACCTAATCACAAACATTGCAAACATTTACAAACGCAGACTCCGCATTCTTTTCCGATAAATTATTGGTTTTATTTTAAACATCCCCGTATTGAGTCAGTACAAACATACCGCTAACACGTTGGCTCTATTCCCCGCACATTTTCGTAATTTTTGGCACCTAAAATGATCCGGGTGTAGAAATGTCCGGTTAGATTTCTAGCTAGAGCAGCTGGCTAACGTTAGCTAGGCAATCACGATAGCTAGCGAACTTATATGGCCAGCCAGCAAGGATTACTTGACAGCAAGGATAACTGTTAAATTAAAATGGCTTGCCATAAGCTATCGTTAGCTTGCTAGCTAAATGTTAAAACGACTTACCGTGAGATATCGTTAGCTTGCCAGCTAGCTAACCCAGCATTGCTAAGCAATGGTAATGTTCATAACAGGGGAGTACAGGGGGAGTACATAACAGGGGGCTATTGCGTAGGCTACGGAGCGGTTGGAATAGCTAAATTAATATCTAAATTGATAAGGTTTTGATACAGGTATGGAGCAATTGATTTGAGATACTTAACCCATAGTTTGGCTGCTTGCTCCAAGACACTGGGCCTGTAGTGTAGCTGCAACATCCCCTTCTGTCTCATCGTACGAAACAGTATTTTTTTTCGTAGTAGACACATCATAGCTCGCTCCAACCAAAATGAATATGTGATGACAAACATGTTGAAGATGAGCGGGTAAGGCACTCAATTTATTATGCTACGAACTGCGTCCACAAAACAACAGCTTGTTCACGGTAGGCTACTAAGGAATGTTCTCCATCGACTTCCACTCAAAAATACAGCGTGTCTCCCTGTCCCAAGCATAGACTGTATAAAAATAGGTCCCGCCCCTCCGAGTGAGGGCAGTGAGAACCATATAGAACCAATCTATGCCAGTGATCCCAGGACTCAACCTGTCCCTCTGATTGGTCCTGAACAAATGTTAATACCCTGTCCAAACGACACAATATTTAAAAAAATCAGCACATGCACAGGCGTTAGATGAAGGAAAGGCACCTATTGCAATTACATTTTTTTGTGTAAAAAATTTATTGACTGAGTATTTTGACCACATTGCTGCCATTGACTTACATGGGGAAAGACCTATACTGGAGCCAACCGCAGTGGCGCTAGTGAGCAATGGCACAATGGCCGCTCCCAGCCCAACCAGGAAGTGAGCTTCAAAACGAAAGCCCAGTCTTGGCCCCTTGTCCTTAGTCCGTCTTTCCCCGTGCTGCAGGTTGGGCGTGGCTTCCTAATTGTATCACCCTGTTTCACGCCACTCCTTACAGCCTATCCCACTTCCCCGCTTTCGCATGCATTCCACACTCTTCTATATGCAAATCACTCCTGCATACATTCGCACGCGGCACATAATTGATACCAATTAAATGTTGTATTTAGTCACCCGGTCTTCTCTGTCCTGTGCCGGTTCGTTAATTGTTGTCGAGACCAAGTTCGCGGAAATCTTGTTCGCTAACGTTGTTGTCTGTAAACCTCTGGTCCTGTCTTGAGTCCGAGTAACCAGTCTAGTTATATTCCTGAGTCTTGGCTGTACTGGTGTTAATTCGCCTAACCGCCGTCTTGAGTCCTAGTAACCAGTCTAGTAATAATCCTGAGTCTTGGCTGTACTGGTGTTAATTCGCCTAACCACCGTCTTGAGTCCTAGTAACCAATCTAGTAATATTCCTGAGTCCTGGCTGTACTGGTGTTAATTCGCCTAACCGCCTTGTCTGATATCTAAGTCTGCTCCAGTCTGGAACAGCATTTCTGCTGTTCATTGTACCTGTCTTGTTGTACTAACTCTGTCTGCTTCGGTCCGCCAAACTGCAGTTGTTGGTCATCCCTGCCTGTGTCGCGGTCTACTGTCTCCCTCCTGACGTGTGTGCAAGCAGTTTGGGGTTCTGCTCCTCCATGCTACAGCTGTTCCTGCGTCCGGCCATCGCCGCATCTACTGCCACGGTTACGGTTGCGCTCACTGCTGCTGCCCTGCTGCAACGCCTGGGTCCGGTCTGGAACCCGATCCACGGTCCTGCTTTCCCGCTCCCGCTCATCCCCATTCTAACCGGTTGTCTGTTTCCATTGCCTCTCCTAACTCTCTCATTCCCCGCAGCTATTCCCACTATTGTCTGTCTATCTGCCCTCTCTGTGAAGTCCAGTTCCGGCTGGGAACTATTACTGTCTGATTGTAAAGTCCAGTAAAGCCCAGTTCCGGCTTGGAACATTATCTCCCCTGTCTGTCAAGTCCAGTTCCGGCCTGGAACGAGTCCTGTCCGATTGTCAAGTCCAGTTCCGGCCTGGAACGAGTCCTGTCCGGTTGTCAAGTCCAGTTCCGGCTTGGAACAAGTCTACCCGGTCCAAGAATCTAGTTTGTGTATTGATAACCTGTCTTGCCTTTCTCCCCATGCTACAGGACTGCCCTGTTGAGCAATAAATATCTGGGAATTGGCAATCTTGTGTCTGAGTCGTGCATTTGGGTTCAGTCCGCTATCTGGGTCATAACAGAACGAACCGGCCCGAAGATGGACCCAGCCGAATTGGAGCAGATCTGTCACGCCTTCGCCTGCCAGGCTACGGCCAACGATCAGATAAACTGCCGCATGGATGACGTCTTGGATGCTCTGAAACTCTTCTCGAATCAAGTGACTCTGATGTCGCTCCTCCAAACTCGTCCGTGGATCCAGAGTGGTCCAGCTCCATCCACCTCTGAGCCGCAGCCCGAGGCGCCAGCGCCCTCGTTTGGCAGGGAACCGACCGGCCTCCAGGGCGATGCAGCAGTCGTCGCTGCCGCCGGCCCCCAGGGCGATGATGCAGTCACCGTCACCCGTCTCCAGGACGATGCAGTAGTTGTCGCGCCGCTGGCTCCCAAGGCGATGTAGTGGCCGTCGTCGCCACCGGCCCCCAAGACGATGTAGCCGTTGTCGCCTGTCTCCAGGGCGATGAGGGCGATGCAGTCGCCGTCGCCCGTCCCCAGGGTGATAATGCGGTCGCCCGTCCCCAGGGCGACGATACAGTCGCCGTCACCCGTCCCCAGGGCGAGGATGCGGTCGCCGGTCCCCAGGGCGATGATACTGTTGCCGCCACCGGCGCCCAAGACGATGTAGCCGCTGTCGCCTGTCTCCAGGGCGATGCAGTCGCCGTCGCTGGTCCTCAGGGCGATGATACTGTCGCCGCCACCGGCCCCCAAGGCGATGTAGTGGCCGTCGTCGCCACCAGCCCCCAAGACGATGTACCCGCTGTCGCCAGGGCGATGCAGTCGCCGTCGCCCGTCCCCAGGGTGATAATGCAGTCGCCCGTCCCCAGGGCAACGATACAGTCGCCGTCCCCAGGGCGAAGATGCGGTTGCCGGTCCCCAGGACGATGATACTGTCGCCGCCACCGGCCCCCAAGACGATGTAGCCGCTGTCGCCTGTCACCCGTCCCCAGGGCGACGATACATTGCCTTCCCTGGCCTCTCCTAACTCTCTCATTCCCCGCAGCCTCAAACCCGGTCTGTTCATAATAAAATGTTGCTCCCTACGCTTCAGGAGAATGCCTAGGTTGAAGCTTGAATTATCGGATGCTTAGCGCTCCCACTATTGTCTGTCTATCTGCCCTGTCTGTGAAGTCCAGTTCTGGCTGGGAACTATTACTGTCTGATTGTAAAGTCCAGTACCGGCCTGGAACGAGTCCTGTCCGGTTGTCAAGTCCAGTTCCGGCTTGGAACAAGTCTACCCGGTCCAAGAATCTAGTTTGTGTATTGTTAACCTGTCTTGCCTTTCTCCCCATGCTACAGGACTGCCCTGTTGAGCAATAAATATCTGGGAATTGGCAATCTTGTGTCTGAGTCGTGCATTTGGGTTCAGTCCGCTATCTGGGTCATAACATTAATTCCAACTTGCAAAAACTAGGCCTGCCTTTAAAAGTCTTGATATCAAAATAACGACTAACAATATTGCCTATCGTAGCTCACACTAAATAAACTAGCTCTATTCCAAAGCAATGCTATACAAACTTTCCTAAATTATTTAATGCAACTTGGCCCTGTGTTTATTCATCTTTGCATGTGAAGAGATTGTGCCTCATGGAACAACACATGATTTCAATGAATGTTTTTAACAGTTGATGAATAATTACACTCCAGAAAGGATATGGTTGTACTTTGTTGGCAAGTTTACTTTAGCAAATGTACAGGTTTTAAAATGTTAACTGCTGCTACAGAATTCTTTACAATTCACAAACAGACATTTATATCAAGAAACATCATGTACAATAGGGGTGATGAATAAATAAATGCAGATAAAAATGAGTAATATTTTTACCTAGAAAATAGCATTTTTACAAACGTATCCACACATGTTTGTGGGTCAGATGGTGGCAAATAAGTAATAGTACCAATTTTCTTAACATAATAGTATTTATGATATTTGCAAACAGAATTTTGTGAACACAAGGATATCTATGCTCTGTAGGACCATACAGGTTTTGATAGAAATCCAAATCAATAAATCAATAAATACATAATTATAATAATAATAATACATTTTATTCTTTCTGTGCTTTTCATAGACCCAAAGCAGTGGATGCAGACAATTGTTCAAACATGCCCTATAGTGTAGTAATTTTTCTGTTTAATTTCTAAGTGCAACACATCTGAATCAGAGTATTTCCACTATAAATTATTTTCATTTTGCAGTATGATGTGGCACATACAGTTTAATTGACCACATTCTCTTGAGATGGTAAGATGAAGAAACACAGGGCCAAGTTGCAATTAAAAAAATTTAGGAAAGTTTGGATAGCATTGCTTTGGAATAGAGCTAGTTTATTTAGTGTGAGCTACGATAGGCAATATTGTTAGCTGTAACTTGGCCACATTTTGATAGCAAGACTTTCAAAGACAGGCCTAGTTTTTGCAAGTTGGAATTAAGAACTTATAGACAGCGCTATGTAGGCTATGCATGAGTAACTTGGCTTTTTTTTTTAACGTCGTAGACATTTTTTATCTGATATCACTTATTTTTTATAGCTAACTAATGATGAATAATGCATGAAGATAAACACGGAGAGAGACATGCGTTCCAAATAAATGTATGCAGACATTCGCATAACCATAACGCCCTCTATTGACAAGAATGAGAACAGTTATCCTATTACAGACAGCACACAATTAAATTAAAAGAGTGTAGATGAGCAGTATTTAATGTGTAATGAAATACAATGAACAGCACCACCTGAGCTATGGATCATGAAGAAGCATGTAAATTAATGAACCAAGTCTATATGTTGACATGCATGCACAATGGGCTAGACGCAAACACATTCTAGCTGAAAGACATACAGCCTAAATAGCTAGTACAGCCTAAATAGTTTGCATCAGTAAAATATGGAAATACAGTTTTAAAATAGGGCTATTAGTATTCTATGAAATACATTTAACGTTAGGCTATTCAACACTGGATTGCCGGATACGTAACTCCAACCTTCCATGTATGGGCTACGAGCTAGCGAGTTCATAAGCACAGCAGTTTTTTTTCCGGTAGTGTAGAACGTTACCTGCGGGAAATGTTTTGGTACCGGACAGCTAGGTTTAGTTTACTTTTCTGTAGTGCAATGACTAGGCTATAAGGCATGTTGATTCGCTTCGTAGTAGCCTAGCTTGTATCTGCTTCCTGACTAGAAGCAGACTGACGTTTCTCTGGCAACAGTAACGTTGGCTAACCAGCTTAATTGGACAACGCATATTTCCCAGGAATCTTAGCCAGAAAGAAAACAATAGATACTGCTAAGAAAGTACATACCAGAGATTATTCTTCTTATTATTGTTATTATTATAATTAAAAGTGTTTGCAGTAAGCTACATTATATGCAGAGTAGCATAGACTACAGCCATATTTGGAGGCTATTGTTTTTTTGTTTTTTTAAGTGACTAACCATGAATCAGATATGTTTGGGGAATTGGCGGTTTATAAATCTGATTTCTTAAAGGCTTGCAGCTTAAAGGAGGCTATCATCAATTCTTAATGTAGGCTATTATCGTAAATTCTTAATTTTCCTAGTAGTTAATTTTATGGTGACATTGTGTTATGTGTGAAAAGGATAAAGTGAGCAGAGCTGAAGTGAAGAAATTAATGAATAAAGAAATGTTGGCCGAGGCAAGGGTACGTTGAGGTTCGGTTTCCACAGTCAGTCAGTCATGACCGCAAGAGCAGTGCGTAACACCCTCCCCAAACCAGACAAGAGCGAGTGTCCGGTTTGGGGAGGGTGTACAAGTGAAATACAAGTGAAACATTGAACAGTTAATAATGGAAAATAAGCATGTCCCCTGCTGGGCTCGAACCCACAATCCTCTGTGTGAGAGACCGCAACTCTAGCCATTAGGCCACAGTAGCTTCTTGGAAAGCATGAAGCCATTAGCTATATTAACATTAAAAAACATCAGTATGAAGCGTTTTTATTGGGCGATAAGCTTGATGAACAGGTATACGGACCATACCCTCAAAGAATAATTCTCCCCATTGGATAACATCGCGACGGAGGCAGGCAGTTTGGCAGGAAAAATGGGAAGAAGAAGAAGAAGCGGAAGAGGAAGGAGAAAAGCGGCAAAATAACCCAAGTTTGGGGCTTTATTGTGTGGATGTGTGAAGTTGTATCTGAATGCTGTGTGGTTACATGAGGTCAGAACATACAGATGTTAATGTTTTTAAGGGCTGAGAGTCTATGGTCATTGTGGTTACTTCTGTAGGAAACCCTGAAAAGTGCCAAACTCTCGGTGCTGTATAGGTACACTGTAAAGAAATGTTGCTTCCCCCAACTTAAAATGTTTTGGTAAATGATTACACTGCACTCTTTGAGTTTGCTCAACCATCTAGCAAAAATCTCTGATAACTAGAGATTTAAAGTATGCAGAACAAGCTGAAATGTTGGCTTAATAAACTAAATCAAGTTGGGAGAACTAATCATTTTCTGTTCATCTCACAAGAAAAGGTGAATGCAACATAAAATAGTGAGTTGTACAAATTCCATATGGCAAGTTTGTGCAACAAATAAAATTTAGCCGGATGGGCCATTAGCTTAATTGAGCCAATTAAAAGTTCTGCATCCAGCTTTTTAACATTTTTAAGTCGGACAAACTCGAAATGTCCATTGTAATCAGTTACCAAATAATTTTAAGCCAGACAAACTCAACATGTGCATGTAGTCAGTGACCAAATAATTTTACGTTGACTGAATAAAAAATAAAAAAAGACCTTGAGAGAAATGTGGCACAAATGTTTTTAATGCAGAAATGAACCTTAATTCAATGAACAATGGCTCAAAACAAGTATTTTATCGAAGTTTAAGACATTTAAAGTCTTGATCAAAACAAGTCTTGTATCTAAACATTGTTAAGGCATTTAAATTGGTAATAAAAACAAGTCTTGTATCTAAACAATGTTAAACAATGTTAAGACATTTAGCAATTGAGAATCACCCAATGAACTGCGGTTCTCATGCTTTTTACGAGAGGTTCCCAGTGGATTGGATCTCAAAATCGTCAATGTATAAACCGCACTATTTTAAAATCTTCTCTGGCAAATAAATTGTTTTCTTTGTCGTACTTCACATCAGAAACGGAGGTGTACAATCCTGGAGAGAGAGAGAGAGAGAGCGAGGGAGAGAGATTAGCAGTGCAGATTGAACCAGGGTTCCTGCTACAAACTTCTATGGAGTCACAAAGCTTACAACTGAAACGGGGTGGACTTTGGTGAGGTGGGCCTGTAACGTACCTGTGGTCCAAAATGAACAAGTAATGGCTACGTGGATAAAGGGAAGTGCGGGGGAGCTCAGCCTCCAATGGTTGAGGCAATTGAGTTTAAGGATGGAGTCTTCATTGGAGAGAGAGAGAGCGAGAGAGCGAGCGAGACTTAGCAGTGCAAAAATCTCATGTCACAAAGCTCACAACTGAAACTGGTCAAATCAAGAATACTCTATTCTGCATTGCTGGGTTGGAGTTTGGTGTGGTGGCGGGCTTGTAACACATTACATTACAGTCATTTAGCAGACGCTTTTATCCAAAGCGACATACAATGAGTGCATACAGAAACGTCATCAAAGTAACTACAGAACAGATAAGACAAAGCACATCCTTCCCATAACGTAGCAGCTATCCCTAGTTATGAACATTGAATGTAGTTCACAGTAAGCTGTGGGTAAATCAGCTATACTATTATAAACTATAACAAACAGACAAGAAAACACAAGGAACAAGTATCATGAGAGGTCCTAGATTAGTATGTCAGGAATAGCTAGCTACAACACACCTGCAGTTGCCAGTCGTGATCAAGCGCAGACTGTGTGGATGCAGGGCACTGAGGCGCTGGGTTTTCAATATTTGAGGCGATGGTAAAGGTGTCTTGATTAGATTAGAAAATTAGCAGCATTATCAGTACTCCCACAATTGTCCATGCAATAAATTCAAGGTTTTTCAAAAAATAGGCAACTTACTTAGCAGTTAACAGTTACAACTTACTTAACAGTTAATCAAATATTCATACTGTAAATTACCACCTCAAATATTAAGTAGGTGGAGGTGTTTGATCTAAAGCCCATAATACACTGGAAATTATTTTTGAGGAAATATTGCTGGGAACATTTTCTCTGATTGCTCCAAAAATTAAACAGCAGGCACCAATATAAAATCTCAATTATTATTTGTCAAACATTATAGTTCAGTGAAGTGACCGTTGATTGTTGACATTCTTTGGCTTAAGTCGCTCATACCATTTTCTGTTGCTGGCAATATTGCCTAAAATAATTGCCAGTGTATGCCAGGGCTTAAGAGGAGTTTTTCAAATAAAACTAACAGTTAACGTTACCAACTCAAAGCTGTTTGCTGCAGCATCTATGTTAGCTATCTTTAGCACCAATCATTTAACAAATGGAATAGCTAGCTCCTAACTGATAGTGCTAATGGTAACTAACTTAGATAACGTTTGTTATCCAGCTAGCTAGTATCCAATAATTAAAGCTAAGTTAACGTAACGTCATTAGCCAAATTGTGCTGAACCAACAGCACATTACAAACTTTGGCCAACTCACGTTGCAGCCAGAGGCAGCGCAAAATAACTTTGATATAGCTAACGTTAAATTATTACCTAGCTATCATGTTTCTTATCTCCGTGATTCAGGTGCAACCCAGATCCTTGCTAGCTAACAACGCTAGCCAGTTGTGACGTATCATTAACGGTCAATATAGCTATAGCTAGCTAACGTCGTTACTACTAGCTAAAGTTATACGTAACAAAAATTAGCTCATTTATCTAACATTCGCTAAGTGTACATCATAATTAACATTTAAGATGACATATTGATGTAACATGCACAATTATTAACCACATTTATTCAACTTACCTATTTGGCCGCTGGGTCACGGTTTCGGTTCTTCTTATCCGGCCACGAGGCGTGCTTTGAAAAATCTTTGAAGTTCGGGTAACGTAGAGAAGTTGATGACGTGAGCTACACAAAAAACTTTCTGAATAGCGCATGCGCATTGATGTTACGTCTGGACAACACAAAGAATCGTATTCGCTGAATGTCCATTTTCAAGTTTAACCCAGTTCAACTAAATAATATAAATTGGACACCCAGACGGCACATTGGGGCTTCAGACAACAAGATAAAATATGTGGTGTCAATTTTTTACATAAGTTATGTTGGATCAATTGTTTTTTATAAGCTCGGGGAGCTCTTATTAAGTTGGCTTTTTTACAGTGTATGAGGCATGCCCCACCAAGCCATAACTTGGCGGATGGCATACCTGCCATCCCAATAAATATTCCCAATTATTCATTTCTGTAAGCATTAACATGAAACAAAAGTCATAAATGTAAATGTTCGTAGGGAGTGTTTATAAAGTAATACAGTATTTCCCCTTAAAATGCATTATTAAAAGGCAGGATCGTGATCAAAAACACAAATAATTAAATTTCTGGTTTTTATTATTAGTTAATTAAATTTATGGGGTGCCAAATGTGAAGTAAAACACATTTTTCCTGTGTTTTTTTTCTCAGATTTAGCATGAATGTGGCTTTTTCCTGAAGATTTAACTGACATGCTAAATAAACCTTTTAGTTCATATTTTCAGATTTAATTGATAAATCTCAAATAAGCATGTCCTAAATATATAACTTAAATGTTAAATCAGAGTTTTCAAAAATGAATATATAAAAAAAAAAATATATATATATATATATATATATATATTTAGCGTATATCTTAAATCTCTGTTTCAGAAACAAATATTTAGTCAAATATAAATATTTCATTTAAATCTCAAATCTTGGTTTCAAAAATAAATATTTATTTTAAAAAATAAGATTTAGCTTAAATCTTATGTTTTCCAAAAGCAAGATTTAAGATTAAATTTATATATTTATTTTTTACCACAAATCTGTGTTTAACAGTTAAATATTTAGAAAAAAATAAATATTTATTTATAAATCTTGGGTTAAAATTTTTATATTTAGCTTATATCTTAAATCTTGCATTTTTATAAAAACCAAGATTTGACATATATTTATTTTATCACAAATCTTGGTTAAAAATGTACATATTTAGTCAAAAATAAATATTTATTATATCTTAAATCTTTCCAAATGAAACATTTAGCTTATATCTTAAATCTTGCGTTTGTAAATTCAACATTTAGCTAAATCTAAATCTTTAGTTTAAATGTTTTGAAAGATATACTAATTAGCCTCGCCCCTTGGTGACTGGTATCCAATGGAGGGAGGAGGGGAAATAGCTGGCTTTAGTGATGGGGGTAATTGAGGGTCTTCTAGCAAAGTGTGAAACTTGACGTTACATATATTATTTCCTATATTAATTCCTGTTTGACACACATTATTTACATAGCCTACACACAGATAGCAGAGATAAAGTGTAGCTATAGACTAAATGTCTATTTTGAGGGCACTGTATTGTTTGATCGCATCAGAATACCATGGATCAGAGGCGGTCACTCGTTAAGTTGCCGCCTACAATTCTCTGGTTAAAAAAATGAGGTTCAAGGATGTGGAGTAGCCTACGTTGGATGTGGAGTAGCCTACGTTGCCTAGCTTATTCAATAGGCTAGGCTACTCCACATCCTTGAACCTCATTTCTTTAACTATAGAGAATTGTATGCTGCAACTTTGTGAAACGAGTAGCCTATCTGATCCGTGGCATTCTGATGCGAGTGGCTAACCTAGCCTACTCCAAATCCTTGAAACTCATTTCTTTAACCAGAGAGGCTGCTCCCCCAACGAGTAGCCTACCGTCTTGTCGCTATTTAGGTCCCTAACATATGCCCTCTGTGTTCGCCTTCTAAATAAAGTTAGCTAACAGCAATATGAGGAGTTGTGTCAATGTTGAGGTGTAATTACACATTTTATTATCTGTGGAGCTCGTTCAAAACCCACATAGCCGACAAGTGTATGAAAGACATGATATATCGATCAAACAATATAGGCTACTACCCTCAAAATTGACATTTAGTCTGACATTATCAGCCTCGGACAAAAAGGGGGTAAAGCAGCGGACATAATGAGATGTAGCCTAAGCTGCTTCTTCCATTGTCCCCTGAGTGACAGCTAAACTGTCGCTGGAATATCGCTGGAGTGCGTTTATATACTTTCTTGCGAACGACAACGACCACAGTGTAGGCCTATGTAAAGCGACAATAGAATGTTTATGAAGGTTCTGTGATTTCAGTCGAGCGACACTCTGTCGCTGGACTAAACTGGCCACTTGACGCCTCTGCCATTTCGACCAAGGATGGACAATAGGCTATAGTCACCTGCTTAGGCACACTGTGACAGTTCAAATAGGCTACACCATTTGACACACATGGACTGTAAAGTAGAGCTGCACAGTTCTTCAAAATTAAAATTATATGAATTATAACACGATCACCATTCTTGAGCTTTTTTTGTCTCAGTATGAGCATCTCTTAAAGTCCACCAGTGCCCTCTAGTGCCCCTGTTGAGAAACGTCAGGGGAAAAACGGAACAAATCGAGTCCCATATTAGTTTGACGGAGACGCAAGGTTTGCAGAATTAGGTATTCTCTGTATTTGTACGCCAATTGTAACCATGTCAATGTGTGATAACACATAAGCAGGCAAACCCCTTGCTAGCCAGACACTCGCAACTATATTAACCAGATTTGTCAGACTGCTGGCTCCCAGTTTGTCAACGTCAATTCGCTTCCTATCTCAATTAACGTTAGCTAGTGACCTAAGTGCTAACGGTAGTTTTAATGTTTCCAGTTTGTTTGAAGAATCCTGCTATTTTATGACATTACCAACAGACAGATTAGCGAGCTAGCTCACTATTGAATCAAGCTGTATCTATTGTTTCACACTTCACTAGAAGACCCTCAATTAGCCCCATCACTAAAGCCAGCTATTTCCCCTCCTCCCTCCATTGGATACCAGTAACCAAGGGGCGGGGCTAATTAGTATATCTTTCAAAAGATTTAAACTAAAGATTTAGATTTAGCTAAATGTTGAATTTACAAACGCAAGATTTAAGATATAAGCTAAATGTTTAATTTGGAACAAAAGATTTAAGATATAAATAAATATTTATTTTTGACTAAATATTTAAATTTTTAACCAAGATTTGTGATAAAATAAATATTTATTTAAATCTTAAATCTTGGTTTTTATAAAAATGCAAGATTTAAGATATAAGCCATATATTTAATTTAGAACCCAAGATTTAAGATATAAATAAATATTAATTTTTTTCTAAATATTTAACTGTTAAACACAGATTTGTGGTAAAAAATAAATATATAAATTAAATCTTAAATCTTGCTTTTGGAAAACGTAAGATTTAAGATTTAAACTAAATCTTATTTTTTTAAAATAAATATCTATTTTTGAAACCAAGATTTGAGATTTAAATTAAATATTTATATTTGACTAAATATTTGTTTCTGAAACAGAGATTTAAGATATAAGCTAAATATATATATTTTTTTAAATATTTAACATTTAAGTTATATATTTAGGACATGCTTATTTGAGATTTATCAATTAAATCTGAAAATATGAACTAAAAGGTTTATTTATGTCAGTTAAATCTTGGGAAAAAAACTAATATTTATCATAAATAAATAGCATAAAATGCCACACTTATGCTAAATCTGAGAAAAAAACACAGGAAAAATGTGTTGTGTTTTACTTTACATTTGGCACCCCATAGAAATTACCTTCATCCATATCACAAACTTTTTAAATGAACGATTAATAAATTGAGGAAATGTCATTTGAAAATGTCATTTAAAGGGTAAGCACCAGATAATGGACAACTTTTATATTTACAAACTAGACCGGTATTTAGACAACAATATCAAGTTATTTTTTATATAACTACATGGAAATTATATAAAATTAGCGAAGTTTGAAAAAACCGTAGAAAAATCCGCTGACAATAGAATCATATATGTATGACGTCATACGTGGAGGAAGTGCAAATATTTCCCTATTGTACATACATACAGTAGCTACTGTGTACAATATTGGTCTGTAAATGTAAATTGTAAATGTCCATCATTTTAAATGTGCTATATTTGCAATGCCCTGGAACACTTTCTACTTTTATATGTGAAATTGAATGTATATCGGTGGTAGAGGTGTCCCGGTATGCACTTATGCAGAGCTTGGCTCAGACTGGGTGTCTAACTGGGGGGTGGTGGGGGAGCTGGTTATAGCGCCTATCGGTATACAACAATGGCAGACACCCAAATCAGACAGTTCTGAGGAGGAAGAGGAATTTCAGTTTTTTGAGCAGGGACAAAGATGTGTTTATTGAGCCGTTTCGCTTTGAACCTGATGCCACACCACGCCTGGACGCAGAAAATCATCCAGCAGACAATAGACAATTGAATTGCGTTGGAAGATCAGACATGGTATAACGTTAGCTAGTTGTGTTAGCTAACTATTTCTGTGAGAAAAGTTGAAAACTGTCTGTGCATTGGTATGGTTAGACACTAAAGATTTTTCCTGACTGGCCACCTGATGGCCCACACACATAGCCAAGCGATAATGTTAGCTAACGAAGACTGAGATGTATAACGTTAGCAAGCTAACATTAAGTTAATGCAGTAAGCTAAGCTACTAGCTAGCTACTGAGATCATGTATAAGCGAAGTTAACGTTAGCTAACGTTAGTTCAATTAATCTACAGTTAACATTAAGGAAACCGAAATGTCTTTGTCACTCGAATACCATGCAGTCTCCCGACTTTTTGTGAGAAAGACAATTGGCATATTACACCGTGAAGATTCTGATCATTCAGTCTCGTTGTACTGCGTCTATGCGCCTGATCTGCTGGTTCATCCGGGCAAAGTTTTTCTTGTAAAGTCACCACCAACCTGTTTCGGCAGTATGACTTCATCAGGGGTGCAGTGTAGTTTTTTTTTATATATCTGATTTAATCGGCCGCTATTCAGCATCCTTTTTTGGGGGTGCCTTCTTACAACTTCTATTGTTCGTAGTCTAACCACGTAGGCTAAACTCTTTTTCCATTCCTCTCTGAATTTTGTTTCTGTCTTTATCTTTCTTTCTCGCTCATAGTCATCTAATGTTAGATTTCTGTTAGCGTTCGAGCACCTATTCTCGACCGGGGGGGGGGAGGGGGCCCATCTCCGACCGCCTCAGGCGCCAACGTATTTATTTCATATTTATTCGCGAGGACTGAACACTGTGACCAATTAAACGTATGTCCCGTAAAAATACACATAATAACCTGTCTAACTGACAGTTTTCAACTTAATAGATATATATTTAGTTATATTAATACGACCTCTTTTACAACGCTAACTTTTATACTTCGAGCACGCTTCGAATTCCTTAATCGCGACGATTAAATGAAACAGTCCTAATATCGCTTTACAGTTTCAAACGTAGCTTTCCAACGGCTATTTAGCTCGAAACCACTTGGCTAACTGCAGTGAATATGTACGGATTGCTAGAAATGCTTATAAGGACCACCCTTTCCGATATTAACCTTAAATACACAAAGA
This sequence comes from Synaphobranchus kaupii, assembly GCA_029718625.1. Classification (NCBI taxonomy): domain Eukaryota; kingdom Metazoa; phylum Chordata; class Actinopteri; order Anguilliformes; family Synaphobranchidae; genus Synaphobranchus; species Synaphobranchus kaupii. Next base: position 34,838,868 of record CM056381.1, on the reverse strand, counting down.
AATGCGCCTCAGAAAATGAGTATCCTAGCGGACGGCACAGAAGCTGTTCAGACCGTGCACGACGGCTAGAATTGTGGACAGTGACATTCAGTTTTTGACTCGCTTATGAAGGTTTCTCGCTCATTAAATGAAATGGGCTATTTATTCATTTAATTATTGAATTTGAGATAATGCATAGATATTTACTTAGTTCCTTATCTTATATTTAAATTATTAGTGACATGCTGATGTTGGATTAACAAGACTAAAGTTAATGTTGTGATCATGAGTCTGCTTTAAAAAAAAGATGTTGTGCCATGTGAAATCATTCGTGAAACACATATAAAATACATATAATTAGGCAGCAACTTAATTTAATAGAATGAATGAATATGTACTTTAATGCTCAGATCCATTTAATGGATAATAATTAGATATAATTAAGATATTAGTAGGCTTTAATTAGATTCGCATTTTGATTCCTTGCAATCAATAATGTAGGAATCCTCAAGTTTGCATTTTTTGACTAATTGAGAAATAGTTACATTTAAAATGTTAAGTAAACTTCATTTCTACTTATAATTTAGCCATTCTCATAGAACACATAGATTACATAATAAGATTACTGGAATAATGGAGGGAAGAGTGCAGAAATGTATTTTTGAAAATTTTTACAGATGAACAAGGGCAAAAAGAGATGTCTGTGGAGGGAGGAGGCAATGCTGAGGGCAATACAAGCATGCAAGTAGGGTATGACCATGTGGCAGGCAGTCAGGCTCAAAAAAGTAGAAAACAACATTAGCAACAAGAGGGAGAATCAGGTGTGCCAGGGCAGCCTGGTCTCACTCCCAAGTCGTCACATAGCGACGCTTGGGCAGCTCCTACGGCGTCATCCTTTAGACGCAGAAGGAGGCCTTTTGCGTCATTATTTGACACACTCGTCTCGAATTTACGAATCCTACTATGGCGAAGGCTTTGTTCATGATAACCGACTGCGAGCATGCCCACTCAGTCTTCCGTGTGCGTGGAGATCTTTCTGAGTTTGTGATTCCCGTACCCCACCCCCAACCCCTAAACATAACTTCACTGGAGTTCATGTAACTCGAGCTCATGCCCGAACTGCTAAGATAGTGGGCGAGCTCGACCACAAGAGTTCACGTAACTCTCTACCAGATGAAGAAAAAATAAAAATAAAAAAGCATAATATTGAAGTGCCACAACGAAAGACAAATTATGTGGCCACAACCGTCAATATATGACGCAAAAGGCTGCATCAATATACGACGCAAAAGGCTACCTTTGGCTATGTGACGTGTCCGCGTGAGACCACGTTGGCCAGGGAGAGGAACATTGCCCTTTACTTTAACATGCTGAAGGCCATGGTAGAGAAGAATGTGCTAATGCAGAAACCCAGACAAATCTACAACAGTGATGAGTCAGGGTTTCAGATGGGAATACTTCGCTGCAAGATGCTGGTCAGCAAGGGGTGGAAACATCCCTACCTTCAAGCACCCGCCACCAGGCACCACATCACAGTGCTGGCATGCCTGCCCTGAAAGCATCTGAGGAAGACATCCCACCAATGATAATCTACGGGAAGGGGTACCTGGGAGGTGACTACCCTGGGAGAGCTTAACACCTTGTTACATCTGGCTACATAGACACCACCCTTTTCCTGAAGTGGTTCCAGAAACACTTCATCCTGTACGCGATGAAGGAGCGCCCCCTGCTCCTGGTGTTCGATGGCCACAACAGCCACATCGACAGGGAGACCACGGACCTGGCCAATTAGGGAAGGTGTCGTGCTCCTCTGTCTTCCACCACATCTCTCCCATATATTTCAGCTGTTGGGCAGGAGGTTCTTTGCACCACTCAAAGCAGAGTTTGCTGAAGAGTAAGACGCTTTGGACATCCACCTCCCCTGACAAGAATTTTTTCTCTCATCTCTGGCCCTGTCATCACCAGTCCATCCGCCAAATCTTTAGCCCCTAGCCACATGTGCTCTACGACTTCCCAAGTCCGGCATCCCTCCACTAGGCTGCCTGCCTCCATTGCCACCCTCCTGCTAGCAGCTAAAGGTAATAACAGTGTTTGATCTGTATCCTAAATGAGGCATAATTTAGTAATATGCATCATAGCAAATGTATTTGCTTTGACATTTTAGTACTCATTCGGTTACCTTTCTGATTTTACTTTGTAGCACATATAACTGCAGCCCTTCCTCCCTCCACAGCCCCTCTTCTCTCCACCACTCCATTGTTTATCTCATTGGTTTATTACACTGTTTATCCCACTGCCCTCTTATGTGCTATCATGTGCAATCAACAAAAGTAGAAAGCTTAGCTCAGTGAGTTCATGCATGCTTTCTTTGTTTTTTTTCTCTTCAATAACAGATGCCAACTCATGTTTCGAAACGAATCTCTCTTCCTCAGGTAGCATTGATTATGCTGCCTGAGGAAGAGAGGCTCGTTTCTAAATGTGTCGCCAGTACGTAAACAGCAGTGCAGATAGCCTTCCTTGCTCAATGGCAAGATATATACGTTTTGTACATTGAAGAGCCCTAAATAAATATTTTTTCAGCACCTAAGTGGTTTCACAACTTTTTTGTTGTCGTTTTTACGAATGAAGTACTGAAAAAAAATTATATTTCCCTTCCTTTTCTCTATAGATGGCACATCATCATCAGACATTTGAGGGAAGGCCCCAGCCTATGCTATGCATGTGGCGAGGTGGACCCTCCCAAAGAAGAAGACATGGTGGTATTATGGGTTTCCTGTGAATCCCGCGAGCAGTGGTTCCACTCCTCATGTCTTGAAGTTGAGTGAGGAGGATGGCCAATTCTTATGTATTAACTGCCCTGAGTTTTAACTTCTTTAACATGATATACAGTTGTTTAATAACTTTTAGATTTCATATTTCTACATTTAAATACATTTTATATTTATTCATTTGTTTAAGTAAAATTTAAGTCAAACATTCACTTTTATGAAGTACAATTATTCTTTTCTATGTACTTTGGTGGAAGTATTATTTTTTTCATGTGGCAAATGTACCAGCAAATAACTCCATTGTAATGATCATGCAATCACCATCACAATGACAAAATGTGATTTATAATAAAGGTATACAATGGCTGAATTACTAAATGTTTTTTTTCACATACCTTTTAACGTTTGTTCTGATAACTACATTTAATTAGGAGGGGGGGGGGATTTTAGAAGAAATAACTGGCTGGATGTATTTACAAATAGGATATTTGTCACACCTTTTTGCTGTCCAGTTAAGGAGTGTGCACAAGGCATGGTTTGTATTTAATGTCACAAAATATGCTCTTCAGAGGAATAAAGGGGAGCATAGCTGTGTAAGTATTGCTGGTATATTTTTGTAAACGGTCCCCTCTTCTGGTGAAATTTGCAATGCAGGACATAACACAATGTAGCCTTGGCAGGTTTTATGTCCTGAAATGCAACGTAGCCTACAGATTTTCCACGAACAAAAACAACACTGAAAAGCAATGTTTAAATGAAAATATAAAATATGATTTTATCTTTTTACATCTAGCCTACTTAAATAGGATATTTAGCTATTAAGTATAGCGATTTTATCTGTGTTTATTTGTAAGTTTAATCGTATTAAAACAAGAAGAAATACAAGTTTCAACTTAAAATGTGTCACTAAACCTCCAATCACGATAGGACGTGATTTTGTTTAACTTTTATATTAATGGTAAACAAACGAATACACCTAAAGGACACGTTTTTTTAACAAAAGAACATTTTGAATTAATGCAAGATATGTATTATGTGTCACCATTTTTTAAATAGGAGATATTTTCCTTGTTCTAAAGGAATGCTGCCGTTTTTGCAGAAAGGCGCTTCTACAACTTGATCTAAAATAACGTCCCATTGATGATCGTGCTATCTACCATGCTACCTGTTTACCATTACAATGCTGAAATGCAATTGATGCAATTATTGAATTATGTTTAAATGTATTTTAACATGTATATTAATTGTTCAACCCATTTAATTAAGGTGTTTGAGAAGAAACAATAGGCCGCAGAGTGTTGTCATAAGGAATTTTTGTCATGTATATTGTAGTCAGCTTCCACGTGTTTCCACAAGGCACAGGTGAAGATGTTGTCTTACAAAATAAATTGGCGAGTACATGGGACCATTGACGTATTTTTGAGAAGATAAAATACCATAGAGTTGAATGCGTGCTTACTTTATGACTTATAGTGGCTCCACTTTCATAAAATTAGAGAAAAATAAAGACCGCGGCACTAATCGCGAGGGGCGGTCGAGAATAGGTCCCCACCCGGCTAATGCTACGGCGGGCGGGCGTCCTGCATATTTGCCGTTAAAGAAAGAAAATAGCGGAAGTCCTGAAGAAAATAGCCTTCGGAGGATAACAAGGACATTTTTTTCTACAAAACTAGGTACAGGGTGTTACCGATATGTATCCCATTTTTAGCTACGATTGCAATTATGAGTACGCTTTGCTGTTTTTTCCGCGAAAGCGGTCGAGAATAGGTGCTCGAACGCTAGTCAATTTCTCTTTGTGTGTTGCATTGGGAAGCTGCTGAAGAACGTTGACAGTACCATGTATGACGTCAGCGTTTTGACAAAAAAACTTTCTTTTATGAAATACGAAAAATGTTGGAGGCGGGGCGAAAACACATTTTAAACACCGATATCCAACACTTATATAACATTAATATACTTTATAATTACGTAATCTTATACCAGAGTCATTTTCCTTTCACATTTTTTGAATTTCCAGCGTTTAAAATTATCTGGTACTTACACTTTAAACACCCACCCAGCCACTTCTTTTAAACGCTAACCGAAAAAATGTGTTGTATTTTAAACATACTTCGCAGATTTTCACATTATAAACAAACAAAAAATAATAATAACTTGGTAAACATTTGGCAAGTCAGATCATTCATATTGTTCACGTACAAAAATCAGTGATCTCTTTGACTGCATGTCCAAAAACAACATTTGGATTTTAAAAAGAAGTAATGGTATGTTCAGCAGCCATGAATAGTACAATATTACAAACAGAAGTTGGTAAAAAAAAAAAAAAAAGACCTTCCATTCTTTATAAACACAGATTGAACAGTATGTGACAGAGCTCAATTTATTCATCGGGCAATGTTCCCCTTATAAAAATGGACAAAACTGGAGGCAGGATGGTGAGCCTTGGTGAATCCCCCCAGCATGGTGAGATGTTTTACAACTACTCCCTTACAAAAAAGAACTGCAGTACTGCAGTAAAGCTGCAGTTTTTAGTACTGCAGTACAAGTGCAGTAAATTGGACACAGTAAAACTGCAGTACAAGTACTACACTTGTACTGCAGTACTAAAAACTGCAGTATTGGTCACCGTACAAGTACTACACTTGTACTGCAGTACTAAAAACTGCAGTATTACTGCACACAAATTACTACACTTGTACTGCAGTATTACTGCATGTAAATTACTACACTTGTACTGCAGTATTACTGCATCCAAATGACTACACTTATACTGCAGTATTACTGCATGTAAATGAACTACACCTGTACTGCAGTATTACTGCATGCAAATTACTACTTATTAGTACTGCTGCAGTACTGAAAACTGCAATCTTACTGCATCAAAATGACCGTGAACTGTAGAATTAAAAGGGCATTACCACACTTGTACTGCAGTACTGAAAACTGCAGTTTTTGTACTGCATCAAAGATCAACACAAGATCAGACATCAGAAATCAACAATTTATTGGTAAATATAACAATAGCATAACAATACAACACACATGCACACACACAGGACAACACACAAACAAAATAGGAGTGATTGTGTTCCTGATTCCTGATTAAACAGGAAAAATCACATCCCCATCACTCCAGAACCCTCCTCTTCCTCATTTTGTCCTCATTGTTCAATTTTGTGCTAATTGCTGCCCTCACCAGTCCTGGCTCCACATCAAACTTGCTTCGAACATGTTCTGTGGATTAAGAGTACATACAGCAAATGGACATATAAGTTGGTGACAATCAGATCATCCATGTACAAGTCAGAGAAAAACATTCGGCTAGATTTCTTAATTAGTACATTTTGCCCATTCTTTGTATTAAAGTGCCACTGACATGCTTTTAACAACTTTGGAGCAACAAATAGATAAGATATCCATAATATAGGTACATGTTTTCGATTTTATAAGTGAATTGCTAAAATAACAATCATAAACAATATTTAAAATTTGATTCTAAAATGTCATCGGGGGCATTTGAGCAGGGCTGAGTGTGCATTAGAACAGGCAAACAATGTTAGGAAAACTAATTTATAATCTACATGCTTGTGGGTTGTTATTGTGAATAGAGTTTATTGGTAGAAATTGGCAATGGTTAAACGTTGTGTGGTGGCAGTTTGCTCTAATGTAGCAAATAGAGCATTAGGAATAAGTGTCCATTCGTTCCCAACTGAAACGAAAAGGATGGAACAAATTGTCCAAATGCATCTGGGCTTTGTGGTCTGTAAATAATAAACATGCAGTGAAAATTTTGAAAGTAATAGCTTCGAAAAAGCCCCAACCATTATGGCTGATTTAGGGCTGGAGGTACAGCTTGTCTCATGATTTGGTTAACTTACCATAATTAACTAGGAATCTAGTAGTAGGCTGTAACGTTACTGACAACTTGCCTACATTAACGTCAGCAACACTCACTATGAACTATTTCCAATACAATGGCTCTTATTATTTACAGACTCAGGGTACTGCAATGGGAGCAGCATTTGCACCGAATTATGCTAATCTGTTCATGGGTCACTGGGAAGAGAAATTTATCCACAATTCCACCAATCCCTTTCTCACCAAAATCTCCTTGTGGCATAGATATATTGATGACATACTGCTCGTGTGGGATGGTACTGTACATGAATTTGAGGATTTGTTGAGGTTTGTGAATTCTAGGGACAGTCATTTGTCTATTACAGAGGAACATGGCGTGAGATCCATTAATGTTCTGGACCTGACTATTTTTAAAAGTGATGACGGTAAACTTGAATCTACCATCTTCCATAAACCCTTAAGCAGAAATACTGTAACGTTCTCACTCCCGTCCTATTGTTCCCCGTGTTTTCCCTTTCTCCCTGTCTCGTGTTTGTCTCTCCATAGTCCGTTTTCCCCCTTGCTGCAGGTTGGGCGTGGTTTCCTATTTGTGTCACTCTGTTTCACTTCACTTATCTCAGCCTATCCCATTTCCCCGTTTTGCATGCATTCCACACTCTCCGCTCTGTTAATCACTCTCGCATACATTCGCACGCGGCACCTAATTGATACCAATTAAATGTTTGCATTTAGTCACCTGGTGTTCTCTGTCCTGTGCCAGTTCGTTAATGCTCATTGTCTGAAACCTCTGGTCCTGTCTTGAGTCCTAGTCTAGTTTGTAACTCTGAAGTCTTGTTCTGTGCCTGCTCCTGTCTGGAACAGCATTTCCCGCTGTTCATTGTTCCCGTCTGTTATCCCTGCCTGTGTTGCGGTTTCCCTGCCTTCCACCTGACGTGTGTGCATGCAGCCTGGGCTCCTGTTCCTCCACTCTGCGGCGGTGCCCGCTTACTGCCAGTGTTGCAGTGCTGCTGATGTGCTGTCGCTCCTGCCTCTGCTGTCGTCCTGCTGTTGCTGTGCTGCTACTGCCGCTGCCCTGCTGCAACGCCTGCGTCCTGCCCGGACCCCGCTCCACTGTCCTGCTCTACTGCTCCCGCTCATCCCCTGCTCCACCAAACTGGTTGTCCGTCTCCATAACCTTCCCTGGCTTCTCCTACTCCCACTGCTCCCCCGCAGCATCATACCTGGACTGTCTGTCATTAATGTTCTCCCTATGCTTCAGGAGTTTGGTCGAAGCATAATTTATTAGAGCTACGCGCTCTGTTGTCTGTCTTGCTCATCCAGTTCCGGCTTGGAACATTAACCACCTTTTGCCTTTCTCCCCCTGCTCAGGACTACCCTGATCATATAATAAAATATTGAGCTTTGGCATTCCTGTGTTCGAGTCGTGCATTTGGGTCCAGTCCACTTCCGGGGTCGTAACAAATACTCTGTTAAGAGCAGATAGTAATCACCCCCGTCAACTGATACGTAATATACCGATCGGACAGTTCTTGCGCTTGAGACGCAACTGTAGCACGGATGCAGAATTTGAGAGCAACATCTGTCAGATGCGTAGCAGATTTCTCCAGAGAGGCTACAGTATTGTTAACGTTACCGCCGCCATTGACCGTGCCCTCCATACTGATAGGAAATCCCTCCTCTGTAAAAAGCTGAAGCGTGCTACCCCTCCTCGTATTTGCTTTTCCACTGAGTTAAATCCGGTTGCTGGAAGAGTTAAAAACATTGTCCGTAAACACTGGCCCATTCTCCAGAGTGACCCTCTTTTGAATAAATTTACCTCCGAACCTCCGCGAGTGTGCTTTAGAAGGCCACATAACTTAAAAGATAAGGTGGTTCATAGCATGGCGAGTAGTCCGCAGACAAAACCCTCCTGGCTACCTACGCCCCCTAGAGGGTTCTATCGCTGTGGACATTGTCTCCATTGCTCTAATTCTAATGACATTAAAGTTTTCCGTCATCCACGTTCGGGCAAGGAATTCTAAATAACCACCTTCATTAACTGCAACACCACCCATGTAATATACATGTTGAAATGTATATGCTCCAAAATCTACATCGGTCAGACTAAGAGAGCCCTCAAACTTAGAATTGCTGAACATAAGACCGCGATCCGTTTCAAGAATATGGACTATGCGAATGCGCAACATTACGCTGAAGCCAATCATGGTTCTGTCTCTTCTCTAAAATTTTGGGGTATTGAGAGAGTCACTTTGTCATCCAGAGGCGGAGATATTATTAAGCAATTGCTCCATTTGACTCTGAAGAAGACGTCGTTGACGTCGAAAAGTCAGTCTTATTAAATATATTTTTTTCTCTGAGTTCTGTGTGCTCCAGTCCTCCTTATCTCGGGTTAGTCCTAGCGAAGTGGTCCGGGTAAGGTATTCTTTCAGTTCGCTGGTCCTTTTGTTGAGCACCTATAATCCTTTTTTATATAGCCGGCTTGTAGCGCGTTTGGGATTACCCCCTTTTTACAGCTGATGGATTGTTTGGGCGTTTAAAAAATAATTTTTTAAAAACTGTTGAAGAAGGACCAGCGTGTATTGAATGTACTGAATTTGGGGACTTTCAACCATGTTAGAATGCATGTCAGTGGCAATTTAATGTTCTATTAGGTTTCTTTCAAGTCTCTCAAATACCTACCAATTAGTTGGCCGACAGTCTCAGCTGGTAGGCTGTCTTTAACTACATTGTCGCCTTTGTTGCTGGCCTTCCTGCCATTCAGGGAATGACTGGCCAACATGTCCCTCCCAAAAACGATGACAAGCAGCTCTGCAGTGTATCGCTGATAACTTGAGCTGTTTATACGGCTCAGGAGGGCCTTCTTCAACCTCAGTCCACCCGACAGTGTTACCATCTCCGAAGCATCCTGTGTTGCAGAATTACACACACGCACGCACGCACACACAAGCTTTACAGAGATGTTCAACTTAAGGGGAAATACTGCATACATTACATATGATAAAATTGAAAACTCTAAACAATACACTGTAAGAACACAAATGCATGCAAGCAATCAGGGTCAAGAAATCTAAACACATCAGGGACCAACAATTGTCCAAAGTTGGCACAATCAGCGTGAGTGAATGATTTGAATTCAGCAACGGGGGAGTTTCTAGTCTTCAGGTTTATTGGCTGTCAAACGAAATAAAACACATAGGCTCATGATTTACCAAATGTTATGATGCTGTGTAAATTCTTAAGTTGAGCCTACAAAATACATTTCCATGCATACATTTTGTTGGGACAATGGACTACAATCCCCACAATGAACTACAGTCACTCCCAGGATACCGGAAGTGACGCATTCAACGCCGCCTCCGACTGTAATAAAAAGTTACCATATCCAGTACTGTAAGGCCGGGAAATGCACGTCACCCACCCGAGAGATAAAACTACAGGACCCCCTGAGTTCGCTCTCTGGCGTGTGGTAGCTTACTGTATGCATTAAAAGAGACCACTCTACTTCGCGAACTAAATCTTTAATGTTTTAACCCTTGATCACGGTTATAGTTCTAGATCTTAGAATCCGAAGTACATGAACCTATAGGACCCGACAATTCTGTTGGAGACTGCTATTATACGGGCAGATCGGGAATTCCAGTTTCAAAGACGACCGGATCTCTTTGTAACTTTTGTCGAGGAATCCGAAAGGACCACACCTCAAAGGACACTTGGACTTTCGCCTGGACCTGCTTTTCCAAGTCATCCAACCCGGGACTCTTTTTCCCCCGATGATGGTCGGATGAACTCTAGCACCAACTGCAGTGTCTGGTCGCTCATGAGATCAGACCTCAAGTAAGGCTGTATTATCTGGGCAGATTGGCTGATACTTGTATGATATTTGTGTAATCTATTGATTGCATTCTATTCTAATAGAATTATGCTAGGCAATGTAACTGAGTAATTGTGTGGCTTTACTCGTTTTGTTTTGTGATATGTGTTGGTATTTTCTGTAACCCTATACACTCACTACATAATCAATCAAGTGTTGCTATATACACTACTCACAAAAAGTTAGGGATATTCGGCTTTCGGGTGAAATTTCAGGATGAACCTAAAATGCACTATAACCTTTACAGGTGAAATTAATTTGACCTTCTCTAAACTTTTGAATGCACATGTCCAACTATTCAATGTTTCAGTACTTTTTGCACAACTTGCTGTTCTCTAACAAGGAGCTGAACGGCAAAATTCACAACAGGTGTTTGATCCATGAATCGACCAATAAATTTCCTGGTTCAATTAGAATTGGTATTTAAACAGTCCTCTTCATCATGCTGTTCACATTTTGACATCATGAGACCAAGACGACACCTAACAATTGATCAACAGTACCTCGCCATTGCGAGGCTTCAAACAGGATGTTCTCAGAGGGAAGTGGCCACTGAGCTTAGAGTGTCACAGAGTGTCATCAGCAGGTTGCAACAGAGATACAGAGAGACTGGAAGAGTCACAGAAAGGCATAGAAGTGGACGTCCTTTGGCCACATCCCACACTGATGACCGCTTCATTGTGAACAGTGCCCTGCGGAACCGGATGATGAATGCCACTCAACTCCAGGCACATTTAAGGGAGGTGAGAGGCACCCAAGTGTCACGTCAGACCATTCGAAACCGTTTACATCAGCGTGGTCTGCGTGCTAGACGACCTGCAAGGGTACCTGACCACACCACCAGGCACAGGCGTCATCGTCTTGCATGGGCCAGGGAGCATTTACGCTGGACGAGGGACCAGTGGGCCTCAGTGCTGTTCTCTGATGAAAGTCGATTCACGTTGAGCAGAAATGATGGCCGCCAACGATGTTGGAGACGTCAAGGAGAGCGCTATGCATCAGCCACTGTTGTCACCAGACGACCCTTTGGTGGTGGCGGTGTTACAGTGTGGGCAGGTGTGTCTAGTCAATACAGAACTGCCCTACACTTTGTGAATGGTACAGTGACAAGCCCATACTACCTGAATAACATCATTAATCCAGTCATTGTGCCCCTGCATGAACAACACAGGCCTAATTTCATCTTCATGGACGACAATGCTCCAGCTCATCGAGGTCGCATCATTAGGGAAAGGCTGCTGGAGACTGGGGTACCTCAAATGGAGTGGCCTGCACTTTCTCCAGACCTGAATCCCATAGAAAACCTATGGGATCAGCTGACTCACCGTGTAGAGGCTCGTAACTCTGTACCCCAGAACCTCAATGACCTGAGGGCCGCCCTTCAAGAAGAGTGGGATGCCATGCCTCAGCAGACAATAAGTCGACTTGTGAACAGCATGAGACGTCGTTGTCAAGCTGTAATTGATGCTCAAGGGCACATGACAAGTTATTGAGACATTGACATTTTTGTTGTGGTATACCCACCACTGTTGTTGGCTTTTGTTTCAATAAATTGTTTGAGATGAGGAAATCACCATTGCATGCTTCTACTTAAATGCCCTACCTTCATGATACGTATAATATCACTGTAGCGTGAACTTACATTTTCCATAAATTTCACCCGAAAGCCAAATATCCCTAACATTTTGTGAGTAGTGTATATATCCTAAGTGTGATCCCCCTTTTTCGATCTGGGCACGATAGCATCCTAATTCGAGACTAACCGTAATTTGATAACTAGACCAGCTGGTTTGATGAACATGAGACCTCCTTTCTTCAGAAACATAGGGGCAATGGTATCTGATGGGGCTATATTCAGTAGTCAGATAACGTTTCCCCCTATGGAAACAGACAGATTTGGTGGTAAGATGGTGAAACTTGGTGAATTGACTCTATATGGGGAGATGCTTTTCCAGTATTAGTTTGCTGAATGTGAGGCTTATATTTCTTCTGAAACATAGGGGGAACAATATCTGATGGGGCTCAATTCAGCTGTCGGATAATGTTGGTGCTGAGATGGTGAAACTTGGTTGAGTTACCCTGTATGGTGAGATGTTTTACCAGTATTGGTTTGGTGAACAAGGGACCTTTCTTTCTTCAGAAACACAGGGGGAACGATATCTGACGGGGTTAAATTCAGCCGTCGGATAATGTTTTCCTCTATTGAAATGGACGAATTTGGTGCTTAGACGGTGAAACTTGGTTGATCTACCCTGAATGGTGATATGTTTTACCAGTATTGGTTTGGTGAATGTGAGGCCTTCATTTCTTCTGAAACATAAGGGGAACAATATCTGATGGGGCTCAATTCAGCTGTCGGATAATGTTTCCCCCTATGGAAATGGACAAATTTGGTGCTAAGAAACTTGGTGAATTGACTATTTGGGGAATGTGAGACTTTCCTTTTTCTTCAGAAACATAAGGGGAACAGTATCCGATGGGGCTCAATTTAGCCTTCAGATTTGGATGTAGGATGGTGGAACTTGGAGAATCTACCCTGAATAGAATAACTTTTATTTTCCCGTTAGGGAACTTCAGTTGTAGCCACCAGCAACAACAAAAAAGACATAGACCCACAACACACAAACAAACATATCAAATAAAGACATTCAATAGAATCATTGCATTAGTCAAACTAATTATGTGAATTAAAGTGGAATACAGCCATGATTAAAAAAATAGCCCCCGCTGTCCTGAGATGTCCAGTGTCATTAAGCAGTCCAGTCCAACACACAAACTCTGCCTCCACGACTTTCCTCCATACACGCAGTGTTGCAGTCTCTGTACACTGTTGAAACGGAGCACCCAACTGCGTCAACCTTCCCAGTCATCGCCTCACTCCTCCCCCGCTTTATCTTCTCCTTCCTTTCCCTGGCATCTTCAACTCCGGTGAAGAGCGATGGTAAACTTTGCTGCAGATCCAACGGATATTCCCTAGCATATGTTGCGAATGCATCTCCATGGTGACGACCACAAACAAAATTATCCCGACTAGATAATTCGTCAATATTATCAAAACAAGCAGCAGGAGTGCCCTGAAAAATCTCCAGCCCGCTTCCACGTACCACAACAGACACACAGCGCATGAAAAAAACAACACATTCAAATGAACAAACACGAACATGAGAGACAGCTGGACTACGTCGCCATTACAGTGCCATGTGACGATCCAAGGAGATATTTTACCAGTATTAGTTTGTTGAATGTATTTTCTTTGGGAAATAGGGGGTGGTAAGGTGACAGACCTCACCTTAAAAGGTTTAAATTTCTTATAGCTTCTTTGCGCTTCATTGGACACCTTTAAATGAACATAGCATACCCGGCATAACATAATTAATATATAATGCATATTATGCAGCACCATGTAATCTTCTTCACTGATGGAAAGTTATAACATTATGTCTTCAGGAAAGAATAATCAGAGGATAGCTCAAAACTGATGAATTTGTAACTATTTCACTGTTCTGGAGTCAACCACAGTACATCCTACAGACCATTTGACAGATTTTGTCTTTCCTAGCCTGAAACTGAGGCAAGGTACAGCTGCAGGTGCTCTGGCTATTATTAAAGTCTCTGCTTTAATGCAAAAAAGGACTTGATGCAATCCACTGTCTGTGGTTTATTGGAAAGATAATTGTTGAATCCCCTTTGAATTTGCTGAAAATGTTTCAATTACCCATAGTGTTGTCTTGTTATGAGTGTGCATCGGGTGATAAAGTTGTTTTGGCTGGATTGTAAAATGAGCGATTTCCCCTGTGCATGTGGTTATTATAATGGGACCAGACCGCTGTGCTGTTGTCTCTGCACTGTGGTAGGGAAAGGAATGTGTGTGGGTCAAAAGGCAATTGCAGCTCTTTCTTTTTTGCATGTTTCTGCCTGTCATTCCATTTATATTGCACCATAGCACATAATTTCCCTATACCCTGCGGTCCACATTAACAGTGTTTTTTGTGACTGAAACACGAATAAGCCCCACTCTTACCCATGAGCACTGACAAGAGGATTTTGGTGCCATCTGGTGGCGGATATATTAACTGCAATGATGGACTTGTAATCAGAAAATATGGTTTTCACAGGTCCAAAAAGTTGTAGCCAACCACTTCAATTGATGTGAATAAATACATTTTCAATCAAATGACAGACCAGAACCTGAAGGCACGTGCTGAATTTACCCATGGATAATAAAAACCGAACCAGAACAGATCCGCAGTAACCAGACCCCATTCAAATAGGCAACCGATTTTTTATCTGACCTGAGTGAGAGAGATATAAGTTAATGCTTAACTAGTAACTAGTCTACAAATAACAAGACACAGCTCTTTCATATTAACATTTAAAAAGGCATTGTTGAAGAACAAAATACGTATAGAGAGCATTAACAAAATGGCAACACACAAGTCACAAGAGAACTAGGCTGCCTTATTTTTTAAGGTGGACAAGAGACTCAGCAGCAAACGGTGCTGCTATCGATATTTGAACATAATTCAATTTAATTAATTCAAACATAGCTGGCATTTTTCTAATGATGAGGAGTTGCGCGCATCAGGCGATTACGTTTGACGTTGTCTGTTTACGTTCTGTGCACTCGTCACGTGACACTGATGGCAGACAAGTTAAGATGTTCAAAAGTATGGGCCCACTTTACCAAAGTGAACGTAAACACAGCAAAATGCAATTTATGTTAAAAAAGCTGTTGCGTGTACGGGGAGTAATACTAGTAATCTAATGAAACACTTACAAATACAACATGCCAAAAATCTGAAGCAGTGCAGTGTATTTGACTGCTTGAGCAAAGCGGCCGCTGCGCCATTCCCTTCAGTGCAGCCCTCGATCCTATGTATGTGACTGTCTGGACCACATCAAGTCAAGGTAACATTCGTTATAAGATAAAACATGTCCATAGTTATTAACTTCGGAAAATAACATTGTCAGCATTTACTAGAAGGCCAGCCACATAGTAACAGTGCTGGACAACAATGTATTGTATGTTACATGACCTAGAATGACGACAGTATTCAAGTTTTGTTGCTCCAAAGCATTCTCTGTTACCTATTCATAATGTACATGGAATACCTTTCCCGAAAACTCACCGAAAAGTAGTTTAAATAGTGAATCTTCGGTCTAACGTTACCTAGCTTATTCGCCCGCATTACATAAACGCAGAGCTAAAACACTCAATGGGCCCTATCTTACACCCGGTGCTAAGGAGCGCTAACCCAAACACAAGTGTCTTTGCTAACTTACACCTGGTGCAGGGTTCATTATATCGCCTAGCGCTCACGTCATTTAAATACCAAGTATTCTTGCGCCCATTGCAAGTTAATTGGGCGTGTTGGTCTTTAGATGAGGTGTTGTCAGGATAATCTTGAGCCAGCAGAAAGCGCTTGCGCTAAAACCACCACAAACCTGGTCTAAAGTCATGTCGCAGTTGTTTACATGTTATTTTAATGGTGCATATAAGTGCGTCTACATAGGGGTGTGCACAACGTGCGTACACCCTCCTGTCTGTTATACAAAGGGGTGCGCACAAGCATGACTAAAAATATCAAAATTACAATGTGAAATATTATTATTGTGTAGGCTATATCAAAACATGCATAATAATAAAAGGGTCCATAGGTCAAAGACCACATACCTGTCCCATAGTGAAGGGGAATGCCACATTAAATTGCCTTCAGCCCACTTACACTGTGGTACGTGTAAGGTTACATTGTGTAGACTATTCGCAATTATCCTGGATCAAGCTATAATTTAGCCGATATTTGCCAATAATTCCTGTAATCTTCTGGGGGGAAGATTACTGCTGCGCAGCCCCGTTGGCCGGCCTCTTCGGGGCGCGACTCCTCCTGGGGCTGCTGACCGTGATTCCAGCTTGCCCAGGGCCGCTATGCGCATGGCGATTCTCTCCGAGCCCCTCCCCCCACCCGGAGGCAGCCGCCAATTGCCGCTCCCACAGGGCGCCCGCCATGCTCAGATCTGGCAGGAGATCGCGCTGGGGCGCGAACCCTGATCCTCGGAGCACAACTGCACCGAATGAGAGTTGGCGCTCTTACCGCTGTACCACCGCAGCGGCCCATTCCCTATAGCCTATTACTTGCTTGCGCTACACACGCAAGAGCATGAATCCCATTCACATTGCTGCTGGATCTGTTCTGTGTGTACCCCTATGGGGGTTTTTCTGCTGCCCTCCCGGCCTTATCCATGCATGCTTGCCTGGATTGGCGGGAGGGCTTTTTGAACAGATCCATACCGCCAAACCTAACTGTGTTGCTTTAATAATGTTAATAAAGATTTTAACTTTCACGACAGTGGTCCTGACTGAACTAGATATATACTGAAACAATTCAGGTTTAGTACATTGTTTAAGTGTACAATAGAGGTACCCTTTCCAGGAATAAAAACTGAGACCTGAATAAGACCAGTTCCCCTACCATTATAATGTGGCGGCCTGGGGGTTGTCAACTGGCCAGCTAGGACCGGGTAGTGAGCCGCTACCCGGTTGAAGTGTAAATACTTGTAAATAGCGTGCTGTGTGTGTTTTAATTGTGTTAGCTTGTTAGCCGTGAATTGTGTTAACGTAACTGTCATTTTTAACTGTCATTCTAATTTGTAACGTAACTGTAATTTATGTGTGGCTGTGATTGGCTAGGAATTTGTAAGTGTGTTCGCCAATCACAGCCAACTAGTTGAAATATAAGGCAGTACCTGAAGTGATTCCTGGTCAGTCTAAGAAGGTGCTTCAACTGCCAACAACGCTGAGCTGGATCCTGGAATAAGCCAACGGCTCTTTTAAGAGCTGGTAAGGTAGCGTGAATAAAACGAAGCTCGGCTAGAGCGATTCGGGTACTGCAAACTGCTGTCTCTCTCCCTCATTCTCCGCGCTCGTTACATTGGTGTCCGGAAGTGGGATGGAACGAGCCCTACTGAGGGAGATGGAGGAACTGGAGCGGACGATCGGCGAGTTGACCCGCAGGAAGGCGAGGAAGGCCGGGGCTATAACTAGCCCCGAGTGGCAGATTCCCGCGGTGCGAGTGTCCAGGCGACCGGACGGCTTCAGCGGCAGACAGGAGGATCCGGCATCGGTAAGCCGCGACGGCACGCTCGCGAAGCCGACAATGCAGCTGAAGCTACCTCGGTTCAACGGAACAGCTTCGCTGGAGTCGTACCTAGCGCAGCTAGAGCTAGCAGCTCAGCTGGCTAGCTGGACGCCGGAGCAGACAGCGGGACACCTGGCACTCGCCCTGGAGGGCCCAGCGCTGGAGGCGATCCTGGACCTGCCGCCGGCGGAGCGACAAAACCTACAGGCTCTGACCGCAGCACTCCAACGGCGGTTCACCCAGCACCGCTCTGCCGAAGCAAGCCGGGAAAAGCTGCTAAGCCGCTACCGCTGTGAGGAGGAGAGCTGGGGAAAAGTGGCGGCCGACGTACAGCGCTACGCCCGCGAGGCCTACCCAGAGTTCGATGCAGCAGCGCAGGAGAAGCTAGCGCTGCATGCATTCCTGCGAGCCCTCACGCCAGAGCGCCTACGTGACCACGTTAGCCTAGCCCAACCGGGTTCCATAAGCGAGGCTTTGAGCATGACAACTCGGGCGGAAGACACCCTAGCTATCCGGCCCACTCCACAACCAACCCGCCAGCACGTCAGGGTGGCCGATGGCGAGGAGGTCTGCTGGACACGCACGCCACTACAACGGCCAGCGAGGCGACAAGGCCGGTGCTACCGGTGCGACGAGCCGGGCCATATCGCTCGCGACTGCCCAGCTCCAGCACCAAAGCCACGGAAGCCCCCGCCGTCGGGAAACGAGGCAGGGACGGCGCAGTGAGGAGAACGCCGCCCCGGAAACCAACCCTCCTCAACCAGGTACACACCCCTGTGCCCAAACCCAGTACGGCCTTACCCGCCCAAGTGGCAAAAATTCCAGCTACCTCTCTGGAGGCTAGCACAAGCGCCTTTACAAAGGCGGCTGAGCATAAGTCCCATCCACGGGTAGGTCGGCTGGGCAAAGCCAGTGGGTTGTACCTCCACTGTTGGCTGGACGGGCAGGCCTGCCGAGCCCTGGTGGACACGGGGGCTACCATCTCCCTTGTCCGGCCAGGAGTACTCCACAACACCGGCGGGCCCCAACTTCCCGGGGCGTGGACGCCCACCGCCACACCGCTGACATCAGTGACGGGGGCAAAGATGGCGATGAGGGGGAAGAAAGAGGTGAAGGTGACGGTGACCGGGCAGGAGGTGTCGCACGAGTTCTGGCTAGCTGACATCGCGGACTCGTGCATCATCGGCCTGGACCTGCTGAAACGCTGGGGAGCCTGCGTTGATGTGTCAAGGGGCAGCATCACTCTTGGCATGGAGACAGTAGCCTTACAGTCCGGCCCGACACGAAAACCGGCCCGACGAGCACGCCACCTAGCCACCACAGCCCGACGAACACGCCACCTAGCCACCACAGCCCGGCCAGCAAGCAAGCTACTCCAGCTAGCCACTGCACCCAAGCCACCGTCACTGACCGCAGTGCCCCAGCCCGACCACTCGCTCGCCCACCACCACCAGCCTGTCCCACAGCAACCGCCTGCCCAGCCCAAACCAGCTCTGCCTGCCGAGACGACAGCAGCTGTCCACGCCCTGTGGCAACGAAGCAGCAGCGGGCTCGACCACCAGCAGCGCCAGCAGCTCAAAAGCCTCCTGGATGGAAACGCAGACCTTTTCGCAGTGCGGGATGAGGACTGTACCCAGACCGAGCTGGTGCAGCACACCATCAACACCGACACAGCTCAACCCATCCGTCTGCGGCCGCACCGGATGTCCCCTGCCAAGCGACTGGTGGCAGAGGAAAAGGTGAAGGAAATGGCAGCTGCTGGTGTCATCGAGCCCTCCGACAGCCCGTGGGCAGCCCCTGCGGTCCTGGTCCAGAAGAAGAGCGGGGAGTGGAGGTTCTGTGTGGACTACAGGCGTCTGAACTTCCTGACCACCAAAGACTCCTACCCACTCCCCCGCATTGACGAGGCCCTGGACCACATCAGCGGGTCGAGCTGGTTCAGTTCGCTGGACCTCCGCAGCGGCTACTGGCAGGTGAGGCTGGCACCCGAAGCGAAGCCTAAGACCGCCTTTACTATTGGGCACGGTCTCTGGCAGTTTCGGGTGATGCCCTTCGGGCTATGCAACGCGCCGGCCACGTTCGAGCGGCTGATGGAGCGGGTGCTAGCGGCCGTCCCTCGCAGTCGCTGTGTCGTGTACTTAGACGACCTCCTGGTGCACGCCAGCGACTTCCAGCAGGCCCTCGCTAACCTGACTGATGTGCTAGCTGCAATCCGCCAAGCGGGATTGCGGCTAAACCCAAAGAAGTGCCAGCTCCTCCAGAGGGAGACGGCCTTCCTAGGGCACATCGTCAGCGAGCGGGGCGTAGCCACCGATCCATCTAAGGTGGCTGCTGTGAGGGACTGGCCGGTCCCTGGCAACGTGGGTGAGCTGCGAAGCTTCCTGGGCCTGGCGTCCTATTATAGGCGCTTTGTCCGGGACTTCGCTACCCTGGCTAGCCCCCTCCATCGCTTAACGGATAAGTGCCGGCCGTTTGTGTGGCAGGAGGAGCAATCCATGGCCTTTGACCAGCTCAGGGCGGCCCTCACTGAAGCTCCAGTGTTGGCGTACCCCGACGCCAAGCGACCCTTCATCGTTGACACCGACGCAAGCAACACCGGAGTGGGGGCCGTCCTGTCACAGGAGGATGAAGACGGCGAGCGAGTGGTTGCCTACTACAGCCGGGCCCTGGGGAAGGCGGAACGCAATTACTGCGTCACCAGGCGGGAGCTGCTCGCTGTGGTCAGGGCGTTGCACCACTTCCGGCCGTACCTGCAAGGCAGCCACTTCCTCCTGCGCACCGACCACGCCTCGCTCACCTGGCTCCTAACTTTTAAAGACCCTGAGGGTCAAGTTGCTCGCTGGCTGGAACAACTGCAAGGCTATGACTTCGAAATCCGGCACCGGGCAGGCCGACTTCATGGGAACGCAGACGCTTTATCGCGCCGGCCGTGCGCAGCCCAGGAGTGTCGCTACTGCAGCCGCCAAGAGGAACGGGACCAGGTGAGCCCAGATGTGGCGGTGGTCCAGGCCAGCGGCGACGCGGAGGGGTGGCTGCCGCTGACGCCCATGGAGCTCCGAGAGGCCCAGGAAGCAGACAGCACGCTGGGCAAGGTGAGGAGCTGGCTGGAGGCGGGGCAGCGCCCCGAGCGGTCGGTGGTGTCGGCAGAGAGCCCAGAGGTCAAAAGCTACTACAGCCTGTACAGCAGCCTGGTGCAGCGCGACGGTCTCCTCTACAGACGGTGGGAGGCCCCAGGCCGGGGCAGCGACATCCTGCAGCTGTTGGTACCACGGGCGCTCCGTCCTGATGTCCTCAGGTTGGTCCACGGCTCGGTGGGGGGCGGGCCACTTCGGCAACAACAAAACCCTGCACCGGCTGAGGGGGAAGTTTCACTGGCCGGGGTGTCGTCACGACGTCGAGCTCCACGTCCAGTGCTGCGACTCCTGCACGGCACAGAAAGGGCCTAGTCAACGCTCCCGAGCACCCCTGCAACAACACCTGGTGGGGGCACCCATGGAACGGGTGGGGGTGGACGTCCTCGGGCCCTTCCCCGTCACCGACTCCGGCAATCGCTACATTCTGGTCGCGATGGATTACTTCACCAAGTGGCCGGAGGCATTCGCTATCCCAGACCAGAGTGCGGCGACGACGGCGGAGAGGCTCGTGGAGGAGATGTTCACCCGTTTCGGGGCCCCTGCCGAGCTCCACAGTGACCAGGGGCGCAACTTCGAATCCCAGCTGATGGCGGAGGTCTGCAAACGGCTGGGCGTGACAAAGACCCGAACGACGCCACTCCATCCTCAAAGCGACGGCCTCGTCGAGCGATTTAACCGCACGCTAGCTACCCAGCTAGCCATCTTAGCCAGCCAGCACCAGCGGGACTGGGATCGCCACCTGCCATTGGTCCTGTGGGCTTACAGGTCAGCCGTGCAGGAGTCCAGCCAACTCACCCCTGCTGCCCTGATGTTCGGACGGGAGCTCAGGACACCAGTGGACTTGGTGTTCGGGGCTCCGCCTGAGCCTGAAGAACCCAGCCGTACTCGGGAGGAGTACTACCACCGGCTGCGGAACCGCCTCCTCGTCGCTCACGACTTCGCCCGCAAGGCCCAGGCCTCCGCCGGCGTTAAGCAGAAGCGGTGGTACGACACGCGCTGCAGAGGACGGGCCTTTGCAGCAGGAGAGCAGGTCTGGATTTATTGCCCTGAGCGGAAGAAGGGCCTGTCGCCCAAGCTGCGAGCGAGCTGGCGGGGGCCTGGAGAAATTGTGGAACGGCTCTCGGAGGTGGTTTATCGCATCAGGATGCCAGGCCGGGGGCGCCTGGTGGTGCTACATCAAGACCGGCTAGCACCCTACAGGCCCCTGGCAACTCCTGATGCAGCTGAGCCGGAGGTGAGCAGCGACACTGTGCTACCCAGTGAGCCTGAGCCCAGCGACACTCCGCCGAGCGCTACCAGGAGACCTAAACGACACCGGCGGCCCCCAGGCCACTTACGGGACTTTGATGTGAGTTGTGGTTGGACTGCGGGGTCGTCGGAGACTTGTGACCCCTTGGGTGGGGGCAATGTGGCGGCCTGGGGGTTGTCAACTGGCCAGCTAGGACCGGGTAGTGAGCCGCTACCCGGTTGAAGTGTAAATACTTGTAAATAGCGTGCTGTGTGTGTTTTAATTGTGTTAGCTTGTTAGCCGTGAATTGTGTTAACGTAACTGTCATTTTTAACTGTCATTCTAATTTGTAACGTAACTGTAATTTATGTGTGGCTGTGATTGGCTAGGAATTTGTAAGTGTGTTCGCCAATCACAGCCAACTAGTTGAAATATAAGGCAGTACCTGAAGTGATTCCTGGTCAGTCTAAGAAGGTGCTTCAACTGCCAACAACGCTGAGCTGGATCCTGGAATAAGCCAACGGCTCTTTTAAGAGCTGGTAAGGTAGCGTGAATAAAACGAAGCTCGGCTAGAGCGATTCGGGGTACTGCAAACTGCTGTCTCTCTGCCTCATTCTCCGCGCTCGTTACAATACTATACTGCCACTGAATTAATGATATATAATTGTTTAAATTAGTGTTCAAAAAAACCTCAAATGGAGAAGCTGGTCTTATTCAAATGAACTTAATTATAATTTAAATTAAGATTCTGAATGTAGCGTTGCTTAAGTTTCAATATGGAATGGTACTGGATATGGGTGAATTAAACACATCGAGATGTTCTTTGTTTTTTTCACTTTTCAGTCTCTGACATCCCAATCAGAATTTTAGTCTTTAGTGTAAGTCTTGCATGTAATGTAATGAGTTTTCAGCCAGGCTCTGTGCAAGAGGCTTAAGCCACCATGGATACAGGTGTCTGTTATAAAATATAAAATAATGACAATAAAAATGTATTATGTTCCCGATTTAGAATATTCCTAGTCCTGCCTCTTGTTATATCCAGATATCCAGTCATCTTCCTCTTCTCTGAAAACTGTAATGGGGAACATATTCCCTTTCATACAGAACTGTGCAGTTCTGTATGAAAAAAAAAAAATGCTGATTCCCCTCTATGAAAACTACCACCCCCTCCCCACCAAAAAAAAACAAAACTCATTAACCTTTTCTGTAAACCCACACACAGAAGCTGGTTTTACATCTCTCAAACACACTATAATCTCAACGACTATCCAATCACTCATTGTAGCTCACAAAAAACCCTCCTCTATTAGCATACACACACGGCAACTGCAAATCATCACCGTCAGCAGTCCCTGAGATACGAGGATGATCTCCTGCCATGGGCCATGAGGTTACTGATGTTATAAGTCCTGCTATGGCTGTGTAAGCCGATTTCTGAGTCGCAGGCCCGACTGCAGGTATCGCATATGTGAATGGAGGGGTTGAGAGGGGTGAGGGGTGCACACGAGTGAGCCTGCCGTTCCTTTCTCCTCTGTCACGTCTCAGTGTCAGTTGGTGCAGCCTTCTTCAAAACTGTAAAACAAACCTCTTTTCATACAGGCCCACCTTCCCCTCCCCAACCTACACCCAACACCAAAATAATAAAGTCATCTCTGCGGCTCAGGCCAGGCAACAGCTGAGATACACTCTCACCACTGAAGCGTGCAGCGCTGACACAACTCAAAGAGACACCTCGGGCAAAAAGAATAAGAACACCCTCCAGAGGCCGTGAGGCCAATTAAATCAGGTCTACAATTAGAAATCCCCCTTAAGCCTACTGCCTCATCTAATGGCCCTCATTAATAACACCAACCCACAGGGCAAACAAACAGCTCACTCTGTATTCCGGGAAAACTCCATCAATTAGGATCTGAACTATACCCCAAACATTGCCACAACTGGATTATTTTCATTCAGTTCAGCCCTGGAAAAAAAAATATTCGGGGGAGAATTCATTACCTCTGTTAAGGCACGTGGCCATGTTACAGGAAATGACATCACTCAGCTCTCCAGTTCTCTGTTACCTAGGGAAGAGAGAAAAGTAATTAATCTGTCTCTGGTTAATAAATACAGATGAGCTGGGGGGGTGGGAAAAGAGAAAGAAAGAAAGAGAACACACACATCTGTTTGGAACTGCACTGTATGCAAAGCAGGGCAGTGATCAAAAAAAGTATTTATTGTGCGTATTCTCTTCCAGTGTGTGAATGAACTCTGCAGTCTGTTATCAAATCCTGACACTTCCACCACCAACTGGCAACCCTGCACCATAGTACATATTTACTGTAATGTAGCACAGAGAGGGAGGGCTCCTAGCAGAATGATTTTCCATTTCTCATCTGATTGCAGTATGTTTACACCATCCATCCATCCATTATCCATTATCCATCCATTATCCATTAACCCGCTTATTCCTGGTCAGGGTCACGGGGGTGCTGGAGGCTATCCCAGCATGCATCGGGCGAGAGGCAGGAATACACCCTGGACAGGCCGCCAATCCATCACAGGGCACACACACCATTCACTCACAAACTCATACCTATGGGCAATTTTGAGTCTCCAATTAGCCTAACCTGTATGTCTTTGGACTGTGGGAGGAAACCGGAGTACCTGGAGGAAACCCACACGGACACGGGGAGAACATGCAAACTCCACACAGAAAGGCCCTCGGCCGGGATTTGAACTCGATACCTTCTTGCTGTGAGGCGACAGTGCTAACCACTGCACCACCGTGCCGCCTTGAGGTGGACTGTGGAGTAGAAATAAACAGTTGGCAGAATGTAGCACATGGTTCATAGGAAATTTCTTTGAGTTGAGTTATGCTGGGTTTGCAGCGTGCTATCAAAATGTAAAACTGAAGTAGGCAAAAGTATTGTTTTTAATTATATTTATGAGTAAAAAGTCTGGAGCTCATCTCTTTATGAAGGTGACCCCCCCATCCTGGATTCATCCATGCTACCTGTACATTGTAGTGAGCTCACCTGCTTGTCCCATGATTAATATGAACCACCTTCCAACACCTTCCTGTGGTGAACTGATTGCCTTTACCCCACCCACAGCAGACGCCACTTTAATCTTCCATTTGACCTCATCAGTATGAGTCCATTAATTATCTATGCTGACACATGGCCTTTCCACAATAAATGGCTCTTCCTGACATTTCCATGAATCCCAATCATTTTTGCATGAAGCCATTGGAGCTAAGAACTGTCCAGAATGCAATGTCCGGAATGCCATCCTTTGCAATGTTTCCTGGGCAGTGCATCTTCAAGGGACAGGCAGAATAATTCTAGTTAGCCATTACATGACATTAATTTAGCAGATGCCCTTACCCAGAGCAACTTCATGAAAGAGAGCAGTTTTTTTAGGTTTTGGAAAGTTATGACAAGGTTGTGTACTTGTGATTTTGTCAGAAACACACTGTTTACCTCTAGTGCAACATGGCCCAATGACATTATTGCTGGGAAGCTGATGTTTGGTTGTAGGTAGAAAATAAAATAAAAACCGTTGCAAAAAAATTGCTAGAAAGTTGTTATTCACAACCTCACACACATTACTGCAACGTTGCAATAACGTTTTGTGCTAACTGGGATGTCCCGTCTGTCATGGTGGATATGAATGTTCACCACCCGCAATCATAAGAGAATTGATCGGTGTCACACAGAGTCTGAAATAAAAGGGCAGAGACGTGGAAGCCGCTTCTTTTCCATTATTCATGGCTGTCGCCTCCTGAAGTGTACAGTCTGCTATCCCACATCTGCCGCCCTCTTGTTAGCAGTGGGCGTAAATTACCAAGGTAGAGGCCACCAAATGAAAGGACCAGACAGTGCCCGGTGACACTTCTTGTCTCTCATTAGCAATAAATTGCCTGGAGATGACAAATTGGCCAGGCTGTAAATTGTTCATTTTGGTTGGAGAGCAGAGAAATTCAGGAGCAGACGTCAGGATCAGTGACAAAGTCTCCAGCAGTCCGGAACAGCCAAAAAACAACATAGGCAAGCCAACTCGGTGTGATGTTCTCCTCTCCTTGACTTTTGGATAGCTCTAGACTTTCACAACCTTGGCAGAGGAGAGAAGAGGAGGAAAAGGAGAGCATACATTATCGGCCACCCAGTGATGCAGCTAAAGCTGATGAAATGTCCTCTGGGGTAAGAGAGTTATAACAGTGTCTTTAAAAAAGGCCATATATGTCTGTTCCATTAAGCATATCTTCGTAGTTTAAACAATCAGGTCCATGACCCCAACAGGTCAAAAAAATAAGTAATGCTTTGTTGAAGGTTGCCTTTGCTGTGATGCTGGGTTACCAGTTTTTTTCTTTTTACAGATCAGTGAGCACTCTCCAGTATTTGACACAAACACACATGCAGGTGTGTATACAGTTGAAGTCGGAAGTTTACATACACTTAGGTTTAAGTCATTGAAACTCATTTTTAACCACTCCACAGATTTCATGTTAGCAAACTACAGTGTTGACAAGTCAGTTAGGACATCTACTTTGTGCATGACACAAGTAATTTTTCCAACAATTGTTTACAGACAGATTATTTAACTTTTAATTCACTATATCACAATTCCAGTGGGTCGGAAGTTTACATACACTAAGTTGACTGTGCCTTTAAATTTTTAATATTTGGTCGCATATCCTTTGCATGCCATGACTTCCTGATGTCTGTGACACAACATCAAAAGACTCATGATATCTTATTTTCTGGTACTCTTACAAGCGATACTATATCGTCTCTGCATTTGAATGGATCTCTATGGGAATTGGGGGGTGGGACTAGATTTAGCTGTAACTTACACTGGAACAGTATGGAACACATGGTTGGCTAAATGGCTCTAAGTCATCAAGGGTTTGACATATCAAACAAGCCTTAAATCATCACTCTGCTGCCAGAAATACAGTAGATATGGATGGATAACAAAGATAGGGCAATCGGCTGTGCGCTCCTGACTGTCGACAGCATCAGATGACGCCTGTGGCCATTTTGACTGAGTTTATCCTGGAAGGGATGGGCTGGATTGCTGTTACAATTACGTTTTCAGTCTATCCCGATGTATTTAGCAATGTGTAGCTTTTTTTGTGAGCTGAAAAAACGTCACAGACCAGTCTTTCTCTGTACGCAGACACGGGCAGCTGTATGATGCAATTGCGCTGGTGATGTCTTTGCTGCTTCAAAGTTTACGATTATTTTATACATTTATACGCGAACGTGGCAATCAACGGTGGAAAGAAGAGCGCTTATTTCACGGTTGCTCAGGTTTTGGAGGTGAAGAAGTGTCCCAGAGGCGAAGAAGTCTGTGTTCTGGCAGAGGAATGACTCTGGCATGGACCCGTACCTGGACATGTAAGTGTTTTTAAAAATATATAATACAAATTATTATTATTATTATTATCATCATAATTATCAACAGTATGGAGCGCTATTATCTAGAGTATTTTTAGTTTGGTGATAAATGGATTCTCGCAGGAGTTCGCTAGTTAGCTTCTATGGCGTCACAGGCTGGTAAGGAGCGCCTGCTCTTTGTTTTCTAGCGTTCATTCGCAGTTTCTTTGTGCAGCAACCAACACAAGGGCTAGTTGTTGAATTTACGCATGAAACGACATCCATTCTCAGTACTTTATTTCACGGTTCAGTCAAGACATTACAGTATTATAATAATGTAATTTAGTTTGTGCAAGCTGACAAACTAATTCATAAATCCTAGTTAGCTACGATTGCTAATTATGTTGGAGCTAATGTCAGACGTACTGTGGATGTAAGATTTTTTAATGTATATACGTATATATATATATATATATATATATATATATATATATATATATATATATACGTGTGTGTGTGTGTGTATATATATATATATATATCTTTTTTTAATAAAATACATTTTTTTTCCCACTTAATTATAATACTTGCCATATGTCTTTTTGAGATAATTTGTGTTCTCATTTTTTAGTGATTCTACTTAGTAATGTACTTGAATCTGTCTTTTTCAGGGAGGACACCCCTCCCCCACCTGACACCTCTGTCGTAGGAGGTGGTAACAGACAGGTTTGCCAAAATAGTGATGTATAATTCATTACTTTTGCTGTAAAAAGTCAAGTTGAAGGCTTGTTATAGATAAACCTGGTATTCTGCTGGCTTATGGGGCTCTGGTAAATCTAACTTTGAAGTACAGTGCCATTTTAAATGTAAAGCAGATTGGTTGGATAACATTAGGGTAAGTAATCCTTTTCGGAGAGGTATTTGGGCACTTTTGGGCACGCTTTGTAAGAGAATACCCTCATACACATAAACACAAAACATGTGTAGGTTAATTTTCTTCACATTCTGTATTACAAAAAATGTTTTAAAAGAAAAATAAAGTTTTCTGATGATTGACATGCCTAGACAGAAAGATATGCACATGTTTTATATTTGGAGAGGTTCGGATAAATATTGGGACACTGGGCACAGTTTTGGAAAAATTACCAATGGATAAGGAAAGCCTGTAGATATCTTTACCAAATTCTATACACAAGTGGACAACATATCAGTGCACTAGTGTAAGGAATTCTGGCTTGCTCCAGTGCTTTGAAGTTGAAATATTCAGTGCTAAACTGTAAAAACACAAGGCGTTTTGTACTTTTTTTTGTTTTTTTATGTGTATTATGTATAAACTGTATGTGACCATTTTTACATAAATTTATTCTGATGCAAATTTCTGAATGGTACAAGCCTCTTCTTTCATTGAAACTTTCAACCATGGATGTGCAGTGAATAGTTTTTGAGATATTGGCACTTAATTGACACTAGTAAAAACTAGGCGAAAATTGGGCCAAATGGGCCAAAGTAAATAGGGTTAATAATGGGGTTTAGCCTTGCTACTCAGCGTGGATCAACCAGAAACCTTGACAAAGGTATTCTGTTATATCAAATGATGTTCAGAGACACCAACAATTTAATAGCCTACTTTGTATTACGAAATTATTAGCCTACATGTGGCTGTTTGCAACCGAATTGCAGTATAAAACATAATTAATATGCGATTGTGTTCAGCTAATGACAGAAAATAGGCTACCTATTATTTAAAGTGGTGACATATTTTTTTTTTTAGAACTCTTGACCAACAACAACAGTGAACAGATACATACAATTTTGTATAATAGAAGAAATAAATAGCCTCATGGTTCAAATAAACATATTTTATGGTATCCAAATATTATCTTTACCAAATACTGTTTAAAACTAATAAACGAACCAGGCTACAGTACACACACACATGCATCAAGGTCTGGCTTGTTTGTCGGATTTGGCTGGCTATCTCTCCTATTATAGCCATCCATCCACCACATTTTCAGTAGGCTACTGGATTCTATGATCTGAGAAAAATGAGATTTATATTTGCATAGACTAATAAAATAGCTATATGCAAATATAACCATTCAATGTCTATTCTTAGGCCACGTAATATCAAACGTTAACTAACAATCAATGACCGATAGCGTTATTTTAGGCTATATAGGCCCAATGTTAAACTTCTGCTAGAATATCGGAGATGGGAATGTCGTAAATAAATGTAAACTGGATACGATTGCAAACTAGCTTGAAAAGTAAGGCAGAGTGAACAGAAAACATTGAGCATAGGCTATTAAAATGAGCATCAATCAGGTGATTTGGGTCTGAATAAAATATCGAAGCTAGTTTACTAACTTGATTTGCTACCAGCTAGAGTTGGCTTCAAATTCCAGCTCGCGCCACTGGGAGAAAGAGATGCGGCTCGGCCGGGTAGTTCGAAAGAACCAAACAAACTAGACTGTATTAACCGGAAATACCAAAAGACTCCGACTCTTCAAACCCTGTTTTTATACAGTCTATGTTCAAACCGAACGGTAGGGAAAGAGCAATCCAACTGGGTAGCTCTGTGCTATCCAACTGGATCGCGCTGGATGTCGAACTGGGTAGCTCTGCGTTATTCAACTGGGTCGCGCAGGATGTCCGGTTCGTTAGCCCGAGATGTGAAATTGGGTAGCGCCGCGCTATTTAGCCTGCCGGATATGTGTATCTCGTTTGGCCGTGTTTATGAATTGTTAAACGAACAAAGCTTGCAAGAATTTGCCTAATCTATAAAAAAAAGTCTTCAACTACAATTTATATGATGCCATTATATCATAGAGACTATTTACTCGTTGGTTAAATGTTTGGTTATGCTGTTTGTTACAGTGGCTAGCAGAGCTGGCTGGTCACTAAGTGTTATTATGTGTATATTGTGCGTAGGCCTACGTGTGTTTTGTTGACAGTAGTGTAGCTAGATAGCCACAGTAGAGCTAGCTAGGTCATGCAATATGTTTATGATGACAGTTTGCAGTATTATCGACAGTCCAGTATAATGCTTGAAGCCTGTGCGTTTGAGAGTCAGTGTAATCCTCTGTGTACTGAGAACATTGGCTTGCAATAAAAGCAACGAGTGAATCCGCCTGGTCTGTCTTTAGATGCGGTCGCATTATATTATTAATGCATAGGTGTCAACCTCTGGAAAGAGCTCCCTTTATTTTCATGACTGCAAAACTGTATAAATTCACCAAAAACCGTATAGAACATCATCTATCGATTATCTATTAAAATCACGAGCCACCAGTTATTTGTCTGATTCAAGTTTATTTAATATATTCCTGTATTTAGCTTTTCAAATGACTGTGTAGCTACAAATTCAATAAGGATGCTCATTTTAAAACTGGTAAACAAACACCCCAAATGACTGACCCCACACACTTATATCCTCACTATTATCTAGTGAATCACCGACAGGACACAGGCTTGCTTATTCAGCCATCTTTAATCCCCTCTCTCTCCAGTACGGTGGCCCAACCATATCATTACATCTCCCCTCTAAAAAAAAATTACATGTAAGTGATATGTGCATCTGGATAAACAATCAGTGGGGAGTGATAATAAACATGAACAAAATGATTAACACAATCGTCATGACAAAAATCAACTAGGAAGCAGTCTCTATACAACCTGAGAAACGGGTGTGCTAGTATACACCAGCTGCATACAGTGTTTTTTTTGTTAATCCTCATATCTGGTTGGACGTTTTATCCTTCCACTGCGTGTGCATGGAGGATCTAGAGTAGTCACAGATTGTTTGCCTGCATCGCTGTTTTGTGCTGTTGCATGCTCTTTACTTGTTGCCGCCTGATCCTCTGTTGATCCCTGACTGACTGATGTGAATGCATGTTGAGTCTCTTTTTCATATCCTGTTGTTCTCCACTGCCACCACTCTCTTTATTCCTCAGTATGTATCTTTGGTTGCGCCGTATCAGTCCCCCTTCGCTGCTTTCAAGTACGTATGAGCGTGGTGTGTCCGCTATGTCTGACCACTGCTGGATGCCATTTCCCATTAACATGATCCTGTACTCTCACAGTCACCTTTATGCAGTGTCGGCAGGTCTCACCCTGTTCTGTCATATAGAGTGTCTTCTGTCTTTGCTTCTGCGTCTCTATTGCCCTGCTAACCTCCTCGGTCGCCTTGTGTATCCTTGGTACAAGATGCCTCTCCAAACATGGTATGAATGAACGTCTGCCCATTAGCATCTGAGCAGGTGATCCACAGTCTCCTATGGGTGTGTTCCTATACTCCAGAAACCCCACGTATGGGTCTGAGCCATCCATGTCTGCTTTGTGCAGTATTCTTTTGACTATTTCCACACTTCTCTACAGGATCATTCGACTGAGCATGTCTCAGGGACACAGTTGTATGCTTAAAGTTCCATTCTTGGCTGAGTTTCTTGTACTCTCGAGAGTACTGGGGTCCGTTGTCTAATTTGATCTCATCAGGGATTCCATGTCTGGCCAATATAGACTTTGTGAATCATCGAACCACAGTGGCTGTCTTTGTGTCTGGTAGCTGTGCCACCTCCCATTATCGAGAGTAGTAGTCTGTCACAATCAGAAAGTCATGTCCGTGCCATGAGAACAAGTCAGGACCCCAGAATCTTCTGCCATGGTCTTTGCTGTGTTTCATGTGGAACAAGTGTTTCTTTCTGTTGTGTGTTTCTGTGTGTGTGTTTCTGTGTGTTTGACATACATCACATCTTGATACCACCCTTTTTATGTCCTTTGACATCCCTGGCCAGAATAGGAGCTCTCTAGCCCTAAGTTTGCATTTCTCAATTCCAAAGTGACCAGCATGAATTGCCTTCAGCATGTCTCTCCTTAGTGTTTGTGGTACTATTATCTTATCACTTTTCATCATGATCCCCTCTATTTCACACAACTCTTCGCTATAGTTCCAGTACTCCCTGATTTGTGCTGGAGCATCCTTTGTCTCCTCAGGCCAGCCCTGTTTCACCATCGTTCTCAGTGTTGATAGTGCGGTGTCCCTCAGTGTTTCTTTGCGTATTGTCTCCACTTTGTTTTCACTCACCGGTAGTTGACTCATGATGAGATGTACTTGAGCCTCAATATCCTCCTCCAGTTTGTCACCTGGGTCCGAGTCATGATCTGTGACTTTACGGTGCGCCCTGGAAAGTGTGTCGGCCACGTACATTTCTTTTCCTGGCTTGTGTATCACATTCAGCTGATATGGTTGTATTTTCAGAAGGTGTCTCTGTATCCTCGGTGAGGCACTTCCGATTGGTTTCTTGAATATGAACACCAGCGGCTTGTGATCTATTTCAACCTCTGTTGTTTTGCCATATACGTATGAACTGGTGGAATTTTTGGCATCCAAACACAATGGCAAGCATCTCCTTTTCTATTTGGGCATAGTTGACTTGTGCCTTAGTCAATGCTTTCAAAGCATATGCGACTGCTGTGCCATTCTGCATTAGTACAGCGCCTAGCCCTGATTTGGATGCGTCGACTGATAGTTTCACTGGCTGCTTGACATCATAGTATCTGAATGATGTTTGTGCCCTATTCACAAGAGGCTCTTTGATGTTGTTTATTGCTTTTTCATGCCTTTCGTTCCAGTGCCATGCCACCTCTTTCTGCAGCAGTTCTCTCAGTGGTTCAGTGAGTGTTGAGAGGTGTGGTATGAATTTTGTTAGGTATGTTACCATACCCAGAAACCTCTGCAGTGCAGGCCTGTCCTCTGGTGTCTCCATATCCTTGACAGCCTGTACTTTGATTCCGTCTTGGCTTAGAATGTGACCCAGGTATTTGACTTCATAGATATATAGACATATAGATATATTTTGCTCTTCTCCTTGTTGAGTCTCAGGTTTATTTGTCTGGCTCTCTCCAGCACTTGCTTTAGTCTCCTGTCGTGTTCATCCTTGTCCTTTTCCATATATCAGCAAATCATCGATGTAGGTCACAACCCCTTCGATGTTCTCAAACAGCTGTGATATTCTCTTGTGAAACTGTTTATTCCAAACGGTAAACGCAAGTACCTGTATCTTCCAAATGGCGTGTTGAAGGTGGTGAGATATGACGAGTCCTCTGTGAGTGGTATTTGCCAGTATCCACAACTGGCGTCCAATGTGCTGAAGTCTGTGGTCCCAGCCAGCTTGCTCATGACTTCATCCGTGATGGGTATTTGGAAGTGTTGTCTCCATATGGCAGCATTGAGCTCTTTTTGGTCCAAGCATGTTCGTAGGCTGCCGTTGGGTTTTTCCACCGTTATCATGGAATTCACCCACTCTGTTGGTTTGTCTACTTTCGCGATGACTTCCATCTTTTCAATACGTTGCAGTTCCTTTTTCAGTTTATCAGTGAGTGACACAGGTATCTTCCTTGGTGCATGTATGACAGGGGTAGCATCTGGTTTGATTTGTATGTGGTATGTTTCTTTCAGGCATCCTAGGCCATTGAATACATCCTGATACTCCTCCAGAATGGCATGGCTGCTGTCCGTCATCCCCACACTCCTTATCAGTTTCACTAGATTCAGTTTTACACAGTCCTTAAGGCCTAGTATAGGTTCTGCAGTTGGTAGGTTCACAATTGCGAATTCACACATGTGCGTCTTTCCTTTCAGTGTGCACAGTAGACTGCATTTGCCTGCTACGGGTAGCTTGTTTCCTCCATAACCAGAGAGACGTCTCCTTGAATTACTAATGTGGAATGAGTAGGACTTTTGTATTTTCCTGGCCAGTCTTTTGGGAATTACATTTGCTTGTGCTGCTGTGTCTATTTTAAATCTTACAGGATTTGCTTTTGTGTCCAGTTCCACATGCCATGCATTTTCCTCTGTTTTGCTTGTGACTGCATTTATGTTTAAGCTTATGCTGTCATCTGAATCACTGTCTTCTTGTAGTCAATTTATTTGTTTGCTTTTGCATACCTTTGCGAAGTGATTTGTTTTCTTGCAGGTGGTGCATATTTTTCCATATGCAGGACATCTTCGTCTTGCATGTGTTTGACCACAATACGAACAGTCTATCATGTTTTCCCGTTCATATGTGTTGTCATTACGTCGTCGCATTTGTCCCCCTTTTCTTGCCCTAGCACTCCTCTCTCTGCACGGGCACGCGCTCAGCTTGCGCGTTCTGGGTAACAGCGTGCACCGTCGATGCGCTGCCCTCCTCCGTGCCTGTAAAGCTGAGCATCTGTTGCTGTGTGCATTCTGCAGCACGACACACGCTGATACATTTCTCCAGCGTTAGCTTGTCCTCTGTTAACAGTCTTCTGCAAGTGTCATTGCCCCTAATGCCTTCAATTATACAGTCTCTTATTATGCCATCCAGTAAATGTTCATACTCACAGTTCTTGGACAGTCAAAAATTGGTCAAATGTCTCATCTGGTTTTTGTGTTCTGAGTCTTTCGTACGTAGTGTTTTTTCTCGGGATGCAGCAGTCCTCAAATTTGCTTATAAGTGGTACTATCTTGTCCACTTCACCATCCTCAAAAGTGAACATGCTATACAGCTCCTGTGCTTGTTCACCTGTGCAGTGTAGCAATAGCGAGCACTGTAACTTTTCTGGTTTCTCGTCTTTCTCGCTCGCACTCATGTACAGCCTGAATGGCTGAATCCATCATCTCATTTTCAGATATGTTCACATCAAGGCTCAAAGTTGGCAGAGATCTCAGCGAGTCCATTTTTCTTTCTGGAGGCAAAAGTTTTACTCTGACACCATGTTATATCCTCACTATTATCTAGTGAATCACCGACAGGACACAGCCTTGCTTATTCAGCCATCTTTAATCCCCTTTCTCTCCAGTACGGTGGCCCAACCATATCATTACAGGCTACAGCCCAGTGAAGGAGAGAGATAGCTACAGATACCATATTTCCTATATTATGCAATAGTCGTGTTGTTATGCACTTTTAATGCAGTTTTGCAATCTTACTAGCCTACATAACAGCTTTGATAGCCCAAGTAGGCAACATTAGCATTAATGTAGCCTACATATGGTTATAAAATTAGCTCTCATCTTAATTTGAATAATTTTCTAGTAACAGTTAACATTAAGTTAGACGGGTTATTTTACAATGAAACGTGTAGTAGCTTCGTTACATTGAGTCATCCACCACATTAATACGTCATGGAACATTACCTAATTATCAAAATTGCATAAACCATTACATTGTCCAGTCATAACCATTTAACTGTTCGCTAGGTTAATTAACGTTAGTTGTTAGGTATCTTGTGGGCTACTGCGTCTTCGTGGTTCGTTGTCATAAAGTACATTACAGTCCTGATGCCGCTACTTGCTTTCCCCGCAGCTTCAGAAATCGAGAGTAGCTATAGCAGAGAGACGGAGAAATAAAATGTGATTGCTGCATTTGAATGAATTATGTTGGAAAACATTTAAAAACAAAAAACCTATATAGACTAGATTTCCCATATCATAACATAGGCTACGCCTGCATACCTTCGAAAAGGTGGAAATACCATATTTTATACGGGCAAACCGTAGCTATGGATTGACAGTGAGTAGCCTACCCATTTCAGGCGTGGACAACTCAGGCTAGAGAACACAAGAGCAACGTGGAAGCTAGGAAAATATATATAAAAGAACAGGGATTATTCTATCAACTAAATTGCATATTTAGCCTATATTTTTTGTTGTTTAATTTTTGCTGTTGTATTCAAACTAAAATATATTCCATATATATTCCAAATATATTGTTTTCAAAATACCAGAAAAAGGTGCTTTGAACTAACTAGGCCTAATTCATTTTATGAATGTGATTAATTACACACTTATTTTATTTAAAACAATAGTGTTTGCTCCTTCATGTCTGCATTCAGATCAGTCTCTGCTCATGTTCAATGACTGTTTCCCATATTCCTAAACTAAACATCGGTTAAGTTCTTCCAAATATCGTTCTATGTCTTTGGAATTACAGTGTGAAAATTAAAATGGCAAACAACGAA
Organism: Synaphobranchus kaupii; assembly: GCA_029718625.1. Taxonomy (NCBI): domain Eukaryota; kingdom Metazoa; phylum Chordata; class Actinopteri; order Anguilliformes; family Synaphobranchidae; genus Synaphobranchus; species Synaphobranchus kaupii. The sequence goes on along the minus strand of CM056381.1, from coordinate 34,802,546 downwards.
AAACTTTGATTATTGTTATGATTCAAATGACCCTACAAACTTTGGTTTTATGTAAATTATGTGAATTCCTGTGCAATCAGCGACATAAAACTTGATATCTTCGAGCTATCCAACTGGGTAGCGCGAGCTGTCCAACTGGATGGCGCGGGCTGTCCAACTGGGAGGCCCGCGCTATCCAGCTGGGTGGCGTGGGCTGTCCAACTGGGCGGCGCGCGCTGTCCAGCTGGGTGGCGCGCTCTATCCAACTGGATATGTGGTGTCTAGTTTGCGTCGGCTTTTGAACTGTTCAGCCTACCATAGCAGAGAACCATCCACGTGAGCACGAAGCTCATCTGCGAGCGTGGAGCTGTGACGCAAGCGAGCAGAGAACCATCCGAACTTGGTTTGCTCTCGCTCAAAATTGGCTTGCTCTCGCTCAAAATTAGTTTCCTCTCGCTTGTTAAGTTGATTTTTGAGACTTTGGGGGCGGGGATGGGATACACAGTGGCTGATGTCTCCAATCTTTTGATTGGTCACTTTAAATACCGGCCTTGAATCGCAGATTCCCATTCAATAGGAACCATTCTTAATTTCTGTTTCTGCATTGTTGCCTACAGAGGTATGCTGCGACTAAGAACATGCTGGATATGTGGTGTCTAGTTTGTGGTGTATAGTTCATGGAAGATTTTTGTTGACTCGGTGTCGTTCTACTCTAACAATATGCAATTTGAGAAGCCACCTTAAAGTTTGCTGAAAGTTTCCATCATGGCTAACGTTACTAAGAACCTGAAATTTAATGTTAGGCTAGGCTAGCCTACTGCTTAGCAAAAAAACTTGCAGTTACATCTAGATATGTCGTCCACACTTTATATATATTCTCAGACAGAATGTAGCCTAATCAGTATTGTAATTTTTGGATTTCTAGATGGAATTTACCATGATAGCCTACATCTGAGAATAGTGATATATTCTTTGATGTAGACTATGTTAATCTTTGATGAATAGATGGATCTCTGATCCATTATGAACAATCAATATAAAAGGACTAGGGCTAGGCTATAGACCTATTTGTAATATTCAAGTTTTGTTCTACAGATTTCATAAAACGACGAACAGCATTCATTAGGCATAGGCTTGTCGTTACTATTTTGTCACTGGTGTTGGGGATGGAGCTGAGCCGAGATGGTATCTGCCAATTTCCCGATCCATGTGAAATCGTTTAATCACCTATAGCTTACTCTTAACATACTGTATCTTGAATGTGCTTGTTATAATCTAATCGTAGCTATGCCTTGTTTATATAGGCATATAGGGGTGTATTGGCATGAAATTGAGTTCGAATTTATCATTTGCATGATATCCTACACTATGTAGCCTATATTGTTGGATAGTAAGTAGGCTAGTAGCCTATAATAGCCTAAGTGACGCTGCTTAATGATAGGCGTAAGCGGTAGCCTATCGTCCACAAGGGTACACATAACCGCAATAGGACATTGACAATGTTGTTCAAAATAAAATTTAAAAAGTCTCTGGGTGTGGCTGCATTTGATCAGCTTTTAATTAGCCGAACAAAAATATGAAAAATACTGCACTTGATTAGGCTAACTCGTTTAATGACAGTCACATAGCCATAGCCTACGCTACATTGTAACTAATTGCTTTTGTGAGGTTTCAGACTACAATCAGGAAATTGATGAGATGGGGCCAGGCATTATGCGCAAAAGGTAGCCTAACCTAGGCTATTATTAGGCTAAAGGAAGTCTATTAATTGTCAACAAACAACATAATTATTCATTAGCGTTTAATTCCAGGCTTCCTGATTATTTTAACTAAATCATTATCTGCGCATTGACGTTCTCACATCGGATCAATCAATGATATGCACTTATTGTGCCATCTTGTATGGCACTTAAATGCCGAGCCATGGTGAATTACATCGAAGACAACGTTCTTTATTTGCTGTGTTCATTTGTTGAAACTATTGGTCAGTTTCGCTATAGTTCAGATAATTGTATGAACAGCACATACATATACTGTGTAGGCTTTGCAGTTTATCAGTTTATTGAACATGTTTAAAACCAAAAAATAAAACATAAAAAAATAATGCAAACAAACAAAAAACAAGCAAACAAACAAAATTATCATCATATGAGCAAACATAATACTGATCATGTTCAAAAGGGGTAAGAAGAAGTTTAGAACTTTTCTAGTCGTACCCCCTTATACTATTTGTTCATTGATAACGAGAAAATGAAAGTTCAGTTTACAGCCATCAGTGACAGTGATTTACAAATCCATTTGGACAAAAACAAGAACAGAATAATCGGAACAGATACACAAAAACCTTCGAACTGCCCATAGACAAAGCAAGAAAACAAAACAAAAAAAATCACTGGTCCATCTCATAACCGTTCAATATTTTGTTTCTGAAGTGTCTTTTTAATTTAGAAAAGGTATCACATGTTTTCAGCTCATCACTGCAGTTATTCCACAAACTGACTCCCTTGGTTGTAACACAGTGACGTTTTGCATTTGTCCTTACTAGTGGTTTTTTAAATATGCAGGTTCCCCTCAAGTTGTGTTTACTTTCTCTCAGTTGGAACAACCCTTGGATACTAATTGGTATTTGTTGATTTATTAAGGGCCGTTCACACAGCGGACGGTAGACGGCAGGACGAAACCGGATGTCATTGTTTTCAATGAGACAACGACGGCAAAACCGCCGACGGCAGGACGAACTTGCCGTCGGAATAAAAAATTGTTCTATTTTTGCCGTCTACCGCTGCGGTAGGGTCACGTGCCGATCGAACGGAAGTGGTCCGTTTCAAAATGGATGATGAAAAGTTTGTGGTAGAGATCGAGAGGTGGGAGGAAATATACTCTCCGTGTTGCTTGCGTGACCGCAAAATAGGGTGCACCCAAATCGAGCGCTTATTTTGTGTTTTCGTAGGTAAAGTAGCACAATAGCCAGAACGCGCTTTTGACCGCGGTCCATTTTGCAAAGGCGCTCTTTGGTACACGGTAATCTGTTTGGCGTGCACCGTTAACATGGCAACGGATGTAAACAATGCGTCCGCACTTGTCACCGCAACAGACATTTCTGTACTGTCCTGCCGTCTACCGCCCGCTGTGTGAACGCCGCATTACTCTGTACATAATTTGAATAGTTTTAAAATCAACCAAGTTTTAAATTTTAGTGCTTTTAGTTTGATAAAAAGTGGATTTGTTGATTCTCTTTAAGTAGTTTTATTTACAATTCGTATGGATCTGGATGAAGGATGAAGATTGGATCTGTGTTTGTTTTGTATGTGTTCCCCCAAACTTCCACACAGTAGATAATGTATGGGAGAATGAAGGAACAGTACAGTGTATATAGGGACGCTTGATTTAGTAGTTCTTTGGCTTTGTTCAGTATTGCAATTGATTTGGAAATTTATGTGTGGCTTCCAGCTTAATTTGTTGTCTATTAATACTCTGAGAAATTTAATTTCAGTTACTTTTTCGATTTCTACGTCATTTATCATGAGTTTCTTGTCTGAGTTGGTAGATCGATTCCCAAAGATTATAAATTTTGTTTTTCTTAAATTCAATGTTAGTTTATTTTCATCAAATCAACTCTTCATCCTGCTCAGTTCTTTTTCCACTATATCCAAGAGTTGTTCCAAGTTGTCTCCACAGCAGAGTAAGTTTGTGTCGTCTGCGAATAGAATGGTTTTCAGGATTTTTGATACCTCACATATATTGTTTATGTACAATATGAACAACAGTGGTCCCAACACTGAGCCCTGGGGCACCCCACACGTAACCTTCAGTAGTTGTGATTTGAAGTTTTGTATTTCCACATATTGGTACCTATTTTGTAAATAATTGGATAACCAGGATAATGCTATCCCTCTGATGCCATATCTCTGTAATTTTTTTATTAATAACCCATGATCTACAGTGTCAAATGCTTTTTTAAGTCCAGAAATACCCCTACTGCATATTCTTTGTTTTCTATTGCTTTTGTAATTTCTTCTACAAATTCGGTAATTGCAAATGAAGTTGTCCTGTTAGCTCTGAAGCCATATTGTTGTTCATACAGTACATTATGTTTTGTGATAAAATCATCTAGCCTTGTATAAAATATGTTTTCCAGTATTTTAGAGAACTGTGGAAGCAGGGAAACAGGTCTGTAGTTTTCAAGTACGTGTTTGTCACCAGATTTATATATTGGTATGACTTTAGCTGTTTTCATTTTTGATGTGAATACACCGGTTTGAAGAGACTGGTTACAGATATGTGTCAAGGGTTTTGCTATACATTCAATGATATGTTTAACTGTAGACATACCAGTCAATACCATTCCAGTCTGTGGACTTCTTGCTCTTCAGTTTTTTTTACAGCGTCAATAATTTCTTTTTCGTCAGTCCCTCTTATAAATATGGATTCTTTTACATATATGTTTTTACTTTCTACACCATCACTACTACCAGTCTTTGCAGTCTCACTGGCCAAACCAGGACCAATACTGACAAAAAATTAATTAAACTCTTCTGCAGCTGAAGCCGTATCAGTAGTGGTTGTGTTGTTTTTTTTAAGGAAATTATTGGGGTATCCTACCTTCCCGGTTCCATTCAAGATTTTCCATATATTTTTAATGTTGTTTTTGTTGTCCTCCAGTAATTTACTGTAGTATTCTTTTTTGCTGCTTCTCATAATCCGTGTTAGTTTGTTTTTATATGTCTTATATGTGAGTTCGGCCTCTGTTGTTCTTTTCTTTAAGAATTCTTTATATAATAGATTTTTTCTTTTGCATGCTTTTAATATTCCCTTTGTTAACCATGGTTTTTCAGCATATTTTCACTACTTTCTTTACTAGAGGACAATTTTTTTCATAGAGAGCAGTTGTTATGGCCAGAAATGAGTCATAGGCTACATGTTTTGACTGTTTTAACGTCTTTCTTGGTACAGCTCTGTATAGTTGCAAAGACTGGCAGATTATCACTTGTGTCGTTTATTATTAATCCACTTACTTCCTTATCAATTTCATTAGTAAATATATTATCAATTAGTGTAGCGCTGTGTGATGTTATTCTAGTTGGCCTTGTGATTGAGGGATATAAGCTGGTACTGTACATTGAGTTAATTAATTCTGTGGTTATATTGTGTTCTTGTGGGTTTAGCAGATCAATATTGAAGTCCCCACATACAAAAACCATTTTCTTATTATTTATTTCATTATACAATTCTAGTAGCTTTTCCTTAAATGTATCAATACATGATCCAGGTTTTCTGTATACACAGCTTATTAAAATATTTTTTGATTTCTCCATTTCTATTTCTACTGTAATGCATTCCATGATATTGTCCAAGACAAATGGCATATTCCTAAAAGATTTACATTTATAATTTTCATCAATGTACAGTGCAACTCCCCCACCTTTTGTTTGTATCCTGTTAACGAAAAACATTTCTTATCCCTCAATCTTGACCATGTCTGTCTGTTCTTTGCTAAGCCAAGTCTCAGATATTGCAATTACAGTGAATGTCTTATCCAGTTTTCTTAAACAGTGACTGATCTTTGAAAAGTTTGAACTGAGGCAAAGTGAATTATTGATATTACTCCATCCATTTTTATATTTCTTTTGAACTGGCCTTCTGTGTAGTATTCACAATGACTGCGTGTGTTCTTGTAGAAATTGTTCTCCGGGTCTATATCATTTTCAATATCTTATGATTTATATTCAGTATATTTGAAAGTTTTCAAGTCCAGTTTTTCATATTCTGCCGATGAGTGATTTCTGTCCGAGCCTGACATGGGTGTGTTTAGTGAGTTCAGTTACCTTGTTCTGTTGATCTTCGTGTTTTCATACTGTGACCTTGTTGTGATTGCTTTCCCAGCTTTCATACATCAAACTTGTCCAGTTTGTTTATGTCCCATATGATAAGCACTTTAGCTGCCTCCGGTGTTGATCCATTCAGCTTGATGAGTATTTTGCAGCTTGCTGTCCATGTTGCCTGGATCTTCTTTTGTTTCTTTAGTATGCGTGCTCTCCTTGCAATGCCCACATTTTTCTTGGTGAGGTGTTCATTTATGTACACGTCGGATCCCTTTAGTTTCCAACCTTGTTTGAGAAGCTCCTGCTTTTTCTTCCTGTTGATGAAGCGGATAATTATAGCTGGCGGTGCACTTTTGTTTTTGTTAGACAGGGTGTGACAAGCCTCGATGTTACTGCTGTCAACAGAAAAGCTCTAACTATCCAGGAAGCCAACCACCTGATGTTCCAGCGATTCCCTCTTGGCCTGGGAAGCATCGGCCCCACTCCGGGCCCCACTCCAGGCAGCGTTGTCCTCAGAGGCCGCCGCTGCGTAGGTCCGGTGTCTGGTCTTTAGGCCGGTGATAATCAGATAATTTATCCGGGAATACTGTTCGAGGTTTGTCACTCGGTTCTCCAGCAATGTCTTTTTCCGCATTTTGTTTCTTGAGTGACTGGTCTTCGTCCACCAGCTCCAAAATCTTCTTTTGTTGAGCAGCAACTGTTGCAATCTCAACCGACAAGAAGTTGAGAGATTTCTTGATCTCCTCCACCTCATCGGGTAAAATTGTGGTTTTCTTTGGTGGCATTTTTGATTGCCAAATTGCTAATTTAGCTTTTTCAAATAAGCGCAAAGTTACTTTGATGCATACTCTGTAGCCAACAAACCTCTGCACTCAGTTAAGGCTAGACCTTCTACTACTGCATTAATGTGTAGGCTAACCAAACCCCTTTAATAATACCAATTGGTATTGTATTTTATATCGTTGGAAAGCCTGATTAGTCACCTTTACAACGAGGTACAACTTGTAAGGATCATGCATTCGTGGAATGAGCAACACAGCTAACCGTGTGGGTAGCGGCCCAAAAAATTGTGCCAAAATCCCCTGCAATATTCTTCTGTTGGTATTCACTCTCGTTTTGAGCTTCAAGTGCTGGCAGGTGTATGCCAGTCAGATTGCTGCACAGATCGCGTGACACCTTTCAATGGGGGCAGTGTCATGGTGTGGGGCGGTATCTCTCTCACAGGCAAAACAGAACTTGTCATCATTGAAGGCAATCTCAATGCAGTGAGATATCGGAATGAGATTCTGGAGCCAGTGGCGATCCCATATCTCCAGAATCTGGGACCTAACTCCATCCTCCAGGATGACAACGCTCGCCCCCACAGAGCCAGGATCATCACAGAGTACCTCCAGAATTTGGGAGTGGAGAGGATGGAATGGCCTGCCGTGAGTCCAGACCTCAACCTAATTGAACACCTGTGGGATCAGCTTGGGCGTGCTGTACGTGCCAGAGTGACCAACGCAACCATGTTGGCTGACTTGCGGCAAATCCTGGTTGAGGAATGGGATGCCATCCCACAGCAGTGTGTGACCAGGCTGGTGACCAGCATGAGGAGGAGGTGCCAAGCTGTTGTGACTGCGTATGGATCTTCCACACGCTACTGAGGTCCCTGACAGTTTAAAATGAATAAAGTGTAAAAATGGCCAATATGTGTTGTTTTTTCCTTATTACTGAGGGAGAGTGCAATCATCCAATCCACCAAGCAACTCAAAACGAGAGTGAATACCAACAGAAGAATATTGCAGGGGATTTTGGCACATTTTTTTGGGCCGCTACCCACACGGTTAGCTGTGTTGCTCATTCCACGAATGCATGATCCTTACAAGTTGTACCTCGTTGTAAAGGTGACTAATCAGGCTTTCCAACGATATAAAATACAATACCAATTGGTATTATTAAAGGGGAGGAATAATCGACCGAAATAACGTTTCCGAACTTTTTTTGAGGAGTTTATTTTGAACATTGTCAATGTTCTATTGCGTTATACTGCACCCTTGTGGACAATACCGTTTACGCCGATAACAGATTAGAAGGAGCGCCGCTTACTCTTTAGAAGGAGAGCTGACATATTGTGCCCTACAATAAGATAAATAGCCTATTATGCAAATTATGTTGGAATATAGACTATTCGATTTCATAACAACTTTAGAAGGTTAAATTCTAATTAAATTTCATGCCATAGCCTATTGACCCCTAACACCAGTGTCTAAATGCCTAGCCTAACAACCTGTCACTTTTGAAATCTGAAAACTTGAATATAGGTTTACGAATATAATTATTTTATATTGATTGGTGATAATGGATCACATAGGCCTATATCTAGTTAGCCTATTAATCAAAGATGCACCTACATCAAAGGATAGGCTACATTACTATTCCCAGATGTAGGCCTATTAAATTCCATCCGGTACTCCAAAATGACAAGCATTTTAAATGCATTCTGTCCAAGAAATGAGCACTAGAAAATATTAGCTAAATCCACATTTCCACAACAACTATAGGATGTAGCATGTCAAGGCATTATATAAAGAAGTGTGGACATCTTCAAAGTAAATGCAAGTTTTGTGGTTAATAGGCTAAGTAACATTCAGTTTCAGGTTTTTAGTAACTAGTCAACCTAAACTCGTGGCAAACTTAAAAAGGTGGCTTCTATAACATATAAAATGCTTAGTTATGACATTATTAAAGTAGGCCTACACCGAGTCAACAAAATTAGTATCTTGCATGATCAGCCATGTTCTTAGTCGCAGTATATCGCGATAAAATGGCCGGTATTTAAAGTGACCAATCAAAGGAGTGGAGACATCAGCCACTGTTTATCCCATACCCGCCCCCAAAGTCTCAAAAATCAACTTGGCGAGCGAGTGAGAGTAAACCAAATTCGAGTGAGAGCAAACCAATTTAGAGTGAGAGCAAACGAAGTTTGCGCGCTCGCACAGATGGTTCTCTGCTCGCTGGCTTCAAAGCTCCACGCTCACAGATGGTTCTCTGCTCGCTCGCTTCATAGCTCCACACGCGGGGATACTGTTCTGTGTGCTCGCTTCACTACTCCACGCACGTGCTATTTATGGAACTAAATAAACGGCATACGAACTACCCATCACTACTTGTGTGCCTTAAAACACAGTGCGTGTTCACTAGTTGCAAAAGGATATGTTCAGTTCACCATTCACCAAAAACATGAGCACGTTCATGCAGTGTATGTAAACGTCCGACTTAAACTGTATGTATAAGTGTGTGTGTGTGTGTTCGTTGTCAGTAAATGTAACCAGAATATATATATACGTATATATATTCTTTAATTTATCTTAGTCAGCAGGACTATATCCACTGAATAAGAACAGTAGGAAACCATTTTTGATTTTTATTTGCCAGGCTGAAATTCCTAGCTGGGGAGTTAGCAGGATGCAAAATTCCTGATAGATTTGTGGTTTCAAGAGGAATCTGTATTAATAACAAAGAAAAAAAGTAAAAGACTTTCATCTCTTCAGTAACTTTTGGCATTAATCACATTGAGAAATGGCACCTTCTTCAAAATCTGACATCCAGCTCTTCACAGTGGGTCCTCTCCAGCCAACCTGGGAAAGAGAGGGCCGAGTCATTAATTACCATCTGTCTCTGTTTAACAAATATAGATGGGATGAGGGGGGTCTAGTGGGGTAAAATATTGGAAGAGAAAAAGTGAGAGAGATGACGCTGGGACTCTCATTCCAGGACGAAACTGGGTCGAGTGAAAAACAGCGGTGAGAAATCAACTGTAGAAAAACCGCAGGCTGTATTCATTTGTCCTTAATTCAAAAAAAAATTTTTTTATTTTTGACAGTGTGTGTAGTCGGCAATTTCATAAAAACCCAGCTTTCCGTCAACCTGGCTTTGCATCCTGTAGGGGAACTGAATGTACGCTGACATTAGCTGGATTATGCCATTGAGTGTCATGGGTTTGAACCCTGTTTTCCTATGCGGTCGTTTTCCTCTGTGGCCACGCGAGGGCGATGCCCTTTTGGTAGATGCTTGCCCCTCCCTGTTGAGTTGGGGGAGCTTCTGTTAAGCGTTTACACCTGTGCGCAGTCACCTGAGAGACATATAAGCCTACCGTTTCCTTCGTTCGGGGCTTCGACATTAATTGTTCATCGTTTGTTCATTGTGTTGTACTGTGGTGTTATTGTTGGCTGTGAGTTCTCGTACCATTTTGGCTACTCGCCTATTTTTAACGTCTCTTTGTGGAGGCAGGGCTTATTTCTTGCTGGCTTGGTAGTTCCTTATCTCGTAGAAGTTTGGGACCGTAAAATCTCTGCTCTATTTCGCCTTGTTGTGCTTTCTCTCCGTGTATGGAGATTTGGGCGATTCTGTTCGCCCTTCGGCACATGTCTTCCCATAGGGAGATCAGGCGTTTCGCTTCTACTTATTAGTTATTAGCTCGTAGAAGTATAGAGTAGCAGTTCTTTGTTCCTTTTTCGCCTTTTGATTGGTTTTCTTACTGAGAGACCTGGCGTGTTAGCTTCTACTCATTTCCGGGTTACGGCGAGCCAGTTAGTAGCTTCGGTACGTTTGTTCCCTGTTTTTGTCCCCTTCTCGTGGACTACGCTCCTTTTTGTTGTGAGTCAGGGTTTTTATTTATATTGAGAGGCTGTCGTGCTATTTTGCATTGGTCTTTGTTTCAGCGGTCCTCCGTCCTTTTTACCTACGGGACGATTTTGTTTCGGAACTATTGTTCTGTTCGTTTTCCGGGTGTGTTTCTCCTTGTGTGGAGTTTGGGTGAGGTTGTGGACATGTTTGTGTGACTGCGCGTAGCATGGTAACTTTAGCTCTCTGTTCCTTCGCTTCGTTACATTCTTTTACTGAGAGGCTAGGGCGGTTGTTCCAATTTAAGCTTGCGTTAGTCTATGGATAGTAAAGTTATGGGACGACGGTGCTCCGTCGGCTCACCTGTAAAATGTTTCTCTCTCCTGGGAGATCGGGTGTTTACCCCTTTGTTTTCTGCATTGGACTGCGAGCCTATTTACATCGCCATGGAACGTTTAATCTCTGTTCCTGTTCGCCTCATTATATTCCTCATCATAGAGAGGCAGGGTGTTTATTTTCAATAAATCTCGCTTTGGTCTAGCCGGTAAATGTCCGGTACTGCCTGTCCTGTTCGTTCCTTTCGGTGCCTTTCTCCTTGAATGGAGGTTTTGACGATTTTGTTCGGAACTGCTGTTCTGTTTCGTCTTTTAGGTGCATGTCTTCCTATAGGGAAGATTGGGCGATGTTGTGGACACGTTTGTGTGTGACCGCGAGTTTGAGTAGCCTGGGAACGTTGGATCTGTTCCTTTCGCCTCCGCAATTACTATATCATATTATTTTGCAGTGGTTGTTGACTGTTTTATGTTTGTCTTTTCGCTACTCGCCCGTTATTATGTGTCTCGTTACCGAGACAGGGCGCGTATTATGTCTGGCTGTTCAGATCCCTGTCCTTGCGCTCTACTTGGCGTTTGACAGTTAGCCGGTTAGTAGCGTCTGTAGTGGTGTTTGTTGTTCCTTGTCTTGTCTCCTTCCCTTATCTGCGGGGTTTCCCGCCTTAGTGGCCTAAGGGCTTAATGATTCCCCTTGCTGCGTTTGGCTCCTCCCACGTCACACGTCACGCCCCATTACATTGAGCACACATCTGGGAGCCAGCAAATCCCTGTCAACACAGGTAATTGCATACAGTATGTGTTTTCTGGATCCAGCAGGTCTTCCAGAACTTAGAGAAGAACTTCTAAGAACAAAAAGCTGTTATTTATTTATTTTATTTACTTTTTTAATTCTTCTTACATTTCTCCCAGATCTGGAGTTGAAGACGCCCATGGAGATATCACACCAATTTCTGCTTGAATATAGTATGTGGCTCAGGGATGGACCTGTCAGTTATCACTGAAAAGTCCCCGTGGCTACAAAGCCAAGTACTGAAGCCTACATGTACAGGAATGGCATAGGATCCTTTTGTCGGCATATTACGAATGAGGTACGTGTGGTCCTGAGCAGGTGTAAAGTTTGTTCATACGTACAAACAAATCTCATATACAAAAACTTTGATGAATGCCAAAACACGAACAAAATTGCTAATACGAACAATTTACACACAACATCAGGAGAATCCGCCCTTTCCTCACCACCCACTCAACCGAGCTCCTGGTCCAAGCGATGGTGCTGTCCCGCCTAGACTACTGCAACTCTCTCCTGGCTGGCCTGCCAGCATCGGCCATCAGACCCCTTCAGCTTATCCAGAACGCAGCAGCGCGCCTGGTCTTCAACCTCCCCCGACACTCCCATGTCACCCCCCTGCTCATTGACCTCCACTGGCTACCTGTGATGGCTCGCATCAAATTCAAAACATTGGTGCTCGCCTTCCAGGCAGTCCGAGGATCAGCCCCTCCATACCTCCAAAAGCTCATCAGACCCTACACACCTACCAGATCCCTGCGTTCCGCCTCCTCAGGACGACTGGTACCCCCCCCCACTTCATACTAGCACCCGGTCTCGACGTCTGTCTGTCCTGGCCCCACGGTGGTGGAATGAGCTCCCCGTGGAGGTCAGAACAACAGAAAGTCTGACCGCCTTCAAGCACAGATTGAAGACTCACCTCTTTAAGCTGCACCTCTCTCCACCCCTCCCTACCTCCTTGTGACCTCCCTTGATTGTGTTTTATAAATCCTTGTTTAAGCGGTTTAAGCTTCTAGTTTAATACTTGTAAGGTTACTTATTGGCTTACTGTTGTGCACGCCAATGATTGATATCGTGTGGTCCCCCCCCCCCCCCACCCCCCCTAAAAAAATAAAAAAATAAAAAAATAAATAATTCATACTGACTGCGCTTGGTGTTTGAATTTGTATTTACCTTTTAGGGTTGTTTTAACGCACTTGTTTCAGGTTGGAAAATGCACTAATGTACGTCGCTCTGGATAAGAGAGTCTGCCAAATGTCTAAAATGTAATGTAAATGCTTGGCACAGGGAGACACGTTGTATTAAGTCGATGGAGAACATCCCTTAGTAGCCTACTGTGAACAAGCTGTTGTTTTGTGGACGCAGTTCGTAACATAAATTGACTGCCTTGTCGCTCATCTTCAACATGTTGGTCATCACATATTCATTTTGCAACAAGCTATGATGATACTGTTTTGTGAACTGAGAGACAGCAGGGGATGTTGCAGCTACATTACAGGCCCAGCGTCTCGGAGCAAGCAGCCAAACAATGTGGGTTAAGTATCTGAAATCAATTGCTCCATACCTGTATAACCTTATCAATTTAGATATTAATTTAGCCATTCCACCCCCTCCCGTACGCAATCGCCGTACTCCCGCTTAGCAATGCTGGGTTAGCTAGCTAGCAAGCTAACAATAGCTCAGGGCAAGTCGTTTTAACATTTAGCTAGCAAGCTAACGATAGCTTATGGCTAGCCCTTTCAATTTAAGTTATTTGACTTCCTTAAAGTCATCCTTGCTGGCTGGCCATATAAGTTGGCTAGCTAGCTACCATGATTGCCTAGATAACGTTACTAAGGTTAGCCAGCTGCTCCAACTAGAACCCTAACCGGACATTTCTACACCTGGATAATTTTTTTTAGGTCCCAAAAATTAAGAAAATGTGTGGAGAATAGAGCCAAAGTGTTAGCGGTATGTTTGTAATGACTCAATACGGGGATGTTTAAAATAAAAACAGTAATATATCAGAAAAAAATATGGAGTCTGCGTTTGTAAATGTTTGTGATTAGGTTACAGGATGTAGATGAAAGCTAATGCCAGCTAAGATTTAATGTAGGCTACTGTGTTTTAGCTAGCGTGTGAACCCACTAATGTGAATAAATGACACAGTAAAATCGAGGATGAAAATGAAATGTTATATTATAAAACATTAGCAGCTTAAGGAAGTTTACCACAAGTTCGTTTTGCAAAATGGTGGGTTTGGTCAGGTCATCGGCTTCTCCCACAGAACTGCTTCTCCACCCCGAACTGTCAATCATCCTGTGCCTGGACCATGAAGACCATATCCGGTTGACCCTGCTCCCGACAACATCACTTCGGCTCCACGGAGCAGACGCAGTTTGTACAAACGGGCGGCGAGAAAGACTCAATTCGGTTTTTACGAGGCCGTGGGAAGGCAATGGGTGATGTCACAGTGACTTTGTCCATATTTTTATACAGTCTATACCTTAAGCAGACCAAACACCCAACACATTTTACAAGGCTGTAAAGCGGCCGTTGCCATATCTTCGTAACTAGAGAATCTTTGAGTGTACTGTTTGGGGAGTGGTGGATCTTGCAAAAACCTGGTCAGGGATTCAGGAGCCGGATTTACCCGTTTTGACCAGTGACAGATAGTGCCTCCAAACAAGAATCCGATATCAGTGATGATAATAGTTGGCAAAGAACAGTCTTCTTTGAAGTTGCCACATCACTAACAGCTGCTCCGTTCCAGAAGAGAAATTATCCCCACTTCCCTACAGTTAGCCTACTGTGCTGTCAATTTATGTAGTTCCATCTAGTTAATGTAAGGTTAATAACCGGACCGTTCTAATTTCAGTACAATTGTGCTGATGGTTTGACGTATAATAGCTCTGCCGTCCAATCACTGATTTTCCTTTTGAAAACTGCTAGTTACAGATGACAAAATAAGCTACAATTGCATATAATTGGTTGAGCTTAGTGGGCGGGGATTTATTTGTAGACCGCTAAATAAAACCGCACGTCAACCTTCTAAATCTCCATTTGCTTCACCGCGGGCGGAGCGGACCACCTCGGACAGAAGACTATCGTCTGAAGACTTTACTGCGACTGAGGGAAAGCCAGTAAACCCCCTGAGGTAAGAAATATTTAAGATAATAATTAACCATAGATATTACTTCAGAAACAATTTTATTTTGAATAAAATCCTGTTTTTGTACCGCAGACTTTCTCATATTTTCACTTGAAATTCGCTAAGGTAGCTAACGTTCGGCTCTAGCTTCAAATGATGCCACTGTGTTGTTGTTACCCCAGCTCGTTTTGAGATGAAATTGTGAAAAAGTCTGTCATACAATGAATAAGTGAAGTGATAACGTTAGATGTGAATATTTTCCGTATCTTAGTGTAGACTTTGATAACTAAATAATAGCGAACTAAAGCTAAAACAAATAACGTTAGTCTAACAGTGAGCTGTCATCCTAAACCGCGCGAACAGCCATTTTCTTTTCTGCGTTTTTGTTTTCCTAATTTGAAACGTTAACTCTGCTGTCTGTCTTGCTAGCTTTATAAATGTTATACTCAACTATTAGTCTTATCAATAGCAAGTACTAACTAGCTAGTTTTTTAACATAACGTTATGTATAAATGTGAAGGTTGTTGTTGATCAGTCCTGTCGAAAATGAATGGAGTAGAGAACTAAACAGCAAACATTTCCTAACGTAACGTCAGCTTCACGTTTTATTTTCTGACTCACGTTTTTGACTTGAGCAAGATTAGCCTGTTTAGACAAATATGACAAAAAGACATCATTCAGTTGAGCCAATGTCACTGATGATTTAGGTCTGTTCATTCAAAACAATATCTTATATGAATGGACATTATGCTAAGTAGTCTAACATTGTGTTAAGTAGTCTAACATTGTGGTGTTGTTGTGCTTTTTATCTAACGTTATTCTGGAGCATAAAGTGTTTTCTGTAAAATGTCATTCTCATTATACACCCCTTTAATGACTCAGAAATTGTTTTATATGTTATGGATTAATGAAATGGCAATTGATAATATATTTATCTATTACAGCGATGGATGGACATTATGCTTGTGTCCAGAATAGCTATTTTATCTATTCCTGACATAAGCATAAAGCGTTTGCTGTAAGATGATGTTATTGCAAGCCCTTTAATTACTCAGAAATGGTTTTATATGATATGTTATGGATTAATGAAATGGTAAATGATTACATATTTATGTATTGCAGCAAAGGATGGACATTTAGCCATCTGATACAGTCCCTGAAGAGAAGGAAGGTGTGGAGGGTCATTGCAGAGCACGACATGGAGGACCATCAGGGCATGCACTTACTGTTATCTTCTTGATTTTTGAATATATTGAAGGTATTTATGCTTGACCATAGATTTGTCTGCTGTATCTGTACTAATACATTAATGATTTTACTGTAAATAAATCCAATGCATTAATTTTACGGGTATCTAAACTGATATTTGCCATGGGTTGTATCTTGTTTTTATTTGTTTTACAATGTTATCCATTTACTTAGTTCATCCATTCACTATGTTATACTTTTTTTTTTAAATAAAGTGTGTGTTTCATTGAACACATAAATTGTATATTTCAGTGTATGTGTCTTTCAATTTTGCATTATATCAACAGATTCTCAACAGTGACCCATTAGGAGTATGGATAAGTGGTAATGTGAAATGTCAATGAACCTAACATTCTACTAAAATATTTTTTTTGCCTTTTCCCATACATCACTAAGATGTCATAACTTTTGAGCAGTAAATGATAAATCTGTTCTGATTTCTACTCTATATCACTTACAAAACAGTGAAGATACCACACAGTTTGTCTCCCTTGATCTTGAACATGAAATGTTTAAAAACCTAGGTTTCTCATGGAGAATAGCCATTTAGAAAGTTTTTTTATTATTATTTATTTTGTGATTTGTTTTAATAATTGATGATATTGTGTTAAAGTAAGCATATTATTGTATATAAATGGAAAGCTCCAGTTATCCTGTTTAAAATGGTATATTATCTTTAGGGGTGTAACATAATATGATCACACCACAAACAGTTTTGCATACACATGTCATATTTTCAATGAACCTAACATTCTAAAGCGTTTATTTTAGCCTTTTCTTACCCATCACTGAAGTGGTTATAACTTTTGAGCAGTAGAAGATAAATCTATTCTGATTCCTATTCTATATGACTCACACAATGGTGAAGATATCATATGCTGTAAGTTTCCCCCTATCTTGAACATGAAATGGGTAAAATAGTAGGTTTCTCATTAGAAAATAGCCATTTAGAATGTTTTATAAATTTAGTTGGTAAATGTATTTCCATAATTGATGATATTGCCATCAAGTAATCCTATAATTTTTTATATCAATTGAAAGCCCCAGTTATCCTGTTTACAATGGTATATCAAGTTTAGGTATCCGATGTAATATGATCACACTACAAACATTTTTGCAACGCACATTAAGAAATAAAATGGAATAGAATGTTGACCCAATATTCGCTTAGGCTGGAAAGGGTTTAATGCAAAAACTACGTTACGGTAGGCCTAAGCTACGTTAGGTCCACTGTCATCCCAATTGAGCAAAAGCGAGAAAAACTGATTAAATTTGCGCTGTAAACCACTCCGGTTGAACACACCCACCCTTCATATTGTAGTCATGTTTTCATAGCTTACATATAAAAAAGTAGTCTAAACAAGTTTGCTACCGTTACTGTGGTGTCATTTTTTTTTAGTTAGCGGGCTAGGTGGCTAACGTTAGCAGATCATTTGTGGGAGATAGCTGGCTAATAATACACATTTAGCAATCTACCTAACAAGATATAGTTACACAAAGCAAGTTGTGTAACGTTAACTTGGGACAAATGGACAGAGCTAGCTAAAAATTTAGCTGATCTGGCAAGTTAAAACAGCAATATGTGAGGCTAGTGAAGTGGACACAGCAAGAGCAACACTAAAACTCTTTAGACATTTAGCTGCTTCAGTCAGCTAAATGTCTAAAATTAAAAAGGCAATAGCATATGGTTCCGTGCGCAGTCTCGGTTAATGCAAGCAAATGACTGTTACGTTCATGTTTAAACATGTTGAACTGTATCCGACAAATAAAATTATTGAACTAGTCTGTTGTCATCATTCAAAGTCTATAAAATCACCTACATTAAGCAGGTAAAATATACACAGTATAGACCACTTTGAAAATAATGCAGGCTATATATAGTGTTATCAGGGTCAAGATATCTGTTAAATGTAGGCTATATGACACTGACATAGCCTATTACATAAAAGTTCGCTAAGAATTTTGAAGTTTGCTGTTGTTGGTAGCGAGCTTGATTTCTGACACCGTCCGGTCCACGTTCAAAGGGCAAGGGGCACTGACGAAAAATCAGGCGACGCGCTGACACTCCATACTGTGTGGGGAAATGTACTTCGTTAGCGGACAACGTTATATAAATTAATGTAATTTGTGCAATTTCAAACCAAACTGCACAGGAATGCCATATTGATATTGAAGTCCAGTAGTTGTACTGAAAACAGGATCCTTATAATGTCAGGTAGTTTAAATCCCAATGGGGAAACCCCATTCTGGAAATTTACTTCTGGAACTGAACTCAGCGAAAGTGACGTCACACTTCGGCTGCTAACAAACTACATTTCCCCACACAGTATGGAGTGTCGCCTGATTTTTCGTCACTGCCCCTTGCCCTTTGAACGTGGACTGGTCGGTGTCAGAAATCAAGCTCGCTAAAAATTCTTAGCAAACGTTTATGTAGCTAATAGGCTGAGGCATTGTTAAATACATATATCTTGACCCTGATAACATTATATATAGCCTACATTGTTACTTTTCAAAGTGGTCTATGCTGTGTATATTTTATCTGCTTAATGTAGGTGATTTTACAGACTTTCAATGATGACAACAGGCTAGTTCAATAATTTTATTTGTGACTTAGGTCAGGATACAGACCAGTTAAACACATTTAAATATCCAGTCATTTGTTTGCATTAACAGAGGACGCGCACGGAAGCTATGCTATTGCATTTTCAATTATAGACATTTAGCTGACTGAAGCAGTACAATTTAGTGTTGCTCTTGCTGTGTCCACTTCGCTAGCCTTACATTGCCGTTTTAACTCGCCAGATCAGCTCAATTTTTAGCTAGCTCTGTCCATTTGTCCAAGTTAATGTTACACAACTATATCTCGTGAGGTAGATTGCTAAATGTGTATTATTAGCCAGCTATCTTCAACAAATTATCTGCTAATGTTAGCCACCTAGCTTGCTAACTAAAAGAAAATGACACCACGGGAACGGTAGTAAACTTGTTTAGACTGCTTTTTTATATGTTAGCTATGTACGTTAACGTAACGTTAAATATCCCAGTGCTCACAAAGTAACATTAGCGCTTCAGTTATTATGACCGCTCTGCTGTAACGTTAATGCCGGTCTTCAATACAACCATATCTGATGTGATCTCAGCACTCCAGGCCAAGGAGGACCGAGCACCATTCAATCTGTGATGATTGGCTAACGCGACATTGTGTAGTTGGTTTGTTAATAAAAAAAATATTTTGCCTACAGTCTTGTACCTTTGCTTGAATCATTATAAATTTGGAGTTTATTTCACAAATTAGATAGTTTGCGTGTTACGTAATAATGTTATGGAACCGAGAAGCTGGCATGATACCTCGCCTTGTTATATCTGTCAGTAGCAGAAAAGTCAACGGGAGAAGGAGTGGGGATAATTTCTCTTCCGGAACGGAGCAGCCTGTTAGTGACGTGGCAACTTCGGCTCTCTATGGACTAGAAAAATAAGGAGACGCAATGGCATCACTAAAATAGCTTGAGTTAGGAACAGCGCCTACAGTGGCTGAATGGGAAAACTACAGGGTCAGTGGTTCTTTTATTCACTGATTTTTATTTTTTAAATTATATATATACTATTCAGTTTATGATTGAGGCGAGACCCGTTTCAGGTGAAACAAATTAAACATAGCAAATGCCGCCTATGCTTCCGTCTCTGATCCAAATCCAAATGCTGTCACGCAACGTTATGTTGTCTAAGTTACAAAATAGGCTACAATTGAATTAACAAAAAATATTTTTAGCGCTGTTGAAATTTTTGCCTATGTTTTAGCTAAATGCTCATCTAGCCTACTAATCACTCCATTCAACATTATTCAACGAATTCTGATTCATGTCTTAATAACGTTAGCACAGACAACTTCCTAACAAAACATGACAAAAGCATAAGCCAGCTAGGCTACTGTGGTTAAGCAACCAGGAAAAACAAACCTTTAACTCTGCATGAAAATGCCAAGGTCACAGGTGCCAGTAGACTACGTTAGCTAAATGCAATCGATTATGACATAGCTACAGCAAATGAACTATCCGCTCCACATGATTTGAGTATGCCAGTTGAGTATACTTTTTTTTTGAAAAGCTGTTAAATTAGGCTAGCCTTACCTGCACGGCCAAATTCAGTGTTCTCAATATCCCCAGATGATATAGCCAAAGACTGTAAAGGAAACTGATATAGCCTAGGCTACTTATGTCCAGGTTTATATGGAGGGTATTTTGCATACTGCATGTCACTGCGGTATAGACTACAGTAAGCAGTATGCTAGTACACAGCACGCAGTAAATTGGGCATTCGCAATGCCTTCCTCTACAACATTGTTATCCCTACAAACACACGACGTTGTGACAACGTTGCAGAAGGTTGGTTGTGACATTACCACGTGACAACGTTGTGTTAAAGTTCTGGATTTGTTGGTGTCAAGGTGACATGGTTACAACGTTGTACAAATACGTTGTATATTTGTCATTTCTGACGTGATTGGGCGACGTTGTGATAAGTTGTACAAATACATATATCGTTTATAATTTCAGACGTACTTGAGTGACGTTGTGACAACATTGTTACAATGTTGTTTAAATAGCCTACGTTGTATTTGTCATACTTGGGTGATGTTGTGACTAACCTGTAGCTATACATATTTATAATCGGAATGTGTTTGTGACAACGTTAAATACAAATAGCTACTATGGATGTGCTTTTGTATGCTCAATTTTGTACCGTTTATTTGGATAAGAATTATGTAACGTTATAAAGAACTGGACCAAATCATACAAACAGTGTAGCGATGGCATACGCGTCCCATCTCACAGTCTGGTCCTATCAAAAGTTCACAACAGTGTAATCCACCCAGAAAGCCACTGGAGCTGGCCCAGATCTGCTTGAGTCGGCAAACTTGGCTCAGTCGCACTCTGCAAATGATGCGCAGCTAGCACATGGCTGACACCCCGTTTTTACAATGAAATTCAAAGACATTCATTTGATAGCTGGCACGCCTGGCAGACGATTGTAGGGTAGTGCAGTTGTTTTCAAGATGGGCGGTTCTAATATGGCAAATGACTGTAGTTAGCTATAGCTTGTCACAACCTCACACCGGCTCGCGACCGAGATTTCAAACCTAACGGACTTTGTCAAGCTTTTAGCTTAATATTAGCACGGGGAAACGAGGAGGGAAGCCACGCCCAGCCTGGACAACAGGAAGACACAAGAAACAGACATGGAACGAGAGGGAGGTGGAAAACACGGAGATGACTGGTGTGGAAGTCACGGATGAGGGAGGCGTCCAGGATGAGCTTGTGGGAGACCCAGCTACGTTCTTCAGGGCCGTAGCCCTCCCAGTCCACCAGGTACTGGTATCCACGGCCCTTGCGGCGGATGTCCAGTAGGTGGCGGACGGTGTAGGCGGGAGCGTCGTGGATGATGCGGGGGGATGGAGGGGGTTCGGTGGGAGGGCTGAGCGGGCTGGAGGAGACTGGCTTTATTTGGCTGACGTGAAACACGGGGTGGATCTTGAGGGCTGCGGGGAGGTGGAGCTTGACGGTAGAGGGATTCAGGACAGTGAGGATGGGGTAGGGACCGATCAACCGGGGCTGAAGCTCGCGGGATGTGGCTTGAAGCGGGATGGAGGAGGTGGACAACCAGACCTGTTGACCCGAGGTGTAACGTGGGGCTGCGGTCCAGTGAAGGTCCGCCAGGCGTTGGTTGCGGGATGAGGTGCATAGGAGGGTGGTGCGTGTGGCGTGCCAGACCTTGTGGCAGCGCCGGAGATGGGCGCGGACTGATGGGACGGCAACCTCCTCCTCCTGGACCGGGAACAGGGGGGGCTGGTACCCTAAGGAGCACTCAAAGGGGGAAATCTGGGTGGAGGAGCTCTTCAGGGAGTTATAGGCATACTCCACCCAGGGCAGGAACTTGCTCCAGGAGGAGGGGTAGCAGGCCGACACGCACCGCAGGGCGGCTCCCAGGTCCTTGTTAGCACGCTCTGTCTGCCCGTTGGTTTGAGGGTGGTTCCCGGATGACAGACTGGTGGAGGTCCCCAGGGCCCGGCAAAAGGCATTCCAGATGGAGGAGGAGAACTGGGGCCCACGGTCCGAGATGATGTCGGAGGGGATCCCGTGCAACCTCACCATGTGCTGCACCAGAAGCTCCATGGTCTCGGACGCAGAGGGGAGCTTGGGCAGAGGGACAAAGTGGACTGCTTTAGAGAAGCGGTCGACGACTGTCAGAATGGTAGTGTTACCATCAGAGGGGGGAAGGCCTCAGACAAAGTCCACCCCAATCTGGCTCTACGGACGGCCCGGGACAGGAAGGGGGCGGAGGAGGCTGGTGGGAGGCCTTGCTCCTGGCGCAGACGGGACATGCAAGGACAAACGCACGGGTATCCCCCCTGTAAGAAAAAAAGGATGTCTCTGGAACTTGGTGAAAATTATGTTTATTTCCAGGAACGGCAGTTGTCAGAGATACAGAAAATGCACTCTGGATTCAGCGGAGTTACTCTGAATCCTGTTCTGTGAAATGGACGACTTTAAATACCATTTTCAGGCTTTGTTTTCTACAGGCGGGAAACAGAAATGTATATTCAAAAAAATTATGTGATTGATTTAAGGAAGTCACTGTCTGGCTCCCTTAAATCAATCAGTCTGTCCATCAGTAGGGGGTCTGATGGATCAACTTCCCGTGGTCTAACCAGGAACCAGTCTATTGTATTGCTAATCTAATTTCCTTGCTTGGAATAGGCCTTGATCACTCACTCCCAGCTGCTATTCTATAATTGAATACTATGCCTATCGGTGGCGACGAGTCACTGCTTACACTTACATTTTAACCTACATTGTATTTATGATAAGTTGGTTGATTCGGCTGGCGGCGTGGTTGATTTGTCAGTGTTTGAGTGGATCATATCAGTTTAGAATCTTGCAATCCTCCCTTTGATGCTTATCTGCCAGAAAGCATCACTTCACCCAAGTCTGACAAACAACATGAACACATACTTCCCAAGAAGTGTGCCAGTGGCGGTGCTCTCCTGTCTTAGGTTGCCCTCTTTTGGCTTTGAGAGTCTTACCCGTCATGGGATCCAGCACCACACCCAGCTGGACTTATTGCCATATTCTGCCATGCTCTTACCTGGTGGAACTTATCATAGTTACAGTTTTATTGAGAATTTAGACTAGTGATAATAAAAGTCAGCTGCCAGGAGGAGGTAGATCTAAGGACTACTTCATCCAATTTGCCTGTCTGATGATGTCGCTAGAAAACCCAAAA
Source organism: Synaphobranchus kaupii (assembly GCA_029718625.1). Lineage (NCBI taxonomy): Eukaryota > Metazoa > Chordata > Actinopteri > Anguilliformes > Synaphobranchidae > Synaphobranchus > Synaphobranchus kaupii. The sequence continues at coordinate 34,779,362 of CM056381.1, read as the reverse complement.
TTCTGCCACTTCAGAAATGAACGCATACAATACAACATGAAACTTTGAAACACAATAAGAAATATAGCTGCAAAGCAGCGACTGCACGGGGTCCAAGCAAAAGGTTGTAATTTTGTTGTAATCATGTTACACTGGTTTCCTTTTACAATCGAGTCTCGGAAGGTATACGTGAGACACATGTAGCTGCATGACATGAGTGTCTAAACATGAATACGTATAAAAGGTCAAACTGTTTTCAGACCACCACCATTAGTTTATTCTGGGTAAACTGAATAATTTGAGAAGACATTCATGAAAGAGACCTTCAATCTGAGGCAATGCCTAGATATGAACTGAAAAAAATGTGTTTTAGTGTTTCCTACCCCATTAATGTGAAAATAAGATTTGTAGATGTGAAAAGCATAAGAAAGCGCATGTTGTGTTGTCGAAAAAGAATCGCAACCTTTGGTAACTGGTGGGATTTGAACCCGGGTCTCCCACATTGAAAGCAATCGCTCTAACCACAAAGCCATTGCAGATGTTGAATTGTATAGGAAGAATTATTGGAGGGTATGGAGCATTTTTGATTAAGAATTTGGCAGGAAAAAGAATAACTTTATTAAAACTTTATTTGTTTCACTCATTTAAGTACTAGTGAAACAGTGAATAGTTAATATAGTAAAATCTCTTCGCCTTTGCAATAATGTGAAAAGAACATTATTAAGTGTGAAAAGCATAACAAACTGTGCATTGTTTTCATCAAAAAGAAAAGCAACCTATGGTGGGCCTGCCTGGTGGGGATTGAACCCGGGTCTCCCACATACCAAGTCATTGCTCTTACCACTAAGCCATAGCAGATAACCTGTGGCTGCTTAGTGATTGATCACGACACATAATCTTCAATGTTTAAAACACAAGTGATTTTTCATGAAGGGAAATGGTAATAGCATTTGCAAAATGGCGGCCAATCCAAGATGGCAGTGACATATATGGGACATATGTTCCAGATGAGGAAATTGATGACAACAGCAAGTTTTAAATGTCTAAAAAATAATGGTGATTTTTTATGAATTAAAAAATATATATTATGCTCTATAGCGCCACCATTTGATTCTATTGAGCCAGTACTTTAGATTTTGGCTCAGAAGGTCAGTGCAAGTAGATAAACCAAATTTTATTAATATCCATTGAAGAATTGAAGAGTTATTAGCGTTTTTGTGACTAGCCACGCCCACAACTGTTTTTATTGGCTTACTGCGATCAGGATATTTAGAAAATCAGGAAAATCGCTTTGTGATTCTTTAGAGAATCGTCCCCTGAACAAAAGGGTATGAATTGCATGTTGATATGTCAAATGGTCTCGGAGGAGTTCAATTTTATAGCTTTTTCACAAAATGCAAATTTGCAAAAGATCCAATATGGCGGACCTCATTGGTCCTAATGGCGTTATAGCCAAGTTATAGCCTAAAAGATTATAGAATTTCACTTTGTCTCTATAGCGCCACCATCAGGTCAATTGGGTTGGAATTCGCTGTACTTGTGTCGTGTCGCAGTGTCTACATGTGTGCAAAGTTTCAGCAAAAGTTATCATGTGGTTTTGCTGCAATTGTAACAAATGTGGGAATAATAATAATAATAAATATAGCTGCAAGCAGCAATTCCCGGGGACCGAGCGGCATGAGCAGCATTTGTCAAACACAGAGACTGCAAAAATGGTAGACAACTCTAGACAGGGTTAACCTAAAATACAAATATTTGTTTCTAATCAGGGCTTTTGCCATTGTTGATGGTATCTTAACCCAATCCAGTAAGGGCTTGGATATTACGTCTTAAGTACAAATGAAACAGTTAACAGTTAACACCTTTGCGCATAAGTCCCGCCTGCGGGACCTTTTTTGCTCAACTGAGACATTCATTGCTACTGCAGCCGAGCTATTATTGTAAATCACAAACTCTGTGTTTTAAATTTATTGGTAGACGGTTCGTGACGATTTCTGCCGAATACGTAGTTTCTAAGTGCCACTATTTCCCTGTAGCAAGTCCATTTATCAAGCAACCCCCCACCTAGTCTATACCTACCTATGCGTGACATAGTGGACAATAGCGTCTATGTTATAGTTCATAAATATATTTATTCATCATATAAAATTAGAATAACGTCATAGCAACGAGATAAACCCAACAATAGCCTGATCGTATGCCAGAAAAGCCGTGAAAAGCCCTGCTCACTCAAATGCAAAATAAACTGTGAAAGTACTAGTACCATGTATTCTACTAGCAATATATGCTACTAAATATGAAATAAATATACAATCCTACTATTGGTTTTACACATCGAGATGTTCCTTTCAAAATTCAGTTGTCATTTATTGTCTGGTACAATCGGTTTGAGAAATATACAACACTTTATACCGCTATTACACTATCTGAAACGTCGCCGCGTAATAGCCCATGCCCTGTAAGCCTGTCTCATGCATTACAGTTCACTCTGGTTTAATTGTCGGCTTTTTTATCTAATAGAGTACATTATAACCTTCGCAACGGTATATTCCAAGTCTTTTTGGGTGCTTTGAGCAATTTACTACAGCCCAGCGTAACGGCAGTTTTCGTTTTAACTGTCTAGTATTACGCAAGCACTATAGAATACGCATTATGCAGGGGAATTCCCCTTTTGCGATATGTAAGTATTTTTGCGTCTAAAATACCGTTGGTCTCGCTGGCTACATACGTACGTTCGTGTTTCCACTCGAGCACTGTCTTTCCAATATGTTTGATAGCCCTATTGTTATTTTCGCATTTTGAGTGCATTTCACATACTGTAGTGCAATCGTTAAATGTATTTTTGAAGTAGGCTACCGATGTTCATTGAAGATAGAACATTTGGCAGCATTTTGCAGATGGTGGAAAACTATTTTATGTTCATGTTATCATACATAAGGCCATGTAAAAAAAAAAAAGTTGTTGATCGTCCTTTTTTTTTTTTTTTTAAGTCGTAGGGAGGGCTGTCGTGGATTTTTCCCTTTCAACCCACAGTGAGCAAAGTCTCTCCAAACAGAACCACAACAAAACCATGTAATAGAATAAGAAAAATAATTTCAGTTTATTTGGAGATAAACTCAGAATGAGAGAGAGTCTTACCAGAATCTCTCTAACTTGAAAACAGAATACAGAGGACATTTATACACATCTATTATTGCTTTACTGATTTGCCACAAGGGGCGGTTTCTAAACATACAGAGACAAAGGTATCCATTTCTTGGTGTTTAGTCTTTCGATAACCTCTAACCTTCAAACCAAGTAACGAAAACATCCATCTCACAGACTGCCTGTCTCTGCAGATTGTGAAGGAGAGTTAAAAATTAAAAAGTTTTTATTTATTTATTTATTTTATTTAAGCACCAGGTACAGCGGACCGTAGAGAGAAATAAAGAGGACAGAATATATAGAACATTGCGTCTCTCGACCAAATTGCTTCTGTTTAATTGTAGCCTGTCAACATCAGTTTTGCTCATATTGATTGTAATGTTTCATGTATTTTTGGTCAATAAATGTTCCTTGATTGATTGTATGTTATTGGTTTTATGCTTGTACTACACCATAGACCAGATGTGGCTACAAAACCTTTTTTTACAACAATAAAATACTGTATAGACCAAAGTTCAAGCAATCATAAAACATTTAATAGCCTAGGTCAATATAATTATAAACATGCCCTGTCATGGATAGGCTTTGTTTTGAAATTCATGCTGCACATGTACTCTAACAATTTTGCGTGGTGGTCGATAGAGGGCTAGGCCTAGTGGATCGGATAGGATCTCCTAGTGTGGTGTGAGTACGATTTTCTATCCAAATGGCTTAGAAATAGGATTTCCCCGTGTTTTCAGCAACTTCTGGCCATCGTCACGAAAAAATAAAAGTCGTCGGGGCCTTTTTCGGATGTCGGGCGGGGACGATCAACAACTTTTTCTTTTTTTTTTACATGGCCTAATATAGGCTATGGCGTATACTTGTCTCTTAGGGCATGACAAATGCTCATTCCAATTTACTGTGCGCTGATATGTGGTAGATTAAGGTAAACATTTCCTTGGAGTCATTATGAATAGGAAAATATAAAAGATTAAAAGAATACAGAAAAATGCAATCCCAGGACAAAAGTATACATACTGTAGAGTACAGGGACAAGTGATGTTTTATTGAGGTACAAGAGTGAATGATTAGGCAACATATTTAGGTGTATGTAACACTGTGATATCAATGTTTTTCATCTTAAGCCATCAGAAGGAGCAAATGTATTTCTTTTGTAATGGACAAAACTAATTCATTCATTTTATGACATGTTTTGCATAGGGGTTTTAGACCCATAGATATCTACCCCCCTATACTGATGAAAATATAGTAATTCCCACTTGAAAATTATGCAAAGGTGAGTTTTATGAGCCAAAACTGTTGATTTGTAGTTAAATATATCATAATGTTTTTTTATTTAGAGCAGTGCACAATTTAGCCATTTGGATAGATTTGGAGACACTAATGGACAACAGGGTACACTGCTATATTTTGCATCATAGACTTTTAGTAGATTTAGTAGACACTGCTATATTTTGCATCATAGACTTTTTTAGTAGATATCCTCAGATTTTGCTAAACTTGTGGACATGGAGTTTATGATCCAGGAAATGTATATATATTACCGATTTCACTTATGTAGCTCTCAGCAAAATAAAAATAAAACTATTTTTAAATTTTTTTTTCCAAAGTTTCTTTGCATTTGTGGCACTTTATTTTGAATTAAATTATGAAAATAAACAAATCTAAGTTTGTATTGTAAATGGTACACCTGTCTTCTTTCATTTAAGCCATTTACCAAGTTTATGTGATGCTCACACCTGGAGTTATAAAGCCTTAAACAGAGCACCCCCTAAATAGGTGAAATTTGCCATCTGCGCCAAGGGTTTAATATTGTTAAATTTCTTAACCTTTGCAATAAAAAGGTGTTTCTTAATGTGAAAACAGCATTAAAAGAAGCATAGCATTTGCACAATAGTTTTGCCAAACATTAACATAGCCATTGGTACCAAGCCGGAATTGAACCGCTGACCACATACATGGAAAGCCAATACTGTATCCACTAGGCCAAAGCAGGTTAACAGAAATGAGGAGGCCAAATAAGACTTGTGTGTTGCGGTATCAGATTGTTTTGGCTTACTGACTTCATAATTCAAACAGATAACAGGTAATATTGTGAAATTTCCTAGCCTTTGCAATAAAAAGAACATTCTTACAATGATGTGCACATTGTGTGCCTCAAAAAAAACTTGGGAACAGGTGGGGATCGAACCACCAACCTACTACACGGCAGTCAAATGCCTTAACCACTAAGCTACAGGAACTTTCACAGTTGGTATAGTAGGTAGACGGCCTGTTAAGCAGAGATAGTGTACTTGGCGGATGGCATACCTGCCATCCCAACATTTGTATTTCTTTAGTGCCACCACGCAGATTGATTGGGTTAAAACTGCAGGGCTCAAGTCTTGATCTAACTCTCAATCAACCCACCAAGTTTCAGAACTTTATATCAAACGGTTTTAGAAGTACTAGCATTTGTGCGATAAGCCACGCCCAATGCAAAATTCATTGGCTTCTCATTCGGCCAATTTTTGACATACGCCTTAATAAAGTAATGCATGTATGTAGGGATGCGGCTTGAGTCCCTTGAACATGTTTGGTCCAAATTGGTCTAATTATGTAGGAGGAGTAGCATTTTAAGTGTTTTACAAAAAATTCTAATTAGCGGAAAATCTAAGATGGCAGACTTCATGGTTTCTTGAGGCAAATTTGTTGGGCAGGAGTAGCGGGATGTATCCACCAAATTTTGTGACTGTAGATCAAACGGGGCGTTGGCAGTGGGCGTGTCAATGATTTTTAGTGAATTTTTAAATATTTTCTTATATTTGGATCTCTATAGCGCCACCACATGGCTCGATTGGGTTGAAACTGGAAATCTCACGTCCAGATGTTACTCTTAAAAGACCTTCCAAGTTTCATAACTTTCTGTGAAAGGATTTTGGAATTATTAGCATTTTTGTGATAAGCCACGCCCACTGGATATTTATTGGCTCGTCATTCGGCCATCTTTTAAAATATCAAAATTCTGTATATATGTTTTATGATGCATGGTATAAGGAGTGTGTTTACCACGTTTCATGTAAATTGGTCAAATTTTATAGGAGGAGTAGTATTTTAAGTGTTTTACAAGTAATGATAATTAGCGGAAAATCCAATATAGGCCGTGGGCCGGACCCCAAAATTGTGAATTTCATTGATCTCTGGCTACGTTCTTTTTTACAGTTGACATTTAAAAATTCTTATAAGTACTGTAAGGGTTGTTTCCACCTTAGATTTGTGCACATTTGATGAAGGTATCAATCTAAACTCCTCCATTTTAAACTGGCAAATTTGCACAGCTACTACATCGTACTCGGTAAGAAAAGGGAAAAAAACGAAGAAATTAACATCCGAATGCCGCGTATCCTTGACAACCAGGAAGTAAACATCGCGCAACGCTTCTTTGTGAATGAAACCCAGCTTCCAAAAGACTTAAAATAAGCTTAATATTTTTTTTCCAGACGAACTTGCAACAGCTATACCGTAGGCTACAAATAGTTAATTCCTAACAGTGTGGACTACTTTTGTGTAACCGATTACAGAACATTTAGGCTAATATTGGCTTCCCTCTAGTTCAGTGGCGATTCGACCGTGAGATGAATAACGTTAACGAAGTGGTAACGTTAACGTTAATTCTTGTCTTTCTAATCTAATAGTACAGTTGCAACACGGGTAAATGAATCACATTAAAGCATGCTTGATCTATGATGTTGCAGATGATTGTTCAAATAAAACGTACCTTGCCCGTTATTCTGTTTGTGTGCGTGTCTTTTTCTATAGGCTAGGTAACGGTAACGTTAAACCATACATTGTGCATATACTTAATTTAATTAAAAGAACAAAAACATCAGTACATTTTAAGTTATGGGTAACTAGTTTACCAATAACTTAAAATGTGCTGACATTTTGGTTCTTTTTCGTATCTCTCTCTTTTTCGATATGGCTACTGAACCTCTGGTGGGCTAGCCTACTGTATGCTTCTTCCAGTCACCTAATTTGCATAGACACCCAAACAAAGTAGCATGTCTGGACACCAGCTCAAAAGCCACGTGTGTATGCTAGCAATTTATGCCAATATGAAGTGTTTTATGCATGTTGCTTCTGGTGCAAAAAGCTCAATAACTCCATTTTCAAAAACAAGTTGGGCAAAATTTGTGCAATGTGTCCAGAAATGGGTGAACCTTCACACTGCAGAAAGTGTTATTGCAGAAAAAGCAATAGTGACATTTAATATACCAGTATCGGAAGCAACCGAAGACCAAGATGTGCCAGCTAATGTGGGATTCCACAGAGAATGCTACATGCTATTCACCAACAAAGAGCACATTGCAAGAGCATGTAGGAGAGAAAAGGCAGCCAAAGAAAATTAAGGTTTGTATCAAATGCATTATATTAAATTGAGGTTAAATAAACCTCACACTACCAGTGAATCTGAATTACACATTGTGAATTTCATGCATATATTTTGAACACTTTGTATCTCAACATTTGTATTGAAAAGCTGGACATTAACAGGGGCAAAAAGCATAGATTCAATATGAGATTACAGTGAAAAGTGTAAGGTATATTGGCCAGTATTTATGATCAAATAATGAATTGAACACAAAAAGTCTTTGTTTTTTAGGAATGCTTTATTCAAAGCTAAGACATTCCATGGCATCACATCGCAGCAAACTGTTGAATTGATGAATGCCACATACAGTTAGCACCAAAAGCCATTGGATAATACACTGACCGGCCAAAAAAAAAGTCGCACACTCTAATATTTCGTTGGACCGCCTTTAGTTTTGATTACGGCGCACATTTGTTGTGGCATTGTTTCGACAACCTTATGCAATGTCACAACATTTATTTCCATCCAGAGTAGCATAAGTTTTTGGCTGAGATCTTGTATTGACGACGGGAGAGTCGAACCACTCCGTAAAGTGTTCTCCAGCACATCTGAAAGACTTTCAATAGGGTTAAGGTCAGGAATCTGGTGGCTAATTCATGTGTGAAAATTATTCCTCATGCTCCCTGAACCACTCTTTCACAATTTGAGCCCGATGAATCTTGGCATTGTCATCCTGGCATATGCCCATTGATGGGATAACCTGGTCATTCAGTACATTCAGGTACTTCGCTGACTTCATTTTATTGCTGCATAATGTTGCTGAGCCTAGACCTGACCAACTGAAGCAACCCCAGATCATAACACTGCCTCCAGAGGCTTGTACAGTGGGCACTATGCATGACGGGTGCAATGGCGACTTTTTTTTTGGCCGGGCAGTGTAATATGTGAAGCCTTTAAGATACATTTTCTGATAAAGCATGAAAGATTTTCCACAACACCACTGTAAGAATATTCTATGGGCCAGCAACAACAGTGTCTTATTCAGCAAAAACACAACATTGATTTCCAAGATTAGAAAACCATACTCATAATCCTGTATAGTGATGGGAGTGTCATTTTTAGGGGTGCTTTATTGTCTCTGGTCCTGGTGACTGCCATTAAAAGGGAAATTCTTTTCAAATTCTAAGGAAGAATGACAGGCTATGTTTATGTGACCTGATGTCCCACCAAATGAGCATCTTGCAGCAAGACAATGATGCAACATTTTCAAGCAGGTCTACCTCAGCGGCTAAATAAGTGTTACGGATGTCAACAAGGCAAGGTGGCAAATGTTCCAATCAGGCAAATGTTTGGAGAGAAGTCTTCCTCCAAATAATGACTCCCTTCACTTACACATTCAGCGAGCAAACTACCAGGCTGCTATATACAGGAGAAGTTTACAAAGCCAGCCAGACATCCCTCCAGCAATGCAGCATGGATGGAGAATCGAGGGAAAAATTATTTGCAGTACATTGGATGACACTTCCACCAGCACCAAAAAGTGTCTTGGAGCTTGTGCATTGCCAGTGCAAAGTACTACAATGTGTGCAGGGGAGATGCACATGTAGAAAGCACCAGCTACCATGCACAGACTATGTATAAACTGCTCTAATTCTGCCTAAGGACAATCACACAACATGAGCGCGCAACCATGATACCTGATGCCCGATACCCATCAACATACTGGATGGAGCAGTTAGAGCAGTGATTCTCAACGAGCTGATTAAACATAGAGAATGTGATAAGTATAATTTTACCAAAGTGTAGCTTTACATGACACTGATAAAGATCATTTGATTCAAGTTAATTTTTGTCTGGTGTTAATTCGCTAAATAGTTAGCTATTGGTCATCTAGCCCTGCTGTAGCCTACACCTGTAGCTAACCTTCTTACACAGCTATTATACTGTTTTCACTAACGTTATAACTTCACGGCACATTATATAGCTTGCTTTCATTGTATCACATTTTCATAACAAACAATATTTCAAACAATCATTACAAAACAATTCTTACCTGAACGTTGTTCTTTGTACTTCACACCAAGCCAAATGAGATGTTTACTTCTTGTTCCTGGTTTATCTTCATTGTCCGAAGAACGTGATTGGCTAAGTTGACAAGGTAACAACACGAGCTTTGATTGGTTTTTACTTTGGCACTGGGTTAATTTTTTTGTGATCAGCTAGCGAAATTATATCTACGTTATATTTTTAATGTGCAGCAATTGACGTTGGAAACAATCGATAATGTGTTCATAAACAATTTATATAGACAATGAATAAAAAATGAACCAGTTCCCTGCAGGGGATCTATCAATTCAAAAACTAAAGGAGAAAAACGGACTTGGCCCACCGCCTAATAGGGCTAACTTGATGGATCCTTGAGGCAGATTTCTTTCTTATATTTGGATCTATATAGCACCACCACGTGGCTCGATTGGGTTGAAACTGTAGAGGTCAAGTCCTAATGGTACTCTTAACAGACCTACCAAGTTTCATAGCTTTCTGTCAAATCGTTTTGGAATTATTAGCATTTTTGTGATAAGCCATGCCCAGTGAAAATTCATTGGCTCGTTATTCGGCCATCTTTAAAAATATCAAAATTCTGAACACAAGTTTTATGAGACGTGGTCTAAGGAGTGTGTACAACAAGTTTCATCTCAATTGTTCAAATTTTGTAGGAGGAGTAGCATTTTAAGCGTTTTACAAAAAATGCTAATTAGCAAAAAATCCAATATGGCGGACTTTATGGGTCCTTGAGGCAAATTTGTTCAGAATGAGCAAAGGGACTTGTATATCAAATCTTGTGACTCTAGGTGAAACGGGGCGTCGGCAGTGGGCATGTCAATGTCAAGATTTTGTCACGTGCACTACAGCGCCACCAGGTGTTCAATCTGCATCATAATATAGAGGATCCAAGAGTTTGGCAATCCCAACAAGCTTGCCACGTTTGGTGATTCTAGGCCAAACCAGCTCACGGGAATTTTAGGTGAAAGCTGAGAAAAAAAAAGAATCTGAACAGATACAATTGGGTACCAGCAGCTACGCTGCTCGGTCCCCTAATAATAAAACAGAAGACCGGAGTATGCAATTATCATGCATCTGTTTTATCAGAGCATTATCCTTTACTTTGATAATAGATAGTGCTAATGCAATGGTGTGTATGTTGCTTATGGTGTTCCCCTCTTCTGTCAAGCTTTCCTGTATATAATTGTCCGTCTGCAAAAACTGATTGGCCACTATCAATTTTTTTTTTCCGGAGTTGCTGGAGGCCCAGTTGGAGAGGCCCAGCCCTGTTCCAGTGGCTCCGAGGAGACCATCAATAAAGCCCGTGAGCTTTCGTCCAGTTGGTGTAGATTTTTGTTGGTATGCCACTGGGTTGGATGCAACAGCGCCATGGTACTTCATAGAGTTCTATAGGAAAATGAGTCCGGAGAAATAACCCTTGCAGTGATCCATCCACATCTACTCCATATCTGGCAACAGAGTGATGGTTTGGGGCTCGTTTGATAGCTCAGACCCTTGATAACTTACAGCCATTTAGCCAGCCATGTGTTCCATACTGTACCAGTGTAATTTACAGCTGAATCTAGTCTCACCCCCCAATTTCCATAGAGATCCATTCAAATGCAGAGAGGTTATAGTATCGCTTGTAACAATACCTGAAAATAAGATATCGACAGTTTTTTGATGTTGATGGTCACAGACTTCAGGAAGTATCAGCATGTAAAGGATATGCGACCAAATATGAAATATGATACTTTAAAAATACGTTAAAGCAAAGGGTATGAATACTTATGTAAATGAGAAATTTTATTTTTTTATTTTTAATAAATTTGCAAAAATCTCAAAAAAACTTTTTTCACATTGTCATTATGGGGTGTTGTGTGTAGAATTTTGAGGGAAAAAATGAATTTAATCAATTTTGGAATAAGGCTGTAACAGAACAAAATGTGGAAAAAGTGAAGCGCTGTGAATACTTTCCGGATGCACTGTATATATATATATATACCAACCACCTGAAGGCAATTTCCTAAAGCTAAATTAACCAATTTAAGGGAAGTAGAAACTTCTAGGCTACCCTTATCGGTGTGAATGAATCCTCGCTTGTTGCTGGGAATTACAAATTTTTATTTTGGCAATAAGCCACGCAAACAGCCATGTTCCTATGTTTCTAAATAGAAATAATTTCATCAACGTTGGGACGAATGTAACGTTCGTAAGTGGCGAATGACCAACGCCCCATGGCTTTTATTGTGCACGTAGGGGGCGATCAAAACCCCCCCAAAAACCATGCGCCGAGCTGCTAGTACGTGGTCTCCGGCTAACGTGATGACTAATGACCTTTCGCTTTTCATCTAGTCGGTCAGAGTAGCGAGGGGTTTGCCATGGGCTCCGAGGCATTTCTTAACTTGTTGTGGCTTCACAGGTAAGGCACTGCGGCCAATTTGCTGCGGCTACTACCAGCTCCATAGCTGTGGAATTTCTCAACCACGTACGAAAAATATTTCAAATTTTATTTTTATTTATATATTTATTTTAATTTATTTTTTATGTTAACGGCAATATGAGTGGAGTTCCTTTCGTTGGGAAAACTGCTTTGAGCACAAATTATAGATATCAGTAGAGGGTGACATCTGGTACAGAGGTTTGAGAACATGGCTGCGGGGAACCGAAGCTGCCCCTGAACGACGCATCACGCCCAAGGGGCCAAGACTGGGCTTTCGTTTTGAAGCTCACTTCCTGGTTGGGCTGGGTGCGGCAATTGTGCCGTTGCTCACTAGCGCCACTGCGATTGGCTCCAGTATAGGTCTTTCACCATGTCAGTCAATGGCAGCAATGTGGTCAAAATACTCAGTCAATAAATTTCTCCCACGAAAAATGTAATTGCAATATGTGCCTTTTCTTCATCTAATGCCTCTGCATGTGCTGATGTTTTTTTAAATATTGTGTTGTTTGGACAGGGTATTAACATTTGTTCAGGACCAATCCGAGGGACAGGTTGAGTCCTCTTCGGCTCCACGGAGCAGATGCAGTTTGTACAAACCGGCGGAGAAAAATGCATCCGGAGCTTCAATTAGGTTATTAGAGGTCGTGGGAAGGCAATGGATGATGTCACAGTGGCTTTGTCCATATTTTTATACAGTCTATGATCACGCCTAGCCAGCACGATGTCACCAATCCTAGAAGGCTCAGGTCAAGATTTTAGATATATGAGAAGATAGGCAACTGGTGCTTTTCCTTCCATTGGATTATTTATTTATTTATTTGGTCCGCACAAGAGGAAGTGGTCAGGCATGCGCAGTAGTGTTTTCAGTTAGCTTAGCAACTAAGGTTAGCTAGCCGGACTTAAATTGGTTTTCGTTGGATAGTCAAAATCATTACGGGCTGTAAGTAGTAGTACTGGGTATTCCAGCCCCGAAATTGGACCTCTTGCTCCGCCTACCCACTTTGCTCAGATCCTTACTTGCCCCCGCCGAAGGTCCCTAATGTAAAGTATATAAACTTGCTGGAATAGGCTACAACACTTAAATTCAACCTGAAAACTAGTAGCTAGCTATCCGAGTAGGCTACGCAGATGCAGTAGGCCTACGAGCAGTGGCGGACTAAGGCTGTTTGAAGGGCAGGGGCGAAAAGAAAAAAAGGGCACCTACTGCACGACATGGGGCCCCATCAACGCCCAAAAAGTATCGCTATGATGCGTTATGTGTGCTGAAATAGTCTTCGTCCTTGATTAACATTATGTAGGCAATCCAGAAAGGGCACCCTTTGGGACACTTATGTAGTGGCAGCATAGAGGGCACTTAATCACAGCACTGTTTACCTTTGGAAGGGCATCCATAGGGATTGTCAAGTTTAGACAATTGGAAGGGCACCAATAGGGCACTGCATCACATTTTATCCACTAATAGAGCACTCATTAAGACATGTTATTATATTTTCTTGCTATGTTTTCCTATGTGAAGGGCAGCCAATAGGGCACATACTCTCGTTTTCGCCACTCAAGAGGGCACTTAAGCGCGACGTTTTCAACCGGGGGAGTCCGCCAGTGCCTACGAGCGCAATTATGTCCCGATGAATGAAAAATACCATGCAGGATACAGATCGGCCAACGCAATAATGTGTAAGATATAGAATGTACAATTACTTACCCGGTCGGTAGGCCTAGTCTTCACATCATTTACATTACATTACATTACATTACATTCATTTAGCAGACGCTTTTATCCAAAGCGACGTACAATAAGTGCATACAGAGACATCATCAAGATCACTACAGAACAGACAAGACAAAGCACATCCTTCCCATAATGTAGCAGCTATCCCTAGTAATGAACGTTGACTGTAGTTCACAGTAAGCTGTGGGTAAATCAGCAATACTACACTTCTATTCTAGATACTATTAAAAACTATAATAAACAGACAGGAAAACACAGGGAACTGATATTCCTAGGTTAGAATATCAGTCTGAAGAGGTGTGTCTTCAACGATTACTCACGCTGAACTAGTTACGATAATAGTTGGAGCAGCAGTGCGTTAAGACGTGAACTATGTAGACTAATCATTATGTTACAATTTATATTATTTAAATTTTTTATAATTTATTTATTTTTTGTCTCAGCTTACGTATCAGCATCCGTGAACGGCCACGAACCTCTCGTATCAGAAGCCAGCTCAACGAAGCGCCTAGTCGGACCGCATCCACAATGCATAAAGATCTCAGTCCGCAGGCTCCATTGGGTACCGTTGTGTAATAGACTGTATGTGCTTCGCGGGGCTGGTTAATTATTTCATAATTATTTCTGCTGTTTTCCCCCATTTAAAAATACATTCATTTTATTCAGGTTCCCATTGGGTCTTTGAGAAATCGCAAAGAAATTCAAGGTTTTATAAGAAGCTATTCTATACCTCACTGTACCATTCGCTGAATTAGCAAAATATCTTCAATTTATCGGGACAACTTTATGCCAAAAAATCCTCAAATGCTATTTGATGTATGCCGTCAGAGCTACCCACGCTCTGTGATAATTGTAATCTAAACATAACGCTTTCAGAAGAAAGTCGTTTTCAAAGAGAATGTCGCTTATTCAGTCCAAATAAGCAATACTTTAAAAGCACAGGTGTACTAAAATAAGACTAGCCCCTCCCTGACCCAAATCTTCTCACTCACAAACATCCACTGATGCGGTAACGTTACTTTATCATCGACCGAGGCATACGTTGCATTGCATTGCTGAGGTAAAATGGGAAGTGGGGGAGTAATAATCAAGCACAAACATATTTGAAATGTGACCGTAATGTTAACATTATATGAAACATTGCTCAACATGTTCGGTAACTTTGTTGTTCGCGAGCTAGTCGTAGCTCGCATACGACGTGATTAGCCTCGTTATGAAACTTGAGGCCACGGTGTGATAAACTGATGCTAACGTAGCAAATAATTCCTATTATTGCAGCCAGTCACCCGACCAGCCATGCAGGTAGATACTAGTCATCATGATGTCCGATGACGATGAGGATACTGACACGGAGAGAGAGAGCAGCAGACCTAACGTTACTAAAAAGAAGCGAGTGTATGCGCCCCAGAAGTTCCTAGCTAAATATCAGGAGCAATGGCCGTGTCTCCGCCCCTCAAAAATGCCTCACCATGCATTTTGCACATTGTGCCAGCCACCAAGGAGCTTCAGGTAATAATTCAGCTAAAACCTACATACATTCCTAGATAGTTTGGCAATTGAATACCATTTTTTAAATTATATGATATGTGTGCTTATATATATGGAGGATTATTCAGCCCAAAATGAAAATGGAGGATTATTCAGCCCAAAATTAAGCAAGCAGGGTGGGTCTCATACAGGTTTAGTGCAGTAGCACTTAATGAACCCTACGTGGAGCAGTGTTTACTACAGGATTTTCTGAGACTGTGGTGGGTGGACCTCGGACCCTCTAGGGGGGTCCGGGGGCATGCTCCCCCGGAAGAAAATTTTGTACATTTTAAAGTTAAATGCATCAATCTAGTGCACTTTCAGAGCAAAATTAAGAGGCTAGATCTATGAAGAACTTTGTGCTCTTGTAAACAATTTTTTGCTCTAGTAAACAATTTAATCATAAACACATTGGTTGTATAGATATGAATGGTGATGACACGGCAAAAAAATCACACCCCCAAAGCGTTTAACGCGGTTCACAATGGTCAAAACACAAAATAGACTAGAGCATACATTTGAGCCATCAAAGAAATGAAGCAAAAGTGGTCACCTGTGTTGAACTGGTTTATTTTTAAGAAAATAAAAAATATACTAGATGACGAGGGCACACACATCATATGTGAAAATAAGTGACCCTTTGCTGTCTTAATACAGACTTATTATCTATTATAGGTAGAGGACATGGTATTGATAATTCTTCCTACATCCCTATTGGCAAACTTTGCACCCTGAATTTGGACATTTAATTTTCCTGGGCTTTGAGAAAAACAGTTCTAATGCCCTTCTGTAATTTAATTCCTCTGGGCTCAGCCCATTGATGGAGACCCTCAGGCAGGAAGCCAGGTGCTCCCCTTGCAGCCTGTTACGAAGGTCTGATCTGACCTGACCTGAAAATGAAGGTAACTACAATTAGTCAAATGAATGAAAATAAAAGGTGCATTTGGAGCACACTGTTGGTACTCTTCTTCTAGTTAAGAAGATTATGCAGTTTATCATGTAAGTGCGATGTGTTAAAAGTTTGGCACACATCTCGGCAACTTCAGTCATACTGCCATGCCCCCCGTCCTTACCCTGTTCATTGTGGAGAAGTCTCACAGTTGACACTTGACACCGGAATGACAAGTGCAACTGCTGCCAAACGGCTGAGTAATGGGTAGATCTGTCCCCATTCGTCGCACTCACTGTCTAGCAGGGTCATTATTTCGGCTTGGTTCTTGTCCTAAGGAAATCATTTTAAATGGATGATAATTAAAATTATTTAAATTAAACAAGGTGTGTCTGCAGGTTAAATTGAATAATTTTTAAGACTTTTTTAAAGACCAAATTTGAGACAGTACTAGGATTTGCTTGGATTTCTCTTTACAGGTAAGTATGACGGGTAAGTGTAAAGTGAGTTGGGTTTATTTACAATAGGAAATTTCCCAACAGGTAAGTATAAAGGTAAGTGTATTAGGTTCAGCGTAGAGATAAGCATTAGGTAGATTTGTAGGCTATCAAAACGTTTGATCCTGCTGCAGAAGAATGACTAATTCTGACAAAAAGATAAATGAATACATAAAATGAGATATAATGTTTATATTGAGGATCACGGTGCAATATCTCAGTATCATTCACCCACCTTGAATGCCCCTCCTCCAAGCATGTGCTCCTTGAAGGACTGCCAGTCCTGGAGTATCAAGGTCTCCTTCCCAGGGAGAAACCTTTTTGCCAGGGTCTGAAGGTGGGAGTTGTTCTGATCATCACCTAGCGCAGCTGCCTGTGGTCCCAAAACGCTGAAGGCCCCAATTATATTCAGATTCTGGAACCTGCTTTCTAGGTGGTGTATCAGGCCACTGATGTAAGGACTGGCAACCTACAATTAGCAGAAAAGAAAAATTAAACCCCCAAACTCTTCAAACAGCAGAGAATCTAAGGCACTCTTCCAATGAATTAAAATGCCTTCATTAAAAATGGCATGTTCAAACGAACAAGTTTAAAACCAGACTCCGATGCGAAACACTAGAGTTTGGCATTGTATTCACTACTCCCTTACGAAGGCATGATGGCCGAAGTCTAGTTTTAACATGCCATTTCAATGAAGGCATTTTAATTCATTGGAAGAGTGCCTTGGATTCTCCTTTGCTGTTTGAAACTATGGAACCCCAAACCAAAGAGCACCTTCAATCTAAGACCCAACACACTTTTATATTCTAATCTGGGGGGGGGGGGGGGGGGGGGGAGAAAAAAACATTTACCTCTCTCACAAATCTTGTCTACTGCTCCTCCCGTGGCAGGTCCTCAACACCCTGTCCTCTCCTCCTCATAATGGATGGTGAAGGCTCCAAGTCCAAGGGGGTCATCAAGGTCTTGGTGGAGACGGGACAGGAAGGACCCAGGGAGTGGAGTCTCACCTGCATCCTTGATGCGTCTGAGGGTCTCAATCGTGATGGGAACCTAAAGTTAAAGAGATGTTAGTGTTTTGACAGCCGTGCAAGATGTGGCAATATGTCAGCCTGGAGGTACACCAATGCCACAAACAGGTGTACAGGCCCTTGGCTACCGGGCATCGTTTAAGCTCTGCCTCCTCTGCCAATGTGGCAAGCACAGCTGTGAGATTTCTTTGGAGTATCTCAATGGCGAGGTGCTGAGATAGCCACCTTGTGTCTTTTACCTCCTGGAAATAATAAACCAGTGTTATGTTAGTATAGACTTACAGTACTGGTTAGTACTGAGTAGATGGGAAATACCAACTGTGAATGATAGTATATGTAATAAATAATATACCTTCATCTTCAAGTCAGACAGTCCCAGGGTGGTAGCTGCTGCCTTCAGTGCTGCAGTCCGGTTTGCACTGTGATGGAAGTACAAGTGTAGTTCCTGGAGGTGGTCCCGGAAGGTCGCCATGTATTTCACATCATTTGATGCATCCTTACAGGCCAGGGCAAGGCGGTGGGCGGCACAAGCCACAGCAACGATCATGGGGAAGCTGTCGGTCAGCTGCTTAGCAACCCCATTTACACGCCCTGTGTTTACATGTCAAATAACACAAGGCAAATGGCATATACATTTCTTTCTTAAAAACACACTAACATGGAATAGTAAAATGATCATACCCGTCATAACCGCTGCCCCATCAGTGCCAAGCCCACAGAGTTTCTCTGTTGGTACCTGCTTGTTCTGCAGGACAGCTTTCACAGCAGTGACAATGGTGTCAGCCTTGCCATCACTGACAGTCACAATGTCGAGGAACTGGTTAAAAACCAGTCCTTCTTCGTCCAGGTATCTGAATTAAACAAAAACAGAATTAAGTATAGCATGATAAGGGGTTGATAAAGATCAACCGACTCACTCACTGACCAACTCACTCACTCAGTAAACCTTGTGACCGACCAACTCACTCACTCAGTAAACTTTGCTTCTTATAGGGCGGACCACGCCACGAGCGGGGTCCGCCAAATATATGGTCATACCTGACGTGCAGATCAAGCTGACGAAGCAGGGAAACATCTGTGCTTTCATCAAGCCCAAGGCTGATGGCTTGGGATGCTCTCATCTGCTCTATGAGAGGCTCCTCAATGACCTTGGAAACAATTTCTAGCATCTCATCAATTATGCGATGAGAGCGGTAGTTGTTCCTGCGATCAACCTTGAAATCAGAAAATGAAAAAATGCTATTTTTTTCACTGGGAAAGAAGTACGAGTTTTACATCAATGTATAAGGGCTGAACGAATTCAAGTTTGTAATATTTGCACAAGTATTTACTTTAAGCTTGAGGAAATAGTCACAGCCCAGGAGCTGGGCCAAGCTTAGCAGCTTTCCGTAGTTGGTATGGTGGGCTATCTCATTTTTGACCAACCAATACAGGCACTTGAACCCCCCAATTACAGCTTCATGCTCCATAATGATGACAGGCTCGAAGGCATTCATGACAGAGTATCCTGCATTAAAAAAAAAAAGATTAAGTGACAACTAATTCTAGCCTCCCTGAACACTACCCATTCAACCGCATCTGGAACTTTTGGGATTGTGATTTGAATGGGTTGATGTGACTGGAGTAACGCTTAGAAATTACCTGATGCAAGTGATGTATGGCATTTAATGCTCTGTTGGTGGTGCTCAGTATTGATATGGTGCTCCAGATAATCCTTTCTGTAATGGACAGCCCCAACCTCCACAAAGGGTCTCATTTTAGGACCATTTTTTACAGGAGGCCTGTGCTGCCTGCAAGCACGACAAAACATCCCTAAAAAGTACAAGAACAATCCATTAAGTTTGCTAACCACTGCAATAATTATATTCATAATGGGGCATTCTTTGTAAATTTGGACCCTTTCTCCGACTTGACCTCTCAGATCTTTAAAATTTTTTACATCCATAATCTACCCTACATTATTAATTAAAAATTCAAATTAAGAATTATCTCAGAACTGCTTTTTTATTTTGCTTAATTTTTCATATGTTGTTCTATACAGTCTGATGTACACACATTTGAAAGATCTGAGAGGTCAAGTTTGAAAAAGGGCCCAAATTCACATGGAATGCCCCTACTACCAAATGCAAATATTACCATGTGGAGTGACATAAAGCCAGTGTTTAAACTGGGGCAATTGCAGCCATTCAGGATTCCACCCTGATTTCCGGTGTTTGTCTACACCTAGATGGCATAAACAAAATAAATATTTCCCACATACACCAACAACTACTGAAACTACTCTGACCTACTGCCCCTTTCTCTGCTGTCAAACTCACCTGATGTCCCTCCCTCAGGGGAGGCTGTCTCCCCTGCTGCCCCTATCTCTGGGGGAACTACCTGCTCTGCTGCCCCTCTCTGACTGTCTGTCCCTCTATGAGAGTCAGCTGAGGCTATCTCTCCTGCTGCCCCTGCTGTCTCTTCTGCTACTTGGAGAAGCTTTCTCTTCTGCTACATAGAAACAAGTAACGTTAAAATTCCACTGTTACTCCAGTTTATTTCTTGACAAAAGCCTATGAATAATCTGTTTGGCTATTGACTTGCCATCTAACTATGCTAGCTATCTTGGCTAGCTACCTCTGTAGCTGTTTCTTCCTCATCTGGTGGTGGATTTCTCTCTCTTCTTGAAATATTTAAAAATGCTCATGATCTGAAAATCAAGGGTACAAACATTAAGCTTAAAACAGTAGCGTTACTTCAACTTGATTTAACATTACAAATAGCCTAACGTTACATGATGAGCCAACTTGCTCCTCAGATGCTGAAAATAATTTAACGTTAGCGATACCCGTAACGTTAGCTAGGCTGTTACACTGAGTGCGTTTACATGCACACTAATACGCCGATCATAACCCGATAATGGTAATAATGCGATTATTAAATTTTGTATTATTGGCATAAACCGACAATTCCCAATAATCTGGTTTCTCATGGTCATGTAAACGCACTCACGTTACAACTGTGTAACTATTTCTCCATCTTGCTAACGTCAGGTCGTCAGCTATCTAGCTAGGGTATCGTTCATGTTAGTTAACGTTAGCTAGCTAGCTAGTAGTTACGTTGTCAGAGCCGCTGATAATAACGTTAACGTTAGATAATAACGTTAGCTAGCTAGATATAACATTACATACGTTATACATTGTTTTTCACGATAGGCAGCCTGATATGTCAGTCATAAGCGAGGAGACTGACAGCTAACGTCGTTAGCTAACGTGAACGTTACCTAACTTAGCTAACGTTAGACTAACATTAATTATCAATGATAACTTCTGAAGTAACGTTATATGTTTGCTGTCGTACATTGATAATGATAAAATTGTGTTTGGACTAGTAGATAACTGCAGTGGATACTATAACGTTAGTTAACGTTACTTACCTCAAACGATGTGTCCTCAAAATGCCAGTTGGTGTCAGCAACGTAAAGTTGGTTTTATATTGGATATTCGTTTTTCAAATTTCAATAGCTAATGACAGAAGGATGTAGGTGCATTTTAATTTACACATTTGTTATCAGTGTAGAACAAAGATACTTTTACAAGCTTTTTTTTCATATTTCAGGGAAAAAAATGTCAATGTTGAGCCTATAAAAACACTTGAATTTCAATAGTTCCAATGCCATTTGAATTAGATGTGTCAAACCAACTTTAATCTCTTTGGAGACATTATTGCTCAAATTTGCAACTGATTATTTTTCAAATTTTATTTTTGTAGATTTTAAATGAATTTTCTTTCAAAATAAAACGGCTAAAATTTCAATAGCTTCTGTGACATATGAAGAAGACACCTCAAACCAAGTTTAATGTTGCCACAGACATTATAGCTCAAATTTACAACTAGGCTAATGATTTTTCAAATGTTTTTTTTGTAAATTTTTTATGAATTTTTTTTTTTTTTTTTTTAAACGCTAATATTTCAATAGCTTCTGTGACATGTGACTACGACGTCTCAAACCAACTTTAATGTTGTCAGAGACTAGAGCCGATTTACATCATATCTGCGTCGGACTGCATCGGAAACTGTCCGAGATGGCAAAAAAATCGGTGCTGCGTGAACTAAGAAATGACAACAGGAGGTTAAGCAGGCGCCTTAGCAGCAGTGCAGCAGCTCTCTCACGCTACTTTCACATCGGGCGCGCATGAGCGCCAGTTTGCCGCTATGGTCAGCGCAAGCAGAGAGCGAAGCGGCAAAAGCAATCCGTATCCGGGACAGGTATTTTAAAAGCGACTTCATACCAGTAATTTTACAAGAATCTTTGTCATGTACGTGAGTTTGGAGCAACGAAAGGCCCTCGCCCCTTTATATATCGGTCCCTCAAGTTTTTCCACCTTTTCCTGCATTGTTCCTCTACACATGCACAAAATCCGGTTATTATTTACATGTGATTTAATTTCATTCAGTATTGCCCACAACATTAACGTGATTCACATTGAACCAGGACAGAGAGAGAGCTGGTCACTCGTTTTCAGGGTCTCTGCTCTTCTCCACTTTTTCTAATTGCTTTCGAACATGAAATGTATACCGTTCTAAACAAAGAAAAAACACTTATCTGCTGACCGTATATATAGAATGCTATCCTGGCTATCGATAGTTAACGTAGCGAGCTAGCGCAGCCTGGTAATAATCTGGTAGATATCAATGTAGTAGTGCTTATTTGTTACAAACCTGGTATCCACAATTGGAAACTTATGTTTCGCCAAGCAGTTTTTTTTATTTACATTACGGTAGTCCCGCAAGTTCGACTGGTATAACTCGGGGAATTCGGTCACGCACATAATCAATTTCTCATCCATTTTGTTCGCAAAGTTGGTCCGTTCAGTACCGCCCACTCTCTAGCTATTGCCTGCGCTTTGAAAGGTCAGCGACTGTAGGGGTCAAAGTTGAATTTGGTTGAACTTTGAGCGCAGTGGAGATGCGCTGCGCTCACCGCTTACCAGAGCACAAAGCGGAAAACGACTCTCCATTGATATCAACGGCACTTGCCGCCTATGCGCGGCCAATGTGAAAGCAGCGTCAGGCGCCTTCATCAACATCGCCGCGCCTTCAAACAAACCAACAACAGCATTGGTTAGAGTGCTATGAGAGAGAGGTGTTTCGTCATGACACACGCGGATCATTTCACAATATCGCCACCTATCTCGGCGTATTGATTCTACTCTAAAAAAAAAATCTTAATGAAATTTACCCCTCCCTAAGTGTTCAAACACAGGGATAAGGGTTATTTATTAAATCCTACAACGTAATAGCATTATTTTCCTCTTTCCCTTTTCTGTTCTCTTTTCTATTTTTACAATGAATATTTATTCAGTTTTTTCTTATTATTGCTTTATTTTAAAATATATTTTTTATATAATACAATCCTTTATTGTTCTTCAATTAATGTGATTTTGTTTTGTAAAGTGAGCTTCTAGCATAAGCCCTGTAGGGTTTCCAACCTATCTGGCATATTTCTGTAAATTACTTTGACTTGCATTGTTCTTTATTCATGCAAATACATAAATAAATATGTGTTTTGAGTGTGTGGGATTGACTAACATAAGGTCGCTACTCTGGTTATTATATACTGTACCGTACATGTACTTTATTGAAGTACGAATGCGGAAAGTACAATATTGGTAATGCTAAATAAACGAATGAAGTTGCCAATTCTCATTCTTGACTGCTTCTGTAATCCATTTGCCTTGAGATAAATTAGGAAAAAACTTTTACCTCTAACAGTAAGCCTATATGAGGCCTATATAAAATCTGTTGACTGAACCAAAAAGTGTATGAAGAAATAATAACAAAAAAAGGCCTGTACAAAAAAACTATGTTTTATTCAATACTTTATTCAACTATATTTGTAATTATACCATATTCTATAGAAAAGTAAAGATTCAGCTTCATTATACGGAGTGGTTTGTTTTTGCAACAGCTTGTTTAAGTGTAAAATCCTAATTGGACTCTTGTTCAAAAAAATGTCCTCTCCAGAACATTTGGTGTGACCATATAGAACATTAAGGTAACACCACCAAATGATAACTCATTAATTCATTTCAAAGTATTTGGATGTCTTTTGATGGGGAAAAAACTGTTACCTAATCAATATTTCTCTTTACCATCCTTGTTATCAGTAAGACACCTTGTCAAGATCTGAAGGTATGACCTGCTGTCCGTCATTGTGTTGAGAAGTGGAGTTTTCCCTATATCCAGATGGGACAGTGTATCGCCAGACCTCTGCATGTCACCAGACCTTGCCAGACCTCTGCACACCTCATCCACTTCTTACAGGAGTCCCGAAGGGATCTGTACTGGGTCCTCTGCTGTTCTCCATTTATACTAAGTCTCTTGGTTTGGTTATTAATTCACATGGCTTCTCTTACCATAGTTATGCTGATGACACTCAACTCTTCCTCTCCTTCCCTCCCTCTACCCCACAGGTAAAGGAAAGGATATCTGCTTGCCTGGCTGACATCTCTGAGTGGATGTCTAGCCATCACCTGAAGCTCAACCTCGACAAGACTGAGCTGCTCTTCATGCCATACAAGACCTGCCTGCTCCTAGACCTGTCCATCACCGTCGACGGAACCATGGTGACCGCCTCCCGCTCTGCAAGGAAGCTGGGGGTGGTCCTGGACGATCAGCTGGACTTCAAAGAACACATCAGGGCAACGGCACGGTCCTGCAGGTTCCTCCTGTACAATATCAGGAGAATTCGGCCGTACCTGACCACTTACTCCGCCCAGCTTCTTGTCCAGACCATGGTCACCTCACGTCTGGACTACTGCAACTCCCTTCTTGCAAGCCTACCAGCCTGCGCCATTCTGCCCCTACAACTGGTCCAGAATGCGGCTGCTCGGCTTGTGTTCAACCTCCCGAAGTTTTCGCACGTCACCCCCCTGCTGAGGTCACTCCACTGGCTGCCGGTCGTGGCCAGGATCAGGTTCAAAGTTCTGAGCCTGGCCTACACTGCAGCCAAAAGGTCAGGCCCCTCCTACCTACAGGACTTAATCCAGCACTACGCCCCTGCTCGACCACTTCGCTCTGCTGCTGCAGGGCGACTTGCGCTTCCCTCCCTCCGCGTTAAAGGCTCCTGCTTGTCCCGACTGCGGAGCTTTTCCACCCTAGCTCCCCAGTGGTGGAACAAACTCCCCACTCTGCTGCGCTCAGCTGAAACACTGTCTGCATTTCGTCGTGGTCTGAAAACGCACTTTTTCAGACTCTACCTCGACTAAAACTATACCTATATAGGGCCATTCTATAGTCTTCGCTTCCTGTTTTCTATTTAACTTGTGTTTTTGGTTATTCTATAGTTCAGAATGTATAGATAACTGTGTACTTCTCATGTTTATTACGAGGGATAGCTCCTACGCTGTGAGAAAGCTGTGCTTTGTCGGATTTGCTTTGTAGTCGCGTCAATGACCTTCAATATGCACTTATTGTACGTCGCTTTGGATAAAAGCGTCTGCCAAATGATTGTAATGTAATGTAATGTAATGCATGTCACATGCCAGCAGAGAGAACCATATAAAACAACACAATGCCATAATAAGATGAAGGGTATTAACAATGAAACAATATTAAGCAACACAACCTGCGTACAATGCTGTACATCCATCTTACAAATTGTTGTAAGATTAATGATTGAGATTAAAGATCTAACACTGTTATTATGGCTATGGGTTGATTAGATGTGGGTGGTCTGGTCTCCAGAATAAAACAGATAAATTATACCAGCAATTAAGCAAAGAGAACATTTTCAGAATATTTATTTCACACAATATGGTGACATTCACAAAAGGTAAATAAATTGTAGAACTATTCCCCTCCACCACCATTCAAGCCACAATGACACAGGGTTCTTTCTGTCATTTTGTATGTTTATTGTCAAATCAGAAATATATGAACAATGATTGGTGACAGGTAAAAGGAAGATGGCATGTTGATATTGGTATACATCTTATGCAAATACAATTCTATTTATCCATACATTACCATAACTAGCAAGGAAAATGCCATCTTTCTTGACATTGTTCCCTCAAAACACATAATGACTCCCAGTATCCCAATGTCCCTATATGTACTATATTAGTTATTCATTCATACAAACTCAATTTATCTTGTTAAAGACATTGGATGGCATTCAATAAGTTCTTTGTCAGGGTCCAAAGGGACCACCTGCTGTCATGTAATTTGAATAAATCATGAACACTGACATTATGAGTAGCTGAATCATGTATGCCATGTATAATGTTTTAGTGTGAAAAGAAATCTCAACAGACTGGTCAAGTAAAGGATATATACAGTGAACAGTTAATATTTTTTCCCCCCTGTGTTTTGGCTCTGTACTCCAGCACTTTGGATGTGAAATGATACAATGAATTAGAGGCTAAAGTACGGACTGTAAGCTTTAATTTGAGGGCTGAAGAAGGCTGCAGTACAGGCCTGGCTTAGCATCACCAGTGAGGATACAGAGCATCTGATGATTTCTACAGCTTGCAGACTTCAGGCAGTCCTTGCACGCAAAGGATATGCAACCAAGTATTATTATTTCATAGCAACATAATTAATGATTAGGATTAATACACTTTTCCTTTATGTCACAAGGAATATCTTCAATGCATTAACATTAACTCTAAAGAAGTCCCATGAAAGAGACATTTCTCAATTATATTGGTACAGATATTCTGCAATAAAATATTATTTAGAACCACCACTCAAAAGTCTATGAAAACATGCATGTAAGTTATGATACTTAACATAGCTACATAGATTCTCACATTACAATGTATGGCTACCGATGGCTATGATGTCTTCTGGGTTTAGATTAACTAAACTTACATGTCTACCATGTTTGCTAGTCTAAACAGAGATGACAGGTGTAGTTTATGCCATTTCATAAATTGACAGACAAGAAACAACTGAATATGACCAATAGAACATAAGCAGCCTAATGTTTACAGGTATGTTACCATAACAGATGACAGCTTAGCTAAATGATTTAGTTAATCGATAATGAAACGGCACCCAGCGCTTTAATTACAATGGCAATTATACATATTTATTCAAGAACTTTAATTGCAGTTTCACTGTGGAACAATTCGGCGCCTAGCCAAAGTCGCATAGCAAAAGATAAATATTGACTACCCTAACAATACAAGTCATTAAATAATGCAAGTCAGTATTAAAACAACCTTAATTCGTTCTCCTCCATTTCTTCAAGATTTTGAAGTAAAAAGGACATCTCTGTCGCCTCCAAGTCCTCCGCAACAACAAACAACACGGCTAACTCCATATTGTTTTTCTCCCTGCCGGTTTCAGAAACGTCCGAAACTGTCCCAGTTCGATCTGCTCAGGCGTTTGTCATTTCCGCCTGAGGCAGGCGAGCCGACTGCTCACCGCTGTCTACTCGAACACGCCCATTATTTCTCCAATTTACAAGCAATATTTTTTCCAATTTTATTCAAAATAAAAACACTAAAATTTCAATAGCTTCTGTGGCATATGATGAAGATGCCTCAAACCACATGAAGATGCCTCAAACCACAGTACAACTACAGTGCCACCCATGCAGTAATAATGATAGCATGCTAACTGCTGATTATAAAAGAACAGCATTAAGCTGGGCTCAAAAAAGACATAAAGGGCTCTATTTTAATAAACCAAACGCAATGGTGAACGCAAGAGTAATCGCTTGGCGGTATCGCTCTGAGGGCGTGTCGGCGAGAAATTTGGTAATTTCATGACGGCAATCTTGGCGCACCTTATGGCGGTATTGCTAAAAGGCTGGGTTTAAATGTCCAAGGTGTGTCTCTATGGTAGCCAATCAAATTGTTGTTCTCATGCTTTAAAAAAAAGCCAGTTGGAACGCAATCGCTCCATGCAATTTCATAATGAGCAACCCAAACGCACTGGACCGTCAACGACAAGAGCGATTTTCCGCACAGGAATCAGACATACTTGCAACAGAAGTACAGGCTAGGACTGTAGTAATTTATGGATCACAATCCACACCACCTCGTCTCCCAGAAGTTCGGAAGGCACGGGAGGAGGTGGCGAATGCATTAATTAGCCTACATTAGGTGATGTAGGCATAATTATGATTCAAATGGTAGGCTTATGATTCAACTGTGTCAATGTGTAATTTATATATTATAGGCTATTGGCCTACATGATCGCAAGTTTCTTGTAAGCTGTCCTGTTTTATTCTAGTATTTATTCTAGTTTAAATTAAAATTAATTAATTAATAATAATTATAGGCTATTTGTTCATTAAATGGAAGTGTAATGTTGGCATCACCTATAGACACTACATAGAACTACATGACGAATAAGTTGCCAAATTGCCAGAGTCTATTGCGTTCCCGCTAAGAGGTGGTTCCAGCTGATCATAACGCAATGGGTTTTCGTTGGTTCAAATTGTCACTGAGCCGAAAGTATTTTAGAACACGCCCCAGACAGCGCCACCCATCCCACTGCAGCGCAAGCGAAAGGATGTTATGTTGAGAATTTGTTGATCCTAGCGGTATTGCTGAGAAACGCCATAGCGCCAGTTTTAAGACGTTGATGCTGTCAACAAGCTTGCGTTTGACTATACCGTCCCCTTGCGCTGGTTTGAAAATAGAGCCCTATAGCTCAAATCTACAAATTTTTTTTCAAAATGTTTTTTTTTTTTTAAATTTTCCCTTTGTATATTTTAAAGGAATTTTTCTTCAAAATACACTAAAATGTCAATAGTTTCTGTGTCATGTGACCAAGACACCTCAAAGCAAATTGACTGTTGTCAGAGATCGTATAGCTCAAATTTACAACTGATTATTTCTCAAATATTACTTTTTTTAATTTTTAATAAATTTTTCTCCAAAAAGAAAATACTAATATTTCAATAGCTTTTGTGACAAGTGACTAAGATGCCTCAAACCAACTTTAATGTTGTCAGAGACAGTATAGCTCAAATCTACAACTGATTATTCTTCAAATTTTCCCTTTGTATATTTTAAAGAAATTTTTCTTCAAAATAAATACACTAAAATGTCAATAGTTTCTGTGTCATGTGACCAAGACACCTCCAAGCAAATTGACTGTTGTCAGAGATCGTATAGCTCAAATTTACAACTGATTATTTCTCAAATATTACTTTTTTTAATTTTTAATAAATTTTTCTCCAAAAAGAAAATACTAATATTTCAATAGCTTTTGTGACAAGTGACTAAGATGCCTCAAACCAACTTTAATGTTGTCAGAGACAGTATAGCTCAAATCTACAACTGATTATTCTTCAAATTTTCCCTTTGTATATTTTAAAGAAATTTTTCTTCAAAATAAATACACTAAAATGTCAATAGTTTCTGTGTCATGTGACCAAGACAGCTCAAAGCAAATTGACTGTTGTCAGAGAGCGTATAGCTCAAATTTACAAGTGATTATTTTTCAAATTTTCCCTTTGTATATTTTAAAGGAATTTTTCTGCAAAATAAATACACTAAAATGTCAATAGTTTCTGTGTCATGTGACCAAGACAGCTCAAAGCAAATTGACTGTTGTCAGAGAGAGTATAGCTCAAATGTACAACTGATTATTTTTCTAATTTTGCTTTTGTAAATTTTAAATTAATTATTCTTCAAAATAAAACGGCTAAAATTTCAATAGCTTCTGTGGCATATGATGAAGATGCCTCAAACTAATTTTAATGTTGTCAGAGACAGTATAGCTCAAATCTACAACTGATTATTTTTCAAACTTTCCCTTTGTATATTTTAAAGGAATTTCTCTTCAAAATAAATACACTAAAATGTCAATAGTTTCTGTGTCATGTGACCAAGACACCTCAAACCAAGTTGCCTGTTGTCAGAGACAGGATAGCTCAAATTTACAACTGAAGATTAAGAAAGTGCAGCCACATGTAAAAAGCAAGGACAGAGTCCTGATCTGGTCACTCAAGGTCTCCCATCTTCCAAGGCCAACACTGATGACGCAGAGGAGATGTGGGCTAAAGGGGATGACAGTGGAACCAAAAAGAGGAAGTGTTTTGACCCCCCAAATAAATGACTGTTTCCCAAGAAAGAGGCCATAAACAAGAAACAAAGTGCAGACATACCAAAAAAGCAAGCTGAAAGGGTGTGTAATAATAAGCAATGTTCTAGGATTATCTTCATCTTGTTTTTCTTATTCTGGTTTTTATTCTTGTGTGGTCTTACTTGTGTATCCACCGTGTATCTATTTTTGTAATCCTATTTTTGCGACATGGACGCACCAAGTTTCCCATATGCCATTTATTGTGTTTCCTCTGGCACTGATGATTTCTGAAGCATAGATGTGTATGTGTGGTTGGTGGACTGTAGAAACTGAATTGCCCTTCGGGGATAAATAAAGCTTTCTGTATCTGTATCTGTATTATATATTTTCACCATATTTATAATGTGATTGTGTTTCAGTCATAGCATGATGTCCTTTCAGAATGGATGATTTCTGAAGCATAGATGTGTATGTGTGGTTGGTGGACTGTAGAAACTGAATTGCCCTTCGGGGATAAATAAAGCTTTCTGTATCTGTATCTGTATTATATATTTTCAACATATTTATAATGTGATTGTGTTTCAGTCATAGCATGATGTCCTTTCAGAATGGTAAAATACTATTTTTTATTTGTTTGTTTTTTAGGTCCATAACCTTTGGCACAATAATAACCCGAACACCTCTGAGGCAGTAGTTGCGGTCCTACTTGTTGATGACAAGAAAACCAGTTCAATCATGATATCTTATTTTCTGGTACTCCAACAAGCACTCTCTGCATTTGAATGGATCTCTATGGGAATTGGGGGGTGGGACTAGATTTAGCTGTAAATTACAAAAAACAGTATGGAATACATGGTTGGTAAAATGGCTGTCAGTCATCAAGGGTCTGAGGTATCAAATGAGCCTCAAACCATCATGCTGCTGCCAGATATGCAGTAGATATGGATGGATCACTTTAAGGGTTGTTTCTCCTGACAAATTTTCCAATTGAACTCTATGGAAAAATAAGTCAGGAGAAGAAACCTTTCAAGTTATCCATCCATATCTACTGTATTTCTGGAAGCAGAGTGATGGTTTAAGGCTTGTTTGATACGTCAGACCCTTGATGACTTAGAGTCATTTAGCCAACCATATGTTCCATACTGTTCCAGTGTAATTTACAGCTAAATCTAGTCCCATCCCACAATTCCCATAGAGATCCATTCAAATGCAGAGACGTTATAGTATCGCTGGTAAGAGTACCAGAAAATAAGATCAAGAGTCTTTTCATGTTGTTGGGTCACAGACATCAGGAAGTCATGGCATGCAAAGGATATGTGACCAAATATTAAAAATGATTACTTTATTCTTTATATAAATGCAAGGGTGCCAATAATTGTGGCACACATGCTTTTGATAAAAATAATTATTTCTTGATGAGGGATTTTTTTTTCTCATAATAAATTCACTTCAATTAAAGGTTGGATTTCTCTAATTTTTTCAGTGTGAGATTAAGCTAATTCACCAAACAGTGAATTTTTTATAACCCCTTTTACTCATCTTTACCAGGGGTGCCAATAATAGTGGAGGGCACTATATATCTATTAATAAATATCATGTTATTACCTTAAAGGTTGTATCAGCGATTTTGGGTGACGTCACTTCTGAAGCGAAATCCCAAACAAACATACTTATGAATAATTATGTTATGTTTTAAAAAATAGTGTTCAAGCATCCAGAATTATAACCACGTCAATAACGTTTGTAAGAAACCAAACCGTTTGTAAATCCGTCAAGATTTCAGCGAGATAAGAATATTAGCGTTTGTGCAGATCATTGTGATTGGTTGGAATACTGTTTATTTTGGTTTTGAGTGGTTGGTAGTACCATTTGTTTTTGTATACGATCTCGGAGCATAGGCTGCCTACAGAGACGCGGTTTTTTGACGGCCTGCTTATGGGGCGGGCAGCTAGCGGATCG
Source organism: Synaphobranchus kaupii (assembly GCA_029718625.1). Lineage (NCBI taxonomy): Eukaryota > Metazoa > Chordata > Actinopteri > Anguilliformes > Synaphobranchidae > Synaphobranchus > Synaphobranchus kaupii. The sequence goes on along the minus strand of CM056381.1, from coordinate 34,747,740 downwards.
TGAGGAAAAATCAGATGAATGTGATCATTTATGTTTCCACCCAAAATCGCTGATACAACCTTTAACAAGCTATTGAAGTGTGACTGTTTTATTTATAATCACTTAATGCATTTTCATAAGCACAGAAAAAAATAGCAATTTTTACAAAGTTGAGAGAAGTTGCATGATAATAGTGACATTGGTCTCAGGCCTCAGGTTACAAGAAGCTCTTGACATTTAAATTACTTTTTCACATTTCCCTGTAAAAATTACAAGGGAAAATTGGAAAAATCATCAGTCGTAAATTTGAGCAATCATATCCATGATGGCAAAGTTTGTTTGAGGCAACTTGGTACCATACCACAGAAGCTATTGAAATTTTATTGTTTTGAAAAAAGATTCCTAGAAAATGTTCAAAGGGAAACTTGGAAAAGATCATCGGGCATACATTTGAGCAATAATATCGATGACGACAGTTTGTTTGAGGCATCTTCTTCACATGACACAGAAGCTATTGAAATTGTAGTGCTTTCATTGTGAATAACAATTTGTTTAAATTTTACAAAAGGAAAATATAAAGAATCATGTTGTAAATTTGAGCAATAATATCTTTAACAACAGTAAAGTTAGTTTGAGGCATCTTAGTCACACGTCACAGAACAATTGAAATTTTAGTGTTTTTATTTTGAAGAAAGATTTAATTAAAATTTACAAAAGGAAAATGTGAAAAATAATCAGTTGTAGATTGGAGCTATACTGTCTCTGACAACATTAAAGTTGGTTTGAGGCATCTTAGTCACTTGTCACAAAAGCTATTGAAATATTAGTTGTTTTTTTTGGAGAAAAATTAATAAAAAATTTAAAAAAGGAACATGCGAGATTAATGGGTTAGACAGCTAATTTAAATTTCCACCCTGGATTTTCTGTATCACAAAGCCGACTCACTTTCAAATACATTAATGTCTCGATAGACTTTTAGAAGCTATGCCTTAATGTTCGTTTGAAGTAGGCTAGCTAGATCTATCGGAGCCAGGTTAAAAGTGTAGCCTAAACGGTCCACATGCACACACATTAAGTGTGTAATACAGTAAACACAATTAACAATAGATGGGACAGTAACACGTATGAGAGAAACACTTATGAGAGCTATTTTAGGATAATAATAAACCGCTAGCAAGCTCAATTTAAGATTTAACCCTGGATTTTTTGTATGACGAAGCCGACTCACTTTCAAATAGCCTACATTAACATTTCTCAATTTCTATAACATATAGTATAGAATCTGGCTGTCAATAGAGTTTTTGAAGCAATGCCTTAATGTTCGCTTAAAGTACCGGAGCCAGGTTAAAAGTTTAAACGATCCAGTGACTCATTTGCGGTCTTTTCATTTATTTTAAGAGAGGATTTCATTTATTTCCAGCAGTCCAACACAACCAATCCAACGTTTAACCTGGCACAATGTAGCCTATCGTAGGCTACTACCAGGTTTGCAGAGGTGGAAATTCCAGGGGTCAGAAAGTAAAAGTCCTGCCATGTTTCTTCATTAAGTGCTACTGCACTAAACCTGTATGAGACCCACCCTGCTTGCTTTGATTGATAGGAGGACCATACCCCCTCATTTACATAGATACAGTTCGAAAATGAAAATGAAAAGTTTTTAATTTTCATTTTAATTTTGGGCTGAATAATCCTCCATTTTCATTTTCCATTTTCGGCTGAATAATCCTCCATATATATAAGCTGATAATCATAAGTGAATTGCATTCAATTATTTAATTATTAAATAAAAATGGAAATCATGCCCAGAAACTTGGTTTTATTCATAATTGACAATGTTTTACATCGCAACACAAGTTTCTGTAAATACTTGATAATGAAACCATATGTTACAATGTACAAAATAAAACATATAAAAAATGGTTTTATGCAGGTGTGCTGAAACCTTTCACTGATACTGTACATGATTTCCATTTTAATTTAATAATTAAATAATTGAATGCAATTCACTTATGATTATCAGTTTAAGCACACATCATATAATGAAATATTAGGTGTGACCGTGTGTAAAGCGAAGTGGTGCGAAAGCGTGTGAGCGTTACACTATTGTGGTACTCAAAATATTTTCCCAAGGTTGACAGGTCTGCTCACATATGGATGTTATATTTTTAGTAAAAGAGAAATTTTTTTTAAAAAGTAAGAGCCGCGGAATTCTAACGAATATAGCTAGCACACAAAAGGAATCAACGTCCATCTGCAGAACCTAAAAGTAGATTTTGCTAACATTTTGCTGAGCTGATGTATCTTTTAGTCCTTCATGAAGAACTATGAGGTGATGGGGGGCAGTTTAGGCCATATTTCAAACTTTGCTTGCATATACACATGTGAAACACTCACATATACATACATACTCCTGTACACTCACACATACACAAGTGAAACACTCGCACATACATATGTGAAACACTCACACATACAGTGCCCTCCACTATTATTGGCACCCCTGGTAAAAAAAGATGAGTAAAAAGGGTCATAAAAGGTTCACCGTTTGGTGAATTAGCTTAATCTTACACTGAAAAAAATATAAAAATCCAACCTTTAATTGAACTAAATTTATTATGAGAAAAAATAATCCCTCATCAAGAAATAGAGTAGATTTAGCTCTAAATTATGCTGGAACAGTATGGAATACATGGTTGGTAAATGGCTGTAAGTCATCAAGGGTCTGAGGTATCAAACGAGCCTCAAACCATCACTCTGCTGCCAGATATGGATGGATCACTTTAAGGGTTGTTTCTCCTGACAAATTTTCCTATTTAACTCTGGAAAAATAAGTCAGGAGAAGAAACCCTTCAAGTTATCCATCCATATCTACTGTATTTCTGGCAGCAGAGTGATGGTTTAAGGCTTGTTTGATACGTCAGACCCTTAATGACTTAGAGCCATTAGATGTGTTGCACTTAGAAATTAAACAGAAAAATTACTACACTATAGGGCATGTTTGAACAATTGTCTGCATCCACTGCTTTGGGTCTATGAAAAGCACAGAATGAATAAAATGCATTATTATTATTATTATGTATTTATTTGGATTTCTATCAAATCCTGTGTGGTCCTACAGAGCATATCCTTGTGTTCACAAAATTCTGTTTGCAGATATAACTATTGGATATGTTTGTAAAAATGCTATATGTACGCTATTTTCTAGGTAAAAAATAAAATAAAATTTTTTAATCTGCATTAATTTATTCATCCCCCCCCTTTCTCTATTGTACATGATGTTTCTTGATATAAATGTCTGTTTGTGAATTGTAATGAAATTAGCAGCAGTTAACATTTTAAAACCTGTACATTTTGTAAAGTAAACTTGGCAACAAAATATAACCATATCCTTTCTGGAGTGTAATTATTCATCAACTGTTAAAAACATTCATTGAAATCATATGTTGTTCCATGAGGCACAATCTCTTCACATGCTAAGATGAAGAAACACAGGGCCAAGTCGCATTAAACAATTTAGGAAAGTTTGGATAGCATTGCTTTGGAATAGAGCGTTTATTTAGTGTGAGCTACGATAGGCGATATTGAAACTTGGCCACATTTTGATATCAATACTTTTAAAGACAGGCCTAGTTTTTGCAAGTTGGAATTAAGGACTTATAGACAGTGCTCTGTAGGCTATGCGTGGCCTAACTTGGCTTTCTTTCTTTTTTTCTTTTCTTTTTTACATTGGAGACGTTTTTGATCATATTGTTATACTGTGAACAGTTATATTATATTAAATAAAATATTATGCACCAGTACAAATATGAAATTTGCCAGAGCATCATTTATTTCCGGGTAATGTTTTACAACAAACATATTTACAACAAAGCAATTCAGCTGTCATCCCTCTCCCTGCTCCGTCTTTGGCCCACAACTGTCATTCTGTTCTGTTGCACCTGAAGCTGAAAAAGACACGCGCAAGTCATCATATCTTATTGTTCGGTAATTAAATGTATATGTCGACTGCAAACATTAACTTACCCGTGACCCTTCTACCACGTGCGTCTCTTTCTGGAGCGCGTTCTGCAGACCTTCCTCGGTTGTATAGCTAATCCGGCAAAACCCTCGATGGAAACCGGTCTCTCGGTCCTGTGACGGACAACAGTGAATGCTACACAAACCACACGTGTTGTATCATCAGAAAGCAGAGTACAGTTGAAGTAGCCAGGTACTTACAAACGGGAGAACGCATTTTCTGACTTGACCGAACTGCCCGAAGTACTCCTTCATTTCCCCTGGAGAAAGATTTAAACTTAACGTTACAGAAATGAATTGCTTCAACGTGTTATAACTACATACACAGATCACAATATAGTAAAATGTCGAATGGAGTTTGCTAGCTGCTATTCCTGTGACCATACCGTGTGCACACTTCACACAAAAGCGGAGTGTTCTGCCCTTTAATGTTCTTGCTTACAAACTTGCCAACCACGCTGTGTCGCTTTCTTGTTGTGGCGAATGCTAACTATTAGCCACGCACATATCTTAACCAGACTTGACAAACACAACATCTTCGTAGCTAACGAAGTAGCTACCTTGTTTTCTAGATTGTACTTATTTAGCAACTAACATTAATTATACGATTTAACAGCATCGTCCCGAACAGACATTAAACTGGTCTAACCAGCTGGCTTAACAACCCGAAACATTTAGCATTTGTAACTTACACATTTAGCCTGAAAAGAAAGGACCAGTGAAAAAATCTTGATGTCAGTAATGCATTAAAATTAATAGGGGGCTGTTAATAATGTGATATACTTACTGCTCGCTAAAGTCCATGGTATTTTAGAGACAAATGCCTCGAACGCCTTCTTCGTGGGTGCCGCCATCTTTTTTTTTTCTTTTTCTTCTTCACACAAAAGCGGAGTGTCTTCTTAAATTTTTTGGCGGATTTACACCAACGTTAAGGTGCATACCGCCACCCACTGTACCGGAATGTGTAGTTCATGTCTTCTTTTAGGATATTAATAAACAGCTCGCAAGCTCAATTTAAGATTTAACCCTGGATTTTTTGTATGACGAAGCCGACTCACTTTCAAATAGCCTACATGAACATTTCTCATTTTGTATAACATATAGAATAGAATCTGGCTGTCGATAGACTTTTTGAAGCAATGCCTTAATAGACGGGTCAATATATGAAAAAAAGTCACCTAACCCTGAACAAATTGCAACAAAAGGTTTTTCAATGGATTCTGGTACTATTGGGCATGCTTATTAACATACTAAAAATCTACTAAAATCTACTTTCAGGAAAGGCATAATTTTCAAGATGGCGTCCAAAATGGCCGCCAGGAGCTTAAAATGGCTATATCTCAATAACTATTCATCCTAGAAAGGTGGTTTCAGCGTCAAACCATATATTTTAAAGGTAAAGGCATGTGATTGAATCAGTTTTATTACTGTAAGTTAATTACTTCTTGCCAAATCCAAGATGGTGTCCCAAGGTGACATCATAAGTCAATTTTCTGTATATTTTGTCACAGCAGAAAAATTGAGTGTCACCCAATTGATGTCTGACACCACTTCAACGATCTCCCAGGGGTTACCTAACTTCAGGAAAAAAGTAAGGCAATAGGTGCTTTAGTCTAGAAGCAGCACTCTTTTCTAATTGGGTATGCATTTTAGGCGAAAATTGCCTTGGGGTTTAACAGGTTAAATAACATCAAAACAACAACCAATTTCACTTTCTTTTTTTAATTGAGAATTAATACCATCAGTAAAGGATGATGAACAAGAAAGTATACATTGCCAGATTTTACAGTCCATTATGGGCACTATGTATCATCATCCTCTGACTCCTCTGGAAGAAACTTGTTATGAGGATTATCACACTCATCAAGTTGACATGGTCCACAGACAGTAGTGCATGGTAGTCCATATCGTCTACAAGAGCAGCGGAGTGTCTTGCATGCAGTGGAGCAGTTGCAATGAATCACCTTTAAGAGACTCTCTGGGGCAGCGTTCATGTTTGTCATAAGTGGGATGAATCTGTCATCTTGTAGGTTCCACCCCCAGTTCATAGCATCCATGCCTTCTTCTTTTCCCATCCAAACCATGATCTGGTAGTATGCTCTTCGGCAGTGAAGTTTGGTGGCGGACTCAGTTGGTGGCAGCCGTTCAGGTGTTACAGGTGATGAAGCTGACACGACCCTCTTGCTGAAGATGTTGTATCGCATTGTCGCAAGAGAATCTGTGCACTTTCCACCAAAGAGGACAGCCATTACTTGGGACCCAAGGTCATCTATCACTTCCGGGGTCTGGTTTGGGACAGTAAATGCATTGGCAAAAGACTGAAGGACAGGGTCTCCTTTCACAAACTTCTGGAAGGCAGTCTTCTTGCCAATGCCGAAAATCCGAGAAGTTGTGTCACAGCCAGTCACAGCGTGGGTGAACATTAACTGAGAACACATATCATGTCCAAGGATTTCTTTTAAGAGGTTGATGTCATACACTTTAAAGCTACCATCAGCTTTGGACTTGTCTGATCTGAAATAAAGACGCTTATTATCTCCTTGTGCATAGTAAAGGAGTAAGACCAGGAGATTAGTATCTTCTCCAATAAGTGTAGTGGTGTGTAGACGAGATGCATCCACTGCAGCCTTTACTATGTCTACATCAGCATCCCCGGGTGCATTGATCACAGTGCAATCCCTTTCTGTCAGTTCTTCACTTAACATCTGGATCAGTCTCTGTTTGTTGATATCTCTTGACAGGAACTCCTCCTTCTTGCCGGAGAACTCTGTCTCAGCAGTGAAGCTGACGATGGGATAAGGAATGTTGTTTGCTCTTCTTTGATGTGTGTTATCTTTAATGGATGGCCCTTCCTCATAGCCATCAAAGACAATCGTCGTAGCTGAACCATAATGCCGGATAGTGAAGTCTGCATACTTTTGCACTATTTCACCATAGCTTTCTCCATGCTTCCATGGTATTCGGTGAAGGAGTGAACCTCCATCAAGGACATAACACTCTGTTTCTGGTACAGAATCTAGGATTGCAGGACTTGCATGATCACAGATTGCATGCACTAGTTGTGGTTTGTCAGCCTTTCGTAACACGTTTCTAGTTTCAAAGAGGGCAGGAGGGAAAGGACTGAGTTCGTATTGCATGACCTCCTCCAATGATAGCTCTCCAGTTTGTGAGACTATCAGAAAACGTTGAAAAAGGAGTGCAGGATCAATGGTTCGATCAGGAGCAACCTTGATAGATGATTTTTGTCCAAGGGTTATGGCTTTATCCTTTCTACTAAATGAGAATGTGAAGGCAGGCTTTCCAATCATTTTCTTCATGATTTTGCATCCAATAGACTCATATTCATGCACGTTCACACTGTCTTCAGCAACAACACCAGTGACAATGTTCCGCAACGAAGAGTCTGGTGAGAAAGGTGACCATATAGCGAGTTTTGAGCTGATCTTCTCCAGGTCAGCAGCATCCCTTTTCATCCTTGCCTCTGTCAAATCCTTGTGCTGTTCTGAGGTTGTGTATGACAGGTTTGTGAACTCCTGCATTGCGATGTTGTACTCTGCAGTTATGGGTCTTGACATGGTCCAAAGGGCTCTCTGCTTTTCTGACATTCCGCTCCCGTGTGTCATACCTCCGGTGGTCTTCAACGACCTCATCAATGTCGTCTCGATGACGAGATCTGGGCTGAGGCCTACCCAGAACTGGTTACTGCGACGGATTACATGAAAGCCCTTTTCGAATTTGTTGTACACCTCTGGGTGTTTGACGTCAAGCTGGCTCATCTCTTGGAGATAGAAGTGTGCTGATTTCAAGTAGTTGAAATGGCCAGCTGCGGCGAATATCGGCATGCAGTCAGAAACGGCGCGTAGGTGCATCAGCCAAGAACCTGTTCGATCTGCCATTATGAGTGACCTGGCAACTTTTACCATGCTCTGGTAATTCAGCCATAACATACTTGTCTTGGACTGGGCACCCAGTTCCTTCTTCCTTTTTTACAGCTCTTCGTTTATTTGACTGAGGATCTCTAACGTCATATCACCATTCACTAACGCAGTATACATCTCTTCAGACTGTTCGACCATTGCTGCGAAATGAGGACTATCATCTGAAATGTCTGACACCATCACACGGTTAAGACATTTGTCTATTTTCTATTTGACATTTACTGTCCCAAACCAGACCCCGGAAGTGATAGATGACCTTGGGTCCCAAGTAATGGCTGTCCTCTTTGGTGGAAAGTGCACAGATTCTCTTGCGACAATGCGATACAACATCTTCAGCAAGAGGGTCGTGTCAGCTTCATCACCTGTAACACCTGAACGGCTGCCACCAACTGAGTCCGCCACCAAACTTCACTGCCGAAGAGCATACTACCAGATCATGGTTTGGATGGGAAAAGAAGAAGGCATGGATGCTATGAACTGGGGGTGGAACCTACAAGATGACAGATTCATCCCACTTATGACAAACATGAACGCTGCCCCAGAGAGTCTCTTAAAGGTGATTCATTGCAACTGCTCCACTGCATGCAAGACACTCCGCTGCTCTTGTAGACGATATGGACTACCATGCACTACTGTCTGTGGACCATGTCAACTTGATGAGTGTGATAATCCTCATAACAAGTTTCTTCCAGAGGAGTCAGAGGATGATGATACATAGTGCCCATAATGGACTGTAAAATCTGGCAATGTATACTTTCTTGTTCATCATCCTTTACTGATGGTATTAATTCTCAATTAAAAAAAGAAAGTGAAATTGGTTGTTGTTTTGATGTTATTTAACCTGTTAAACCCCAAGGCAATTTTCGCCTAAAATGCATACCCAATTTGAAATGAGTGCTGCTTCTAGACTAAAGCACCTATTGCCTTACTTTTTTCCTGAAGTTAGGTAACCCCTGGGAGATCATTGAAGTGGTGTCAGACATCAATTGGGTGACACTCAATTTTTCTGCTGTGACAAAATATACAGAAAATTGACACCTTGGGACACCATCTTGGATTTGGCAAGAAGTAATTAACTTACAGTAATAAAACTGATTCAATCACATGCCTTTACCTTTAAAATATATGGTTTGACGCTGAAACCACCTTTCTAGGATGAATAGTTATTGAGATATAGCCATTTTAAGCTCCTGGTGGCCATTTTGGACGCCATCTTGAAAATTATGCCTTTCCTGAAAGTAGATTTTAGTAGATTTTTAGTATGTTAATAAGCATGCCCAATAGTACCAGAATCCATTGAAAAACCTTTTGTTGCAATTTGTTCAGGGTCAAACTTATATTGACCCGTCTATAATGTTCCAATAGAGTTCGCTTAAAGTACCGGAGCCAGGTTAAAAGTTTAAACGATCCAGTGGCTCATTTGCGGTCTTTTCATTTATTTTAAGAGAGGATTTAATTTATTTCCAGCAGTCCAACTGATCCAATCCAACGTTTAACCTGGCACAATGTAGCCTATCGTAGGCTACTACCAGGTTTGCAGAGGTGGAAACTCCAGGGGCCAGAAAGTAAAAGTCCTGCCGCGTTTCTTCCACCCATGAACTCACGATTTCACTAATCAGCCTAGTTTGCTCCTACCTTTGGGCTGAAGAATTGTGATAATTAGCAAATCCAGGTGATTGGAACAAATGATTGGGGAGGACTTTCACTTTCTGAACGTGGATTTTCCACCTCGCAGGTTTGACCTATAGCCTACACAGCGTAGCGCTGGATAGCTAGCTCCATTTCTTTCATAAAACAAGAATACTTTATAACACTGCTCAGATTCTTCATCATTTCATCCATTAAAACTTACGAGTGCCCTGAGAGCATAGTATCAAGCATAGACTGTTACCCATCCCTATGCTATGCACCCCCTAGTGTTCATTAAGTGCTACTGCACTAAACCTGTATGAGGCCCACCCTGTTTGCTTTGATTGATAGGAGGACCATACCCCCTCATTTACATAGATACAGTTTGAAAAAGAAAATGAAAAGTTTTTAATTTTCATTTTAATTTTGGGCTGAATAATCCTCCATTTTCATTTTCCATTTTCATTTTGGGCTGAATAATCCTCCATACTAATCCTGTGTTATTAATAAAGCAGAAAAGTGCCTTACTTCCCATGTCCCATCTCCCCCTATCCCAAATATCCCTCCCAAATCCCGTTCCCGTCCAGCATCTCTCACCCTATTACAAAACCTTTCCCTTTCTTCATTGTACTTTGTGCAGTGCAGTAATATGTGTTCAACATTGTCTTTTAATGCAATTTTCACATAAGTCAGTATTCCTTTTCCCCATCTTAAATAATGTTACATTTAAACAAGTATGGTCGAATCTGAGCCTTGACATTATTATTTCCTCTCTCCTATTTTTCCCTTTAAAAGTCTTTGCTATTACTGCTTTTTGTAAATGGTAGTACCTTCTACCCTTCTCATCATTGTCCCATATCGTCTGCCATATCTCTGTAAGCCTTCTTTTTACTATGGCCTTTCCCTCACCTCTTCCAAATGGAATACGAATTATGTTGTCCAAGATCAAGGCTCTCTTAGCAACTCTGTCTGCACGTTCATTTCCCTTCACTCCCTCATGCGCGGGGATCCACCAGAACTGGACATCTATCCCTATTCTACTAACTCTCATCAAAATTAAATAAGCTTCTAACACTAAATCTTCTCTAACTGATTTCCTTGAACCCAAACGTTTTAAGCCTCCCCCATATACCACTTTTTTTTCTCCTGGCCGGTTAATTTTTTGGCGGCAGAATCTCAGAAACCACAAGGCCCTGGAACTAGTCCTTGTAGATCAGAGATGTATGTTTACTTAGGTTGTGCAACATCTACTTGTTTTGTGACCTTGACCTACTTTTCTAAGATGGCCGCCCTACCAGACAAAAACACCTTTTTGCTGATAACTCGAGAACTATATATCAGATCGGAACAAACAAAAGTATCAACTTGAAGCTTTACTTGGAGCACATATGACAAATGACAACTATATAGGTCAGAGGTCAAGGTCATATGGCCAATTGAAAAAGAGGTGCGACAAAAAATGGCACTTTTTTGGCCTACAATTGTCTATACTGTATGTCATTGTTCATCAGAGATGTATATTTACTGAAGTTGTGCAACATCTATTTGTTTTGTGACCCTAACCCACTTTTTGTCCGATAGGGTGGCCAGCTTAGAAAACACGGGGACAAACAAAGTATCAACTTGACGCTTGACACTGAGCACATATTTCTGACAACTATATAGGTCAAAGGTCAAGGTTATATGGATACATTCAAAAAGAGGTGCAACAAAAATTGGCACTTTTTGATGCTAAAATTGTCTATATATACTCATGGTTTGCATTAAATCTATGCCGTACTGTAAATAGGTGAAATACATATAGCCCGGTTATTCAATCTGGACATGAACATCATGACAAGAGAGCAATCAGACCAGCGCTGTCAATTATCTACCGTTGGATATGCTAAGTGTCTTATTTTCATTCGGTTTCACCTGTGCGTTAATCGAACTGTTTGTAGCGTAGTCACGGTGCAGTTGAAGTAAATTTCAGCATTAGCGGTCAGTTGTTAACTTGCTTTGTGTTTTTAGGCCAGCTGCCGGTCTTTTGTGTTGCTAATTAAAAATAGCTTCACCTGAGTGAATATATAGCGTGTTTTGCATTCCTACTTCAGAGTGCAATCAGACTAGCGTTGTCAATTATCTTCTTGTCCAAACCATGGTCACCTCACGCCTGAACTACTGCAACTCCCTGCTCGCAAGCAAAACTGATCCAGAATGCAGCTGCCCGGCTTGTGTTCAACCTCCCGAAATTTTCACATGTAACCCCCCTGCTGAGGTCACTCCACTGGCTGCCAGTTGCAGCCAGGATAAGGTTCAAAGTTCTGACCCTGGCCTACACTGCAGCCAATACGACAGGCCCCACCTACCTGCAGGACTTAAAGGGATAGTTCGGACATAGTTAGTTTTGGACATCATGTCTCAATTACGACTTACCCATGATGTAGTTGATTGATGGAAACCATTTTCAGATAATTCCATGCTGTCCCTTCTTTTGGACATACACACATTGCTAATGCTAGTGCAACTCTAAGGTAACTGCTAGCATCCACTACCAAACGCACTTAAAAGCTGCACAGTGCACCCAAAGCAAATAAAATATGACGACAGTCTATCGGGGTTATTTTCAGTGATTATACCATCATTTTTGAAGTCAAACTATCGTTGAATCCTTTACTTTGTGCTGACCTATATTCTCTGTGGAAGTACGGCGGCGGAGCGATACTTTACATTACGTACGAATGTAGTGCTGGCACTGGTCGACTACAACAACAAAGAAGAGCAACAAGTTGCAATGGCCACGTTCGCTCCGCCGCCGTACTTCCACAGAGAATATAGGTCAGCACAAAGTAAAGGATTCAACGATAGTTTGACTTCAAAAATGATGGTATAAACACGTTTTCCACAGCTGATTATGGAGAGAATCATGTAAAAGCGGCTTTTGGAGTAATCACATTTAAATACTGCCGTAAGCTGATAGTTTCCAGTAATCGGATATTGCTGTGCATGTAAACGTACCCATTAGCTCGGCACTAAATACTGACAACTTATCCGGCAGCCTTTTACAGATACTGATTTCAAATTTAGGAATAAATACCCCTATTCCTACATGTTGATTTTGGTCTTTAGATCCATCAGTGTATATAGTTAGATAATTATAAAAGTTCCTTACATATTGACTTGCCAAATGACCTACTTCACATTCTAACCATTCTCTTTTCTTCCCCAGAATATTCATATCAATATTAATATCTGGAAACAGCCATGGGGGAACATTACTAATTGGATTGGAAGGTGTAAGTTCTATATACTTTATTTCATACACTTCTGCTTTATTATTCATTTTCCATCCAAATCCATTGCCATCAAATTTGGAATATTCCCAACATGCATTTAAGACTCCCTTTGTAGGATTTTCCTCTCCACTCCCTCTCAGTCAAATCCAATATGCTAAAGATAGTTTACTCCTCCTTAGTTCCAATGGTGTCTCTCCTGATTCTATAAGTATAGCATTAATAGGGATCGACTTCATTGCACCGATACATAATCTTAAAGCTCTACTTTGTATTCTGTCTAATTTTTGTAACATATACAATACAACCATAGTCAACCAATGTAGTAGTCTCATCAATGCCCTGTAAATAACAATTAATGCCTGTTTGTCTGCACCCCAACTATATCCGGATACCGATCTCAGAAGATTAATTATCTTTTTACATTTTGTTTCTACTTATTCAACATGAGTCTTCCAAGTATACTTCTCATCAAACCATAACCCTAGATATCTTAATTCTGCTTATCTATATCTCTCTTTCAAGTAAAATACATATAACATGACTTACTTGTGGATAGTTTAAATCCCCAATCATATGTCCACTGTTCTACATTTAATATACAGTTGAAGTCGGAAGTTTACAGACACTTAGGTAGTCATTAAAACAAATTTTTAACCACTCCACAGATTTCATGTTAGCAAACTATAGTTTTGGCGAGTCAGTTAGGATATATACTTTGTGCATGACACAAGTCATTTTTCCAAAAATTGTTTACAGACAGATTATTTCACTTTTAACCTCTTGCTGCCAAACACCCCCTAGTGGTAACGCGGGCGTTACGGAAGTTATTAAATTATACATTTCATTAATTTAATAATATATAATAAACTGCTCACCTCAATATTTTGATTAAATATCCTTAAGATATATCCATTCCAAAAAGCTCTGTAGAATTTGAATGGTTTGAGATATCGACACCATATTTTTAGCAGAGATAGGCAGCATATTGAGGAATCACAAAGAGGAGTTATTCCCTCCATAGCCCTTGTAGCTCATCAGGTAAAAAATCTGAAATGTGAATGTAGGTACCCGTTTTTTAGTTTATTCACAATTTCTGTACATAAATTGTTGTAGTTAAGTAGCAAAAAGTGTATGTATATGAATTATGACAACTTAGTCATAATAGTGCAGTTCTCTGTTTTAATGAAAGCTATGAACCATATTTGTAGCCTTTACAGTTTATGAGATAAACATCTTTGTTGGTCACTAGCTAAAATTGGTATATTTTTCCCTTGGTAGGAAGTGGTTAATTCACTATATCACAATGCCAGTGGGTCAGAAGTTTACATACACTAAGTTGACTGTGTCTTTAAACAGCTTGGAAAATTCCAGAAAATTATGTCATGGCTTTTGAAACTTCTGATAGGCTAATTGACATTATTTGAGTCAATTGGAGGTGTACCTGTGGATGTATTTTAAGGCTTACCTTCAAACTCAGTGCCTCTTTGCTTGACATTATAGGAAAATCTAAAGAAATCAGCCAAGACCTCAGAAAGAAAATTGTGGACCTCCACAAGTCTGGTTCATCCTTGGGAGCAATTTCCAAATGCCTGATGGTACCACGTTCATCTGTACAAACAATAGTACGCAAGGATAAACAGCAGCCTTCATACCGCTCAGGAAGGAGATGTGTTCTGTCTCCTAGAGATGAACGTGCTTTGGTGCAAAAAGTGCAAATCAATCCCAGAACAACAGCAAAGGACCTTGTGAAGATGCTGGAGGGAACAGGTACAAAAGTATCTATATCCACAGTAAAATGTGTCCTATATCTGTAAGGGGGGTCGGGTTCGGAAGACCAGATGCGACTGAGTGAGAGGGGATCAAAAAGATATCCACGAAACGTGGGCATCCACTAGAGGAAATAGAAAAGAGGAACGCGAGAAAAAGCCAGAAATAATAACGACCCGAAAATAGGGCGAGGCTTGTAGACTCGAGCAGAAATAAAACAGATAGGGCAACAATAACGGCGTAAGCCGAAAAATAATAGCGACACAAGAAAACAGGGTGAAGCTCGCAGACTCAAGCAGAGAAATAGATAGTTGGGGAAAATAAACTCGGCGAAAGCCAAATGATAACAACCCAGTAAAATGGGCGATAGCTCACAGACTTGAGCAGAGGAAAAACAAAACAGAGAGGTAAAAGGAAACGGGAAGAAACCAATGTACTGTCTAGAAACAGACAAGAGAGAAAACCAAGGAAGGAAATGAGTGAGAAGGGAAACGAAAACTCTAAAAGAAAAGCGAACTCATATCTCACTAAGGCAGACCCCACGTGTACTTTTAGTAGAAGCAAAAGAACAAGTGGTCGCCAATTCCTATACCATCAATACCTGGCTTTGTGTAATGGCAATGAAAACACAAAAGCACTGGAAGCAGGAAGCACCATGTTTATATAGCCAGCGGGGAATTCAACACAGGTGTGCCAGATAAGTACCTGGAGGTGGAAAAAACCCCACACGGCGGCGAAGAAACCTGGTACAAGAGCACCCCACACGTGGCTCCAAGAGGAAACGACCACAGAGATGGAAGGAAGACAGCCAAACCATGACAGGACCCGCCCTCTAAGGGACGACCCCAGAGGATCCCCCAGAACCATCTCTGCGGAAGTCCCTAATAAGTTCTGGGTCCAAGATGTTCCTACAGCGGACCCAGTAGCGCTCCTCAGGGCTATAGCCCTCCCAGTCAACGAGAAACTAGACACCTCTGGCCACCCATCTCGCGTCCAGAATGCGATGAACAGTATACACTGGACCTCCCTCCAAGAACCGGGTGGTTTGTCAGCCGGAGCTAGGGCACTCACGAGCACAGGTTTCAATCGAGAGACGTGGAACGTAGGATGAATCCGCATGGAGCGCGGAAGTTGCAGATCTACCGTAACAGGGTTAATTTTCTGGGTGATTTTAAAAGAACCCACGTAGCGCGGAGCAAGTTTGCGAGACTCCACCTGCAATGGGAGGTCTCGCGTGGAGAGCCAAACACAATGTCCAACCTGGTAGGAAGGAGCCGGATGGTGACGCCTATCGGCCGAAGCCTTCTACCTAGCCATGGCGTGCAGAATAACGACGCATGAACACGCTTCTAAACAGCACGGCACCTCCAGATTAATGAACCTGCGGACGGTACCTCCACATTCTTTTCTAAATCAGGAAACAGCGGAGGTATATAGCCCAACTGCACCTCGAAAGGAGAGAGGCCAGTGGAGGCATTGCACAGCATGTTATGGGCATATTCTGCCCAGGCGAGGTGACGACTCCAAGACGTGGGGTTGGAGATGGCCAGACACCGAAGAATTTTTTCCAACGTTTGGTTGGTACACTCCGTCTGTCCGTTAGTCTCTGGGTGAAACCCAGAGGACAGACTAACTGACGCCCCTAGCTGGGCAGAGAAGGAACGCCAGAACCGAGCAGAAAATTGGGGCCCGCGATCCGACACCATGTCCAGAGGAAACATGCACCCTAAAAACATGATCTATCACCAGCTGAGCGGTCTCCGGTGCTGATGGTAGTTTCGGTAGGGTGATAAAGTGCCGCCTTGGAGAACCTGTCCACAACTATTAGAATAGCCGTCAGCTGGGAAGACTGACCCCACTGGAGCACCCGAGACCTTAAATTGAGCGGCACGAAAAGAAAGTGCGGAGGACCCCCACCTGGGCCCGGATCAAGGTGCAGCGCCTTCTGAACAACCTCGATGTCCCACATAACCGGAGCTAAAATTTGAGCAGTGGGCACAATAGGCTCCGGAACCGGGTCTTTGTCAGACCGGTCGAAAATTCATGAGAGGGCATCCGGTTTGACATTCTTAGACCCGGGACGGTAAGCCAGACAAAAATTAAATTGAGCAAAAAACAGCGCCTACTAGGCCTGCCGAGAGTTACGTGTCTTGGCTTGTTGGATGTAGTCCAAGTTTTTATAGTCGAAGGGGTGCTCAGCCCCTTCCAACCAATGATGCCACTCCTCTAATGCCAATTTAACTGCCAACAGCTCCCGATCCCCATAGGATGCCGTGGTGGTAAGAGCGCCTACTCCGAAGATCGGGGTTCGCACCCCGGTCCTGCCAAATCGCTGCGCACAGAAAGGCCCTGGGCGAGTTGGAATCACCGTCAGGAGCTCATGGAGTCGCACCCTGTAGAGGACGTAGCGCCCTCCTTCCTACTACCGGCTGACAGGGTTGTATAGCGGTGGTTCTCTAGCAGTTGCTACACGGGGAGAATTGAATTAGAATGGGGGTTCAATTGGCTACTAAATTGGGAGAAAAATGGTGAAAAAAATCTGAAACAAATTTAGAAAAAAAAAAAAAAACATCTCCCGATCCCCTACATCGCAATTTCTCTCGGCAGGTGTCAAAGCACGAGAGAAGTAAGCACACGGGTGTATCTTCCGGTCGAGCGGTGAGTTCTGGGACAGAATGGCCCCTACCCCTAACTCCGAGGCACCCAAGTCTGCAACAAGAGGGAGGGATTGGGAGTAATTAGGATGGGCTCAAAACTGAACCTTTTTTTAAGATCAGCGAAAGCCGCCTCAGCCTTAGGGTTCCAGAGGAAATGTGAAGTGGATGTTTTCTTAGTGAGGGCAGTAATGGGTGCGGCCACTGCACCGAAATTGCGGATAAACTGCCGATAGAAGTTGGCGAAGCCCAGAAAACACTGAACCTGTTTTACTGACAGTGGAGTGGGCCAGTTTAATACTGCCAAAAACCTTCTCGGGATCCATACGGACCTCACCCTCCATTATGATGAACCCCAGAAAAGAAACAGCGTTGGAATGAAACAAACACTTCTCCGCCTTGACAAACAACCGTGTTTTTAGGAGAGTCTCCAAAACCTGACATGACTAATATGAGTTGACAGGTTAACAGAGAAAATAAAAATTTTGTCAAGATAAACGAAGACAAATTTTTCCAGCATCTCTCGGAGCACATCGTTCACTAGCGCCTGAAAAACAGAAGGGGCGCTAGTGAGCCCGAACAGCATCACCTGGTACTCATAGTGACCGCTATGCATGTTAAAAACAGTCTTCCATTCATCGCCCTCTCGCATATGCACCAGGTTATAAGCATTGCAGAGGTCGAGTTTAGTGAAAATAGCTGACCCCTGAAGGCGCTCAAAAACGGAATTCATAAGGGGCAGCGGGGTACCGGTTCTTTATGGTAATCTTGTTCAGCCCACGATAGTCACGATAATCCCCATCTTTTTAACAAAAAAGAAGCCAGCAACTGCAGGCAAAGTAGAGGGTTTGATAAACCCATTGACTAAGGCCTCCTGAATATACTCCTTCATAGCAGAGCTCTCAGGAGCCGATAAGAAGTATAAGTGCCCCCAAGGGGGAACAGTGCCCGGGTACAGATTAATAGCGCAATCATAAGAATGGGGCGGCGGTAGAGTGGTAGCCCATTGTTTGCTGAACACTTCAGCAAGGTCGGTGTACTTAGCAGGTACATTGGCTGGCAGTAGACACATATTTAGGGACCCAGTAATCTCTTTGATGGTCACGGTACCTAATGGGCAACTGTCGAGAGCCGTCACCAAGCGGGGCAGAGTGAGGTGGTGTACGGGAATACCTTGTTCCGTAGCCCATTTCGCAAACCATGTCAAACCATAACAATATCGACATAACCTGAAAGGCTGCTCAGCAAGAAAGAAGCCACTAGTCCAAAACCACCATAAAAAATCCAGACTACAGTTTGCAACTGCACATGGGGACTCTCCTCTGGTCTGATGAAACAAAAATTTAACTGTTTGGCCATAATAACCATCGTTATGTTTGGAGGGAGGCTTGCAAGCCGAAGAACACCATCCCAAATGTGAAGCATGGGGGTGGCAGCATCATGTTGTGGGGGTGCTTTGCTGCAGGAGGGACTGGTGCACTTCATAAAATAGATGGCATCACGAGGAAGGAAAATGATGTGGATATATTGAAGCAACATCTCAAGAAATCAGCCAGGAAGTTAAAGCTTGGTCGCAAATGGCTCTTCCAAATGGACAATGACCTAAAGCATACTTCCAAAGTTGTGGCAAAATAGCTTAAGAACAACAAAGTCAAGGAATTGGAGTGGCCATAACAAAGTCCTGACCTCAATCCAATCAAAAATTTGTGGGCATAACTGAAAAAGCATGTGCGAGCAAGGAGGCCTACAAACCTGACTTAGTTTACACCAGTTCTGTCAGGAGGAATGGGCCAAAATTCCAGCAACTTATTGTGAGAAGCTTGTGGAAGGCTACCCGAAACATTTGACCCAAGTTAAATAATTTAAAGGCAATGCTACCAAATACTAACAGAGTGTATGTAAACTTCTGACCCACTGCGAATGTGATGAAATAAATAAAAGCTTAAATCAATCATTCTATCTACTATTATTCTGACATTTCACCTTCTTAACTCTATGGGCTTTGGCCCCCTGTGGTGAGACGTATCCGTCCCAGTTTTTTATAATGTTCATATTTCTCGGAAATTCTAAATTTAAATGTTAATAAAACACAGAACTTTCGAGGCAAAATTGTTAAAAAACAGTCACAGCCTGCGAACACATTCCTTTATATGCTTATCAGCTCTCAGGTTACACTGCAGGGCCATAAAGCAGCAGGGTGCTAATAGCCCAACCCACTGTTTACAGCCTTCACCTCGCCGCAGTCACAGGAAATAAAATGCATATCACAAAAACCTTTGGTACAGTTTCTACACGCTAAAAAATCAAGATCCGATTTAGGAACAATTGTATGTTATTGAAAAGTTGTATAAATAAACATGTGTTTTTTCCCCGGCTCACTTCACTATACATACAACTGATGTGCTTCCGGTTTTGTATAAATATATTTTATTTTCTACAAAATATCTTGATAAACATGTTTAATCAACCAAATATCATACCTGGTTATGCAGTTATAACTGTTTTCTGAAGAATCCTGAATGTTTTTTCGTAATCCATTTATCCATTGTCCAGCAAAATCTTCATTTCCACAGTGCATATCGCATTTGCCTTTGTACGTTACTACCGTTGCGTTAAAAGCATTACTAGACTGCTTCAGTAGTGATCTAACGTAAAACACGTAGATTATCTTCGACGGGGTTTCCTGCCCTTTCAAACAAAGTAAAATATGTCATATTCGAGCGACTGGGAACGACGCTGTATATATGCGTAACGACAGCACATAGGGTAATCGTGGCATGTGCAATTGGCCACATGACTGTGAAGTTTGCATCAGATTTGTCCGTGATGTCACATGTGCATTTTTACTGAGCTTGTGCTGGAAGGGATGGACTTGATTGCTGTACGCGTATGTTTTTAGCCTATCCAGATAACATTTAGCCATGTGTTAGCTGCATGTACGTCAATATAGGCTACATTTTCTCTTACGCGTGCGTGGTTTATTATACGGAGCAATTGCGCTGGTCACATTTCGTTGCTGTAGCGAAACTTTATAGTTTTTATCCACGAACATGGCCAAGAAGACTGTTTATTTCACGGTTTCTCAGGTATTGGAGGAGCTGGACCGCAGTGATTCCAGCAGTGAGGAAGGCGAGTCCTCAGGGGCAGAGAGTAATGACTCTGGCAGAAGCGGTGTTCGAGGAAGGCATGGACCCGTTTCTGGACATGTAAGTGTTCTCTTTGAATATATATATATATATATACACTGCCCCGGCCAAAAAAAAAAGTCGCCATTGCACCCGTCATGCATAGTGCCCACTGTACAAGCCTCTGGAGGCAGTGTTATGATCTGGGGTTGCTTCAGTTGGTCAGGTCTAGGCTCAGCAACATTATGCAGCAATAAAATGAAGTCAGCGAAGTACCTGAATGTACTGAATGACCAGGTTATCCCATCAATGGGCATATGCCAGGATGACAATGCCAAGATTCATCGGGCTCAAATTGTGAAAGAGTGGTTCAGGGAGCATGAGGAATCATTTTCACACATGAATTAGCCACCAGATTCCTGACCTTAACCCCATTGAAAGTCTTTGGGATGTGCTGGAGAACACTTTACGGAGTGGTTCGACTCTCCCGTCGTCAATACAAGATCTCAGCCAAAAACTTATGCTACTCTGGATGGAAATAAATGTTGTGACATTGCATAAGGTTGTCGAAACAATGCCACAACAAATGCGCGCCGTAATCAAAGCTAAAGGTGGTCCAACGAAATATTAGAGTGTGCGACTTTTTTTTTGGCCGGGCAGTGTATATATATGCACACACAAATAATAATAATTATTATTATTATATTATGAACTGTCTGAAGCATTATTATCTAGAGTATTTTTAGTTTTATGATCAATGGATTGTCACAGAGGTTCGCTAGTTAGCTTCTATGTTGTGACAAGCAGGAGAGGAGCACATGGCCTGCTAAGGGGGGAGGGGAAGAAATGGAACAGAAGCAGTCGGGTTTGCAGCGTTCATTTGCAGTCTGTTTTTTTGTGTAGAAACCAACCCATGGGCCATTCTCAGTTCTTTATTTCATGATTTCAGTCAAGACATTATAGTATTATAATAATGTAAATTAGTTTTTAGTTATCTAAAACGAATCCATAAATCCTAGTTGGCTACAATTCCCAATTATAAGGGAGTCAATATCAGAAGCAATGTGGATGTTATATATATTTATTATTATTATTATTTTATTTATTTTTTACAGTATTTCACTTAATTGTAATACTTTCATATATTCTGTTGAGATAATTGGTGCTGATAATTGGTCATTTTTAGTGATTCTACTTGAATTCTACTGTCCTTTTCAGGGAGGCCAGTGAAGACACCCCTCCCCCCACCTGACACCTCTGTCAGAAGGAAAACCCCTCCCCTCCACTCACCCTGCCCACTTCCCAGTACCTCCAGACAGCCTGCAGCACAACCAGCTATGGCCATGGTCTGCCTGCCCCCTGCCAAGAGGAGAGCCAGTGCACCAGCACCCTCCACTACCGAGCCTCAGGACAGCTGGAGATGTGTCACCCAGCCCGACACAGAGCCCCCTCAAATTCTATTCTGCCCTGTCAGAATTCCTGGACCCTAGCTGGATACCACCAAGTCCTACAGTCCTTTAGACTTGTTCCAGCTGTTCTTCAGTGAGAGTGTGGTGAAGACCGTCTGTGACAACACTAACAAGAATGGAGAACGTAGAAAGGCTCAAGGCAAGAAGACCAACTGGTTCCCTGTATCTGTATAGGAAATGTACAGATACCTGAGCCTGGTTGTCTACATGGGCCTGCTGAGGGCGAATAATATGGCCACTTACTGGAGCAGGCACCGGCTGTACAAACTCGCCTTCACCGAATCCGTCATGCCCAGGAGGAGGATTGAGGCCATTACCTGGACCCTGCACATGAGCAATCCAGCGGAGGATGCCCGTAATGACCGGAAGAGAGGGTCTCATGGGTATGATCGGCTCTTTCGGTTGCGACCCCTCCTGGATTAAATTGTTGTTGCATGCAAGGCCTTCTACCACCCTCACCAAGCCCTGTCCATTGATGAGCGCATGGTAGCCTCAAAGAATCGCATCGGGCTGAAGCAGTACATGAAAGCTAAGCCCACTAAATGGGGTTTCAAGCTTTTTGTACTTGCAGACTCCTGCAACGGCTACACCTGCAATTTCAATATTTATCAGGGCAAGCTCTTCACTGTCACCGGGAAAGGCCTCAGCTTTGACGCCGTTGTAGATTTGTTGGACGTAGAATATCTCGGTACAGGGTACCACATCTACGTCAACAATTTCTACACCAGTGCAGCTCTCTTTCGCCACCTCCACCAGCTGCGCTATGGAGCCTGTGGGACGATTCGTCAGAACCGCTTGGGCTTTCCCCGCGCAAAGAATGGTCTACCGAAAAGAGCCGACGGGGAGCCATTCGCTGGCTGAGGGATGGTCCACTCCTGTACACTAAGTGGATGGACACTCGCGAGGTCACCATGTGCTCCACCATCCACAAGGTGTTCTCTGGGGACTCAGTCCAGCGACGGGTGCAGAACCATGACGGTACCTGGACGACACGGCAGATACCCATCCCAGCTCCAGTTAAGGCATACAACAGATTCATGGGCCAAGTGGATCTGTCTGATGCCTTGCTGAAGCTATATAATGTTTCCCAGAAGACCCAGAAGTGGTACAAGAAGCTGTTTTACCACTTTGTCAACATTGCTGTGGTGAACAGCTTCCTCCTGCACAAGGAGATGGCCCTGGGAAGCCTCTGACCCAGAGACAGTTCAGGGAGGAACTGTGCGTGCTGCTGGCTGACTGTAAGAGAGCGGCTGCACCAGAGGAGCCCACAACCTCAAGAGGGAGTGAGGCTGCTGCCCTTGGAGAGGCTTCTGCGACAGAGGAGGTGGAGTGTAACCCCCATCATGATAGTGGACACTTCCCTCACTGAGTCACACCTCAAAGCCACTGAGGGCAGAAAGTACTGTGTGCTTTGCGCCCAAGACAAGAAACGCAACAAGACAATCTGGAAATGCGAGTCTTGTAATGTGCCACTCTGTCTTACAGCAGACAGGAACTGTTATAGAGCGTGGCACAAAAACAAAAAAGGACAAGGGGCACCATGAACATTTTGGCACGTTTGTACATAGTTCTGTGTTTTGAAAATTGTTCTGTTTTTGTTCTTTTGCCTCCTAAAATCCAACCCCACGTCCATGTCGTAGGAGGTGGTAACAGACAATTACAAGTTTGCAAAACAAAGTGATGTATAGTTCACTACTTGTGCTGTAAAAAGTCATCTTGAAGGCTTGTTATAGATAAACCTGTTATTTTGCTGGCTAATGGGACTCTGGTAAATGTAATTTTAAAGTACTGTGCCATTTTCATGTAAAGCAGATTGGTTAGATAACATTAGGGTAAGTAATCCTGTTCGGAGAGGTATTTGGGCACTTTTGGGCACAATTTGTAAGAGCATACTCTCATACATATAAATACAAAACATGTTTAGGTGTATTTTCTTTACATTTTGTATTACAAAAACTGTTTCGATAGAAAAATAAAGTTTTCTGATGATTGACATGCCTGGACCGAAAGATATGCACATGTTTTATATTTGGAGAGGTTTGGATAGCTTTTGGGACACCTGGGCACAATTTTGGAAAAAATACCAATGGACAAACAAAGCATGTTGATATCTTTACCAAATTTTATAAATTTAAATTTATAAGGAATTCTGGCTTGCTCCATTACTTTGAAGTTGGGATATTCAGTGCTAAACTATAAAAACATAAGGCGTTTTGTACTTTTTTTTGTTTTTTTATGTGTATTATGTATAAACTGTATGTGACCATTTTTACATAAATTTATTCTGTTGCAAAAGCCTTTTCTTTCATTCAAACCTTCAACCTTGTATGTGCAATGAATAGTTTTTGAGATATTGACACTTAATTGAGACAAGTAAAAACTAGGTGAAAATTGCCCTCTAGTTGGCCAAAGTAAATAGGGTTAATAGACCTTCTCTCCACAGAGAATCATAGGCCTTCTCAATGTGAAAGTATACTACTGTCATTAGTTCTTTCATTTTAAAAGTATTTTCTGTCTCATTACTCACATTTACAATTGCATCAAATGTGGACCTGCCCTTTACGGAAACCACTCTGAGGGCTTAGTAGACCTCTTTGCTCCTGAAAGTGTGTTAGTCTACGAACTATAATCTTTTCCATCCATTTGCATCAATGGGAAGTCAGAGCAATGGGCCTATAATTTCCTGCATTTTCAGGATCTTTGCCAGGTTTACTGAAAGGCAATATTAGGACACTTTTCCACCTCTTTCACTCCAGATCTTGTTAAAAAGTCTTAATGTAATATTTAAAGTCTCTTTAGGTCATTGCTGGAACATTGCATAACGCAACACATCTTGTCCTGGAGCCGTGTACCAACTACCACATCCAGGGCTGATCCATTATCATCTTTCTTCTCATTTACATCTTTACTCTCCCTTAAAATCTCACTTTTCCATTGTCTATGAAGGTCATCTAGATGATTTCCACTGTGTATACTAGCAAAAGCTTTCCCCAGCATATTAGCCTTTTCTTTATTTGATATTGCCAACATATCACCGTCTGTTAACACTGGAACCTTGGTTGACTTCCGTTTCCCACTCATTTTCCTTAGCATTGCATAAACTTCTCCCATTCCACCCCTCTACCTATTGTAGAGCAAAATTGTCTCCAAGCATTCCTCTTAATATTTTTAGAGCTTGATTTTGTTCTCTGACATCTTCACTGCAATCATAATTCCACCAGGGGACCATTTTCCTTTTTCCACTAATTGTACTCTTTGGAATACTTTTCAATGCATTGTTCATAATTATATTTGTCACTAGTGATGTACTGTCTTCTATATTTCCTGCAAGGAGTCCCATGTTTGCTGATTCCATACAGCATTCCTTAAATCTATCCCAATCAGCTTTCTTAAAAGACCATGTACACTGTTCTTGTGTATATACATTGGTATATATGGTACATAGGATTGGAAAATTATCGCTCCCTATGTTCGACTCACCCTTCACGTTCCACTCACATGAATTAGCAGACTTCTCAATGCCAGTGTGAGGTCTAAGTGTAACCGTATAGAAAGAGAGAAGCTTACTTTTACTCAGAAGTCCAAGGTGAGATTTGAACCCCGCTCCTCTCACTCGTAAGCGAACGCGTTACCAATCAGCTAAAGACGACATCGCCGATAGCTAAGGATAACGTCGTTATTTTGACCCTGAGGGTTGCGTCATCAGAGAGTGTTGTCACGGTAACCTGCTACAAGGCCTTCGCTTTTACTGCACCTCACTGTGCTTACTAGCGAACTAGCCGAGCTACACCCGCTACATAAGCATGAAAGTGTATTTCTGGTAATATCCACTCTTGTACCTCTCCCATCATTGAGACAAACCAGTGATCTTTTATCAATTATTTACTCGACTACTGTTCCGTTGGCATCTGTGCGAGTACTTCCCCACAAGCTGTTATGTGCATTAAAGTCCCCACACCATATCTCCCTTCCATCTATATTGCCTGAGATTTCAGTAGTAAACATCTGACATGGGTTATAGAAGTTGATTAGTTTAATATTCCCTTCTGTCCTGTATATTTCTATTATTATACACTCAGCTTCGACTGGAATATTCAACCTTCTGTAGGCCACACAATCCTTAACAAATGTTGCACATCCACCTCCTTGGTTATCAATCCTGTCATATCTTATCAAACTATACCCTTGTAGGATATCTAATATTTAGATATAAGTAAACTACCCAGCTCCTCCATCTCTTGCTCTCCCCAGCGCTGGACTGGTGATCTGGCATACCGGGCATTTTCCCGGTGGGCAGACGCACCTTGGGCCGATATAATTAAATGTATAATTTTTAATAAAAAAACAAAAAAAAAAAAACATTTTTTTGGCCAACGACCAGCCCATAAAGCAGGGACAGCGGCCCATTGGTTCATTTTCTATACTGACACTGGGCTGGCCCAATAACATCTCTTACTAGGCCCCACCCCTCCCCCTCTGTCCTCGTGTCAGATGCCGTGGCTCAGAGCCAAAAATCTGTGGATGGATGAGGGTGTTAAAATGGATAAACAAAAGCGCAAGGAGGGTGTGGAGAAGTTGCGGGCCAAAAAAAAAAAAAAACCGAGAGGCGGATGTCACCAAATGTGCAAAAATAACAGACATGTTTGCTGCAGGGGCTGCAGTAGCTTCAACATCTACAGTAACCCGACATTGTGCAGCAACAGGTGGAACTTGAAGGAGGAGAGGTGGCTGGCCATGGCCATTGCCAAGCAGAGGAGCAGGCGTGTGACAGGGGAGCCGAGGAGGGACAGAGTGAGCATGACAGGGCTGAGGGACAGAGTGAGCAGGAGCAGGAGGAGAGTGTAGTTGAAGCGGTAAGCATGGTAGCTTCATGATTAACGGACTCGTAGGGAGGAAGCAGGGAGGTAATGTGTGTGCGCCATGCCATGATGATTAATTCAATTAATGTCGATGATAATAAGATAACGTAATCGTAACGCTATCATAAAGTGAGACCGTCACCTACTGCTGGTGGTCACTCAGTCAGTCAATGTCAAATAGCGCAGCATAAGCTATTGGCATTGTTTCTGTAGCTAGCATAGTTCCCTAATGCAGTCGCAACTTCGGCTGACTATTCTAATGTTAACTAGCTAACGTTATTTTGTCAGCATCGCGTTGGCTAAGCCCACGTTGCTGTGAGTGACCTAGGTCCATATCGTCTCATCATAATCTTATTAAAATGATTAGGCTAAGGGTCCCCTTGATAAAGATGTGCAAAAAGGCTGTATAATATATAACACCTGCAGCTCTACTGTGCTAAAATGTATGCCTGCTTATGTATTAGCCTACAGGAAAAAGAATTTCATTTACAACAACAGGCAACAAAGTTGTCCTATATGTTTATTTTCAGCCAGGTATGGTGGTAACTAGTAGGATATACGTATATGGTATGGATTACTGTTGTTACTACCTGTGGGGTAGCTCTCCACCTACAGTAAGTTCAAATTGGTTGGTGCTGCTGTGCATTGCGCATGCACCTTCACGTGGTAGGCGCATGAACGGTAGGTCAAACTCCCCAAACAAACAAGCACACCATTGATTTAATTGCCCTATCACATACAAAGATCTGACTATTACTCCTCTCTGAACATTAATATAAAACAAAAAGGTGATCTATTAACTGTGTAAACCTTATGCAATATTCATCATCAATATTTGGATACTTGAAATCTGTATGAACTGAATAGTTAGAATCAAATGAAATAAGATGGAACAGCTCCATGCATTAATTGAATAAACAACTATTTGCTCATTAACAGTATGGTATTGTTTAAATTGTACAGCTTTTGTACATCTTTGTCAGTGGATTCCAACAATTCTAGACCTGAATGTATAATCATGTTAAAGGTACCCTGAGTAACTTTTTTTATGGCCCTAAATGTAAACAAACATTTTTTTTTTGTACATCTTAAAGTATCTTTTAGCTCTGACAGAGCTTGTGTAAGTGTAAGGTTCGGAGAACCAAACGCGACCGATAAGAATTTCTAAAAGCATATCTAGAGAGATATGGAGTAGCCCGCACCAGGACTGAGATAACACAGGATCGGGCGCAAAACTTCCCTAGCACAAGGCAAAACAAAGCAATCTCCAAAAACTGAGGCGATCTCGATAAACAGTGAGAATAACTAACAAAAGAACCTCACGCACTAAATAATTAGGCGTAACAAGAGGTGGTGAAACCAAAACAAAACTAGAAAAAACGAGTGAAGGAAAAGAATAGAAAAGACCTGTTTGCCAAAGCTCTTGTGGCAAAAGAGCTGAACACAACTGGCAACAGGTGAAAAGAATAAAGGATAAAGAAAGATTGGAAAGGAAAGAGAAAACCAATCTAATCCTAAATCTTATAACCGGACTTGCTGCGTTTCCTATTCGTACGAACCAGAAATGCAGCGACCGAAATTCCTATACCTTACCGACTTCGTAGTCAACATAGCAAAGACAATATCGAAGTGAGGAAATGCGGAAGTCCTGAGGTATTTATAACCAGCAGGAAACACAATACAGGTGTAGGGAATAATTGCCGGGTGAGATACAAACACCGGTACGGAGGCGAAAAAAATCCGATAGAGCTTCCCGACGACGCCAAAAAGTAAATGAAATGGCGAAACAGCAAAGGCTGCTAATAATCGTGACATCTTGATACAAGGAATATCAGTTTGTAAGAGCTAAAAATTAGTTTTAGATGTACTTTAAAAGCCATAAACTGTTTGTTTACATTTGTATTGTTTGTAAACATTAGAGCAAAACAGGCCTGTATTTTGAGTCCACGGCACTTACTACTCAGCTTTGTAGTGGTTTGGGGGAATAGTACAGTAGGTACGCATATTTAAGGGGACCGCAAGGATGGTGTATTGGTGGGTGGTGTCCGACCGATTGTGGTGGGCCGGTCTGGGCCAAAAATGCCAGGGCCAATTTTTTGTCCCAGTCCAGCCCTTGCTCTCCCCCCCTCTCCTTCTGTCTCTCTCTCACTCACTCACCCACACAAACATCAAAGATAAGCCAGTCTGACCCCCCCCCCCCCCCCCCCCCCCCCCCCCCCCCCCCCCCCCCCCCCCCCGCCCCCCTTTTCTCACACATTAACCCAATCAGGGCAGGGATGCCCTTCCTGTGGAGAATAAGGTATTTATGGGCACGGAAGGATAGAAGCCTAAGGCCGCGATCACACCGGATCCGCTTTAACAGCTGGGGGCGCCTTTTTCGAATTGTTTTCAATGAGTTTGAAGCGTTTTCCACGCTGCTTTTGCGCCCCGGGCGCCTCGCGTTTATCCGCTCCAGGCGCCTCGCTGTTTTTCGAAAAATGCTCGGTGCGCACAGGGTTGAAAATATCTCAACTTGAAGCGCTCTGAGAAAAAATGCGTGCCACGTCACTGTCATTCTTTTCTCCTGTCCAATCGCACGAAAGTAGAGGCGGACCTTGATTCTCCCTGTCGGTTCTGTGTAAACGAAGACGATTGAGGAAAAAAATGGTAACGTTAGTTGCCATTTCAGCCTACCAGGAGTTATATGATTTCAATAATCGTGAATACCATGATAAAAATAAGCGATCCAAGGCACTCCGCTTATTCGCGGCTTTTTAAAGACAAATAACGAAGCAAACTTTCGGGTAAATTTAGTTCGCTAACACCGTTAACAACATCAGCTGTTGACAGGAACGGAGTTCGGTTGCCTAGCAACAGCAAAAAAGACGCCTCCAACTGCTTTTTCAGAGTAGGCTTTCGTAAAATCAAGACAGGTAGTGCTCCTCGCGTTTTCAAGCCTACAAAGCGCGTCCGGTGTGATCGCGGCCTTAGTCGGTTTGAGTTGGTGAATAAGTTTGTCCTCTTTTATTTTTGTGCTGGTGGTTGCTTGTGCATTTCCTTTTGTTCCTGTTCAGCTGGAGGAGGGTAAATAATATTGGAAATTTCTGGCTTATCTCTCTCTTTGCTGGTATATCCTAATTAATGGTTTAATGTCTTCCTCTTTTGTAAATTATAAGTAGTCAGCCTACATTCATTAGTGAATATATGATTCTAAGTCATTATTCTAATTGAATAAAATTATTTAACCTTAAGACCTGATTTAGACCTTGTTTTGACTTGTTATTTGATCCACCAGGTTACTGTTCAACTTACCTATCAAAGAATTTGGCGATTTAATTGATGATTGTCATTTTTAATAATAATTATTAAATTAAATAACGTAAAACATATTTTGAATGTAGGTTAAGTGAGGGGTTCTAGCACGCAATATCGCTTGTGTTCAGTATTCAGAGTGCCGAACGTTTTACAAGTACATATGCATAACCACAACACTTTGGCATTTGAATAAAATCAATTTGAATATTTACAAAAGGACCCCATGGTGGAGGATGTGCAGCTGGCATTGGCTTCTGGGACTTTCCCACATTATGTAGATAAAATAGCTATTCTGGACACAAGCATAATGTCCATCCATCGCTGTAATCGATAAATATATTATCAGTTGCCATTTCATTAATCCATAACATATAAAACCATTTCTGAGTCATTAAAGGGGTGTATAGTGAGAATGACATTTTACAGAAAACACTATGCTCCAGAATAACGTTAGCCTAGATAAAAAGCACAACAATAACACAATGTTAGACTACTTAGCATAATGTCCATTCATATAAGATATTGTTTTGAATGAACAGACCTAAATCATCAGTGACATTGGCTCAACTGAATGATGTCTTTTTGTCATATTTGTCTAAACAGGCTAATCTTGCTCAAGTCAAAAACGTGAGTCAGAAAATAAAACGTGAAGCTGACGTTACGTTAGGAAATGTTTGCTGTTTAGTTCTCTACTCCATTAATTTTCGACAGGAGCTGATCAACAACAACCTTCAAATTTATACATAACGTTATGTTAAAAAACTAGCTAGTTAGTACTTGCTATTGATAAGACTAATAGTTGAGTATAACATTTATAAAGCTAGCAAGACAGACAGCAGAACTTAACGTTTCAAATTAGGAAAACAAAAACGCAGAAAAGAAAATGGCTGCTTGCGCGGCAAGATGATGACAGCTCACTGTTAGACTAACGTTATTTGTTTTAGCTTTAGTTAGCTATTATTTAGTTATCAAGGTCTACACTAAGATACAGAAAATATTCACATCTAACGTTATCACTTCACTTATTCATTGTATGACAGACTTTTTCACAATTTCATCTCGAAACGAGCTGGGGGAAGAACAACACAGTGGCATCATTTGAAGCTAGAGCCGAACGTTAGCTACCTTAGCGAATTTCAAGTGAAAATATGAGGAAGTCTGCGGTACAAAAACAGGATTTTATTCAAAATAAAATTTCTGAAGTAATATCTATGGTTAATTATTATCTTAAATATTTCTTACCTCAGGGGGTTTACTGGCTTTCCCTCAGTCGCAGTAAAGTCTTCAGACGATAGTCTTCTGTCCAAGGTGGTCCGCTCCGCCCGTGGTGAGGCAAATGGAGATTTACGAGGTTGACGTGCGGTTTTATTTAGCGGTCTAGAAATAAGTCCCCGCCCACTAAGCTCATGAACCAATTATATGCAATTGTAGCTTATTTTGCCATCTGTAACTAGCATTTTTCAAAAAGAAAATCAGTGATTGGACGGCAGAGCTATTATACGTCAAACCATCAGAACAATTGTACTGAAATTAGAACGCTCCGGCTTTAAAGGGTTAAGGTAACAGGTTCTATTTTCATTTTCGTTCTCTCGCCCATTTACACAGGCTTTCTTTTGCTTTTCTCTGACCTCCTTTTGATGCTCTTTGTTTGAGAGCGTGAGGTTCTTTTGTTGTTTATTACTCGCTATTTTCGAGTTCGCCCTCTTTTGGGGCTGTTTTGATTTGGCTTATGCCGGGAGGTTTTTATTCCCATTTTCTTTTGTTTATTCCTTTCCTGGTGCGGATCTGTCCACTTTAGTGGTGTATATTTCGATATACACTTTTAGATTCCTTGGCCGTCACGCCTGGTTCTGCAAACTTCTTACACTCCCCCCTTACAGAATATCGAAGTCAGTATGGTATCGAAGACACCACAGGTATCTCACAAAACGCTGGCCAGTCAGGGTGTTACAGGGGTTACTTCTGAGGAGGCCATTCTCACCCTGCAAATACAACAAGGCCAGTTGATGGAGCAACTGCGTTGTCAGGGAGAATGCCTCCACAAGTTGACAGAGAGTCTGCGCAGACTCTCCATGGCAGTCAATCCACCCCCAGTCGCACAAGCACCTACTCCTCCCGTTCTCTTGCCACGTACCCTTAAGGAACCCAAGCTCCAATTGCCACCTCGCTACAGTGGGGAACCAGGGAAGTGCCAGCCGTTTTTGACACAGTGCTTGATATTTTTTCAGGCACAGCCCTCCCGGTTTTCCACACCAGAATCCCGGGTAGCGTTCATATTATCGCTATTAAACGACCAGGCTCTCGCTTGGGTTGACCCTCTAATTCGGGCCAATGCCCCAGTCATACGTGATCTTATTCAGCTGATGAAGGAAATGCAGTTGGTCTTTGATCACGATGTCTCCGGTGAAGAGGCTGCTATGAGACTGACTAGTCTGCATTAGGGCACTGACACAGTAGTGGCGTTTTCCATCACGTTTCGAGCACTGGCCAGGGAGACAGGATGGCCTGACGGTCCGCTTAAGTCTTTATTTCTAAAGGCATTTTCTAATCCTATTAAGGATGCCCTAGCCGTGCTTGAGCTACCTGCTACGTTCAGTGTCCTGGTTACTACGGCTATACGCCTTGACAATCGTATCAGGGAGCGTGAGTAAGTGCATAGAGACCACCCGGTTCGCCATACTTCCTCATTATTGGCAGGGACTCCGTCCGGTTTTTCCACCTATTCCTCCACTGATCAGGAGGAGCCCATGCAGGTGGACGGGTCATCCCTCCAAAAGTCTAGGAGGGCAAAACCACGGGAGTACTGGTGCCGCAACTGTAAGCGCAAGGGTCATATAAAGGATCAGTGTCCCAAGTTGGTGGGAAATGAGGGGTCTCACTAGAGAGACCGAGGTCCCCAGTGAGACAAAATAGTACTCTTTGTCGGACCCTGTTACCTGTCTAACTGCTTTGGAATGGGCGCTCGGTTAGCGTTGACGCCTTTATTGATTCCGGAGCAATCGAGTGTTTTATTGACGTTAAATGGGCTAGGGAATTAGAGATTCCCACGTACCGACTCACTAGCTCTCGTCAGGTTACAGCTCTCGATAGTCGCCCTTTGGGCTCCGGGATCATTGAAGAAATAACCAGCACTTTACAGATGCGTATTTCTCTCCAGGGTCACTCAGAGAGAATAACATTTTTTTTAGTTGATTGTTGATTCCCCATCATACCCACTCATTCTAGGATATTCATGGCTAGGGTTACATGACCCTCATGTCAGTTGGGGCAGAGACAGGGATCCTATTCGCCAGTGGGGTTCCCAGTGTCAATCCCATTGTCGTACTGTTATTTACCCCTCTTCGGGCTGCATTCCTGATGATTCCGAGCTCAGCTCCGATAGTGATTTGGAGGAGGCGGAGTCTCGCTTTGACCAGGATACTTCCTCCGCTCTCGCAGGAAGTGGAGAGGAGAGTCTGGCCTTGGGACTCCTTTGCGGAGGGGGGGTCCCATGGAGGAGAATGATCTTTCTATTTCCGATTTAGAGTGGGAGATGTCATCTGACGTGGTGGTAGGGGCGCTTTAGTTTCGCCTGCCCACTAATGTACCGAGGGAATATTCTGACCTCGCTGAGGTTTTTAGTAAGCAACGCGCTACTAAGTTACCTCCCCATAGGCCGTATTCCCTGTCGGTTCCGGAGAGCGCTGCTATGAAGGAGTACATTGAGGAGTCCCTGGCTAATGGTTTCATCAGACCTTCCACTTCACCAGCCGGCGCTGATTTTTTTTTTGTTAAAAAAAAAGATGGAGGTTTGAGACCCTGTATAAACTATCGGGGCCTCAATGACATCACCATTAAGATAGCGTTTACAGGGGGGTCGGTCTTTTCCAAACTCAACCTTCGCAATGCCTACAATTTGGTGCGCTTGCGTGAGGGCGATGAGTGGAAGACTGCATTTAACACACACCACGGACACTACGAGTACCAGGTGATGCCGTTCGGTCTCACTAGCTGTGTGTCTAATCTGTCCGCTTTAGTGGTGTATATTTCGATATACACTTTTAGATTCCTTGGCTGTCGCGCCTGGTTCTCCGAACCTTACACTCCCTCCCTACACTGAGAAAACGCTTGGAGTTTTTTCAGAGGAGGGAGACACAGCCGCAGCCTTTGCTGCTTGATCAGCTAAGGCATTACCTTTACTGACGTCATCAGAGAAATAGCTTGCAATAGATTATCTACCAGATAAGCATTTTTAATGGGAGTTCCTGCTGCTGTGAGGAAACCTCGCTGTTTCCAGAGTGATCCGTAATCATGTGCTACACCAAATGCATATCGTGAATCTGTATATATTGTAGCTGTTTTCCCTGTGACTAGAGTACATGCGCGTGTGAGTGCATAAAGTTCTGACATCTGAGCTGAACAAGAAGAGGGGCGTGGATACGCCTCTAAGCACTCATATTGAGTACAAACAGCATATCCCGACACTAACTGTCCTTCTGAGGTGCGATAACAGGAACCGTCTGTGTATAAAATAAGTTTGGGGTTAAGCAGGGGGTTATCAGCTAGATCTTAACGCAGTTTTGTGACAGCATGAATAGCAGCTTCACAATCATGCTGTTCACCATCCGTTGGCAAGGGTAATAGAGAAGTAGGATTTAAAACAGGACAGTGCTTTATAGAAATGTGAGGAGATGAAAGAAGCAGAATATCATAGCGAATCTAATACTTAAAGGTTTAGTTTATTGAAACCTATGAAGTAGTTTTGTAGGGCAGCAAACCGGTGAGGCCACAAAAATTTTGTTATTTTTCACAAAAAAACACACAGAAAATCAGTGTTTGCTTCCCTCCCATAATGCATGTTAAATGTTTACTATATGTTCTGCACACGTGACACACAAAAACCTCTCCCATAGGGATGGGAGGATATAAGATTTTATCTTTTATCGCGATACAAACACTCAAGATAATTTTATCGTGGTGAATTTCCATTATTGGGATAATCGTGAATATCCTCACGAGTGACTTGGAAAAGCAAAAAGTAGTTCAAAGTAGTACTGTTTGATTCTATGCCACAATGACAGTTGGACTTTATTTTATTTAAAGAACAGACTCACACAATGTTGCTATTTTTTTCTTTATTGGGACCTTATAATTTATGATTACCTTATTTATGGTTGTTTGACTGTTTTGTTTTTTTGCATTCATTCTGCTGTCCTTGCTGTCCCTCTGTCTGTGTGATCTAAAAACAAAACAAGTTATTCATTTACTGTGCATTTACAACACATAACTAATTGAACCATCTGAATGCTTGGATATCAGGTTGATAGGTAGATTTTTTTACTAATGGATTTTTTTCTCTTATTGTGATTACCTGCTGGGTGTTGTCGAGAGTCTGAATCTGTCCTTGTTTGTTTTTCACTAAGAAGGATGTTCACAAAAAAAGATATGTGTCCTATGATGCAATACAAATATTAGTTTCTTAACAAAATGTAAGGTAAAGTGATTCCAGTATGTTTTCCTGCCATTTTAAGAGTTCTAAGCATATTTTGATGATTACCGGGATAATATCATGAATCACAATTATTTTAGCCAGGATAATCGTGACATGAAATTTTCATATCATCCCATGCCTACTCTCCCATATATTCAGACCCATTCACAATATTGCATTTATTTATTTATTTATTTCTTTACCAGTAAACAATTTACTTTTATTTACTGTATGAAGCAGTGGTAACAAAAAGGTACAATTTTAGGATCTTAAAGATTTGTTTATTTTGTTATCAATATTGTTTTTAATATATATTCTAAGTCAGGTTTCAGTTCTTGCTTTGTTGGAGATGCAAAATTTAGATGGTAACAACCATGTTTTTTTCCAATAAACATCAGCAAGTAGGGAATTCCAATAAGCTGTACCTCTTTAAGTAATCTTGTGTTTGCTATGGAAAATTTATAATGTATCTTTTATTGATACACTATAAGATACACTTGCCGTAAATGTAACCAACAATTAGCCTATCACTAAAACTCAGATTGCATTTAATAATCTGCCTTAAACCTATTGGAATTTCTTTAATTAAAGCATTGAATTCTTTAAAAGGGACAGGAAATTCAAACATATTCACAAATTGAATATAGTATTATTTTAATATAGCGTCAACAAAACTGTCTAAATTAGGCCTATAATGTAACGCTCGGGTTTTTCCACCAGTCGGCCCATATCATCTTATATGCACAAGAATGGCCTATTTAGAAAGTCTGTGGAATTATCGAGATCAGGAAGACTGTAGAATTGTTGTCATGAAAGTTGATTTTGAGAACATTATTCATGTTTCCCAAGACAACTCTGGGGTTGGATGCAAGGGCAACAATTAGTTTTTACAAAACATACAGGTGGGGTTTCCAGATTCCTGTGAATCGGGAGATTCTTACTGGGAGAACTTCCACATACAGAAGCATGTTCTTTCTGTGCAGGCTACATAGATCAACAGATTTAATGCAAGCATTGTAGGCCTATGGCAGCTAGTCACAGAACTGTGCAGCTAGTCCTCTAGCTACAGTTCACAGTAAACTAGCATGCTACATCGCCACTGTAAAGTAGGCTAGTAATGTTAGTTAGCGAGCTAATCTTCTAAAAAATGATAGCTAACGTTACTAGCTAGCTAGCTCACCGTAATTCAAACAAGCGTCCCAGCTAGCAAAATTGACTTGGCCCACATCTGGCCCGATTCCGGCGTGCCGGAACAAAAATACTCGGCCCAAATTCGGCGTGCGGACTCGGCGTAGTGTCGGTCGTGAGGTACGGTCCGAGTCCGGGCCGAGTGTCCTGGCCCGAGTCCGGCAACCGGAATTGCCAGAATTGGTCCGGATTTGAGCCAGAAGTACTCCACAATCGGCCCGAATTTGGGACAGATTAGGTTTATTTTGTTAAATTACCAGTGCTCTTTACCCATCCCATCCTCCCTGCCACCCCTTCCTTCAGATGCAAATAACAGGAGAAAACAGAACACATGTAGAAATGATTGCCCTTTATTTTTTAAATTACCTTTAATTTACACAACTATAATATGTGGTGCTTAATCAAAGTCCAATACAATGCAGCTACAACAACTACATTAATA
This sequence comes from Synaphobranchus kaupii, assembly GCA_029718625.1. NCBI lineage: Eukaryota > Metazoa > Chordata > Actinopteri > Anguilliformes > Synaphobranchidae > Synaphobranchus > Synaphobranchus kaupii. The sequence continues at coordinate 34,710,634 of CM056381.1, read as the reverse complement.
ATAATTAATTAATAAAAGGTGGGCTAGCTACATCCTTTTGTTCTCACTGATGGCCCATTACCTCCATCCCTCATAGTGCACGAAGCGATAATGGCCAAAGCCCAGGTAGGTAGGCTACCTTATCAGAATAATACCTAGATGAGTGGCTCTTTTAATGAATTACATGGCTCCCTTTTGAAAATAAATAATGAATTCTTACGTGGAATGTAACTTCGCTACACCCAATGTTATTCGGAGTTGTAAACGGCACAGGCTAAAACCATAGCCTACAATTGCCGCGAATGCCTAAAATGATTTACCTCTTGAAAAATAAAACAACTGATTGTAATCAATTCAAACATTTTTATTTGGATAAATCACATAATTACAAAGGATAAACAAGTGAGGGAATTAGGCTAGGCTACATCATTTGCAATACACTACATCATTAGGCTACAAAGGAATTAGGCTACATCATTTGCAACAGACTTTTTTCAGACGCTATCTATTTTCAGTAAAAAAAAAGTCGCACTGCAGTGGTCCAAACACAATCAGGTACCTTATCAGAATAAAACCTAGATGAGTGGCTCTTTTGATAAATGACTCTAGGAAAACAAAACACATTTTAATGAATTTAAATATTTTTTATTATGGGTATATAAAATAACAGTTTATATAACGTTACATGATCACTGACTCGGGACGCTAATGCGGTCATTATGCAAACGCACTCAATACGCTCCCGGAGGAGAGAAGCAGCGATTCACACTTGGGTACCAACGCCAAATGGCGTTGAACGTGGCGGTTATAAGGGGTCTTTGAGGAAAAAATAAAAATAAATAAATAATCAAGAAATGCTCATCTAACTCATAATTTTAGAATTACAACAGCGTAGGTAGGCTATTTGCAGTATAACTATTTAGGAAAAGTCAGGGCAGGACAGAAACATTCCATAAACACGGATTAAATGATTCTAAATGTAAAATCACAATGCCAATTGGCATCGGCCTTGACGGTTCTAGTTTTAAAAATTAAGAAAAAAATATCTTCAAACATACAGTAGGCTAATTGCAATATATGACACGTAGTAGACAAAACCAGAGTACACAAATGTTGGTGAGTAAATAACTGGGGATTATTAGCAGGTAAGTTATTTTACACAACATTCATAAATAAGTAGATTTTTAAAAAATGTTGGTGGAGCAGAATGTCTAGTAGGCCTCTGTAAAACTAGGCTGATGTACCTTAGCCACCATGGAAGAATAGGGTGTGTCCTAGTGAAAAAAGAGTGGAATAAGAGAACAAGATGAGAATAAGGATTAATTTAGCAGAAAAGCCATTATCCTATTGTCATTATCACAAAATAATAAACTAATAATAAATTATAAACTAGGTTGAACCAAAAGAGAATGCAAATACTATCAGGAGTGTCAATATTAACATGATAATTCTGGTGACTTGACTTCAAAAGCAAGGCAATGGTGCACAGTGTGTTGCATTTCTGTCTCTCTTCTTACTGCGCAGACGTTGTGGAGCTAGCAGTCTACCCTGAAAGACAGTTTTATTTAAATTAACCTTAGACTACATGTAAAATAACAACAAAAAGAACATCCCAAATATTAGTTCAGCATCTGAACAGATAGCCTAGTTATAGGCTACATGCAATGAAAATGAAAGGATTGAAACAAGCTAGTTAAAACTATTGTTGCTTAAACAGCATGTAGTGTTGTTTAACTGCTAATACATTCATGCACACTAACATGGAAGACTGTGAAATTGTTAGACTAAAAAGATATCAATCAACAACCCTAAAGGGATAGTTCGGAATTTTGGACATAATTTCTTAATTACGAATTACCCCGTGTTGTAGTTGATTGATGGAAACCATTTTCAGATAATTCCATTCTTTTGGACATACACACATTGCTAATGCTAGCGCAACTCTAAGGTAACTGTTAGCATCCACTACCAAACTTTGTTGTTGTAGTCGACCAGTGCCGGCACTACATTCGTAGGTAACGTAAAGTATCCGCCGCCGTACTTCCACAGAGAATATAGGTCAGCACAAAGTAAAGGATTCAACGATAGTTTGACTTCAAAAATGATGGTATAATCACTGAAAATAACCCAGATAGACTGTCGTCGTATTTTATTTGCTTTGGGTGCACTGTGGAGTGTTTAAGTGCGTATGGTAGTGGATGCTAGCAATTACCTTAGAGTTCCGCCAGCATTAGCAATGTGTGTATGTCCAAAAGAAGGGACAGCATGGAATTATCTGAAAATGGTTTCCATCAATCAACTATATCATGGGTAAGTTGTAATTGAGACATTATGTCCAAAATTCCGAACTATCCCTTTAATGTGGTAAAGTGAGTTATTACACGTTATGGCCAGTAGGTGTCAGTAGGGCCAAATAAGACACCCTATGCCAAGGCAAAGGCGAAGGGAGGTGTTGATAGTTGTCCGTTCTAAATTACTAACATTATAAAAGTGATTCTTGTTTGTTCTCTCATGCGGCAGATAAAGAGTAGGCTATGTATATTGTTCGCTGCCTTGCAACATAGTTCTTATTAAAGAGCTAAAAGCAGATCATACACACTTGCCTCATTTATTTAGATTTGAAAGATAGGCCTATCAGATCTGAACAGAGATCATAATACACATTCAATCCAACTGCACTTGGTTACCCCTACCTTGGCGCATATTATCCCCCACCAATGAAAGCATTCGATTCCAAGTGTATTTTGATTAGTAGCTAGTTCTTGTTCCAACATTAACACAGACAGATGTAGCAATCAAAGTATCTGCGGTACAATTGTAAGAATGAAAAATAACTGCATATACCGTTAATATCTGCAATATTTCCAGGACAAAACACTGTTGGTTCAAAAAAGCACAGGCTACCCTACCTGCATTGATGTTTACACCAGCAACCAATTAGAATTTTTTAGTTTATTGCCAAAAATAGTAGGCTACATAGGCTTATCCTAATTGACATTCAGAAGCTACATTTTGCGGAATTTTGAATTTACGGACGCAGTAGGCTACGCGTGGTCCTGAGCAGGTGTACATTTTGTTCGTACGTACGTACGTACGTACGTACGTACGTACGTACGTACGTACGAGCGTACAATGTCTATTAGATCACCTAAGGAGCCGCTAAATCAGATCTAAGCATCTGATAAGATCTCTTTTAGCTTTTTTTAGCCCGGCTAAAATGCGTCTGCAGGCCTAGACGTGCCATAGGCTATAACACATTTTATTTAGCCATTTTCATACGTGATTCATTTGTAAGTTCAAAGAGAAACGATTTCCACGGGGGACGCCCCAATATCTGAAAGAGCCCTATCTTTCTCCCCCAATGTTACATCGACACAAATGCAGAAACGTGCCTGTATTATTGCCCATGTACAAGGTTGTATATGGTAATCAGTGGGTGGGGCAACAATGTTACTGCATTTAGCTACATTATAGAGCTCCGTAGTCCCGCCCACTTTGGTGACGAATGTCTGGTGCCACTTTTCGGAAAAAATATAATGGGAGTCAATGGACTGAAAATGTATTTTTTCTATATTCAGACAGATAGACGTACAAAACACCCAAGAGAGGGGTTGTCAGATTTTTAAATAATTTATAAAATTGATACATGAGTGTATTGTATTTAATTATGGCACAAATCACCCTCCATATGTAATGACCTGAGGTCGACATGATAATAGCAAAAGTATACTGTACCATTTATTTTGCACTCTGGTCATCCTCACTTTCCATTGGAAGTAGCCATAGATACTCCTAGCCAAAGGAGATAGCCAAGGTCATCCTCTCTATAACCTTTTAGGTAAAATAAAATCAAATTGTATTTTTAGGGGAATTATGAGGAAAGTTTGTGAAAATATCAAGGAAATGAGGCAGAGACATCACCCACTCAAAACAGCACAGCATACAAAGATGTCTATCCTTTCATCAAAACGTTTAGCATCCCATTATACTGTTTATATATGACCTAATTCATGGTTATCCAAAAATACATGATAAAGTCATTGCTACATCTTACCTGCAAGTAATGTATTCTTTGTAGCTAGAAAAATCCTTATGAGATGTTTCTTGTTGTCAAGTATTTCCTTCAGGTTTAAAATTTTTGATATATGATATGAAGTTCAACCTTCTGGCAACATTGTCACAAAGCATTCCTCCCTCTCGGTTTCCAGCTAACGTTAGTTATTTGTAGCCACCGTTTTATCACTTTTTCGATCTCCCCATCTGTGGCCTTGGATGGTTCTTCCTGACTGCGGCGACAGAGAGAGATTATTACACAACATTCCTCTAGCTATGACCATTACTTTAAATTCAATTATGTTACTCTACGTTAAAACTATGTTGTGCATTTAACGGACATGTTTAATCTCGTCAACTCAGCTGCTGGGTTGATGCTGAGAGGACAACGGTAACTTAGCAACGGTCGTTTTTTCTCACTTCCACCCATAGACTCTAGCTTCCACCTCGCGTTAAACTGTTGGCTACAGCTAGCACTACTCTTTACGAATTACTAAAGTTATTCACCAGAGAGTAAACGTTTCCTCGTCTATAAGCTAACTAGTTACTGATCATTGATAGTATTACATAATGAACGGTAACTAACTAACGTCTGTAAGCTCGCTGTAGCCAGCTGCCGAGAGCAGAGTGTGCAGCTAGCATGTAGCGAACGACCAAGTTAAGAAATTAGACGAAAATTCATATTGTCAAATTGTCTCGGAATATATTTAGCAAAAGTTATTCTTACAGCCAATTTACCGTTAACTTTATTTGGCATTTAAATATGACCTTAACCTTAGAAAACCAACCTAGCAAGCTGTCGCTTCTGTCAATTTACCTCAGAACCAGGCAGCAAACGGTCAAGACAAGTTCTGAAAGAGAGAGATAGCTAATGTCTTCCTGAATTTGGTGAACATCAACAGACAACCAGAAAATAAACGTGTTTAGCTATAGATGTAATCTTAAATTAACTATAAAGTAAACTGAACGTGAAAATTTGGTTAATGTTAAATAAAATAAACTTGGCCAATACTTACCAAACTGTGTGCGCTTTATTCTGTCTCACAGTGAGCAGACTTCACGTGCAGTTTCAGTTATTCTCACGTCACTGATCTGGCTTAGAAGACATGTTGTTATAACTGTCATTATTTATTTGTTTACTTATGACCAAGTGTGTGACTGCTGAAGTTGTGTTGTTGGATGCACCAACTGGGCTGAAATGAATCCACCCCCTTAGCGGAAGTGCACATATTCAATCCCTTTTTAAAATTAGAATCAATATTGCTCCAAAATAATAAAATAACTGGTTAAAAGTATGACCGTTTAAAGGTTAAGCAATCTTTGATTTTCTTAAATAAATAGGCCTACATAAATCAATAAAATTAGGTTAAATAACTAGGATCACTTGCCTGCTGATTGATGGAAAGATGGATCAAACATAGAAAAGCACATACAAAAATGTTTAATCGGAAATTGTTTTATTTTTAATCGTTGCCAGTTTCCACAGCATGCCGAGCAGTAACCAGAATCGGCCCGATCCACGTTTGCCAGATCTGGGCGAAACGCCTCAAACCAGAATCGGCCCGAGTGTGGCTAGCCACAGCCGGCCGCATCTTAGAATCAGGCGACTCTGCCTAAGGTTGGCCAGAATCGGCCCGGATAACTGTCGCCGTAGCCTACACTCAGCCGACAGTGCCGACACTTAGCCGGAATCGGCACAGGTCCGTAGGCTAGCTGGGGTAGCTAATCCCGCTTCAGTTGTAGCTTACATTTTCTGTGGGTCAGCTATTGTTATTTAGTATTATTCAGTTTAGCCTAGTATTTTAGAACCTAAACGTAAGCGTTAAACCCCCAACATATGACCGTCACATTCAATAATTGCTTTAAAATTAATTGCGATGTGTTCTGTTTAATATTATGCAGGTTTGTTGAAATGACACCGGCTTTCTTTTTTGAACTGGCAACGGCAGGAACGCTAAGTTCTTAATGTGTCATTCAAAGGTCTACAGCAATCAAAATACGACACATCATTATCCGATGACATACGCAAGGACCCCGAGCAAATCGTTGAGCCGAGCAGATCGTTGACCGACACCGGCCCTTCTGGCCAGAACTGCATGATGGCCAGTTTGGGCCTGGGTGGAGCTAACGACTGAGGAAAGGACCTATTTTTATACAGTCTATGGAAAGGACACGAGGAAATGATGCAAGGAGTGAAAATAAGTGATTGGACTGAACCCAATGCGTTTCGTTTTATACAATTGCATAGGCTATCTTAACAAGGGGGATGATTTTCCCAATTTCCCTTAACAAGGGGAGCGGCGCTTCCCCGCGTTCAACGACAATTCGAACACTATATATATATATATATATATATATATATATATATATATATATACTGTACATATATATAGAGTGTTGTGCCAGTTTACACTTCACAAGAGCTAGCTCAAAGTTCAGTTCACACAGATTAAAATGAACTAATTCACGTTCATGGTTCACAATTTAGAATTTTGAACTAAGTTCACAGTCCCAAAAAATGAACTAGTTCACACGTTCATTTCTTCCGTTTTTAAAAAAATGAGCTGCTCCGATCTAACAATATTGCATTAGATCATCGCCCCAGCTTATTCCAAAGTGATTATTACTACTACTGCTAACAGTTAAAAGATGTACTGTACCTACAGTCGCCTACTACCCAACTCTCAGCACAAAATCAACTCGACTCAGAGCCCTGAGCTGCGGCAATATTCCATGGCTCCAGAGCCATGACACAAACCAAAGTTTTTTAGAGTTTTAACAGAGAAAATTCTGTAGCCTACACCATTAATAATCGGGTTTAGCCTAGCTACTCAGTGTGGATCAACCAGAAACCTTGACAAACGTATTCTGTTATATCAAATGATATTCCGAGACGCCAACACTTTAATAGCCAACTTTTTATTACGAAATTATTACATGTGACTGTTTGCAACTGAATTGCAGTATAAAACATAATTAATATGCGATTGTGTTCAGCTAATGACAGCAAATACTCCTTATTTAAAGTGGTGGCATTTTTATTTTAGAACTCATTTATTTTAGAACCCAACAACAACAGTGAACAGATAAATACAATTTTGTATAATAGAAGAAATAAATAGCTCAATGTTTCAAATAAACATATTTTATGGTGTCCAAATAAATCTTTACCAAATACTATTTAAAACTAATAAACGAAACAGGCTCCTGTACACAGCAACAGGCAACAAGATCTGGCTTGTTTGTCGGATTTGGCTGGCTATCCTATACAGCCATCCATCCACCACATTTTCAGTAGGCTACTAGATTCTAGGATCTGGGAAAAAATAAGATTTATATTTGCATAGACTAATAAAATAGCTATATGCAAATATAACCATTCAATGTCTATTCTTAGGCCACGTAATATCTAATGTTACAATCAATGACCGACAGCGTTATTTTAGGCTATAGGCCTAAAGTTAAACTTCTGCTAGAATATTGGAGATGGGAATGTAAACTGGATGTGATTTTGAAATAGCTTCAAAAGTAAGGGAGAGGGAACAGAAAAAATTGAGCATAGGCTATTAAAAATGAGCATCAATCAGGTGATTTGGGTCTGAATAAAATATCAAAGCTAGTTTACTAACTTGATTTGCTACCAGCTAGACTCTGCTGCCTGAAACGGCTTCAAATTCCAGCTCGCGCCACTGGGAGAAAGAGATGCGGCTGGGGTAGTTCGAAGGAATCAAACAAACAAACGGGACTGTATTAACCGAAAGAACGAAAAACTCGTGACTCCGACTCTTCAAACCGAATGGTACGGAAAGAGCCGACTCAGAAAAAAGACCTGAACTGCCCATCACTACTCGGGTGCCCTAAAACACAGTGCGTCATTGGTTGACAGGGAGCTGGATGAAGTGTCCGTGAAACACGTTCACGTTCATTAGTTGCAAACTGATACGTTCAGTTCACCGTTCACCAAAAACATGAGCACGTTCAATGAACGCGCTCTTTTAGCGCGTTCATGCTGTCGGATATCTAATATTTAGATATAAGTAAAGTACCCGGCTCCTTCTCTCTATCTCTGTCGCTCTCTGTCTCTCTCTCTCACTCACTCACCCCCACAAACATCAAAGATAAGCATAAATGACCCCTCCCCCCCCCCCCCACACCTTAATCCAATCAGGGCAGGGATCCCCTCCCTGTAAAGATATTTTATGGAGCCGCAGAAAAAGAAGTTAGTCAGTTTTGGAGTTTGTTTGGAAAAGTTCATCCTTTTTGGTTCCTTGTGCATTTCCTTTTGTTCCTTTTCAGCTGGAGGGTAAATAATATTGCCAAGTTTTGGCTTATCTCTCTCTTTACTGGTATCTTCAGTTCAATTCAATTTTATTTGTATAGCGCATTTTACAGAGAACTGTCACAAAGATGCTGCACAGAGAAACAGAAGGAAAATTGAGCAAAAAAACAGGCCTTAGCCCCCAACTAGCAAAATGAGGTAAAAAACTCCCCGGTAGGGGAGAAAAAACACTGAACAGTGGCGAGAAAAAACTCCCCAGTGGGAAGAAATCTCGGAAGGAACCTGGCTAGAGAGGGGGTGCCCATCCTTCGATGGCCAGCCCGGTTTAGACTAAAGGTGGACTGAATGGTAATAGTCAATTCAATAATGAATTCAAAGGGGTGGGGTGATGCATCTGGGACTCCGGTTGCGTGAAGTCGGGAGGATAAACCAAAGGAGGGACAGGTCCGAAGCAGTCTGCAAACAGGGTGAGACGCATAACTGGAGCAGTCTGCAAACTCAGGGCAAGAGGGGGATGGACCAGAGTAATCTGCAGCTCAGGGTGAGAGAGGAAAAGAGAAGGTTAGCCCCCCTCCCGACATCCTTAACTATAGGATTGACTAAAGACAGAAAGTGTGTCTGAAGCCCGTACATACATGGGAAGATTATTCCATAAGAAAGGAGCTCTGTAAGAGAAAGCTCTGCCACCCATTGTAATTTTAGATATAATAGGAATTTTCAAATAGCCAGCACTTTGAGAGCGAAGTAATCTAGGAGGACAGTCATTTAAAGCTTTAAACGCTAGAAGTAAAATCTTGTAGTCAATTCTGAATTTGACAGGCAGGCAGCCAATGAAGAGTTTTGAAGAGAACCATTTATTGGTTCTAGTAAGAACCCTAGAAGCTGCATTCTGTACAAGTTGGAGACGATTAAGGGCTGAGCCAGTGCAACCAGACAATAAAGCATTACAGTAATCTAGTTGAGAGGTTACAAAGGCATGAACCATTTTTTTTTCAGCATCCTCCAGGGACAACACCTTCCTTAATTAATATATATTCCTCAGGTGGAAGAAGGCCATTCTTGTGATATAGTTAATATGGGGCTGAAAGGAGAGATCTGAATCAATAGTTACACCAAGGTTTTTAACAACCTTGTTGGCAGAGACAGAGAAGCAATCTAAATTTAAGGGAAGCTGTAAGAATTTATCTTGAGGGGATTTGGGACCTAATACTAATATCTCAGTCTTATCTGAGTTCAATAAGAGGAAATTTTGGGTCATCCAGGCCTTTACATCTTTGAAACAGGTCTCTAGTTTAGACAACTGGTCAACTTCACCTGTCTTAACTGATATATAAAGTTGTGTGTCATCTGCGTAGCAGTGGTAGTTATAACCATGTCTGCTTATAATGTTCCCAAGAGGGAGCATGTAAAAAGAAAAGAGCAGAGGACCCAAAACCGATCCTTGTGGTACTCCAAAGTTCACCCTGGAAAATTCAGAGGACTGATTGTTTACCCTAACAAACTGGGATCTATCATAAAGATAAGATTTAAACCACATAAGCACATGCCCGGTAAGACCAATTAAATTCTCTAGCCTGCGGAGGAGAATATGATGGTCTGTAGTATCAAAGGCAGTGCTCAGGTCAAGTAAAACAAGAATAGAAATACAACCACAATCCAGAGAGATGAACAAGTCATTCATTACTAGGGCAAGGGCGGTCTCGGTGCTATGGTCCTTCCTAAACCCAGATAGAAACCTCTCATACACGTTATTAGTATGTAAAAATGAAGAAAGCTGTTGCGCTACACATTTCTCAAGAGTCTTTGATAAAAATGGGAGGTTTGAAATGGGTCTATAATTAACCAGGACAGTGGGATCCAAATTTGGTTTCTTAAGTAGTGGCTTGATTTGTGCCAATTTAAAGGATGTAGGAACATGGCCCGATAGCAATGATGAGTTCATTAAAAATTGGTTTGATGAGCATAGGCAACAGCTCCTTCAATAACTTTGTGGGTATGGGGTCTAGAAGACAGGTGGATAAATTAGAAGAAGAAATTAACGTAATTAGTTCGCTCTCAAGTATGGGAGTAAACGATTCAAGACGTTCAGTGTGTCTAGGAGGCAGTTCTATATCGTCAAAACCATGATCATTAACTTGTGTGATCTTTTTCCTAATTCCAATTATTTTACCACTAAAGAAATTACCATCAGACATTTGCAACAGAATAAATTTGTCAGAATCGTCACATAAGCCTACATGTAGCCTAGGCATAAAAATACGTAGCCTATTGTGTGTAGGCTACAGGCTCTATAGCCTTTGATTAGGCCTACGTTAAAAGGTAGGCTATGTTTTTACATCCACAGCAATGTAGGCTATTAAAGCTACACATGCGATAGGTGGTCACTGTGGAAATGTCAACTTAATTGGACATTGGCGAACTATAACCGAAAGTTTGTTTATAGCCTACAACTTTTCAATAATATCAGGTAGCCTATTATTGTTCCTATATGGGAACATGGTTTTTGATGTAGCCTAGAAACGGTGGGTTTTATGCATTTTATTGTCTGTGGCTGTGTCAAGATGAAGGTTACAGAACTTTTGGGGTTTAACCTGTAATTTATAATTTCAGACAAATATGAATAGGCCTACTGTAATTGGGATGTTGACGACTACCACTAGGGGGCCACCGTGGATAAGAGATCCACAACTGGCTTGTCAAAGTAAAATATTTACCCTACCTACATGTCATTTTACCCCATTAAAAATAAAAACCATAGCTCCTAATTGATTAATTACAGTCCACTGGTTTTATTGCCACGTTAAAAATCTGTTTAAAGATTTGAATGATGAAGCAAAACCGATCGAGCATTAAACTTTATGATATCTAGGTAGCCCAGTGGAATTCCTGCTTAGGCTGTACCCTGCGATCTCGATCGGAATCCAACATGGGGCAGAACTATTTAACTTTTGGACAGGAACAATCCTACTATTGAATGCTGAGAATGTAGGCAGTAGCCAATAACATTGTGTCATTGGATGAGCTTTCAGGTTTATGTTTGATTTATCCAATTCTTTTACTACTGTAGCCTATAAATTTGGACTAAACACTGATGCTGTTAGTGTTGCTGTTGACTGACATCAGCACAATTACTCGCATAGCCTATGGTTTATTTACTGTGATTACATTTGCCATTTTTAGACAAATGTTTTGTGAGTTGGTTGGTGTTTGTTTGTGTTTGTATGTGAGTGACCAGGCTAGGAATGCCAGTGACCAGCCAAGTCAGTTGCAAATCCAGTGGGTTGCTAAGCCAGGCACATGAGTTAGGCTACCTCGGCGAATCAATAGACGGCTTCTTACCAGTGCCGGCTTATCAGTCACTAGATCATTTGCCAGCTCGGAGTATGTTGGGGTGCTTCCCAATACTCGAAAAATGCATCCTCCTTGACTCCACTAGCCTACCACCTCCTCTCCTCCGTGCGCTGGAAACCGATCTTTGTGTTTTAATCTAATGTTGCTGATTACATATTAATGGTTACATATTCATTAATACCTCGACTCAAACCGCAAAGTCAGATATATTGTAGGCCTATACTGTACAGGCAACTATTTGTACTTGAAACGTTCCGGCAGTTTTGCATACGTCCGGGTAGGAGACGAGCGGTAGTGGGGGAGTGGAGGAAAGGACGAGAGGAGTAAAGAAAGAATATTGAGACGCAGCCATGCTCCACCGACCTCTCAGTCGGGCCTATTCTTATTTTAGGCACTTATCCTGCACCCTGAACGTCAAGGTAAAAGGCTAAGCCAGTGACTAATAAAAAAGAAGTATGTAACATGGTTGAGTCCGTCCATTGATCGTTGATATTAGAGACTACCCCGGTTTACCCACCCACGCCAATAATGCAATTTTCAACCTTCAAAAGACAAACGGTAAATCAGAAAATTAGAAAAACGAGTTTGAATGGTTCATTTCCCTATTATTTCAAGGATGAAAAAATTTAAATTGAAATATTGAATCCAATTTTTAATTTGAGATATATGCATCAGGCAATCAAATTAAAAAACGTTACATGGACCAGGTAAGTATATAGTTATATACGTTAGTTAGCTATATACAGGGTTGATAAACACTCAAAACGCTGTATTCTACTAGTGTGACTATTTTGCGTTAGCTAATGTTCTCTACCTACGCCAGCCTTAGGCTACGTTAGCTTGCTGTCAATGGTTAGCGACAGTGGTCGAATTGTAAAATGTTTTCCGCAGGCAGGTAGCTACATCCGATCTTACGTTCCTTTTAATTTATTATAAAGCGCTTTAACCCATAACAACACCAATTCTTTAGGATGAACAAAAGCCACATTTATTCATGGATAAAATAGGCTAAAATATAATAGTTTCGCAGGTAAGCATACTATTACTGACATTTTTGTTTTGGCTAAACGTGACATATTGCATAGGCTACATACGGCGAAATTAACATATTTTTTGAAATAAATGAAAAGGAACGGCAAGATTGGATGTAGGCTACCTGCCTGCGGAAAACATTTTACAATTCGACCACTAGTAACTAACGCAAAATATATCACTAGTAGCAATACAGAGCTTGGAGTGTTTATCAACCCTGTATATAACTAACGTAGGCTATATAACTATATACTTACCTCGTTAACATTACGGCTCGTCATCTGCACCACGGTGTGAATAACAGCGTTGCTGCACTTGCCACCGCTAGCTGAAGTCTAGCAGCTCTGTGATTGGCTAAATGCGAGTTTGACAGTTCCGAAAGCTTCTACTTTTCCTGGGAAGCCCGGATGCTTCACCTTTGGCCTAGTTAACATAAAATCTGAATTTGTGGATCTGAATTTTTAAAACCTGAATTTCAGAAATTTGAATCCGAGAGATTTGTATTTATGGATCTGAATTTTTAAAACCTGAATTTCAGAAATTAGAATCAGAGAGATTTGTATTTATGAATCTGAATTTTTAAAATCTGAATTTCAGAAATTTTAATCAGAAAGATTTGTATTTATGGATCTGAATTTAGAAAATCTGAATTTCAGAAATTTGAATCAGAGATTTGTATTTATGGATCTGAATTTTTTAAATCTGAATTTCAATCTACGTTTAAATACAAATTTATGAAATACACCACAAAAGAATTCAAGTTTATGAAATGTCACACGTATATAATTCAAATATACTAAATTCTAATTCAAATACTTTTGTCAGTTATTGAGCTCCATAGGCAAGTCTCTTCTCAATTCCTTTTTTGCTTTTTAATGGAGCAACTACTTCAAGGGTTTTGCGTAGAGCAGTAGCTAATTCCTCTGCCAGATCATTGGTTGACAGGGAGCTGGATGAAGTGTCTAAATCAAAGTAATCAGGTAGCACATGAATAAAGTTTCTAGTAGTGGAGGTAGTGATAGTGCAACCTGTATATGTTCTGAATTCAGATGCTACAGAGTGGGCTGATTTTAACTGCAGAGTGATGAGGAAATGGTCAGACAGAATAGGATTATGTGAGTGAATTTTAACATTAACAATATCAATACCAAAACTTAAGACCAGGTCTAAAGTATGACTACGATAATGTGTGGGGCCGACAACATTTTGAATGAAACCAATTGATTCCAAAATGGCCATAAATGCTGAGGTAAAAGGATCATCTGTATTTTCAAAATGCAGGTTAAAATCACCCAATATTAACACTTTGTCATGACTTACAGCTAAATGAGAAAGAAAATCTGAAAATTCATGAATAAAGCCAGAATATGGGCCAGGAGGTCTATAGACAGTCACAAGTAAAATAGGCTGAGAAGAGGGGCGGATTTTACCAACCACTGCTGGCTGAGTGTTCATAACTAACACTTCAAATGAATCAAATGCATACTCTAATTTTGGAATTGACTGAAAGACAGACTTATAAATAACAGCAACGCCACCCCCTCGTCGACAGAGACGGGGATTTTGGCTCTATATGAACCCAGGTGGAGAGGATTCATTTAATGTAAAGTTCATCCTCATCCGATTTCAGCCATGTTTCAGTTAAACATAGTATATCAAGAGAGCAGTCTGAGATTAGTTCGTTCACAAGAGCTGCCTTGGAATTAAGGGATCTTAATGGTAGTAATGGTAATCTTAATCTCTCATGGTAGTAATATCACTTGAGCTAATAGGATTGTGTTTTGTTTTAATCTTAATCAGATTATTAAAACAAACTTCATGGTTTTTGACAGATTTGACATGGTTTTGTATACGGGGGACAGACAGTTTCAATTTCTAAAGTGTGAACCCTAGCTGACGGTTTTGGGGAACAAGCAGACAAGTAGTTCTGCTTCCTGGCCTTGGCTCTAATTAGTCAGGGACTTGAATTTCTAAGACTATAGGCCAGATTTTTAGAGATAAGAGCTGAACCCTCCCACGTGGGGTGAACACCATCTCTTTTTAAAAGATTAGGCCTCCCCCAAAAAGTGTGCCGATCATCTATATAGCCGACATTATTAGAGGGACACCACTCAGATAGCCAACGATTTAGTGACGTTAGTCTACTATAAGTTTCGTCACCACGCCTAGAAGGAATGGGGCCAGAGCAAATAACAGTGTTAGACAACCCTTTTGCTACTTCACATGCCGATTCAAAATTACTTTTTTGTTATCTCCGATTGCTTCAACTGGACATCATTTGTGCCAACATGAATAACAATGCTAGAAGATTTACGATTAGCTTTAGCCAGCATTTTTAAATTTGCTTCTATGTCGGTCGCTCTAGCACCAGGAATGCATTGAACTACAGTCTTTGGACTCGCAATTTCCACGTTTCGTAGAATGGAATCACCGATTATCAAAGCTTTTTCAGCCGGTTTTACCGAAGGTGCATTGCTCAGGGGAGAGAACCTATTTGAAACCCGAATTGGTGGTTGGTGGAGTACCGGGGTCTTACGACTACATTCGCGAACTGTAATCCACCTGCTGTTACCTTGCTGCGGAGGCATTTTCGGAGTTCTAACATTAGTTGGGGACGGGCTAGCTGGAGCACCTGAAACCGCTTTCTCGAATTTCATTTAGGGTATGGATGTGAGATTCCAAATTGGTTATCTTCTCAGTCAACCTAGCATTTAATTTACACTTATCACGAGTAAAGTTCCCACTAATGGCGGAGAAGGCATATGTAACCATGTCACATACCGGGCAAGAGATAGCCCAATAGGGCGAGGAAGGAGAAAACGAGCGAGGAATGGGAGAGACTGAGGGGTCAAATGAAGCCATAGCATACCCTTGTATTAGAAGATATACAAAATTAGTTGGAAGCAGGATCAACTCAGGATCAATACAGCTGGTTCCATAGAGGCCGGCTCGGCAGCAACTTTGGTTTGCTTTACCTAACCTAACCTAACACTGCTGGCTCCTAAGCGGCCTGCTCAGCAGCGAATTTGTCTTACCTAACGTTAGTTTGTAGCCTAATATATTTTGTTTTGTTTTTAAGAACAATCACAAATTTGCAGATTTGCCAGCACAAAACGATCACCACCAAGCACAGCTCAGTAGCACAGCTCAGTCACTCACCAAACCGGAAACAGGAAAAAAAAACATTTATTTTTAGTATTATTATTAGTATTGTTTCCCTGTGTTTTATTTTTGCTTGAGTCTGCGAGCCGCGCCCTATTTTGGGGTCATCATTATTTCTTTTCTCTCTATTTCCCCTAGTGGATATCCACGTTTCGTGGATATCTTTTTGATCCCCTCTCAGACGCGTCTGGTCCTCCGAACCCGACCCCCCTTACATTAGGCCGATACCCATTGATAATAAACATTAAGAAAAGAGCAATTCAATTTTGGATGCATCTCAAATCAAGTCCCAAGACACACTGCAATTTCAAGCACTGAAAACCCAAGATCTGAACCCCAAAAATAGTCCCTTCATTCAGCTGGTTACGAGACTCACTAACCAATTAATACCTAACACTGATCAAACTCAGACCAGCACTGCTTTACAATCACAAATTAGAGTGAAACAAATAATTAACATTGGAACATTGGAATAATCAAACCAAAACACAAAACAAACTTAATTGCCATTTGGCCCTAAATCGAAAATACAATTTGGCAGAGTATCTCTTCACCGTCAGAGATACAAAGCAGAGACAGACCCTGACCAAGCTCAGTGACCACACCTTAGCAATTAAAAAAGGTAGACACAAAAAAATATGGTTACCTAAAGAGGAACGCATATGTGGTCACAGGAGAGGTAGAGACAGAGATGCACCTCCTACTTAATTGCGAAAAATATTCAGACATAAGGAAAACATATCTTAATAAAATATCAAAATACCAAAACAAATTTCCCTCCCTGACAAATGAACAAAAGCTGCAAGTCCTTTTAGGGGAAGGACGAACTGCCTCACTCGCAGCTCAATATGTCTCGGCCTGCCATAACCTGAGGGACAGTGAGTAAACCCTTACAATAAAGGATCATTATGTATAAAAAAATTATATTTAATAGTTAATGTTATTACTCTTATTATGATGTTATTGGAGCTTTCTTTAAAAATTTTAGTATTGTATTGTGTGATATAGATTGTTCGGAGGACCAGACGTGACCGTGAGGGGATCAAAAAGTTACCCACGAGATGTGGGATAACCACTAGATATCAGGGGAAAGGGAAGTCCGTGAACGGAACAGAGAAAATAAACAAAAGTGAAAAAACTCCCGGCATGCAGCCAACAGAATACAACCCAGAAAAGAGGGCGAACAGGCTCGAGACTCGAGCAGAACAGAAAGGAAAGCCCTCTAACTCGATAATAAACAAACAAGCTCTGTGAAGAGGGAATAAGAAAAAGGTGAACAGAAGTTACTGCCTCAAAGAGGACAGAAAGGCAAAAAAATGAGAGAACCAAGAAGAGAGTGAAAATAAAAGGTAAGAGGGTTCTAAGCTAAGAAGGTTCCTGCATTACTTTTGAAAACAAAAGGAATGCAGTCCCACGGCTACCGTTGACCTGGCTTAGTGTGCAAAGAATGACACAAAAGCAAGGGGCAGAGAAAATGCCCTGCTTTTGTAGGGGCACGCACCTGCAGCCAAATTGGTCCTAAGGAGTAATAGAAAAAATGAGGTGAGTGCCCTCTTGCGGCCAACAGACACCACAACCGCCAGAAATAACTAAGCAGGCATGGAACCATGACAGGACCCCCCCCCCCCCCCCCCCCCCATCTAAGGAGCGGCCCCAGACAGTCCTTCAGAAGCACACCTGTGAAAGTAATCTATAAGTCCTGAATCCAAAATGTTCCTGAACTGGACCCAGCAGCATTCCTCAGGGCCATAGCCCTCCCAATCAATAAGGTACTGCACCCCTCTGCCCACACATCTCTCAGCCAGAATATGCCACACTGTGTACGCAGGACCCCCCCGATAAATCAAGGAGGAGGCGGCGGCTTGTCGGCTGGAGCCAACATGCTAATGAGCACTGGCTTAAGCTGGGAGACGTGAAACGTCAGGTGTAACCTTATATACTGAGGAAGTTTAATGCGAACCGTAACCGAGTTAATTTTGCGGATGATTTTAAAAGGCCCCACGAGACTCCACTCGCAAAGGAAGATCCTGCGTGGATAGCTAAACCCGTTGCCCAACCCAGTAGGAGGGAGCTGGGCAGCGACGCCTATCGTGCAGAAGAGATGCACAAACTCTCCTCCAAGCGGCCCAACACCTCCGGACGAAGGACCCAGCAGATGGTACCTCTAAGTTCCTCTCCAACTCAGGGAACAGAGGAGGTTGATACTCGAACTGAGCCTCGAATGGCGAGAGCATTACGCAATGTGTTATGCACGTATTCTGCCCAAGCGAAGTGACGCCTCCACGAAGTCGGATTGGCCGCGGCCAGACAACGGAGAGTGCTCTCTAATGTCTGATTGGTGTGTTCGGTTTGTTCGTTAGTCTCCGGGTGAAATCCTGAAGACAGACATATTCTGCCCCCAGCTGCAAACAGAAAAAACGCCAAAATCATGTGGCAAACTGGGGCCCACGATCAGACACCACATCCTGGGGCAGGCCGTGCAGTCTAAAAACATGGTCAACCACCAACCGTGCAGTTTCCGGTGCTGATGGCAACTTGGCTAGAGGGATAAAATGCACAGCCTTGGAAAATCTATCCACGATCACCAGAATAACAGTGTTGCCATCAGATGCAGGCAAACCAGTGATAAAATCCAAGGCGACGTGGCTCCAGGGGTGGGTAAATGGCAGAAGCCCCGAGGATGGGAGTTGTGAACTTTTATTACGGACGCACACTGCACACGCCGAAATGAACTCCCAAACATCCCTTTCCATCCCCGGCCACCAAAACCGCCTGGACAGGAAATCCTTAGTCCAATGGACACCAGGATGGCCCATAATGCAGGAGGAATGTCCCCATTGTAGTACCTGATTCTGTACCCTGGAGGGCACAAACAGGCAATTAGGAGGACCCCCACCCAGGTCCGGGTCCAGTCGCTGGGCCCCTAGCACAAGGGACTCAATGTCCCACATGACTGAGGCCAGAATCTGAGCAATGGGAACAATTGCTCAGGGAGACGGTCTTCCTCAGACCGGTCAAAGATCTGAGAAAGCGCATCCGGTTTCACATTCTTGGAGCCTGGTCGATAAATTATAAAGAAATTGAACCGAGCAAAGAACAACGACCAGTGGGCCTGCCGCGTGTTAAGTCGCTTAGCGCTCTGAATGTACTCAGGATTCTTATGATCTGTCCACACAGTGAAGGGATGCTCGGCCCCCTGGAGCCAATGTCGCCACTCCAGCGCTAACTTGACCGCAAGAAGCTCCCAGTCCCCTACGTCATAATTTCTCTCGGCCGGTGACAGGCCTCAAGAAAATTAATTAGGCACACGGATTAACTTTCTGATCCTTGGGTGAATGCTGGGATAATATAGCCCCTACCCCCAACTGAGAGACATCAATCTCTGCCAGAAAAGGGAGGGAAGGGTTGGGGGTGATCAGAATAGGCTCAGGGCTAAATCTTTTTTTTAGCTCTGTAAAACCACGCCGGTGCCGTTTTCTTAGTAAGAGCCATAATGGGTGCAACCACTGCGCTAAAATTGTGAATAAATCGCAGATAAAAATGAGTGAATCCCAGGAATCGCTGCACCTTTCTGATTCCAGGGTTTTTAAAAAAAATTTTATTATCCTTTATTTTTACAGGTAGTCTCATTGAGATCAAGATCTCTTTTACAAGAGAGACCTGCGAACAAAAATAAAAACATGTATAAAACTTAAAAACAAGTACACGCCACGTTAACATTCAGCATTCAAACATCATACAGGGGTATATCAAAGGAAACAAGTACATACAACATTAAGAAAATCCATGTATAAAACTTTTAAATTTTCTAAAGGAATAAGAGATTCTAGTTTAAAAGTTTTTTGCAATTCATTCCAATTATGAGGGGCATAATATTGAAGCCCTGTTTTGCCCAGCTCAGTATTTATATGTGGTGTATCTAAGGCTAAGAAGTCCTGAGACCTGGTACCATAGTTATTGGATTTAAACGTAATTAATGATGAGAGATAAAGGGGAAGTTTCTTCAGTAAAGCCTTATAAATAAATACAATGGAATGTAGTTCCCTCCTCATTGATAAAGAGGACCATCCTACTTTTCCATACAAAACACAATGATGCGTGAGAAATGTATCCCCAGTGATAAAACACAATGCACTGTGATAAACTGCATCAAGGGGCTTTAAAGTGGAAGGGGCAGCGTGCATATACAGAATGTCTCCATAATCAAATACAGATAAGACAGTTGATTGTACAATTGTTTTCCTATAGGCAAAAGAAAAGCATGCTTTATTTCTGTACAAGAAACCAATTTTACCTTTTAGCTTTTGAGACAGATGTTCCACATGAGGGGAGATAAAATGATGATTAAAAACTTCAGCCATATATGTTTTATCTATAACTAAATCATTTTCACTAGAAATGCGAGAAGGAAGAGTAGTGGTAGGATTATTTTTTAAAGATTTTACAGTTTTCCAAAAGCTATATGCATCTCCATTACAGTTTAAAAGAGAGGTCAAGTAATAATTGGACTTTGCTTTTCTTATTATGCTAATGCACTTTTTCCTTAATTGCCTAAAGCTAAGCCAATCAGCTGGAGTGCCAGTCGTTCTAGCTTTGGACCAAGCTTTGTCTCTGATATGCATAGTACCAGAAATATCTGAAGAAAACCATGGGTTACATCGGTTTTTAATCCTAAAGTTCTTATAAGGAGCATGTTTATCAGCAATAGAATTAAATACATTACAGAAATGGTCCAAAGCTAGATCAGGATCAGGGATGCAACAAGTTCTTTCTAAATCAGAAAAATACAGATCCTGAAGAAAACCCTGTTCAACAAAATGTTTGAAATTTCGTTTTGTAACAATACTAGAGCTATATTTTTGTTTTCTGGCATTTCGAATACAAGCAATTGGGCAGTGGTCACTGATGTCCTGAGCAAAGACCCCACAGGCTAGGTATTTAAATGGCCTATTTGTCAGTATAATATCAATCAACGTCGAATTAGAAGGGTTTTTTGTATTTAGCCTTGTGGGTTTCAAGATTAACTGAGTAAGATTTAACTCAAAGCACAGTTCTTTTAACCTATTTGAAGTTTTAGAGAGCCAGTCAAGATTCAAATCACCCATGACTATCAGTTCGGATGAGGCGTAAGATGACATTAATTTGCCAATGTCTTCTAACGCCTCATTACTTGCAGAGGGAGGGCGGTAAATACCAATAATAGTAAAATGGGCATCCCCCCAATACAGATGTCCAGAACAATATATTCATACTTATTAGGCACTGAGGCAGCAGCTAGTTCACATACAGCAAAACATTCCTTTACAAATATCAATACCCCACCTCCTTTAGATTTTCTATCTGATCTAAATAAATTATATCCATCAATGTTAATGTCTGAGTTAGGTACTTTTCTTGTGAGCCAGGTTTCAGAAAGGATGAAAATGTCAGGGGAAGTGTCAGTCATCATAAGATGCACAAAATCCAGCTTTGGAATAAGGCTCCTAATATTTAAGTGCAACTCCTAACCCCTGACGAGTATTAAATTCTCGCGGTGACTCAATTAGACGTATGCCTACTATTATTAGTAGATGATGTAGGCAAAATGACGGAAGGTTGAGTATTTATTTGTATAAGATTTTTTGCGGTAACACCGTTGGGTCTGAATTTCTGCCGAGGAAGACGTGCAATGCAAAATGTAGACGTACCTCCTAACCTGTGGGGGGAGCCAAAGAGAGCTATTTGTTGAGTACAGGAAGTAACCGAGGAGTGTTGCAGGGGGTTATAGTGCACGGAAGTAGATAGTCACCGAAGATATGGCGCTTTCAACACATGGTAAACAATGTTGGCTGTTAACTTACGAGCACCCTGTCGATTTGGGTGCAGACCGTCTCTTTTAAAAAACGAAGAATGTTCCCAAAACAAATTAAAATTGTCAATAAAACCTAGGTTGCTAGCGCTACACTGAGACTGAAGCCATGTATGAAGGCTAAGAAGTCTCGTAAAACGATCTATTCCTCGGCCCAGTGTGGGAATAGGACCGGAGATAGAAATGTCGTTTGTGCCGACATGGATCACAACTTTCTTTATGTCCAAATTCTGAGCCAGAATACCTGGAACGTTGTCCATTAAATTGGAGACTGTGGCACCTGGAAAGCAATAAGTCACTGCCGCTTTATTTCAAATGTCCCTGACAATGGAATCGCCGATGATGAGTATTTTGGGCGACAGTGCTGGTCTCCGCGAGGGGGCTGCAGCAAGTGGGCCTACCTGAACGTCCACCCGCTGAGGAGGAGATGGAGAGAAGCCAGCCGGCAGCCGGGAGAGGTGGTCAGCAGGCGGTGCGGCACGTCCTGCAGTAGCCAACGGCGGCGCAGGCCGCGGAAAAGATGCAGAGGGAGATGGAGGGGAGCAGGCAACAGAGGAGAAACTGTTTATCTCGTCAAGGATGAGATACCTGTTGCTCAGCTGGAGGGTTTGCGGAGGACAAGGTCGGGAGGAGCAAGGGCCATTTCGTTTTCCCCCACGGACTGTAATCCAGGGGCCGGGCCCAAGAGGAGTTGAGGAGGCCTGGGATTTGGGCTTCGCGCCCCATCGGACCCAGGAACTTTCCTCTGGGAGCGGGCAAGGTGCTGTGTGTTCCAGACCCATGGCGACACAGGGAAGAGTTGTGGCAAGGGAGTCGATGAGCAGCTCATCCTCTTTTATCTGGTAGAGAGTTGATATTCTCCCTTCCAGTTCGGCGGATACAGCTCGTACATCCAGGCGGCGAGGTAAGTGGTGGCATCGTCCTGAGCTGGGATCTGGGATTCCCGCTTCGACCAGATAAAAGCTTTAAAACCAGGGCGATCGGCAAAAAGCAGCAGGTAGATAAAATAGTGAAATGCTAAAAAATAAAATAATAAAATAAAGTAATAAAATGCTAAAATCGTGCTAAAAATAATAAAACGATAAAATGGTAAAATAGTGATTAGAGCAGCAGTATAGAGCGATGAGTTTGCTCAGGAAGACACACAACCTGCAGTATCGATGATGCCAAAAGCGGAAGTGAATACAGTAGCTTCCGGTTTTCATTCTTGGGGTCCATCTGGAGCTTACCTTTCGATATAATAAACCCCAGGAAGGAAAGAGAGTCTGAAAGGAAGACATACTTCTCAGCCTTGATGTAAAGTTGAGCTTTGAGAAGTGCTCTCAATACCTGCCTGACATGCACAACGTGTTTGGCGAGACTAGCGGAGAAAATTAAAATGTCGTCTAAATAGACAAAAACAAATCTCTCCCTGAGCACGTCATTCACTAGCCTGAAAGACAGATGGGGCACTAGTGAGACCGAATGGTATGACAAGGTACTCGTAGTGTCTGCTATGAGTGTTAAACGCTGTCTTCCACTCATCTCCTTCATGCATACGCACTAAATTATAAGCGTTACGGAGGTTGAGCTTCGAAAAAACAGGCGCCCTCTGGAGGCATTCGAATGTGGAGTTCATGAGTGGCAGCAGGTAATAGTTCTTCACCGTGATGTCATTTAATGCTCTATAATCAATGCAGGGACTCAACCCCCGTCTTTTTCCTTCACAAAAAAGAAACCAGCACCAGCCAATGAGGTAGAGGGTCTGATGAAGCCATTGGACAAAGCTTCCTTGATGTATTCCTTCATAGCGGCACTTTCAGGAACCTATAAGGGATATAGAGAACCCCGAGGAGGTACTGTGCCTGGATGTAAATTAATGGCACAGTCAGAGGGTCGATGCCGTGGCAAGGTAGTAGCTCACTGTTTGCTAAAAGCCTCAGCGAGATCCCCATACTCGGCAGGCACGTTAACTGGCAGAGGGAAATCGAGCACCCCCATAACTCCAGTATTATCTACACTAGAGGGCGAATGAGGCGTAGACTCCCAAATAATCTCTGAATCAGAGAGACTCTCCAGGGAGACATCGTCCCACGGAGTATTCCCATCAGCCAGTGAATCACAGGCTAAACTCTCCTCTCCATCCTCTGAGAGAGGAGGAGACCTAACCGTAGGGATCAGGTTGTCCCCTAAGAAGGCCCTGGGTCTTGAGTAGGGGTGTATCCGGGGCCGTATACCCTATTCGGGAAAGCACAAATAATACGTTGGAACAGATAGTTGCTCGTTAATATTCAAATTTGGGAAAAAATAAAACGAGAAAGAGAGATGCACTAATTCTAAGTCGGATCAAGCGATTGCAATCACGGCACACAACGTTGGCTGGCTTGCTGTCTGTACTCTCTACGACACAGCTAACTAGCTGCAGTAACAACGCAAAATCTAGCTGCCAGAGATTGAATTTATTGAGATAGCCACTAACATGAGTGATCTACACAAACCCCCCATGAAAATCAGCATTATAAAAACAAACCGTGACTTCTTTATAAAGAAATTTTGCTAACTTATTGCCATTACTCTTGACTAGGAAGGTCTCCTGTATGTTATTGATAGACTAGTGTCTGTTATGTTACAAGCCCACAGTGTGGCTTAGATTATTTATTGCGAGTTGAATGCCAAACAATACATTTGGCTAGAAACAAGCTTTCACAGAATCTGTTATATAGGCTAAATATATAAATTTTAATCAAGTTACCACAGTGCGATTGTCGCAAATATGTAGGCTACCTACATGCAAATCCACTTCTGATGTTGTTTTCTCTCCACCCATTACAGCACAGTAGCCGAGAGCTGGCTCTAGTTAGCTAGCTAACAAGTACAATAAGCTGAAAGTTTACTGAAGGAAACAGATATTTTCCTGTCCAAAGTTGCCAGTTCATATTGGGTAAATAATTAAATTGCGGCAGGGAAATCTTTGATTCAGCGCCCACCTGTCTGTATGCCTTTTTACTGCGGGAGCAGAGGGGCAAATAAAGGAGCATACCCTGTCACGGTTTTGCTGGTTGCTGCCCCTTCTCCGCGTAGGGTTTCCTTGCAGCTCTGGGACGGCAATTATTTGGCACACCTGTTTCAAGTTTTTTGCCAGCTATATTAACACTGTGCTTTCCTCTTCTGCTGCTTTTGTGTCTAATCGCCACATACACAAACCGTTTGGCGGATTACCTTTGTTTACTTTTCCTTCGTTTGCCTCGTTATTGTCGCTCGCATTTAGGTTGCCGAGCTCGAGGCATACGTTTCTGTTATAATTTTCTTTGCTCGAGTCTGCGAGCCTGTCATCCTTATTATTGGGGTTGTTAGTGGTTTGGCTGACACCGGGATTAATTTCCCTGTTTACTTTTATTTTTCTGCTTGTGTCTATGAGCTTACTTTTCTGGGTTGCTATTATTTGGCAAATTTCACCTATTTAGGGGGTGCTCTGTTTATAACTTCAGGTGTGAGCATCACATAAACTTGCTAAATGGCGTAAATGAAACAAGACAGGTGTACCATTTACAATACAAACTTAGATTTGTTTATTTTCATAATTTAAGTCAAAATAAAGTGCCACAAATGCAAAGAAACTTTGGAAAAAATCTTTAAAAAAAATTTTTTTTTTATCTTGCTGAGAGCTACATAATTGAAATCGGTTATATATATACATTTCCTGGATCATAAACTCCATGTGCACAAGTTTTGCAAAATCTGAGGATGATATGCAGAACTACTAAAGCTCTATGATGCAAAATATAGCAGTGTACGCTGTTGTCCATTAGTGTCTCCAAATCTATCCAAATGGATAAATTGTGCACTGCTCTAAATAAAAAAAATGATCATATATTTAACTACAAATCAACAGTTTTGGCTCATAAAACTCACTTTTGCATAATTTCAAGTGGGAATTACTATATTTTCATCAGTATAGGGGGGTAGATATCTATGGGTCCAAAACCTCTATGCAAATCATGTCATAAAATGAATAAAATTATTCATTATTGTATTATAAAGCATAGGCCTATACATTTGCTCCTTCTGATGGCTTAAGATAAAAAACATTGATATCACAGTGTTACATACACCTAAATATGTTGCCTAATCATTCACTCTTGTACCTCAATAAAACATCACTTGTCCCTGTACTCTACAGCAGTGGTTCCCAAACTCGGTCCTCGGGGACCACTGTGTATGCTGGTTTTCGTTCCAACCACAATTGCAATCCCAAAATCCTAACAAGCTGTTAATTTTTTCTTAATTAGGTGCTTTTCATGTTTAGAGGGATTATTTACCCTCTTAAGCCACATCATGTCAGAAATAGCTATGCATGCCATGAAGAATAAAAATTCCCATGTTCCTACTGTGCTTATTGGGCTGTTTTGCAAATGGGTAACATTTTTTTTAAACTGATCAAATTAAAGACTGGGGTGAATCAATTGGCTCCTAATTAGGTAGTTGAAAACGTGAGTTTTTAAGTTCCCTCATCAAGTTTTTCTTTAATGTATTAACACTGCAAGTTTGGCTCGTTATCATTTTCTTTGTCGTTTTTTCATTATTTATCAAATGGTTAGTTTTATTGGCCATATATCCACAATTTCACCAATTAGGAGCCTATTGATTCACCTGTCTTTAATTTTATTTAATAAAATAAAATAAATTCGGTCAGTTAAAAAATGTTTTTTTTTTGCCCCCTTTTGTAATTATTTGCAATATAGCACAATGAGAATATTGTACTTTTATTATTCATGACATGCATAGCTATTGTTTACATAATGTGGCTTAAGAGGGTAAATAATCCCTCTAAATATGACAAACACCTAATTAAGAACAATTGACATCTTGTTAAAATTCCGGGATTGCAATTGTGGTTGGAACGAAAACCAGTGGTTTTTAGAAATTGCAATAATTAATTTTAGACTAGAAAATATGACATTTCCTATATGTAACACCACTTCTGGTTGAAGCCCTGCCGACTTCCGGGTTTTTATCCGAATACAGATACAGATACAGATATTGTTGATGGTCGAACATATACAGATAGTGGCATGGCTGCACACCCCTAGTCTTGAGCCAGTGCCTGCTGCCCCCGTAGAGCAACCAGCGGTGGAGGTAATGGTTGATTCGCCCCATTTTGAGCCTGTTGGGCAGTCTTCTCGTCGTTCCACTCATGAGACGAGCGGATGTTCCCCGCCCGGAACATTCCGAGTGTTAGTCGGGATGACTAACGTCAAAATGTGGGGGGGGTGTCAGATATTCTGCGGTCTCCCTCAGTAAAGGGAATTGAGAGACGGTCCCTGAGTTGGTGAGGGGGAATGTAATGGAAGAAATTGCATTAGTTAATGGAATGATTGACTATTAATAGGTACTAATTGCAGAATTGGAAAACTACTACAGAGCCTGCATGGGAATGCGAGGGGCTAGGTCACGAGGGATCATATATTGAGCGCACCTGATGTGAAACAGAGAGCTGAGGACGGGTGGTGAGTGAAGGAGGTTGTTTCCTCCAAGCTCCCCAGTGCTCTGGTGGTGTGATACTTTTTTTTGTTTCATTTTGTTATTTTATTTTGAACGAATGTGAACGTGGTGTGCCTTATGTACAGCGAAACACTTACCTGTTTGACAGCGAGTTACTGTGGGAATCCGGAGCCTGCGGTAGCTGTGGAAGCAAGCGGTGAGAAGACACAGCATTACTTCCGGGATTGACGATCAAACGAGGGCGGGGAACTGCAGAGCTGGTCGGTGCCGAGGAGCCAGTGTGACCGGGAATATTTGTGGATCTTCTGTTGGGGGAGACCTACATCCCCCAGAATGTAAGGAATGTGTTTTCGCCGTCCTGGGCCAGTGTGTGTGGGTTAAGTCCAGTGTGAGTGGGAAACTGAGCGGCGGTGGGTTTTCCTCTCCCCCTGCCAAGAGTCGGTGTCCCACAAGGTAGCCCAGCGAGTGTGGCGAGAGTGGCGGCAAGCAGAGGCCAGACTGTAAACCGGGGTCTGCTCGAGTGGGGACAACAAGACACCCCGTTGGCGACCACCTTAGAGAGTGGCGGAGCTGTCCTGTGGTGCTGTGTGTGTGTGTGTATATTTGTATTCCGGTGGGGTTATTTTATTTTATTTTGGTGGTAGCCCCTACCAGCAGTGTGGCGTCTTTATTTCTGTGATTAATGTTGTCTGTCCGTGGCATCTGTCTGTGGGGGTTTGGGTGTGTGTAGGTCCCATTTTTGTGTGCATGCCTGCCATGTCAGTCTGTCGTAGTACCCCCCGGAAGTGTCAGTTGGGCCGAGCAGGCGGCTGCCCCCGAGGCAAGCTATTTTTGTGGTGTGGGTGGTCACAAGTGTGTGTGTGCACAGTACTTGTCCTAAACTACTGCACTAAATTGAGAGTGGCATGTGTTTGCTATAGTGTGACATGCGGGGACGGGGCACGCTTACCTATGGGAGACGGTCCTGTGCTGCCCGGCAGGGTCTCAGTGTTGGTGGGAGGGGGGAACAAGACCACAGACCGGCATTTTCTTTCCAGCTTATGTGTACAATTTTTAATTAATTGTTAAAATAAAAAATGGATTTTTATCTTTTACTCCATTGTTGGTGTGTTGTTTGGAGAGTGGTGGGTCACCTGCAAAACGGAAATGGTTACGGGATCAGGATTGCGGTTCCGCCGCCTGAATTCCCTGTGTCCACGTTTGGTGGGTCGCACTTTTTCTTATTCTACTGTGCCGGCTCTCATGTCAGCTATATCTGTTAGGTAGCTGGTATCCTGTCAAGTCTGGAAATTGTGGGAGCAATCTTGAAACTATAGAATACCATGACAAAATAAATCACAGCTGAACACAATGCAATAAAGGTTCTACATTGGAGGTAAACTAAATTAATTAATATGTACTGTATTTGCTTTGCAGATGGCCCCAGAGTAAGTAAAAAAAGAGAAACCTTTAACTTTGCAGATCATCCATGCCAATAGCAGGATATGTGCTTAACATTCCTACGATGTTGACATTTTATGGCACCTTTTATGTTTGGGGTCAAGATGAACCAGACAGTTTAAACTGACACAAAATTATTGTAATAGAAACATTTTGGCACTTTGTGTGTCACCTTCTTAATGTCTCCCAATTGACTAGCCTTTTGTCCCTAAGGGCTCTATTTTCCGGCTGGCACATGGCAGGTGGCGAGCCAGCGCATTGGCAAAGTGACATTTTCGGCATGTATTTTTACGCTTCTGAGCCCGTTTGACTCACCATGCGCCGAAGTGGGTGGAGAGTCGCTGGTGGAGGTGTGTCAGTCCAGACGAGCAGCGAACGTGCAAATTTGGAGCTCGGTGGCGAGCCATCACTGGCCAAGTTGCAAATTTTGTGACAAAACATTTATTGTTCGTTGTCTTTTTTTCTTTTTTATGTTAGGCTAATCCCTGTATTTATTTATGTTCTTAATTGTTTATGGCTGTTATTATACTGCACTGTGGTCCCAGGGGTACTGTATTCTTTCTTACACCCGTCTGTAATGAGAAGAATGACAAACTTGGTGCATACATTCACTCTTATTGCATGTATAGCGATAAAAACATACCTCATAACTCAATTCCATTCAATTAAATCAATGCAAAATAGATAGCCTATCATCTTCCACTGCAGAATTCTAAAGGAGACAAAAGTCACTAATAAATGGGGCAAGGAAAATGGGATATGTTGCATGGGGAAAATTGGAAATAGATAAATGATTAAACACATGCTAGGACCGAGAAAATATAAAAAGAGAGGAGTTGAAAAATAAAAAGAGCCAGTAAATGATAAATGGGAGAGTAAATAAATAATTTTTACATTTAGTTTTGTCACCTTTAGGATTCCATAGATTCTATAGACTCGTTCTGCAAGCGGGAGACCTCCCGACCACGACCGAATGGGTGTGTTCTGCTATTGTTTTTCACTAAACCACATGATGCGGGATAGCCCGACATGGTCAAAATGCGTCCACCCAATACGCTGGGTCGCAATGCACACAGCTCTTAAGAGGACTGAAAAGAGGTAATTTGAATAACTGTGTTTGTACTTGCCGCACGCCATGTGCTTGCCGGAAAATAGAGCCCTTAATGTTAAAATTTCTCGTTTTAGAGCCGGAGGTAAGTGAATGTTTGTGCGGTTACAGGTGAATACAGGTGAATGTGAAGACTACTGGTGTGTTTCGCCATCCCATATCTTCACCATCATTGCAAGGAAGCAGGATGGTGATAAATTTGTTACGATCCTGATACGGGACGAACCCAAGTGCAACGACCAGGAGGCAGATTCAAGAAAATGGTAATTTTATTAAGCGTTGGGGTAGTCCCAAAGCTGTACAGGAAAGGAAAACAGGTTAATTAATTAAACATAAGTAGAGTCCCTTACGGACTGCTCCAAGCCGGAGCTGGGCTTGAAAGTCAAGGTAGGTTCCAAGCCGGAACCAAACGGGTTCAGGACTGGGAGTCCAAGCCGGACTGGGTGCGGAAGTGCCCTACTGTTCCAAGCCGGAACTGGTTAGGGAAGGTGGAGTAGTGGCACCGGGTCTGGACTGGAACTGGACCGGGAGGTCCACTCAGGAAAACGGAAGGCGGCACGGAACTTGTTCCAAGCCGGAACTGGACTTGATCGGAGGTGTATTACACACCGGAACTGGACTGGAACTGGACTGGAACTGGACCGGGAGGTCCACTCAGGAAAACGGAAGCCGGCACGGAACTTGTTCCAAGCCGGAACTGGACTTTACCAGAGGTGTACAACACACCGGAACTGGACTGGTACTGGACAGGAACTGGACTGGAACTGGACTGGAACTGGACCGGAGGGGTCCACTCAGGAAAACGGAAGCCGGCACGGAACTTGTTCCAAGCCGGAACTGGACTTTACCAGAGGTGTACAACACACCGGAACTGGACTGGTACTGGACTGGAACTGGACTGGAACTGGACTGGAACTGGACCGGGAGGTCCACTCAGGGAAACGGAAGCCGGCACGGAATTATTCCAAGCCGGAACTGGACTTTAACGGAGGTGTACGAAACACCGGTACTGGACAAGACCTGGGCTGGAGCTGGACTGGAACCGGACTGGGTAGGTAGCTTGATGAATGGGGTAGAAAGCAGAGGTTAATGGCAGGGTACTGTGACAGGACTGTAGCTGAAGAAAGCTCCGCGGAGTTGGAAGGTGCGGCGTGGCTCGGGCAAATCTTGCTGAAGCCGGCTAACATTCAGGGATCCTGGTACCGTAACCGAAGTACAGGAGGTAGGTGACATAGGGAGGACAAGACACAGCTACAGGGAGGCTGGAACCGCGGCGTCTGGAGGTTGAAGGGAGACAGGTAAGTAGCATGCAACAGAGAATGTTTCGGAGGGATAGCTACCAAACTGCAAACCAGGTAAACAGGTAAAAGACAGCAAGCTGACGAATACTGGACCAGAAGCGTGACATGACATAAACACGGTTGGTTAGTTAACGAACTGGCGCCGACTAGCAGCCAGCCAGGGGTTTAAATGGTGCAGGAAATGAAGGAGAAAATGAGAAACAGGTGTGATGTTCAATCGGGAGTGATTGCCGAAGCACAGCAGTGAGGAATGTGAGTAACGAGAGGGGAGAGTGATAGGCGGAAGTTAAAGTGGAAAATAAGCCGAAATGAACCCGAGGGAAACGCCCAGTCCGCAGCCAGGGGGAAAACACGGACAGGGGATCCAACATGACACGGAAGGAAACAAGGAAAACATGGAAAACGGACAGGAGGGGAACGGAACGTTACAGTACCCCCCCCTCAATGTACGCCACCTGGCGTACCCGGAGGCCTGGTCTTGTCAGGGAACAGCCTGTGGAAGTCTTGGATGAGTGAATGATCCAAGATAAGGCTTTTGTGGAGCCACGACCTCTCCTCAGGACCGTACCCCTCCCAGTCGACGAGGTATTGGAAACCCCGGCCCTTGCGGCGGATATCGATCACACGGTTCACCGTGTAGGCCGGGGCGTTGTCGATAACTCGGACGGGAGGTGGCGGGATGGTGGGGGTACTGAGGGGGCTGGAGGAGACAGGCTTGATTTGGGACACGTGAAAAACAGGGTAAACCTTGAGGGAGGCGGGGAGGGAAAGTTTAACTGAAACGGGGTTAATAAGACAAATGATAGGGAAGGGACCAATAAAGCGGGGCTGGAGTTTCCTGGATGAGGAGGGAAGGGAGATGTTAGCGGTGGAGAGCCAGACCTGCTGACCGGCCCTATACCGTGGGGCTGCGGTCCTGTGAAGGTCCGCCAGACGTTGGGAACGGGAATTGGAGCGAAGGAGTGCGGTGCGTGTGAGCCTCCATATGCGTCTACATTTAAGGAGATGGGCCTTAACTGAGGGGACAGCTATCTCGGCCTCCTGGGCCGACAGAAGAGGGGGTTGATAGCCTAAAGCACACTCAAACGGGGATAGGCCTGTAGAAGCACTCTTAAGGGAGTTGTGAGCGTACTCGACCCAGGGGAGAAAGCGGCTCCAAGAGGCGGGATTGCGCACTGTGACGCACCGCAGGGCGGCCCCCAGGTCCTGGTTCGCCCTCTCTGCCTGGCCGTTAGACTGGGGATGAAAACCCGAGGAAAGACTAGGTGAGGCACCCAGGGCTACACAGAACGCCCTCCAAACCCGGGAGGAGAACTGGGGCCCACGGTCTGACACGATGTCAGAGGGGATCCCGTGCAGCCTGACCACATGTAGCACCAAGAGCTCAGCGGTTTCAAGGGCGGACGGGAGTTTGGGGAGGGGAACAAAGTGAACCGCCTTGGAGAACCGGTCCACTATTGTCAGAATCACGGTGTTACCTTCTGACAACGGCAGACCGGTGACAAAGTCCACACCAATGTGACTCCAAGGACGGCCAGGGATGGGGAGGGAAAGGAGAAGACCGGAGGGAGGCTGATGGGATGCCTTGCTCCTGGCGCACACAGAGCAGGCCAGGACAAAGGCACAGGTATCCCCCTTAAGGGTAGGCCACCAGAAACTCCTCCTGACGAGGGCGATCGTTCTGGCAACACCTGGGTGACATGCCAGGCACGAGGCGTGAACCCATTCGAGGACCTGGGAGCGGACGGAATTGGGGACAAAAAGGCAGGAGTTAGGGTTATTGCGGGGATCCGGTTGGGAAGTCTGGGCGGCCTTCACAATACCCTCGATCTCCCAGGAGACCGCAGCCACCACACAGGAAGCCGGCAGAATGGGCTCCGGATCAGCAGGACTGGAGGGGAGGGAAAACATGCGGGACAAGGCATCTGCCTTAATATTGCGGGAACCGGGGCGGTAAGAAACAGAGAAATTAAACCGGGCAAAAAATAACGACCATCTAGCCTGACGAGCATTAAGCCTTTTGGCAGATTTTAAATAAATAAGGTTTTGATGGTCGGTAAAAACAAGAAAGGGATTACCTGCCCCCTCCAGCCAGTGGCGCCACTCCTCAAGAGCCAGTTTTATAGCCAGTAGTTCCCGATCCCCGACATCATAGTTCCTCTCGGCGGAGGACAGTCTCCGGGAGAAGAATGCGCAGGGATGGAGCTTGTTATCAGAGGCGGACCGTTGAGACAGAATGGCCCCCACGCCGGTGTCGGAGGCATCCACCTCAACGGTAAACTGACGAGAAGTGTCCGGGTGACGGAGGATAGGTGCTGAGGAAAAACGGACCTTGAGCAGTTCGAATGCTCGCTGGGCATCGGAATTCCAACAGTAAGGCAGGGCAACGGAAGTGAGTTTAGTAAGGGGAGCAGCAATGACACTGTAATTACGGATAAAGCGGCGATAGAAATTAGCAAACCCAAGGAACTGCTGAAGGTGCTTGCGAGAGGTGGGTTGGGGCCATTCTGTCACCGCCTTGATCTTAGCAGGGTCCGCCCGGATACTGCCCTCCTCGATGATGAAGCCGAGGAACGGGACAGTAGACACATGGAAGGAACATTTCTCCGCTTTAACAAAAAGTTGATTCTCCAGCAGCCGCTGGAGAACCTCCCGGACGTGGAGAACGTGTTCCTGAGGGGATTGAGAAAAAATCAAGATATCATCGATGTACACAAATACGCTCTTCCCCAGGAGATCACGCAGGACGTCGTTCACCATGCCTTGGAAGACTGCTGGGGCGTTAGTAAGGCCGAAGGGGACCACCAGGTATTCGTAGTGGCCCAACGGGGTATTGAAAGCAGTCTTCCATTCGTCCCCCTCCCGTATCCGCACCAAGTGATACGCATTACGGAGGTCGAGCTTGGTGAACGTAACCGCTGGCGAGAGGGGTTCAAAGGCGGTGTTAATGAGGGGAAGAGGGTATTTGTTACAGATGGTGACCTGGTTGAGTCCCCGGTAGTCGATGCAGGGTCGCAGAGAGCCATCCTTCTTCCCTACGAAGAAGAACCCTGCACCGACTGGGGATGAGGAGGGACGGATAATCCCCGAAGCGAGGGAGTCGTGGATGTATTCCTCCATAGCTAGTTTCTCTGGTCCTGACAGACTGTAGAGGCGTCCAGATGGCAGTTTAGCTCCAGCCAGCAGGTCAATGGCGCAGTCGTACGGCCTGTGAGGAGGTAAGGACAGAGCACGTGACTTGGAGAACACCTGTGCGAGGTCGTGATACTCGCTAGGAACATTGGTTAAATCAGGTATAGGTTGCATAGAACAGGAATTACTGGACCCCGGAGGGGGCAGAGCAGAACGGAGACAGCTGGCTAGACAGTGGGCACTCCACGCCAGGATGCGACCGGCTTTCCAGTCAATATGAGGGTTGTGGAGGCGGAGCCAGGTCTGACCTAAAACAAGAGCAGATTGTTTGGAGTTAATAAGTAACAGTTGAATGGACTCCCGATGATTGCCAGACAAAACAAGTTGGATAGGAACAGTGGAGTGGGTAACTAGCCCCAAACTCCTACCGTCCAGAGCAAGAGCTGAAATGGGTGAGGTTAGACGTTCCGTGGGAATGCCGGCCCTCCTGGCGAAGGTGATATCCATGAAGTTGGCGTCAGCTCCGGAATCGATTAGAGCCGAGGAGGTCACGGTCTTGTCCCTCCAAAGGAGGGTAGCCTTGAACATAAGGCGATCCTGGGCTGCATGGTTGGGGATGATGGGGCTCGTCAGTACGCCCAGTTTTACTGGCGAGCCCATTCTTTTGGGCGGATGGGACAGGAGGCGATCTGATGGCCAGGCTTGCTGCAGTAAAAACAGGATCTGGTGCGCAGACGGCGTTGGCGCTCCTCGGGATTGACCGCAACTCTGCCCAGTTGCATGGGCTCCTCCTCGGAAACGCCCGTCGGCGCCCTAGATCCAGTGACGGAGGAGTGTGAACGAACGTTTGAAGCGACGGAGGGTGAAGGACGCCCGGAGCTTCCTCCCCGCTCCCGGGCCCGGATGCGGAGACGATTATCAATGGCTATAGCGAGGCTGATGAGGCTATTGAGGGAGTTGGACTCCTCCCAAGTGGCAAGCTGGTCCTTGAGTTCCTCGCTGAGAGCTTGGCGGAAAGCCCCCTGGAGGGAGGTGTCATTCCATCCGGACTCCGCGGCGAGGGTACGAAACTGAATGGCCATTTCTGCGACGCTGCGGTTGCCTTGACGAACTTGAAGCAGACGTTGGGTAGCGTCTCGCCCACAGGTCGGGTGTTCAAACACACGCCGCATTTCTGCGGTAAAGGCTGCGAAGTTGCTGCATAACGGGGCCTGGCTGTCCCAGATGGATGTAGCCCACTCCAGGGCGCTCCCTCCCAAGCTGCTCATGATGAACGCGATCTTGCTGGAGTCAGAGGCGAAGGAGGAGGGCTGCATACGAAACACTATGTCACATTTAAGTAGAAATTCACGACATCTCCCCAACCCCCCGCGATATAACTCGGGGTGTTGTACTCGGGGCTCACGGCTAGAAGTGGGAGCCGGAGCCTCCGGAGGAGGTTCAGGAGCGGGAGGAGTTGGGTTGGCAGGAATCCGCGGTAGCGGTTGGTGGAGCGAAAGTTGGGCTACCTGCTCCGTGATGCCCCTAACTACTTCCAGAACGTCATCCAAACGATGGCCCTGTTGGTCGCTGACCGCAGTTTGGCAGGAGAAGGCGTGGCGAATCTGTTCCAGATCGGCTGGGTCCATGCTTTTTGGCCAGTTCGTTCTGTTACGATCCTGATACGGGACGAACCCAAGTGCAACGACCAGGAGGCAGATTCAAGAAAATGGTAATTTTATTAAGCGTTGGGGTAGTCCCAAAGCTGTACAGGAAAGGAAAACAGGTTAATTAATTAAACATAAGTAGTCCCTTACGGACTGCTCCAAGCCGGAGCTGGGCTTGAAAGTCAAGGTAGGTTCCAAGCCGGAACCAAACGGGTTCAGGACTGGGAGTCCAAGCCGGACTGGGTGCGGAAGTGCCCTACTGTTCCAAGCCGGAACTGGTTAGGGAAGGTGGAGTAGTGGCACCGGGTCTGGACTGGAACTGGACCGGGAGGTCCACTCAGGAAAACGGAAGGCGGCACGGAACTTGTTCCAAGCCGGAACTGGACTTGATCGGAGGTGTATTACACACCGGAACTGGACTGGAACTGGACTGGAACTGGACCGGGAGGTCCACTCAGGAAAACGGAAGCCGGCACGGAACTTGTTCCAAGCCGGAACTGGACTTTACCAGAGGTGTACAACACACCGGAACTGGACTGGTACTGGACAGGAACTGGACTGGAACTGGACCGGAGGGGTCCACTCAGGAAAACGGAAGCCGGCACGGAACTTGTTCCAAGCCGGAACTGGACTTTACCAGAGGTGTACAACACACCGGAACTGGACTGGTACTGGACTGGAACTGGACTGGAACTGGACTGGAACTGGACCGGGAGGTCCACTCAGGGAAACGGAAGCCGGCACGGAATTATTCCAAGCCGGAACTGGACTTTAACGGAGGTGTACGAAACACCGGTACTGGACAAGACCTGGGCTGGAGCTGGACTGGAACCGGACTGGGTAGGTAGCTTGATGAATGGGGTAGAAAGCAGAGGTTAATGGCAGGGTACTGTGACAGGACTGTAGCTGAAGAAAGCTCCGCGGAGTTGGAAGGTGCGGCGTGGCTCGGGCAAATCTTGCTGAAGCCGGCTAACATTCAGGGATCCTGGTACCGTAACCGAAGTACAGGAGGTAGGTGACATAGGGAGGACAAGACACAGCTACAGGGAGGCTGGAACCGCGGCGTCTGGAGGTTGAAGGGAGACAGGTAAGTAGCATGCAACAGAGAATGTTTTGGAGGGATAGCTACCAAACTGCAAACCAGGTAAACAGGTAAAAGACAGCAAGCTGACGAATACTGGACCAGAAGCGTGACATGACATAAACACGGTTGGTTAGTTAACGAACTGGCGCCGACTAGCAGCCAGCCAGGGGTTTAAATGGTGCAGGAAATGAAGGAGAAAATGAGAAACAGGTGTGATGTTCAATCGGGAGTGATTGCCGAAGCACAGCAGTGAGGAATGTGAGTAACGAGAGGGGAGAGTGATAGGCGGAAGTTAAAGTGGAAAATAAGCCGAAATGAACCCGAGGGAAACGCCCAGTCCGCAGCCAGGGGGAAAACACGGACAGGGGATCCAACATGACACGGAAGGAAACAAGGAAAACATGGAAAACGGACAGGAGGGGAACGGAACGTTACAAAATTAATCCAGCTGTTATGTGGGCTGGGGCCTATCATTGAATCAGTTTTATATTTACGGTGCATCTAAAAGTATTGATTCGATAATTTTTTTTTTTTTTAAAACACATTTCCTTTCTAGACATGAGTGATGTTCTCTGATATTCCTAGGAGCCCATACACATTATGTTTGAATCCATACTTTACATTCCCTGATTGTGCATATCAAACATATTTACCTTGTCTGTATTAATGTGTCTCCCAATAATGATCAAGCTTTTGATGTCGCAGAGAGAGCTCTGTGTTATAGTCTAACAGTGCCACCTATTGGACTGGGCAAAGCAGTAAAACAGCAATCACCATGAGCTGTACTACAAAAAGGCTACAACATATTGTAATGGGAATGTGCACTAAGAAATGGGAGCATGTTAACGCAGGATGCATGTTCAGGACAGTAAATTGATATTTCATCAGTACCATACAGATGGAGATCCAATTTGCTGATCTTTATAGTATATGGATTGGCTGATACAGTGGGTATTCTGTATGTGATGAGCCATAGAGATCTGTGAATTTCGGCTACATCTGTGCAGGTAAGAAACCCTCAACATTTTATATTCCATTTCATAGAGATGCTGCTGGAAGATGAAGCCAATTTAATTAAACTGAGAATCAATCACTGTTCTGACTCACTTGTGATTGGCTAAGATATCCCATTCTATATATCTGGGCCAATATCAGACAGTTGAGCTATAGACTTTGGCTCTGCCTATCAGCACAATTTATCTCACTCCTGCATCTAAAAAGTAAGCTCAAAAGAGAAAACCAGATATTTAATGTGCATTTCAAACATTACATCATATACAGTGCCCTCCACAATTATTGGCACTCCTGCATTTATATATAGAATAAAGTAATAATTTTTTATATTTGGTCGCATATCCTTTGCATGCCATGACTTTCTGATGTCTGTGACCCAACAACATCAAAAGACTCTTGATATCTTATTTTCTGGTACTCTTACAAGCGATACTATAACGTCTCTGCATTTGAATGGATCTCTATGGGAATTGGGGGGTGGGACTAGATTTAGCTGTAAATTACACAGGAACAGTATGGAACACATGGTTGGCTAAATGGCTCTAAGTCATCAAGCGTCTGACGTATCAAACAAGCCTTAAATCATCACTCTGCTGCCAGAAATACAGTAGATATGGATGGATAACTTGAAGGGTTTCTTCTCCTGACTTATTTTTCCATAGAGTTCAATAGGAAAATTTGTTAGGAGAAACAACCCTTAAAGTGATCCATCCATATCTACTGCATATCTAGCAGCAGAGTGATGGTTTGAGGCTTGTTTGATACGTCAGACGCAAGTATAAGATATATAAGTATAAGATAGTATCGCAAGTAGGCAGACTGTCGTGCTGATTTGTAAAATGTTGGTTGATGCTAGCTCAGACAATGGCAGGATGCTAGAGAGCAGCCATTGGGCACAGTATGTTTGTTGGCTGGGCGCTGTTGCATCTTTGTGTATGATGCCTGAATTTCCTCAGAAAGGATCCGGTCATACAAATGAATAATGTAAAATTTTAAATGGTCCCTTGGATAACACATTGAAAATAGTATTTAAATATGATATGAGCACTACTGCTACTATTATTACTACTAATAATGACATAAATAATAGTAAACGTAATATATCATAGGCAGAGAAATCGCTGTTGGTTATGCCCTTCTTTTGGTAGTGTGCTTGTGGGAGAGTACATGCCATTTGTTTATTCCAACCACAGCTGTGGCTAGGGAAAGGACCTGGGAAAAGGCAAAGTGGCTTTGTTCTAAGGCACCTACCCTGCTCTGTTCAGACCCTTGCATCCCTTATCACTCCCTTTCAGAAACCGGTTCAGAGAGAATTGGTCCATAAATTGGCAGCAAGATGGCTACTCTTTATCACTACGGTGGATTACCTCCCATAGATTTGAACAACCTGATCTCATGTGAATTCGGCAATATGTACCGATTGTTAGTGTCTCAAAAAACGGTACCTGTTTCCGAATTTTGCACAAGCGCCCCCTGAGCCTGTACTGGGAACTACTGACTAATGCTCAGTTGTAGACTGTAAGGAGATTTCGTGAAAGATACATAATGCGAGAGAAGCTTGTGATAGAAAAATATAGTTGTGCAAATATAGATTCTTTAAATCTTAACAGTTCGGCCATGAGCCCGAGTTACGTGAACTCCTATGAGGTTATGTTTAGGGGTTGGGCGGGACTCTGGGACATTTTTTTACTTTTATTTTATTTTTTTAATAATTTTTTTATTTTTTATAATTTATTTTATTTCAAAATTGTTGGTAACAATATGGTAGCAAAAAGGGACACTATCTTAACAGTTCGGGCATGAGCCCGAGTTACGTGAACTCCTGTGAGGTTATGTTTAGGGGTTGTGGGTGGGGTACGGGAATCACGAAAAAAAAAGAAAAACAATTTTTGCCAAGAAAAATTTTTTGACAAAAAAGCCTTGCCAAGAAAAGCAGTGGGACGCGTGACGTCATATACTACTACCCTCACACGTGATGTTTTCGGCCTATCACAGCCTTTAGTCAGTAGTTCCCAGTACAGGCTCAGGGGGCGCTTGTGCAAAATTCGGAAACAGGTACCGTTTTTTGAGACACTAACAATCGGTACATATTGCCGAATTTCATGAGATCAGGCTCGATTTGAAGCTTAGGCCAACTGTGTTTTCCTTCTTTTTTTCGTTTTTCTGTTATTAAATGAAGACAGATGTTTAATACCAAAGGGTTTGAAAAATACAATTTCTGTTTAATGGTTTGACTGAGATGGTCCTTGGTATAGAAAGAATCGATAGTCCTGAGTACTAAAGTACAGGAAAAGGGGCAATATGATTTTACCTAGATCCCTAGGAGTGTTTTGCAATGAATGATTTATGTTCTAAGAATTTAATCATGAACCTGGCTATTAGAACAACAGCAGAGCCATAGTGGACCCCATATGAATTTGAAAACCGTGTCCTTTGTCAGAGTGGGTGTGCATGCAGTAACTGAACACAGAATTCTCAGCTTCCATTAGATTAATGTACAAATAGGATTACTTGTTTGAATAGTAAGTTATATAGCACAGTTACAAACTAATATTTAATGAATGGCAAGTGTTTTCACAGCAAGAGAAACTGATGCAAAATCAGTAATCAGCACAAAGCTTGAGGAAGATGAAAAACCAAATTATTTGCATACACACTTGTTAGGCATGCT
The DNA here is from genome assembly GCA_029718625.1 of Synaphobranchus kaupii. Taxonomy (NCBI): domain Eukaryota; kingdom Metazoa; phylum Chordata; class Actinopteri; order Anguilliformes; family Synaphobranchidae; genus Synaphobranchus; species Synaphobranchus kaupii. Next base: position 34,670,053 of record CM056381.1, on the reverse strand, counting down.
AAAGTGGTCATATTGACTTCAGCGCTTCCCTTGCTATGCATGGAAAGAGCTATTTTAACTTTACATCTTCTTTGTAAATATAAACAATTTTATTTTAAACATCTATAGTCTATATCTATAGTTCAGACCTTGCTGTCCAAAATTCAGTTGTGGATATCCAGTTTCCATATCTATAATTAATCTGCACATATTTAAACTGACTCTAAAGGCTATTTTCAGTGGATTTACAGACCTCTGCAAATTAATTGTAGGTATCTGTAATTGATCCAATGCTATCATATTTTAAGAAATATATTTCCATTGTTGAGACTAATTTTAAGTTGCAAAATTGTTAATTCCATGTTTAATTGTTAAATACAGTTAAATGCACACACATGCACACACACACAAACACAACATACACATACGAACCTGCACACACATAATAATAGGTAATAGTGTAATATTCCTGCACCCCAGAAGATGATCTGCCTTGGCCTGTGTTCATTAGCCTGCCACCTGCTAACATGTTATAAATTCATGTTTTTGCCATTCTTGTAGTGTGTATATAAGAGCAGTGGGCCTGGAAACCATAGGAAGTATCAAGTGGGCCTGGAAACCATAGGAAGTATCCAGTGAAGTATCCAATGAAGAAGTATCCAGTTACTCAGTAATGAAATATGATATTCCACAAGGATCAGTGCTAGGTCCAGTACTATTTTCATTATATATGCTACCCCTTGGTGATATTATTCGGGCACATGGGGTAGATTTTCACTGCTATGCGGATGATACACAGATATACATTTCCATGAAACCCGGCGAGGCACTACCACGTTTTAGATTAGAGGCTTGTATTGCAGATATTAATGCTTGGATGCTTTCTAATTTCCTGCTCCTAAACTCGGAGAAGACTGAAATGCTGGTTTTAGGTCCAAAAAAAACAAAGGGAGAAAATGTATACATCTACTTAAAATTTTTATGGTTGTTTTGTTGTTCCAAATTCAGCTGTGAAAGACCCTGGTGTTACTATAGACCCAGATCTACCATTTAGCACGCACATAAAAAACATATGTAGAGTAGCTTTCTTTCAGTTAAAGGAGCTATATGTAACAAATTTACTGTACTAAATCATAAAATGACCATAATATGTCATCAGAGATTAAGGAAACATGCTAAGTCTAAATACTGGCTTCTCCGACAACAATGCTACAGCCAGTATGTTCTCCTTTGAAATTTCCATTCTGGGTTGGAATGTCTGTATTTGTTTTAGCCTGTGTGATTCACTATTCACTATTCTCTGAGTTTACTCACCCACTGCCCATTATGAACAACCAGATGTACTCCGGCACTCTGACAGCCGATTTAAGAATGCCTAAGCTAAGTTCAACATCGTTTTCATTTAACTAGCTAGCTAAAGATTTAAATATATATATGTATATAGTTACTAGCTAAACATACCACTAACATTAGCTTATATCTGTGTGACCGTAAACATAGCCAGCCATGCATCTAGCTAACATTGACAGAGTTATAAAAAATCCACATAAGCTGGTTTATAATTTGCAAACAATAAATAAATTGCAAACGTATACATTAGCTGATCAACTTACAGTGTAGGACTCGTCGTCGCTTGTCATTGTCAAAATAGAATAAGCTTGTCTCAAAATATAATGTTGCGCATGTTCGTTCAGTGCCCTCAACCTGGCAACCCGCGTGAGCTTCGATTCTGGGGAGGAGGGGGTGGGCGGAGACAACTCTCCAATATTGTGAATTTGGACTGCAGTACCCATTTTAAACGCTCGGTGTCAATGTTACATATAGCTCCTTTAAGGAACATAGCTAAAATTAGGATGCAGAGAAATGCTTTTCCATGCTTTTGTTACATCTAGGGTAGATTACTGTAATGCCCTGCTATCTGGCTGCCCTAAATCCTTGCTAAATCATCTCCAGCTTGTGCAGAATGCAGCCGCTTGCATTTTGACTAGAACTAAGAAGTATGAGCATATTACCCCAGTGCTAGCATCGCTTTATTGGCTGCCAATTAAGTATAGGATAGACTTTAAGGTTTTGCTTCTGACCTTTAAAGCTTTAAATGGACTTGTGCCAGTGTATATATGTAATCTGCTTTTACCATATAAGCCGAAAAGATCACTTCGTTCTCAAGACGCAGGCTACTTAGTAGTCCCTAGAATATCTAAAAACTTGACGGGTGGTAGAGCTTTCTCCTACAGAGCGCCACTACTGTGGAACACCCTACCAAAATTTATAAGGGAGTCAAACACAGTCTCAATATTTAAGTCTAGATTAAAAACGCACTTTTATGATCAGGCTTATAATGAGTTGTAGTCTGGAGACAGGACCAGAGAAGCCTTTAGCCATAGAGTAATGTGGGGTGGCATCCTTTCCTTACTGTCACCTGTCAACAGCTGTGACCCCATCTTCCTGGGCTGGCTCTTGATAGGTGGGTAGGATTATTTTCCCTCTCATGACTGGATGGGTTCTCAAACTGTCTTCATAGCTATGCAGCTATAGATTACTCCTGGCGGGGGCACTTGCCCCTCCCCTCCTCACACCGCTGCCGCTGCTCCCACTGCCATCGGCGCCCGGTTCCCCACCATCATTGCCACCACATCTGGACTGTCATCTAGCTGCTGCTAATTTTATTAACATGGACACTGACTGTTTTGACCATGCTGGTCATTAATCCCTAGACTAGACCCTGAGCCGACCAGAGGAGGATGGGTTCCCCCCTTGAGTCTAGTTCTTCCCAAGGTTTCTTCCGAGCTAAACCAAGGAGTTTTTCCTTGCCACTGTTGCCATTGGCTAGCTCTTGTGGGGGTTTAGGCTGGGTTTTTTTCTGTGAAGTGCATTGTGACAAGTTGTGAAATGCGGTATATAAATAAATATTGATTTGATGATTTGAGGTATATTGGGTTCACAGAATATTTAAATGAATGGGCTGTGTTTGTACAATTATAAGTAATGACATTCTTCCTCATTAACTACTTTGAGTGCCTTGCTCTCCACCACTTCCTCCCACAACCCCCATATACACAGACGACACTACAACTACTCTAAACTTGTCATTGAGTGAAGCTCCAAACAATACGGGCTGAAAGAGGGCCGTCCTGCTGTAGCATAAAGCCTTGTGTGTGCAGCTCAGATTACCCCCTTTCCCCTTTGGACACGGTTACCTGCGGAGCCAATAGCCAACCACAGTACTATGCCCTTTCACCTGTTATTCAGAGGAACACAACACAGCACACCTGCAGCTCTGCTACCCTCCCCCAGGGCTCGGAATGTATTTTCAGCTTGCTACAGCCCTTTGTCCCTCCCCCACTTCCCCCCATTGAGCAACACATCTGAGCTTCATCCTGATCAACCACTCTTACATAAATAAAGAGCTGTGTCCTGTTATTTCAGCAAGAATAGTGTTATTACAACTTTATACAACATTACAGATGTGTGAATAAAACATTGTATAGATGTTTTTGCAGTGTTTCTATTTTTTTATACCTAGCCCCCTCCCCTACCCCCCCCCCCCCCCCCCCCCCCCCCGCAAAATAAAACAAACAATATATAAAAATCTTTAGAAGAAAGTTACCACAAATTTTCACATGTTTTGTGTTTGTTTTGTTTCGCAAATTTTGTTACGACTAGCTGTAATGTGTGCTAATGTGTGAGATTAGGAACATACTTTCACGTTATTGCCTTGCTTGACTTTGAGTATGTTCATCCAACTTCCTGAAAAATATCACGAGAGCATTCTTCACTTATATGGATGGAAAAAGCCCATCCAAAAAGGTTTTCAATTACTCACTCAGATTAGCAGGCTGGTATTATATTTATTGAAATGTCTTCTGAGGGCAGCATTGCATGTGATTGGTTGTCTCAGCCATCCAAGCAGCAAGAAGGTTATGGTTAGGGTTACGGGTATGGTTACGGTAAGGTTTGCAATGCTGCCCTCAGAAGACATTTAAATAACTATAACACTAACCTGCTTCTTTTTGACACTGCACCTTGTTTCTCCAGTCATCTGTTGGTGAAGAAGAGTGAGATGTTGTTTGTCCTGAAACGGGAAACCAAAGTGTGTGTGTGTGTGTGTGTGTGTGTGTGTGTGTGTGTGTGTGTGTGTGTGTGTGTGTGTGTGTGTGTGTGTGTGTGTCTGTGCGAACACACACACACATGCAGGTCTGTTTGAAATTTTTTCTGGCCTTGAATAGAGATCTTTTGTAAACTTGAAATTTGTTGTCCACTCCTGGCTGTTTGTCCCCTCTATGAATAAATTGTTAGATGATTCCTCAAGAAATCATATGCACCCTATCACCTTTGTCTGACCTCTGTCTGTTGTGTCTTTTGCAGTGTCAGCCCTTCAACTGAGCCATGTGGCACTAAGTTCACTTTGGCACTTAACATTTTAATACAGTACAAAAATCCCTTATGTACAACTTCTATTCAGACTGGATGTAAATGTCAACAGGAAGTATTGCATGATTTGCAAACAGTATCATGCAAAGGTGGGCACACACCACCAGCAGAATAAAAAGCCACAGCAGAAAAAAAAAAAGAAAGATTGAAATTCAGGAAACGGCATATTTGCATGAATCCTGCAGTTCTTGCAGGAGCACAGCCTCTCAGTCATTGAAGTCAACAAACTGTTATTTGTTTTACAAATTTAACGTATTGTTTTCTGTCAACTGTTTTTTTGCTCATTTGTTCATGCTATTTATTTATGTTTGAAAAAAAACATGTTTTACTGCACAACATTAACGCTATTTTATATGCATAAAATTTTATATAGGGAATTTCATACAGAGACACAGATTGCTTCACAATTAAAATTAAATTAAAATATGATAGTGATTTTGAACTACAGATTTCCATGAAACTGGTTGAAACAATGACGTTACATTCGTTTTTGTGCACCTGATAAGTGTATCAACCACAGGTTTTACATTACGAGAGAGTAACGTAAACCTCAATAACACAGACGATTAACCAATCAATTTCATGTTATATACAGTTGAAGTCAGATGTGTTAAAGGCTGGTGGGGGAAGGACCCAAACGCAGGCAGGAGTACAAAAAAAAAAAAAGTTTAATTAAGGGCAAGGCAGCAATCCGTGATAAAACAGGCCAGGTCAAAAACCGGGGAGACAGGGCAATAGTACAAAGACAGAGTCCAAAGAGTGGTCACAGAACAGGCAGGGGTCAGAACCGGGAAGGCACAGCAAAGGCACAAAAACAGAATCCAAAAACAGGGTCGCAAGAACACAGGCAGGGGTCAAAACCAGGGAGGCATAAGAGGAACAAAAAGAAAACCAAACGAAGAATAGACAACGAAAAATAAACAACAGGGGAAGGATGAGGGATCACAAAAACTCAGAAACAGATACTAAGGGATAAAACAGATAACTCGGTCAGATACTCGGAAAACCAGAAAGAAACACAGTAGCAAAATATTTAGTGAGGAACTCGCAAAGACAGACTGAAATAACAGGGTTTAAATACACAAGGACGTAATGACACAAAAAGGAATCAAGTGTGGGTGGGAGGAGTAAGGAGCTAGACACAGGTGAACACAATAGGAAACAATAATACAATAACGAGGGGGAACAGAAGACACAGACTGGAATGCACGCAAACACATAGATAACACACGGCCTGGGATTAGCAGGTAGACAAGTGCACAGCTCGGAGGCGAGGAACGCGAAAGTGGACACACGTGCAGAGAATGCGAAATCAGATAGATACAGGGATAGGATAACGAGGAGGGAAATGACAGCTGCAGGTAGAAACTCAAGATGAAATATAGCTGCAAAGCAGCGACTATACGGGGTCCAAGCATAAGGTTTGTAATTTTGTTGTAATCATGTTACATTGGTTTCCTTTTACGATCGAGTCTCGGAAGGTATACGTGAGACACATGTTGCTGCATGACGTGAGTGTCTAAACATGAATATGTATAAAAGGTCAAACTGTTTTCAGACCACCACCTTCAGTTAATTCTGGGTAAACTGAATAATTTGAGAAGACATTCATGAAAGAGACCTTCAATCTGAGGCAATGCCTAGATATTAACTCAAAAAATGTCTTTTAGTGTTTCCTACCCCATTAATGTGAAAATAAGATTTGTAGATGTGAAAAGCATAAGAAAGTGCATGTTGTGTTGTGGAAAATAAACGCGACCTTTGGTACCCAGTGGGATTTGAACCCGGGTCTCCCGCATCGAAGGCAATCACTCTAACCACAAAGCCATCGCAGATGTTGTATGGTATGGGGAGAATTATTGGAGGGTATGGAGCATTTTTGATGAAGAATTTGGCAGGAAAAAGAATAACTTTATTAAAACTTTATTTGTTTCACTCATTTAAGTACTAGTGAAACAGTGAATAGTTAATATAGTAAAATCTCTTCGCCTTTGCAATAATGTGAAAAAAACATTATTAAGTGTGAAAAGCATAACAAACTGTGCATTGTTTTCATCGAAAAGAAAAGTAACCTACGGTAGGGATTGATCCCGGGTCTCCCACATACCTAGCCATTGCTCTTACCGCTAAGCCATAACAGATAACCGGTGGCTGCCCATTGATGATCACGACACATAATTTTCAATGTTTAAAACACAACAGTGATTTTTCATGAAGGTAAATGGTAATAGCATTTCCAAAATGGCGGCCAATCCAAGATGGCAGCGACATATATGGGACATACATACACTACTCACAAAAAGTTAGGGATATTCGGCTTTCGGGTGAAATTTCAGGATGAACCTGAAAATGCACTATAACCTTTACAGGTGAAATTAATTTGACCTTCTCTAAACCTTTGAATGCACATGTCCAACTATTCAATGTTTCAGTACTTTTTGCACAACTTGCTGTTCTCTAACAAGGAGCTGAACGGCAAAATTCACAACAGGTGTTTGATCCATGAATCGACCAATACATTTCCTGGTTCAATTAGAATTGGTATTTAAACAGTCCTCTTCATCATGCTGTTCACATTTTGACATCATGAGACCAAGACGACACCTAACAATTGATCAACAGTACCTCGCCATTGCGAGGCTTCAAACAGGATGTTCTCAGAGGGAAGTGGCCACTGAGCTTAGAGTGTCACAGAGTGTCATCAGCAGGTTGCAACAGAGATACAGAGAGACTGGAAGAGTCACAGAAAGGCATAGAAGTGGACGTCCTTTGGCCACATCCCACACTGATGACCGCTTCATTGTGAACAGTGCCCTGCGGAACCGGATGATGAATGCCACTCAACTCCAGGCACATTTAAGGGAGGTGAGAGGCACCCAAGTGCCACGTCAGACCATTCGAAACCGTTTACATCAGCGTGGTCTGCGTGCTAGACGACCTGCAAGGGTACCTGACCACACCACCAGGCACAGGCGTCATCGTCTTGCATGGGCCAGGGAGCATTTACGCTGGACGAGGGACCAGTGGGCCTCAGTGCTGTTCTCTGATGAAAGTCGATTCACGTTGAGCAGAAATGATGGCCGCCAACGATGTTGGAGACGTCAAGGAGAGCGCTATGCATCAGCCACTGTTGTCACCAGACAACCCTTTGGTGGTGGCGGTGTTACAGTGTGGGCAGGTGTGTCTAGTCAATACAGAACTGCCCTACACTTTGTGAATGGTACAGTGACAAGCCCATACTACCTGAATAACATCATTAATCCAGTCATTGTGCCCCTGCATGAACAACACAGGCCTAATTTCATCTTCATGGACGACAATGCTCCAGCTCATCGAGGTCACATCATTAGGGAAAGGCTGCTGGAGACTGGGGTACCTCAAATGGAGTGGCCTGCACTTTCTCCAGACCTGAATCCCATAGAAAACCTATGGGATCAGCTGACTCACCGTGTAGAGGCTCGTAACTCTGTACCCCAGAACCTCAATGACCTGAGGGCCGCCCTTCAAGAAGAGTGGGATGCCATGCCTCAGCAGACAATAAGTCGACTTGTGAACAGCATGAGACGTCGTTGTCAAGCTGTAATTGATGCTCAAGGGCACATGACACGTTATTGAGACATTGACATTTTTGTTGTGGTATACCCACCACTGTTGTTGGCTTTTGTTTCAATAAATTGTTTGAGATGAGGAAATCACCATTGCATGCTTCTACTTAAATGCCCTACTTTCATGATACGTATAATATCACTGTAGCGTGAACTTACATTTTCCATAAATTTCACCCGAAAGCCAAATATCCCTAACTTTTTGTGAGTAGTGTATGTTCCAGATGAGGAAATTGATCACTACAGCAAGTTTTAAATGTCTAAAAAATAATGGTGATTTTTTAATGAATTTAAAAATATATATTATGCTCTATAGCGCCACCATTTGATTCTATTGAGCCAATACGTTAGAGTTTGGCTCAGAAGGTCAGTGCAAGTATAGAAACCAAATTGTATTAATATCCATTGAAGAATTGAGGAGTTATTAGCATTTTTGTGACTAGCCACGCCCACAACAGTTTTCATTGGCTTACTGCAATCAGGATATTTAGAAAATCAGGAAAATCCCTTCGTGATTCTTTAGAGAATCGTCCCCTGAACAAAATGTTGTGAATTGTATGTTGATACGTCAAATGGTCTCGGACGAGTTTGATTTTATAGGTTTTTCACAAAATGCAAATTTGCAAAAGATCCAATATGGCGGACCTCATTGGTCCTAATAGCAAAGTTATTTGCAACGAACCAAGGAATTTGAAGCAGAAGGAATTTTGAAGATAAGCTAAACGGTTCAAAAGTTATAGCCCAAAAGATTATAGAATTTCACTTTTTCTCTATAGCACCACCATCAGGTGAATTGGGTTGGAATTTGCTGTACGTGTCGTGTCGCAGTGTCTACATGTGTGCAAAGTTTCAGCAAAAGTTATCATGTGGTTTTTCTGCAATTGTAACAAATGTGGGAATAATAATAATAATAATAAAACCAGCAAAAACAATAGGGTTCCAGCACTACGTGCTTGGACCCCTAATTAGTAATTAGTAATGTTAGTAGCGAACTCTAGAACCCTAATGTTAGTAGGTTAGCTGGTTAGTATTATATACACGTTAGTTTGTTAGCAGGTTAGTATTAAATCTAATCTAACAGTTAGTATGATTAGTACATTAGTATTATATACAAATACTAATAAAGCCAGAAGGAAGAAAACGAGATATGAAATACAGAGGAAACCCGAATGTTCCCAAAATCACCCGAATAGTGCAATGACAAAGACAGGGAGTGGAATCTCTGGAAATATGGAACGTGGACTGACAATCGTGAGGGAAATGCGGGAAAATGGGTAAAAGAAATCAGGAAAAATAATAATACAGACTAAACAGACAGACAAATTACAGGATCCTAACAAGATGTTTACAAACACTTAGGTTGAAGTCATTAAAACGCATTTTTAACCACTCCACAGATTTCATGTTAGCAAACTATAGTGTTGGTAAGTCAGTTAGGACATGTGCATGACACAAGTAATTTTTCCAACAATTGTTTACAGATTATTTTACTTTTTGTTCAATATATCACAATTTCAGTAGGTCAGAAGTTTACATACACTAAGTTGACTGTGCCTTTAAACTTTTAATATTTGGTCGCATATCCTTTGCATGCCATGACTTCTTGATGTCTGTGACCCAACAACATCAAAAGACTCTTGATATCTTATTTTCTGGTACTCTTACAAGCAATACTATAACGTCTCTGCATTTGAATGGATCTCTATGGGAATTGGCGGTGGGACTATATTTAGCTGTAAATTACACTGGAACAGTATGGAAACACATGGTTGGCTAAATGGCTCTAAGTCATCAAGGGTCGGACGTATCAAACAAGCTTTAAATCATCACTCTGTTGCTAGAAATACAGTAGATATGGATGGATAACTTGAAGGGTTTCTTCAGGAGAAACAACCCTTAAAGTGATCCATCCATATCTACTGCATATCTGGCAGCAGAGTGATGGTTTGAGGCTTGTTTGATACCTCAGACCCTTGATGACTTACAGCCATTTTACTAATGATGTATTCCATACTGTTCCAGCATAATTTACAGATAAATCTAGTCCCACCCCCCAATTCCCATAGAGATCCATTCAAATGCAGAGACATTATAGTATCGCTTGTAAGAGTACCAGAAAATAAGATATCGAGTCTTTTGATGTTGTTGGGTCACAGACATCAGGAAGTCATGGTATGCAAAGGGGGACCAAATATTAAAAATTTAAAGGCACAGTCAACTTAGTGTATGTAAACTTCTGACCCACTGGAATTGTGATATAGTGAATTAAAAGTGAAATAATCTGTAAACAATTGTTGGAAAAATTACTTGTGTCATGCACAAAGTAGATGTCCTAACTGACTTGCCAACACTATAGTTTGCTAACATGAAATCTGTGGAGTGGTTAAAAATTAGTTTTAATGACTTCAACCTAAGTGTATGTAAACATCCGACTTCAACTGTATATGTTTCGACCAATAACCTCGGTCACAGTAGTTTGATGGAGTTCATCGTTTACCAACGTACGGTGTCACCGGCCTCGTGCTCATCTCGGAGCTCACCGTGCGCCACACCCCATAGAGGGGTTATTATAGGTAATTTCCATTGACTGTACAGTCGACCACTCTCTTGCACCACGCCCCTATTTTGGCCAGTTGCTAGGGGCGTCGATTTCCGGTATGGTCAGGTTTCCAACTGTAGTAGATGCTAGATGCAAAGAGGATGTCAGTGGACTCCAGAGTGCCTAGCCATGGTCATGGAATAGGTGTCACGTACGTCTCTGTTCTCTTACCAACACAAGTTGCTGTAATCCTGGAGGTTACTTCGAATAATTATTTTGTGTGTTGATCGTTATGACTGAATGTTCGGCAAACAAGTCCGCAAATGGGGATGCTTGTCATCATAAGACAAACGGCAGAAAACCGGGGAGTAACGGCTATGTAAAGAATCGTTTCCAACTCCAGCGACAGCAGCTGCAGAAGCACTGCTACCCCAAGGAAAAGGTGAGGCCCTGGCGACAACCACACGTCTGCTCGAGCGGGTTCAGATTCTGACAGAAATGGCTGTTAGTATAGCTCGCTACATTTAGCTAAGTTTCTACGTGCACGTCAATTTTGCGGATTGTCATGTAAATGCTAACGTCAGTGGTACTTGTCAAACATTGTAACTTTTGTGAGACATTGCGACAAGATAGGAGCGCTTTTGGTTTGTATAGTAACCTATTTTTATACGTTCTATGATAGTAACTAGCTAACGTTATTTAGGGACGTTATTCTATAAAGGTAACGTTAGGCATCCAATACCAAGTATATTGGCTGGCTAACATTAACTTTATTACCGATAACGTTAGCTAACTATCCAAATAAATAACGGTGACGTTAATCGACCTCCGATTTATTCAAACGTAGATCCAACTCAGAGTAATACAAATATAGACTACACCAGGATGAAAGGTAAAGTCTATTTCTCCGGCACACCTGGTGGTTAGCAAACACAGGCTAGTTCAGATGTGTAAGTTAGCTGTGATGACCGCCTTCTCCATCACAAGCATTTCAAGAGCTGTGTTAAAATTTAAATGACTAACGGGGGAGATAAAAAGCAAACTAACGTTAACGTTACTGCTTTTAGTGATCACCTGCGGTAGGCTAATATTATGAAAGATGACGTAGCTAACAACTTTTGAAGAGACCTGGGTCGCAAAATTAATCGTTTTCCAGAAGCGAATAGCATTAACCTAAACTTGTTATTTCTCATTGTGTCTACGTTTATAACGCTATCGGCAATTGTTTACGTTAACACTGTTCCGGAGGCACCAGCCCATTCGTAGAATGTGTGAATTGGAGCCGAGAAAATCTGCTCGAAGCAACTATCCAACTCAGGAGCTGAGAGCGCAGGGAGTGGTCCCGCATTGGGATGCCGCACTATAACGTTACACGATTGCCACGCCGTCTGTCGTGCCGCGGTGTCTTTTGGGTCCCTTGAACCGCCGCCCCTGCAGCTTGTGGAGTCGGACTTAGATTAAGCAGTAAATTACACTGGAACCGTATGGAACACATGGTTGGCTAAATGGCTGTATGTCATCAAGGGTCTGAGGTATCAAATGAGCCTCAAACCATCACTCTGCTGCCAGATATGCAGTAGATATGGATGGATCACTAAAGTTTATGGGTTGTTTCTCCTGACTCATTTTCCTATTGAACTCTATGAACAAATAAGTCAGGAGAAGAAACCCTTAAAATGATCCATGATCCACATCTACTGCATATGTGGCAGAAGAGTGAGGCTAGTTTGGTACCTCAGATCCTTGATGACTTACAGCCATTTAACCAACCATGTGTTCCATACTGTGTAAGTTACAGCTTAAACCCTCTGTGGTATGCTATAATGGATACATATTGTTTCCAGAATTAAGCTATAGCCAAGCTCTCGACTATTACGATAATAATTTTTCTTAATTAACGCAACAAGGTTATAAGATCCATTCTTTACAACTAATGTTATCTCGCTAGCTAACCTGAAAATAAAAACAAAACAATATACCCTAGCTCATGTATATTGTATCTGAACAAAAACGTCTCCGACGTAAAAAAAAGCCAAGTTACTCACGCATAGCCTACATAGCGCTGTCTATAAGTCCTTAATTCCAACTTGCAAAAACTAGGCCTGCCTTTAAAAGTATTGATATCAAAATGTGGCTAACAATATTGCCTATCGTAGCTCACACTAAATAAACTAGCTCTATTCCAAAGCAATGCTATCCAAACTTTCCTAAATTATTTAATGCAACTTGGCCCTGTGTTTCTTCATCTTAGCATATGAAGAGATTGTGCCTCATGGAACAACATCTGATTTCAATGAATGTTTTTAACAGTTGATGAATAATTACACTCCAGAAAGGATATGGTTATACTTTGTTGGCAAGTTTACTTTACAACATGTACAGGTTTTAAAATGTTAACTGTTGCTACAGATTTCTTTACTATTCACAAGCAGACATTTAGCCTATATCAAGAAACATCATGTACAATAGAGAAAGATGAATAAATAGATGAATAAATAAATGCAGATAAAAATAAGTAATATTTTTAAAATAGCGTACATATAGTATTTTTACAAACGTATGCAGACATGTTTGTGGGTCAGATGATGGAAAATAAGTAATAGTACTAATTTTCTTAACATAATAATAGTTATATTTGCGAACAGAATTTTGTGAACACAAGGATATCTATGCTCTGTAGGACCACACAGGTTTTTGATAGAAATCCAAATATTCCAAATAAATAAATCAATAAATAATAATAATAATAATAATAATACATTTTATTCATTCTGTGCTTTTCATAGACCCAAAGCAGTGGATGCAGACAATTATTCAAACATGCCCTATAGTGTAGTAATTTTTCTGTTTAATTTCTAAGTGCAACACATCTGAATCAGAGTATTTCCACTATAAATTATTCTCATTTTGCAGTTTGATGTGGAACATACAGTTTAATTGACCACATTCTCTTGAGATGGTAAGATGAAGAAACACAGGGCCAAGTTGCATTAAATAATTTAGGAAAGGTTGGATAGCATTGCTTTGGAATAGAGCTAGTTTATTTAGTGTGAGCTACGATAGGCAATATTGTTAGTTGTAACTTGGCCACATTTTGATATCAATACTTTTAAAGGCAGGCCTAGTTTTTGCAAGTTGGAATTAAGGACTTATAGACAGCGCTATGTAGGCTATGCGTGAGTAACTTGGCTTTTTTTTACGTCGGAGACGTTTTTGTTCAGATATCACTTATTTTTGGTAGCTAACTAATGATGAACAATGCATGAAGATAATGACATCGAGAGAGACATGCATACAGAATAGTACATGCATTCCAAATAAATGCATGCAGACATTCGCATAATCTCTCTACTGACGAGAATGATAACATTTCTCCTATTAGCGATAGCCCACAATTACATTAAAAGAGTTTGTAGATGAGCTGTATTTAACCTCTTGCTGCCAAACGCCCCCTAGCGGTAACGCGGGCGTTACAGAAATTATTAAATTATACATTTCATTAATTTAATAATATATAATAAACTGCTCACCTCAATATTTTGATTAAATCTCCTTAAGATATATCCATTCCTTCTGGGAAAGTGGTTTTTAAGCCAAAAACGTCGAGATAAAACTTTGTAAATAACGTTGGAAACTCTGACCTAATTCTCAAACATGTATTGCAGCTTGATGTCACACCATAAACAATGTGCTGGTAAACTGTTCTGCTTAATTGTATTTCACAAAACTTTGGTTTGAAAAATCATTATACCTTTTGGCTTCAAGAAAAAATACTTTAAAACGTTCATACGGCTGTACATTTTTTTCCGATTTTAAACCGACTTGTGCTTTTTTGCACTTGATTACGACTCGTTCGGCTGTGTTCAGTTTGGCGTTGTGAAACTCAGCCAGTTTCTGGAGTACCAATCCCGTGGCTTAGTATATGTTAGCCAGAGTGGTTTTGTACTTGTTTGCAGAGATTTATGCAAAACCGTCGTCAATTGGGTGTATTTCTTTGACTGATAGCACAATAGGCCTATCTGAAGTGGGATAAACTGTCTTCGACCCGCCTCCTCTCCGAGTATTATTTGCTTTCCATTGGGTTTTAAAACTGTCTGTCAAATATTCCAGTCAATAGCCAAGACTCTTATCTTTCAAACAAGCCCTCATTCAACACAAAGCCGTCGTAAATCAAGGAAATACAGCCCTGCATAAGAGGAAGAGGCAACCAAGCGTAATTATCAAACCGAGATGGCGCAGTGTTTTTACCTTGTAGCGTAGCTCGCTACATTCTGTTTAGCAAAGCACAATTCATAAGGTAAATGCGCTGTTTATATTTTTACTTTACAGTTTCTTTCATACAGTTTTTGGTTAGTTATGTCTAGGTTATTCAGGAGTTTCTCCGTGCAGCAGGTCCTAGCCGAAATATGGTTTTGCGGTAACAGATTATTTTGCCGGTATGTATAAAACGAATCCCTGTGAATTAAATTAATATAGCTAACATTACTATATTGTAACAATGGAAAGCTAGCCAGCAAAATTACACATAGCAGCTAGCTATCTATTTGTGTCTGAGACGAGCTGTTCCGAGTTTCTTTTGAATGCAATGGCGTTTGTTTTGTTCCACATGAGTAAATTGTTCTGTAAGCAGTACAGCAGGCTCTGCAGGTAAACAAATGAGCAATTTATGCATGACCTAACACGAGGGAGAGATAACATGAGGATGAGTTTGTTGTTGTTGATTATTATGCAGGGGTTTATTTTATCTAGGGTGGACATTTGATTTTATATACCTGGACTAATTTCTGGCTAATGAGGCAGAGCTTTTTTGTGGACCACGGCTAGGCTAGTTAGTTGTGTAATATGAAACACACCAAAAACACATCTAAAAATTAACTTTTATTGCCAATTATCAGATTTTATTGTAAAACTTAAAAAATTAATTATATTGAGACTTTTCTGGAACCTGGGCCATTTTGCAAAATTTGGCACAATTTGTGCCAACATTGGTAACCGAAATGGTTCACCTGAAAAAAAGCTCTGTAGAATTTGAGATATTGACACCATATCTTTAGCAGAGATAGGCAGCATATTGAGGAATCACAAAGAGGAGTTATTTCCTCCATAGCTTGTAGCTCATCAGGTAAAAAATCTGAAATTTGAATTTAGGTACCCGTTTTTTGTTTTTTCACAATTTCTGTACATAAATTGTTGTAGTTAAGTAGCAAGAAGTGTATGTATATGAATTATGACTACTTAGTCATAATAGTGCAGTTCTCTGTTTTAATAAAAGCTATGAACCATATTTGTAGCCTTTACAGTTTTTGAGATAAACAGCTTTGTTTGTCACTAGTAAAAACAGGCGAGAATTGGTATATTAAGTATTGGTATTAAGAGGTTAATGTGTAATGGAATACAATGAACAGCACCACCTGAACTATGGATCATGAAGAAGCATGTAAATTAATTAACCAAGTCTATATGGAGACATGCATGCTAGGGGTGTTAACGATTAATCGTTGATCGATTAATTGCCATTAATAATTTAATCGATCGACCATTTCAAATTTAACGATCAAATTGAACTATTTGCGGTCTCATCTTAATTGTGTCAATGGGTGCTGTTGGTGAAATGTAATAATTAAGTTAAACACAAGGGGGCGCGCGCACTGCAATTAGGAAACATGTTATTAACTTTACACAGAAGAAGACTCACTCGACCATGAAGCACGCTACTTATGCATGCCTGGGACATCATTCCCATCGGAACGCGTATTTTCAGCAGCTGGTCTCGCTGTAAACCGAAGACAAACGTAAACATGCTTATATTCTTAAATAAAAATCAGCAGGCCTAGGTATTTACGGCACTTATGCAGTTTAAGTTTTAAACTGAGGCCTGAGCTGTCGTAGTTTATCGTAGCTTTCTCATTTCAAGAGGGAACCTATTATAGCGCTGTTTTCAAAAACGTTATTTATCTTTATCTATTTCATAATCATTTTGCAAATTTAAGTTTTTAATTAAGGCTCATCTTATTTTTGTATAGACGTAGGCTACGTGTTAGTCACTGATTCGCCTCGGAAGAGTGAGCGCAATTTCCCGTGCCTTATTAAAATATCATACTTAAACAAAACAGCGTTCATAATTATATTTGTGTTATGCTATGAAACAGGCGTATTTCTCAAATGTTTCAATAAAGCTTTGATTGAGGAAAAAAACATGCATTTTGTATTTTCTATGTCATAAGCTATTTTTAGCTGTTTTGTTATCGATTGATCGATTGTTCATTAACGTTGACGACTATCGATCAAGGAAATTCCTTAGAATTTGCAACCCTAATGCATGCACAATAGGCTAGATGCAAAGTTTGTAGCTGAAAGAAATACATACTACATACTACTACTAAGAAAGTAGCCTACCAGAGATTATTCTTCTAATTATTATTATAATGAAAAGTGTTTGCAGTAAGATAGTATATTGTCTGCAGAGTAGCGTAGACTAGAGCAATGTTCGGAGGCTATAGTCATTTTTTTCAAGTGACTAACCATGAATCAGATATGTTTAGGGAATTGGAGGTTTATAAAGCCGATCTCTCAAGGCATTGCAGCTTATCGGCTATCATCAATTCCTAATGTATTATCGTAAATTATTAATTTTCCTAGTAGTTAATTTTATGGTGACATTGTGTTATGTGTGAAAAGGATAAACTGAACAGAGCTGAAGTGAAGAAATTAATGAAGACATAATAAAGAAATGTTGGCCGAGGCAAGCGTTGAACGTTCGGCTTCCACAGTGAGTCAGACAAGACCGCGGCGCAATGGACAGCATGCTCCACACAGACGAATATTTTTGTCGGCATTTGTGTGAGATTAAAACATGTAGCCAATGGCATTTTTACATTAATGCAAGAACGCGATGTTAACCAGATGATATTCTGCGTTGAAACTTTTTTCTTTGCTTGACAAATGGCCATGGGATGCCTGTTCCCATAACGTTAGCTAGCCTATTGCATTACTGTCGTGGTGTCCAGTGACTGAATTGTTTAACAGGCTACAAGTGAACAGTTAGGATAATATTGTAAAGTCAGGGCTCGACATTACCATCTGTCCGGTGGCCCGGCGGCATATTTTGAACCCTCCGGGCCACTACGGGCCAGCTGATTAAACTTTTCAATGGCCCGTGGGGCCAGTAGCCAGGCAGGCTATACAAAAAAAAATACAATACAGTTAAAAATACAATAAAAGACAATCTCCCACTATTTTCCTTCAATACTAATGATGCGATGTGAATAAACTTCGGTGAAATCGCAGAGCGCCAAGTGAGCGCGCATCTCACAGCTGCGATCGCGTCCTTTCATCACCGTGACAACGGGAGCACTCGCAATGTTTGGTGAAGTTGCCACTGGTCCAGGGTCAGTTATTTTTTTCGAGATATCGACGCTCACTAGATCCCTGTCACTCGTATAGCGCACCGCACGCAGCCTTGGAAAGTTAAAAAATGTTCCTAAAACCACTGTGCCAGGGACAAACACCAGGGAAAAACACAGGAAAGAAAAGGAAAATACCAGAAGAACAAAAAGAGAGTGATAGGGAGTATGAGGCGAAGAGGGTGAGGAAATTTCAACCCCAATGGCTGGAGCGGTGGGGTTGGCTGGGCTATGACCCCGTCAGCAATAAGGTTTCCTGTCAGCTCTGCCAGTCAATGCCGGCATACGCAGACAAGTGAGTGGAATATATATAGTCGATAAGGTAGCTAGCTAGCTAGCTAGTTAGTTCAGTTTTGGCGATGTAGTTATTTCACAGAGACGCCCGAGTAGGCAGCGCTCCAGTTTCAAAAACTGAAGTTTGCATTGTGCCTTAGCTTGATACACATTGCCACCTAGCGGTTTTGAGAATACACTGTGCTAGCCAGTCTACTTGACTACAGTATCATCCAATACTTTTTTAATGTGTAACGTTATATTATATTATAATTAGGGATGCACAGATACATTAATATTCGGATTCGGCTGGATTTGGTCCTTTTGTAATGGTTCGGATTCGGCCGAATCCTTCACAAATCCTGGACCGAATGTATTTCATTAACAGAGTGGGTACGTTTACATGCACAGCAATATCCGATTACTGGAAACGATCAGCTTACGCCAGTATTTAACTTATTGCGTTCACATGGACATAAGAAATGTGATTACTCCAAAAGCCGCGCTTACATGATTCTCTCCATAATCAGCTCTGTGGAAAACGTAGCTACTAACTGCTTCCCGTTGTAAGGACAAAAATGATCCGCCCGTCAAAGATTTACGTTAGGCTATTATTATTATTATTATAGCTAGCTAGTAATTATAGCTACTTATTTATAGCTAATTGCTAGTAGTGGTTGATTTATATTATTGTACTAGCTAGCTTTACCGATCTCTAAATCTGGCGAATTTCCCAAAAATTTCAGTTATTTAATGTGCTAGCCACAAACTAGCTAGTACAAACACAAGCACGTAACACTGAACAATATATTTTCACCGGTGAAATGCGAATTTAATAATAAAATTCTGGAAGTGAGATGCTGAAGGAACCCCAGGCATAGCAAATGTTGACGGGTGGAATCATTTTGACGTTACACCGCCTCTTCTGCCTGGCATGCATAGTTTTGAAAAGCCGAAAGAAACCGGAGAAAGGTGTTTACATGCTCCAAAAAATCGAAAGTTTGGCCAAAAAACCAGGCGTGTTAATCGGGTTTCGAAAACACGGATTATGACCTTACATTATCGGATAAAGGTGTTTACATGACCATTTCAGTAACCAGAGTATTGCCATAACCAGGTTCAGATCGGAGTATTAGTGTGCATGTAAACGTACCCACAATTTTGTCTTTTTACAGAGCGCGGTTATAACGTTACCTGGTTGTTTTTCTTTTATCATTAACGTTATCACAGGCTATTTGGGTGATCGCACGACAGATTGGTTTTTTAGGGACTCTTTATAGAACACGTCCATAGAAACGTGAGGTCAGCTGTTAAAGTTAGGTGTTACTGTCTCAGTGAATACTTGGCTACTGTAGTGCATGTGAGATGGAAGCCACGCGCCAAATCTCAGCATAAGGCAGGCACACAAATTAATTTTGGATTGAAATGAACTTTATTTCTGCATCCCTAATTATAATATTAATAAAATTGTGAAAAAACAAAAAACGGGTACCTAAATTCAAATTTCAGATTTTTTACCTGATGAGCTACAATAGCTATGGAGGAAATAACTCCTCTTTGTGATTCCTCAATATGCTGCCTATCTCTGCTAAAGATATGGTGTCAATATCTCAAATCCTTCAAATTCTACAGAGCTTTTTTTCAGGTGAACCATTTCGGTTACCAAAGTTGGCACAAATTGTGCCAAATTGTGCAAAATGGCCCAGGTTCCAGAAAAGTCTCAATATCATTTATTTTTTAAGTTTTACAATAAAATCTGATAATTGGCAATAAAAGTTAATTTAGATGTGTTTTTGGTCATTGTTACAATATAGTAATGTTAGCTATATTCATTTAATTCAAGAATGTAATTCAAGAATGTAGAGTGTAATTAAGAATGTAGCGAGCTACGCTACAAGGTAAAAACACTGCGCCATCTCGGTTTGATAATTCCTCTTACACAGGGCTGCACTTACTTGTCTCAGACACAAATAGATAGCTAGCTGCTATGTGTAATTTTCCTGGCTAGCTTGCCATTGTTACAATATAGTATGTTAGCTATATTCATTTAATTCAGAGGGATTCGTTTTTTACATAACAGTGAATTCGCACTGGTATACCGGCAAAATAATCTGTTACCTTATATCACTCTGCGTCATTGAGACCGCAAAACCATATTTCTGCTGCACGGAGAAACTCCTGAATAACCTAGACATAACTAACCAAAAACTGTATGAAAGAAACTGTAAAGTAAAAATATAAACAGCGCATTTACCTTATGAATTGTGCTTTGCTAAACAAAATGTAGCGAGCTACGCTACAAGGTAAAAACACTGCGCCATCTCGGTTTGATAATTCCTCTTACACAGGGCTGCACTTACTTGTCTCAGACACAAATAGATAGCTAGCTGCTATGTGTAATTTTGCTGGCTAGCTTGCCATTGTTACAATATAGTATGTTAGCTATATTCATTTAATTCAGAGGGATTTGTTTTTTACATAACAGTGAATTCGCACTGGTATACCGGCAAAATAATCTGTTACCTTATATCACTCTGCGTCACTGAGACCGCAAAACCATATTTCTGCTGCACGGAGAAACTCCTGAATAACCTAGACATAACTAACTTTAACTGTATGAAAGAGACTGTAAAGTAAAAATATAAACAGCGCAGTTACCTTATGAATTGTGCTTTGCTAAACAGAATGTAGCGAGCTACGCTACAAGGTAAAAACACTGCGCCATCTTGGTTCGATAATTACGCGTGGTTGCCACTTCCTTATACGCAGGGCTGTATTTCATTGATATACGACGGCATTGTGTTGAATGAGGGCTTGTTTGAAAGATAAGAGTCTTGGCTATTGGCTGGAATATTTGACAGACAGTTTTAAAACCCAATGGAAAGCAAATAATACCCGGAGTGGAGGCAGGTCGAAGACAGTTTTTCCCACTTCAGATAGGCCTATTGTCAAAAAAAGTTTGGAAACGTTATTTCGGTCGATTATTCCTCCCCTTTAATAATACCAATTGGTATTGTATTTTATATCGTTGGAAAGCCTGATTAGTCACCTTTACAACGAGGTACAACCTGTAAGGATCAGGCATTCGTGGAATGAGCAACACAGCTAACCGTGTGGGTATTGGCCCAAAAAAATGTGCCAAAATCCCCTGCAATATTCTTCTGTTGGTATTCACTCTCGTTTTGAGTTGCTTGGTGGATTGGATGATTGCACTCTCCCACAGTAATAAGGAAAAAACAACACATATTGGCCATTTTTACACTTTATTCATTTTACACTGTCAGGGACCTCAGTAGCGTGTGGAAGATCCATACGCAGTCACAACAGCTTGGCACCTCCTCCTCATGCTGGTCACCAGCCTGGTCACACACTGCTGTGGGATGGCATCCCATTCCTCAACCAGGATTTGCCGCAAGTCAGCCAACATGGTTGCGTTAGTCACTCTGGCACATACAGCACGCCCAAGCTGATCCCACAGGTGTTCAATTGGGTTGAGGTCTGGACTCACGGCAGGCCATTCCATCCTCTCCACTCCCAAATTCTGGAGGTACTCTGTGATGAACCTGGCTCTGTGGGGGCGAGCGTTGTCATCCTGGAGGATGGAGTTAGGTCCCAGATTCTGGAGATATGGGATCGCCACCGTCTCCAGAATCTCATTCCGATATCTCACTGCATTGAGATTGCCTTCAATGATGACAAGTTCTGTTTTGCCTGTGAGAGAGATACCGCCCCACACCATGACACTGCCCCCATTGAAAGGTGTCACGCGATCTGTGCAGCAATCTGCATAGCGTTCTCCACGCCGTCTCCATACTTTGATCCTTGGAGCACACACAAACTCAACAAAGTTGCAGGACCCATGCACACAAGTGCTGTCAATTAGGTGCCAATCAGGTGCCAGTCACACACCTGTGACTGGCATACACCTGCCAGCACTTGAAGCTCAAAACGAGAGTGAATACCAACAGAAGAATATTGCAGGGGATTTTGGCACATTTTTTTGGGCCGCTACCCACACGGTTAGCTGTGTTGCTCATTCCACGAATGCATGATCCTTACAAGTTGTACCTCGTTGTAAAGGTGACTAATCAGGCTTTCCAACGATATAAAATACAATACCAATTGGTATTATTAAAGGGGAGGAATAATCGACCGAAATAACGTTTCCAAACTTTTTTTGAGGAGTTTACTAAGCCAGGGGATTGGTACTCCAGAAACTGGCTGAGTTTCACAACGCCAAAGTGAACACAGCCGAACGAGTCGTGCACAAGTCGGTTTAAAATTGGAAAAAAATCATGTACAGCCTTATGAAAGTTTTAAAGTATTTTTTCTTGAAGCCTAAAGGTATAATGATTTTTTAAACCAAAGTTTTGTGAAATACAATTACGCAGAACAGTTTACCAGCACATTGTTTATGATGTGACATCAAGCTGCAATACATGTTTGAGAATTAGGTCAGAGTTTCCAACGTTATTTACAAAGTTTTATCTCGACGTTTTGGGCTTAAAAACCACTTTCCCAGAAGGAATGGATATATCTTAAGGATATTTAATCAAAATATTGAGGTGAGCAGTTTATTATATATTATTAAATTAATGAAATGTATAATTTAATAATTTCCGTAACGCCCGCGTTACCGCTAGGGGGTACATAATGTCTCAATTACAACTTACCCATGACGTAGTTGATTGATGGAAACCATTTTCAGCTAATTCCATGCTGTCCCTTCTTTTGGACATACACACGTTGCTAATGCTAGCGCAACTCTAAGGTAACCGGTAGCATCCACTACCAAACGCACTTAAACACTCCACAGTGTACCCAAAGCAAATAAAATATGACGACAGTCTATCGGGGTTATTTTGAGTGTTTATACCATCATTTTTGAAGTCAAACTATCGTTGAATCCTTTACTTTGTGCTGGCGGCGGAGCGAACTTCTTCTTTGTTGTTGTAGTCGACCAGTGCCAGTGCCTACATTCGTAGGTAACGTAAATTATCGCTCCGCCGCCGCACTTCCACAGAGAATATAGGTCAGCACAAAGTAAAGGATTCAACGATAGTTTGACTGGAATTAGCTGAAAATGGTTTCCATCAATCAACTACATCATGGGTAAGTTGTAATTGAGACATTATGTCCAAAATTCCGAACTATCCCTTTAAAACAGGGCTGAGCTTTCGGCGAGAATAGGTTAACATGTATTGTGATGGTTTCTGATAGTCTTGTCTACTGACAAAAAATTTATGAATATTTTTCATCAGACCACGTTTCTGGTGGTCTGATGTCAGCCAAAATTCTATATATTTCACGTGCTCCATTTCCCATGTTCCAGTCACAAAGAATTGTGGATCTAGTGTTTAAATTTTAATCTCAAAGAGCACAAAATTGATACATTTAGCTTTTGAAATTGACAAAAAAAAATCCTAGACACTTCGGACACCCACCACACTTTCTGAAAATCCTGTGGGGAAACACTGCAAGCCCTATGCAAATCAGAAGCTAGAAATGGTACAAAAATATATTGCCCAGGGAGTTCAGCTGTAAATGCTAACTGGTTTGGTGGCAGTCCTTTTAGCAGTTCAAGTTTTTGATATTTACTCAGTTAAGTTTAAGCACTTGCAGAGAGTTCCTGACCTAACTGCTGTGGTTAAGGTCTGGTGGCCCTGAGATGACCGCCCAGCATAGATGTCGCTGTCTGCTCCACAGAGGTATTTGAAATATTTGAGAGCAAGGCATGACTAGTCACATGTAGTTGCTAAGCAGCAGCATTTCAATGACTTGATTTTGCTAGGACAAATAAGCCTCTGTTTTGCCCATTAAAACCTCATGGGTAGGGTCTAGTGCGGTCTTAACTACATATTACGGGTTGCGTTTCTAATTTAATCTAAAATATGCAGTTGCTCTAATTCCATCACACTCCTACTAGTATGAATGTAATGGATGTACCTTTTATGTTTTCTAGGAATTTAGATTTTTGATTAAATCAGTTGCTGATTTATGCATAATCAAACATGTTAGACTTGTTTGTAGCTTTTGAATGTTGAGTGTTCTGTATTTGAATGAATGCAAACTTACATTTAATTAGTTTAGCTAATGTTTGATTAGAGGATATTTAACACCAAATTTGAGGATAGAATCTTATTAGCACACTCTGAACTAGGGCTGCAACTAACGACTATTTTAATAGTCGATTAATCTATGGATTACTAAAATGAATAATCGACTATTCGGATTATGAATCGCACAATTACTCAATGGCTCTTATTTAGCTATCAGCTTTTAAATTTAGCTTGAGGTTTTAGGCATGTGCTAACTAACAATGAAGACAATAAAGATGAATACCTCATTCAAAAATACATCTTTTAATGAACTTTTCTGCTGATACAAAAGATAAATAAAAATTCCAATATCCATTTTTTCTGTCAAAATTTAAAACCAAGGACAGGCAAAGTAGCAGCAATAAAATATAACAAAACTACAGCGGTTTTCCCTTAATCAAAGCATATTTCTGGCATCAATACAACATACATTTTAAATTTATAGTGCGGTTGCAGTACAAAAAACTTTTTTACTGGACTATCATATTAGGCCAACAGTAGTGGTGTAACGGACTGTAGTTGATCCCCCCCCCCCGGTTCGTCACGCATGTGAACCGCGGATTAATTCCATCACAGTGTGAAATACAGTTGTACTGCCGCTGTTAATTTTTAAAGTAATAATTCCCTAAATCTCGATGCAGAGTTGCAGTGATTTGATTATTTCAAAAAAAGCAGTTGTGTGTTCACGTGAACGGGGCATATTGAAAAATCGAAGAAGAAAAAAGAAAAAAAGCGCAGTGACAGTCATGGCTAGCGGAGGAGCGGAAGAACTTGATGCCTCCCGCATCATTAAGTCGTTTGTATGGGAGCATTTTGGCTTCCCTGTAACATATAATGATGACGGAAGAAGGGGACAAAACCGTTGTGGTATGTCGGCATTGTGCCATGAGAAAGCCAGTTACTGCCAGTTACTCCATTAAAAAAATCGACATTCAAGCCATATTTTTTGTTCTTGATTCTAGAATCCTGTGTAGATATTGAAATGCACATTGAAATGCGTTCTAAATAAATGTTGCCCCTCTATATGTCCAGTTTCACGATAAATGGAGATTTATGAGAGTTATTAGGGCTGTCACTTTTTCCAAAAGTCAAGTTCGAACGAGATAACCCATAAATCGTTCGAATTGACGCACATTGGGCACGCACGACAGTAGAATTTATTGCCATTTAGAAAGTATCAAATTCTCCGGTGTTCTCTAAACTTGTGCACTGGAATCAACACATTCTCGCCATGATGACAATGATTCAACGTTTAAGATTGTAAAGTTAAGGGCACATTTGGAATGTTAACTGGATCGTTGTGAATAATAGGTTATTATTTTCTACTGTATGTTCAACGCCATTAACAATTCATTGATCAAGAGAAAATGTGTTTCAAAATAGAATACGTTACAGCTCATAACGTGAAGTAACATGGCTTTTAACATTAACATTACCTACTGTAGCTAGCCAGCTAACAAGCTAACTAGCTTACCGAGACGAGTCTTCATCATCTAGAACGTGCCTCCTCTTCAGCAAGGTCAGCTTTGCAGTTGCCGTTCACAGCCTTTTTGGCCGCGTTGAGTGAAATGCGCATGTGCACCTCTCAACAAAGATGAGAAGGAAGCAAGATATCTCACTCCTTAGCTACTTCCATCATCAGCTCCGGAAAAAACGATGCATTTAATTCAGCTCCACAGTGTGAAAAACACACGCGATGACGTCACGGACGACTCGACAATTAAATTAGTTGGCAACTAATTTGGTCATCGATTATTCGTTGCACCCCTACTCTGAACAAACAATTCCTCTGCACACAGGCCCCTGTAGCTCTCTGCTTCTGTTGTAAATCAAAATTAACTTGTGTCATAATTAAAGTTCTGAAAATACCATTAAATGTCTAGTCATCTTGCTATGGTCATTGTAGATGCCCATGCTTTGATAGCAATAGGCCTAAGTTACATATGTAGCCTGTCACTCAACCCCATATCAAGCTCTGGAATGCTTTTTAACTGCACTGTGCCAGAGAGTGTCTTGTAAGTTGTGTACTGGTACAGTGTTTGGATAAACTCTGACAGTCAATAACATGAATTATTGCAGTCAGCTAATGTCATTCTTTATGTCAAACTGTACTTACGTTTTTTGGGCCCACAGGCATCCTACAATGGAGGGCTATACAGTAGGCCCTTCTTGGAGTCGTTTGAGGAGACGCCTATGTTGGTGGCCGTCCTCACGTATATGGGCTATGGCATCCTCACTATCTTTGGGTACCTGAGGGACTTCCTGAGGGAGTGGAAAGTCGAGAAGTGCCACATCGCCAGAGAGCGGGAAGAACAGAAGGTAGGCAAAAGTAAAAATCCCATGTATCCTTAAAATGGTTGGGGCTGTCATGCGTAGGAGTGGAACCAATCATGGTTGTCAGGAACATTTTGTGAGCTTAATCATAAGGGTTTTAACCCCTTCGCGCAGATCCCCTAGTGGCCATGGCGCCGGCCCCAACTCATTTCTCCTGCAACCAAACTATGAGTGGAAACAACAAACTCTGTGTTTTACCTTTATTAGAACACGATTCGTGACAACTCTGCCGAGTTTCTAAGTGTCACCACCCAGTCTTGCCTGCAACTTTACCTACCCATGCGTGACACAGTGGACAATAGCCTCTATGTGTGAGTTCATAAAAATATTTTTTCACCACCAAACATTTGTATTCCGTCATACTAACAAGATGGCCAGATCGTATGCTAAAACTACTGTGAAAATCCCTGCTCACTCAAATGCAAAATAAACCAGTGAAATTCTTGTGTAATTATACCACGTCATTCTACTACCACTATCTGCTACTAAATATGAAATAAATATCCAATCCTACCATTGGGTTTACTCATAGAGATGTCCCTTTCAAAATTATTCAGTGGTCATTTATTGTCTGGGACAATCCGTTTTGAGAAATACACAACACTTTATAACGCTATTACACAATCTGAAAAGTTGACGCGTAATAACCCCCACACTCTGCATAACCTTAACAACGGTGTTTGCAATGTCTCATTGGATGCTTTGAACAATAAATTACAACCGGGCATATATAATAGCATTTCTAGTTTTATTAGTTTAGTTTTACGCAAACAACTTAGAATGTACATTGGCTCGCCGAGGCACAATAGTTGTTTCCTGTTATTTTCCTGTTCGTTTTTACTAATTTACTAACTCAGCATGGCAAGAGAAAATTTTGTGTGCTTACATGGTTTTTGGAAGTGGGTCAGAAGAAGATGCCATAGTTACCATAGCATTGATTCTGTCAGAGAATATGCCTGAGGATATGCATGAGCTACATTCCCTCCTCAATTTGTAAGTATTAACGTTACTGCTTGTGATATTTCAGTATGTACGTTAGTTTTTCCACTCAGTGTTGTTCCATATGTTCGATATTGTTATGTTCGCATTTTGAGTGCATTTCACATACTGTATCGTACATAATATACACTGTATGGCGTATTAGTATCTCCCTGGGCATTACTTGTCACTTAGGGAATGGGAAATACAGATTTACTGTGCATATGTGCTAGATGAATGTAAAATATTCCTTGGAGTTAGTTTGAATATGTGTATGCTTTATAATGGACAAAAAATATTGTCTTAATTTTATGACAGGTTTTGGATAGGTGTTTAGACCCATAGATATCTATACCCCTATACTGATGAAAAGATAGTAATTCACACTTGAAAATGATGCAAAAGTGAGTTTTATGAGCCAAAACAGTTGATTTGTAGTTAAATCTATAATTATTTTATGATTTACAGCAGTGCACAATTTAGCCATTTTGGATACATTTGGAGACACTAAGGGACAGCAGCGTACACTGCCTATATTTTGCATCATAGATCTGTAGTAGTTTATGATCCCGGTATATAACTATAAAAAATGTATAGTATTACCTGTTTCACATATGTAGCACTCAGTATTTCATTGCAAACTAAAGAAAAACCTTTTTTTTTCATTTTTGCCAAGGTTTATTTGCATTTGTGGCACTTTATTTTGACCTAAATTATGAAAATAAACTAATCTAATAAACTCATTTCCCAAGTCTCTGTGATGCTCACACCTGGGGCCCTATCTTACACCCGGCGCAAAGCGGCGCTAACGCAAACGCAAGTGTCTTTGCTATCTTACACCCGGCGCTAGGTCCATAATAACGCCTAACGCTTACACCGTCAAACTAGCATGTTTGACAGCGTAACTCTTGCGCCATCATTAGTGAACTGGGCGTGTTGGTCTTAAGATGAGGAGTGGCCAGGATTCTTTTTGGCGTATTGCTATCTTGAGCCAGCAGAAAGCGCTTGCGCTAGAACCACCACAAACCTGGTCTAAAGTCATGTCGCAGTTGTTTACATGCTATTTTAACGGCGCATATAAGTGCGTCTACATAGGCGTGTGCACAACGCGCATACCCTCCTGTCTGTTACACACAGGGGCGTGCACAGGCATGACTAAAATATCTAGATCACAATGTGAAATATTATTATTGTGTAGGCTATATCAAAAATGCATAATAATAAAAGGTTCCATAGGTCCACATACCTTTCCCTCAGCGAAGGGAAACAATGCCACATTACATTGCTCTCAGCCCACTCCATCAACATCCAGGCGATGTGCGATGGTACGGGTCAATGGCTATCCATTAAAAAGGAGCTGATAACACCTATAGCTATCAAGCCTAATGCGCGAATTGTCTTTGCACCTAATGCGTGAATTGTCATTCAATGGAAAACTCGCGCACGGCAATAGACGGACATTTAAGTTCTGAAAATGCGCTTCAGATGTCATTACAATACAGCTCTGTTTATCTATGAATACAGCCTGTAAGTAAATAGAATGGTTTGTGACTGAAAAAAGTTCAAAACCTTGTCCAGTGAATATTGCATTTATTGTTTTTCAAATAGCCTAGGCTACAGCAAATTCGCTGTGCATAAGGTTTTTTTCGATAGCCTATGGTTAAAAAACGGAGATGTCACCATGTTAACTAAATTGTAACCTTAGCTATTCTTCGTCCTTCATATTTTTTTAAATTACAGTGACCAGGTTTCCATACTCTCGCCGTTTAAAACCCAGCTGATTTCACCCGTTATTCATTAACTGAACAAAACGATTTTAAAGAGAACTAAGCGTCTAATTAGAAACTAAAACAAATTTGCAGCACGTTACACAATTAATTCACAATTAATTTTAATGCCATTCTCTGCACGTGAGCTGCATGTTCTGTTTCCCCTGCTGTAAGTCGCACGTTTAACGGTCTTCCTGGAAAAGTGGATTGTTTTAAAGAATTACGCTACGAGTAAAACAGGTTGGTCACATTTCCATAAACAGGACATTATTAAACAAGGGGAAATATGCGTGAACTTATGGGTTGCGAACCTGACAGTTTTATTGTATGGCTATTTAGTGTCATCATTAAGGCAAAATAACGGTATGTATGTTATTAATCAATATTAGCCTACTATGCAGGTAGCCTAATGAACTTTGGATGAAGCTTGAACTTCGAGAACTCCATGAGAACAGCCTCTTGGAATTGATGTTTGACACTTTCATTGCATAATCAAACGAAATTCGCTGAACAAGCAGGCTAATTTGGCGTTTTCTAAGGTGAGACTGAAGCCATTGATAGCTTATTCTCAGCTGTTGCAGGTCCTTTTAACGAAATTTAACCGCACATATTTTGTAAAATAACAGCCCTGTCTGGAATTACCGGGAACTCATAGGCTAATGGTTAGTCCGAATAATATTGATCATACTCCATTTAGCCTATTCCTTGATCACACTAAACACGCACGAGCATGTCTGTTTCGCCATCATAAGCAATCCGCCAAGGTGGAAAAGCAGGCTTTTAAAGGGAATGGGATATGACATTTTGATTGGTTTATTGAATGTCACGCCCAAGACACACCTATAATTAATGAAGCGACTAGGTTCAGCCCAGTTGCGCCATGCGCCGTGCTTAGCGCCAAAAAAACACGCCGTTAAAATAGCAAAAGTGGACTTGGACACGCCCTAAATGGACTTAGCGCCATGCGCTTAGACTAAGCGCCAAGATCGCCAAGATAGGGCCCCTGGAGTTATAAAGCCTTCAATAGAACACCCCCTAAATAGGTGAGAATTGATCAAATTTGGCATCTGCACGAAGAGGTTAAGGGATAGTTAATTTTCCTTCATCGCACACAAAAACTGTCTGGGCTATACACTAAAACTGAAATGGTACATTAAAAAAGTGAAAACTATCCCTTAATATTAGCCTATTTCTGTCTGTTTAACATTTAACAATGACACTGCCTTCGAAAAATGTGGTTTGGTGAGTTTCTACTGGTGAACAGCCTGATATCGGCTTTGTGGTTGTGCAGTGTGAAACAACATTCAGAGAATTGGTAGGCCAGGATGCATGCACACTTTTTGAAATTACTTAGTATTTCTCTCTGGTCAAATGCATTGTCATGTCTAATTTAATCTCATGGGTTAAGTAATATAGCAGAGTGATGCACACACAACTTTATTATTGTTGTAACATTCAGTTTAAGTATTGTTAGTTGATTAATTTGATCGAGTTGCTTCTGAAGAAGCTTACATAGTCACCATCAAACCCACACATAACACACTCACACACTACTCTCCCTGAAACTAATTTACATTTATGCATCAAGCCATATTAGGCTCATAAGACTGCACAAAGATTGTTTAAAAAAAAAAGAAAAAAACGCAATATGGTGCTTTGATTGGCTCAGCCAAGTGCTTTGATTGGCTCATATGGACATGAAATTCACCAGTTGTGCCTGTGTCTGTGTTGTCTTTGCTTAAAATAACTTGCTTTAATGAATTTGCTTTCACTGTTTGATAATAGGATTATTTCAAAGAGACTGGGCCTCATTTATCAATATGGTTGTAAAAAAGAGTGTATATTTGACGGATCCAACTTTCACATGTGATTTATCAAACTTCTGTAAATCACTGATCTGAGCGAAACGTAGGTTGATAAATCCGACTTGATCATATATTAGGAAGCACGTTCACACATCCAGTATTATACGCCATGGCGGGAATAAGCATTTTCATATGGCCGTCTCAAATAAATCCTTTTACAGAGGCTATTTCCCGATGTAATTATTTTAACCGGCTTCTGCTTCATTCCATTTAGGCTGTAGGCCTACGTGATGAGAAACTAATAGCGATTAAACCAATAGTGATTTAAAATGATTTAAAATCTACTTATTCAGATACAATTTTTACCAATTAGGCTACACAACGTAGCTACGTCTACAGCCACAACGTGTAGGTCAAGTGCATTTTAAAATATTGCCCAGATGCATTAACTGCTTTTAATATTTTCATAAATGGAATGACTTGGACGTTATTTTGCCATTTTTATGATCAGCTACTCATTTAAAGCACCTTTTTGTTTATCACCTGTTGACTACGCAGTGCTCTGAACAAAAGTTATCTGTTTTCATTATATGCTGCACAACTATTGTTCCCTCGCTGTTCATTGCATGCAATGTCACTGCCTCACCACTGGAAAAGCGTACGCAAGGTCAAGAGCTGTCGTGAGATTTCATCGTACCGTACACCCACGTTCAAAATGGCCGTACACTCACTTTACGATCGGATTTGAACGTACGCTGAATGATAGATGAGGCCCAATGTCTCTGGAAAAGGACCACTCTCAAAATTGCACAAAGTGTTTTAGTTGTCCTGTTGTGTGGAAGTTTAGGAAGTGTTTTTTCTCACCTGGTATACCCTAAATATTCTAGGTGTGCAGGTGTGCTTAAGTCACCTCACCTTATCAACTTGCACTTGTCTGAATTGTTCATTATCCCACGATAGTAAGATCAGTTTAAAACAAAAAGATTGAATGTGGTTTTTGTTGCAGAATCTTTCAGGTTTCACAGCTTCTTGCTTTTATCTGAAGTGATAACAATCTGTATTATTTCTTTTGAATTGTTTTGCTGCACAGATTTAGGCTACATATTATTTCACCTGTGTAAATTGAGATTACATGACAGGGAGATATAATGCTGTTCAGTTTGTTTCAGGGTGGAGTGTCTTAAGTTCAAAGTGTCTTTGTCTGCAGGACTTTGTGCCTCTTTATCAGGATTTTGAGAACTTTTACACCAGGAATTTGTACATGCGGATTCGGGACAGTTGGAACCGGCCCATTTGCAGTGTCCCGGGGGCCAAGATGGACCTGGTAGATCGGCTGTCCCATGACTACAACTGGACATTCAAGTGAGTCACCCACAAGGTTGCAGTAAGGTCATATGTGCTTAGTGTATTGACTTGCATCTTGGGCCACAGAACCGAAATGCCTCATATTCTACACTGATGAATGGTTATAATAAATATATAATGTATAAGTGCACATACCTGTTTAAAGTTTTGCAAGTACTATATTTAGTTTGTTTTATCTAATTTATTTATGAACTATTTTTATGGGTTTGATTTTTTTCCCCACATGCAGTTCAGGGAAATTATACCTGAATATGGGGCAACATGTGCCATTTCTGGCTTTACTAGGAACAGATTGCTGTGGCACTCATTGATGGATTCATGTTAGTACACTAACATGCTTCCAGAAAGATCTGACAAGGCCTAAACAGATTTTCCAAATTAGGAAATTTATTATTTTCCTCCTTGCTGAATAACAAGTACAATATTTGGGGGGTTTGTTACAGCTCAGATCCCTCTGGATTACAATTATCCAGGGACAGCAATGCCTGCAACATATAAATATGCCGCCTAAACCAAGAAAACACAGAATACTGACGTAAAACAAAACCAAGGGAATTTATTAGTACAAAATAAGGATGGGTAAATTCTTGTGGACAAGTGGACACTAGACACAAAAGAAAGAAAAACAAGGGGAAATTCAGGCCTCCCCACAATGGGAAGGCGGACTTGGAATTCCCCACCCTACCTAAACACAACTACAACACATAAAACTAAAATAAACCACAAAACGCAAGAAGTCCAATAAAACAACTGTAGGCACCAGGGCATGAAATTGAGTGGTTTGTGGATTTTAAAAATCATCAGCCATTTTCAACATTTTACCAGCCACATTAGCCCCTTTTCCACTGCAGGAGCCTTTTCCGGAACTCAGGAACTTTTTGCGGAACTCAGGAACTAAAGCCCCATTTCCACCAGAGGAACCAGGGCTGATTTTGGTTCCTGGGGCATGGTTCCTATCCCCAATTTTAGTACGGCTCTGCTCGCGAGGTAGTACTTTTTCAATGGTACTTTTGGAGTGGAGCTTGCAGTACTGAACATCACTGCTTGTTCAAACGCAATATCCGCGAGAATCATCAATCATCAAACAGACTACAAGCACCATTTTTAAATACAACAGAAAAACATTTAGCAGCGGCTAGGCAGCAAGCAGTCTTCATAGGAAAAATGGGAAAATTAAACCAGACAAAATGGACTAACGACGAGGTCCAAGTTTTAAATAGTCAATAGTTAAATGCAAATGACAACATTTGCACATCTGACGTGATTGCCTGTTACCACTGATTCTGCGTCTGAACTAGCCTATTTCATGTGAATATAGTTCAATTGTATTCATGATTATGTTATTCTCACTATTGTGAAAGACTGTGTGTATGGAACTTTGTGTAGTATGAAAATATGGAACAAATTGCATCCTGCACTGATTCAATAAGCAACGCAACATTCTTCTTTATTATTTATTTATACGGGACAATTCCATATTATAAGGAACGAGTGGCAACCCTAAACAAAACATTTAACAATATAATACAACCTGTTTGGCTACCGGTCAAAGTTATGCAAACATTTTTTCCAAGGAGCACACGTGCTACTAAGAAAAAAAGAAAAAAGAAAATTTAAAAAAAAAAATCATACTGACTGCGCCTGGTGTTTGAAATCGTATTTACCTTTTAGGGTTGTTTTAACGCACTTGTTTCAAGTTGGAAAATGCACTAATGTACGTCGCTCTGGATAAGAGCGTCTGCCAAATGACTAAAATGTAAATGTAAATGTAAGTTGAAAAATTTAGCAGCACAATAATGCATCCCAATTCGTAGATGTGCTCCTAAATTATTTTCCCAGTTAGTAGACATCATTTTTCAGGAGCAAATGCTCTTACAATGGGAGTACAAAATCTTACCAGTCACAATCAAATTGTTACCAGCATTTGGCTGGTGTCGGGTGTTAACATCCCGGTAGGTACACTAAACCTACTAGGGATTAGGGGTGTTAACGATTAATCGTTGATCGATTAATTTCCGTTAATAATTTGATCGATCGACCATTTCAAATTTAACGATCAAATTGAACTATTTGCGGTCTCATCTTAATTGTGTCAATGGGAGCAGTTGGTGAAATGCAATCATTAAGTTAAACATAAGGGGGCCAGATTGACAGCTTGCCCACCCATAGATCCGCGACTGTGCAGTATTAGCTTTTACTCTACACTTAAGAGTTCTGGTCAGATAGCGAAACGGACGAAAGTGCGCCATTTTGCGTAGAGGCGGAAACTGTAATTACACCCTCATAATATCAGCGCTGCCATCGAAAATTTCAATTAGGCCTAACGGAAACCGAAGCTGTTTTGGCAAGGGTTTTTCCAGATGCTATTTTGATCATTCCAGCATTCTGCGGTAAGGGAAATATTGCAGCTACATAAAAAAAATATATATATATTATATATAAAAAAAGAATAATATAAAAAAATCTTTTTAAATTAAAATTATTTATTTTCCCTCTTGTCCAAGCCGGGCGGCACGTGAGTTTGGCCTCGGAAGAGTGAGCGCAATTTCCTGTGCCTTATTAAAATATCATACTTAAACAAAACAGCGTTCATAATTATATTTGTGTTATGCTATGAAACAGGCGTATTTCTCAAATGTTTCAATAAAGTTTTGATTGAGGAAAAAAACATGCATTTTGTATTTTCTACGTCATAAGCTATTTTTAGCTGTTTTGTTATCGATTGATCGATTGATTGTTCATTAACGTTGACGACTATCGATCAAGGAAATTCCTTAGAATTTGCAACCCTACTAGGGATAGCAACTTCAAAAGAGATTGGCCATCAGTGAGTGAAGGGCCGGAATTTCTGCTCTCCCAAAAGGCACAGGTGAGAATGATTTTCAATCAGTCCCAGGTGAGAGCGGTTCCCAATCAAGCAGAGTACATCCAAGTCTGCAGGAGAGAAAAAAACAGCAGAGTGTAATGGGGGACAAGTATGAAAAAACGGGTTTCTTGACGTGGCTGGTCAGTTTTTCGCAAACCTCTGTAGATGGTAGGTTTCAAGTTGGCACGCTGTTGTCACCCAGCTAACGCACAGATTCAGCTGCTCATTTGCCCTTTTGTCATTGATCTTTTTCAGGTGTATTTTTGCCAGCTTCGTCATTTGTGCATATGTTTTTTCAGTTACACAGGGAACGTGGTCAAAGACGTTATGAACCTCGGTTCATATAACTACCTGGGCTTCGCAGAGAACTCGGGACCGTGTGCCGATGCCGCGGCTGACATGACTGTGAAGTACGGGGTCGGAGTTGGGAGCACCAGGCAGGAGATGGGTAAGGCTGAGGGCGCAGGCACTGCAACTTTGAAACTACAAACATGTATATATCTGGCTCCCCTTCCCTGCCTTCATTTAAGAAGTTTTTTAATAAATTAACCTCTCACCCCCCACACTGCCAGTTTTTAAATGGCACTTACATACATTATCACTGCCACCCCCATGTCATTCCTATGTTTGCAGCTGTATCATGGGTCCCACTTACTGTACATTTTGTCCCATACGTGTCTGTATGTTTAACATCCTTTTCCAAATGAAAAAATAAACGTGCGTTTATATTGGTTTCTACATCCTCAGGTAACCTGGATAAACATGAAGAGCTGGAGCAGCTGGTGGCAAGGTTCCTGGGTGTGGAGTCATCCATGGTATTCGGCATGGGGTTTGCCACCAACTCCATGAATATTCCAGCACTCACAGGAAAAGTACGAAAAGTTCTTAGATTTTCTCAGACTATCCTGTCTCCCATTTCCTCTCCCTTTCTCGCCCACTATCACTTCTGCACTGCTTCTCAGCCAATTCCCCATGGCTTTTTCCCTGCCTTGATTGGACCTACTGTTCCTACAGCATAGCAGCTAACCACCTGGTTGCTATAGAGAGGCTGCGGTAGTAGCTGGTTCATCTCTCTGGGCAGTGTCATGTGACCTAAAGGCTCTTTCTCTTGCTCTTTCCCCCAAGGGCTGCCTGATTCTGAGTGACGAGCTGAACCACACCTCTCTGGTGCTAGGGGCCAGGCTGTCTGGGTCCACCATCCGCGTCTTCAAACACAACAGTGAGCCATCGCATATACGTTTAGAATCTTCATTCATCCCTGAAAGAATCATCTCTGCCATTGTAGCAGGAAACCAGTTTTGCTGCTTTACCTTAAAAAAAAATGTTACCTGTAAATCGACACTTTACTGGCGATATAAAACAGGTTGGGTGGTGCAGACAAACCTGGTCCCTGGTGAAACACTTGAAGCAGTAGAGCTAACCCCACTCTTCCCTTTTATATGAAAAACTTGAGCTTTGATGAGCGAAGGATCTGGTTCTTGGAGGAACTTTTCATTCATATCCAAACCCCACCTAGGAGTTTTTCCTTGCCAATTTCAGCCCAGGATTGCTTTTGTGGGTATTTAGGTCAGGGTCCATTGTAATGCGTATTGTGACAAATGGTTGTAAAATGCAAAATATAAATAAATTTGATTTGATATGCACCCATCAGAAGTGCGTACATTCAGCCACCACTTTGTTTGGAAATTTATTTTCAAACCAAAAACAAACATTCATTTGGATGTTCATGTAATTATGTCAGAGTGTATACTGTAAAAGTACACCCTCTTTCAATTCTATGGTTTTACATATTAGGATACAACTAGTCCTAACGGTAGATCTAACTAGAAATCTAAAATTACGTGCCAAATAACACATTAGATTTTGCTTTATTATTTCTTCAACCAAAAATAAGCCAACGCGCAAAAGTCTTCTGTGAACAAGTGCACCCCATGATTCCGAGCAGTAGCACGAAGAACCCCCTTCAGCAGCAATAACCTGAAGTAATCATTTTCTGTATGAGTTTATCAGTCTACTCGGATCACAAATCGGATTCATTCTGACCCACTCCTCACAAATGTCTTCAGCTTGCTTCAGCTCATTGATGTTTGAGAGCATTTGTTTATGCACAGCTCTCTAAAGGTGCCACAACATCTCCATGGGGTTGACTATCTAGACTTTGACTTGGCCATCCCAAAACCCTGATTCTTTTCTTCTTCAGTCATTCAGTTGTAGATTTACTGGTGTACTTGGGATCATTTTCCTGTTGCATGATCCATTCTCTGCCAAACTTTAGCTGTGAGACAGGTGGTCTAACGTTTTCCTCTGGAATACGCTGATGTAGAGCGGAATTCATTGGACAGTTGGCATGAGTTTCTTGTGGTGATTTAAAGTGTTTGGTTTTCACCAAACATGCACTTTGGTCTTGTCTGTCCAAAGGACAGTGTTCCAGAAGTCTTGTGGTTCATTCAGATGCAATTTTGCAAACCTAAGGCGTGCTGCTATGTTATTTTTGGGGAGAAAGGGGTTTTTATCTTGGCAACCCTTACATGAATGCCATACTTGTTCAGTATTTTCCTAATTGCGGAGTCATGAACTGTAACATTTACTGTATTGACATAAGCCTGTCGATCCCTGGATGAAGCTCTAGGGTTCTTTGCAATTTGCAGAGTATCATACGGTCTGGTCTTGGGGTGAATTTGCTGGGACACCCACTCCTGGGTAGATTGCCAACTGTCTTGAATGTAGAGACAGCCAGCTGATAGAACCCAGCCGTTTATATAGTTTGGACAGGAAGTGTGGAAGAGGAAGCATGGTTTACATGTTCATCTCTTCTTGTGTGGTTATTAATGAAGAAAATGCTATCAGTCAACAGAAAATGTTATAAAATGGTATAATGTTATAATATGTGTACTGCACTCATCTCATCTCTCAGGATGGGATTTAAGGGCTTGGATTAATCCCCATAGTGCAGAGGCCATTACATTATGTTAATAGACAGCAGCACAGATATTCTGTGTGTAAATCAGGCCTGTGCACAAGTCAGGTCTCGCTAAGCGGGGACCTTGTCCCTTTGCTGTAACGGTTTAGAGGGAGCATTGCAGTGTTTACAGAGTGCACTCTGCTGTGTTTCAGACATGCAGAGCCTGGAGAAGCTGCTGCGAGATGCCATTGTTCACGGTCAGCCTCGAACCCACAGGCCTTGGAAGAAGATCCTGATAGTAGTGGAGGGAATCTACAGGTAATCCATGACTAACTAACAGGGCATCTGCAATTACTGTAACATGTAGTAACAGGGCATCAAGTACTCTAATAATATTGACAAAACATTTACAGGTAATGTGGTTTTTAAAACAATGTGTTCAGTCCCCACCCAGGTTATAATGGCTGCTAGTAGCGTGAGACTTAGAACAAGGGTCTGTTACATAACACTGTTTTAAACAGTGGCTGTATTCCGTTGCTATTCAGTTTGGATGCCTTTGCTGCATGAGCTGCTTCTGAATTAAAAGCATGCCTTTCACAAGTGTTACATGTAGCTTGTTGCATCTCTCAGCATGGAGGGCTCCATCGTGCGGCTGCCGGAGGTCATCGCCCTGAAGAGGCGGTACAAGGCCTACCTGTACCTGGATGAGGCTCACAGCATCGGCGCCCTTGGCCCACACGGGGGTGGGGTGCTGGACTATTTTGGCCTGGACCCTCAGGATGTGGACATCATGATGGGGACGTTCACCAAGAGCTTTGGGGCGGCAGGAGGGTACATCGGAGGGAGGAAGGTAAAGTTGGGGCCAGGGACAGAGTGACTGTGCTCAAGGGGTGCACCTAATACCTGGGTAAAATGCATATTTTAAATATTTTAACTCGTAGATGCTGGTCAAATAAAAATATTAAATAAATTAAAAAACTCGCACATCCTTAAAAAGTTTTCAAGAAAACTTTTCAGGGTCTGGAACTAGCACCCGATCACCCGCCAAATGTGACTAGATTATGTCTGTGTTGGGTAAAAGGGACCAATTTACCAGACATGGAAGTTCACATGGTTACAGCAATCACAAGCATAGCTTCAGAATATGAAACTTCAACTCCCACTAATCATCGGGTTCATGAGGCTACCCTGATTGTACGTGTCTGTGGTCTGCTTTCGTCACCAGTTGTAACAGCTAGAGTGGTATCAAGTGGTAACCTAATGTTAGCCAATACGTTTCTGTGAAAATCATTCTCAAAATGATCTTACGTTAGTCAGCTGTCGAAAAAATATGTGGCGACACATCACTGGGGTAAAAAAAAATTTTAAAAACCTGTCAAAGAGGAAGACTAATGATCATGTCGAAGAACGAAGCAAGGTAAAGAAAAAAAGAAAAGGGGCCAGATTTACTAAAGGATTGCGACTGCTTTTTCGTCGCTAAAGCAGTCGCTTACAAGGTCGCAGTATCTACGCCGGATTTACTAAACGGTCGCACTGGGTCAAAATCGTTATTAGGATGTAATTTGTATCACACTTTCCTTTTAATGCATAGTTAAATGTCTTCATGCGTATGTATACCTGGAGTGAATACGCTAAAACAGGGTGGAAATTATACAAACTAGGCCAATTAAGTATTCCGTCTGATTTACTAAAGCATGCATTAATTGCGACTCTTCTTTGCGTGGGAATTTTTAGAACTCCTGAAAGCAGGCGGTAATTGTCCTGATATAGCCTATAGCTCCCACACAGGATGCTGGAGAAAGTTGTCGGGCTGTATACGCACGTCCTCGGCAGAACAAATAAATCTTCGAAAGGAGACAGAATTTAAAATGTTTCACACATGCCTCTACTAATCCCTTCTAATTTATTTTCAGATATAATATGAAATTATAGCCAATTTGTTTTATTGAAAGGATGCAAGACTTCTATTGCAGTCATCAGCTAGCAGTATAAAAACGCACGTCTGAATTTAAACAATGTACACAATTGTTGTGCCTGTGCGGTCAGTAGGTATAATGAATTGTGAATACAGTTGTACTTTTAGACTCTCTGTGGCCTTCTCCCGTCAAAAAGTCATCCGTGTCTATTCCTCCCAGCCCCACGACTTGCTCATTTTGCAGGGATTTTTCCACCTGTTCAGTCTATGTCTAACATTCTTTCCTTAGTTGAACCACCACCTGTGTCATTTTCCTGCATTATGTTGTAGGAAAGTTTTTCTAAATTCACGCAATGTGATTTGTGGAGGTTGTCTGATCTTAATCCCGAGCGAATCTGCATTTCCATAATTTGTAAAGTCAAAATTCCCCACCGTAAATTACCTACCATATTTTGCAAAAAACAGGTCATCTGTTTTACCAGAGGCCACTTCCTGTTTCCTGTTTGCTGTTTGAACTTGAACTGAACTGCGTGTTTGCTTCGCTTGTTCAACTCAATGAACTTTTAAAATTTTTTAAAAAATCTTAAATACTGAATTATTTTACATTTTTCAACGACGATTTCCACGACTACTTTTTTTTTCTTCTTCTTCTACGTTTTCCCACTTTTGTGACTACCGCTCCGAAGTTGATCACATCCAGACCCAGAATATCTAACAACAACCAAGGATAAATACGGTAAGCGCACATTATGGCTTCCACTGCAAGTGTTTCCTGCGGGGTGTGTTTCATGTTTAGCCTTAGTTCTGTTGCTAATTTTACCAGTAATGGTATATGTGCAAAGTGTCAGCTTAATTCAGAATTGGCACGGAAAATAGCTGAGCTAGAGGCCCGCATTCGGACGTTATATCAGAGCCAGGAGAGTGAGAGTTTGATAGATTCCCTCTTACCTGAGCCGGATGCCAGTTTAGATGCTAGTATTTCTCCCCCGTCAGAGTCCTCACTGCAGGACGATTTTGTCACGGTGCAAAAGAAACATAGCTTAGAGCGTTTCAAACCGATATTCCCCACTCAGTAACACACCTACTGAGAAAGCCCTGATCATAGGGGATAGTATTCTGAGAAACGTGAGATTAGCGACACCAGCGACCATAGTGCAGTGTATCCCTGGTGCCAGAGCTACCGATGTTGAGGCTAGTCTGAGAGTGCTGGCTAAAAGTAAACGTAAATACTCTAGAATTGTTATTCACGTCGGCACAAATGACGTCCGATTGAGGCAATCGGAGGTCACCAAAAATAACTTTGTTTCGGTGTGTGCGATGCCTAAAAAGATGTGTCGGGAAGTAATATGCTCTGGTCCGCTCCCAGTTCGTAGGAGTGACGAGGTCTACAGTAGACTTACGTCGCTAAATCGCTGGCTGTCTGAGTG
Organism: Synaphobranchus kaupii; assembly: GCA_029718625.1. NCBI lineage: Eukaryota > Metazoa > Chordata > Actinopteri > Anguilliformes > Synaphobranchidae > Synaphobranchus > Synaphobranchus kaupii. The sequence goes on along the minus strand of CM056381.1, from coordinate 34,628,364 downwards.
GTGCTCATCTAGTGGCATAGGGTTCGTCAATAATTGGCCTGATTTCTGGAGAATGCCTGGCCTATTGAAGAGAGACGGACTCCACCCAAGCTGGAGAGGTGCTCTTTTACATTACATTACATTATAGGCATTTAGCAGACGCTCTTATCCTGAGCGACTTACACAACTTCTTATTACATTTATCCATTTATACAGCTGGATATATACTGAAGCAATTCAGGTTAAGTACCTTGCTCAAGGGTACAACGGCAGTGTCCTACCTGGGAATCGAACCTGCAACCTTTCGGTTACAAGTCCAGTTCCTTAACCATTATACTACACTGCTGCCCACTTGTCCTGATCCTACATTGGAGCTTGTGCGTTTCCCAACGCGTTTCCCAATGCCCGTGACTCAGACACATGGCCCAACGCCGTTGTCCGCAAGGTGCGTTTCAGAGCTAGTAATTGGCAATAGTACTCATCCTCATCCCATATCTGAGCTAGAAACTAGTATTTTTATTATATTGAGACTGTGTCTGTCCCACGCATCTATGCTAAACGTAAAGCAAACCGTGATATTAACACGGATAATCTTATTACTCTAAAATTAAAACATGTTGCTGCTAGCAGCTGTTGTGAATCACTCCTAAAAATTGGACTATTGAATGTTAGATCTCTTGCTCCTAAAGCAATTCTTGTAAACGAATTGATCACAGATCATAATCTCAAAGTACTGTGTCTGACTGAAAATTGGCTAAGACCTGGTGAATATGTCGCACTTAATGAAGCGTCTCCTGTAGGTTTTTTAAGTACTCAGGTATCGCGCCAGTCAGGAAGAGGGGGTGGTGTTGCAGCAATCTATCAGTCCACCTTAAGCTTAACCCCTAAGCGTGGAAATACATTCTCATCTTTTGAAGTTCTTTCTATAAATTGTGTACAGCATGACCTAGCTAAAATAAGGGGTAGCATGCAGTCCTTTTTCCTAGTGTCTGTTTACAGACCACCTGGGCCCTATTCGGATTTTCTAATAGAATTCATTTTGTCTTGCCTTGCTTCGGCAGACAAGGTTGTGATTGTTGGTGATTTTAACATACATGTGGATAAACCGGGTGATCCCCTAGGAACAGCCTTTGCCTCTATTACTGACTTTGTTGGTTTCAAACAAAATGTCTGTGGACCCAATCATTACCATAGCCATACCCTAGACTTAGTGTTATCCTATCAATGTTATGAATCTTAGTATTGCACCCCATAACCCTGCATTATCTGATCATTTCCTTATTACTTTTCAAATTGAGGCAACCACCACTTCTATATCAGAGCCAAGACATTATTACAGCCGTTCATAAAACTCTGACGTCATTCCAAAGTTTATAGATATGCTTCCGGAATCATTCCTTTCAAACTAAGAAAATACCACTGAAGTATCGCTGGATGAATTGACTAACCAGTTAAGTTTAACTCTCAGAAGCACCCTTGATATGGTTGCCCCTCTAAAAAGAAAGTTTTGTAGGAAAAACCGTACTCCCTGGTACAATGACACTACCCGTGCCCTGAAACAGTCCACAAGAAAACTGGAGCGAAAATGGCGGTCAGCTAAACTAGAAGTATTTCGTCTTGCATGGAAAGATAGCCTCCTCCAGTACAAGCAAGCTCTTGTATCAGCTAGATCTGCCTTTTTCTCTAAATTAATTGAACAAAACAAATGCAACCCAAAATGTTTGTTTAGCACTGTGGACAATTTGACTAAAAAACCATCATCAGAATTTTCATCTTACCCCAGTGTCTACAGCAGTAATGATTTCATGAATTTTTTCAATCAGAAGATTGAAGCTATTAGAGACCAGATCTCCAAATTGCCTCCTCGTCTAGGCATCACTCATCCCATAATCAATGATCAACAGTGGCACTAAACTGTTTTACGCCAATTGACATGGAGGAGCTGTCTAAACTGGTTATGTCCTCAAAACCGACTACCTGTCTACTCGACCCAATCCCTACAAAATTAGTTAAAGAACTTTTCCCCGTACTAGGCCAGCATATGTTAAAAATCATTAACACATCCTTAGTAGCAGGATATGTACCAGAGCCACTAAAAATGGCGGTTATTAAGCCATTACTGAAGAAACCAAACCTCGAATCTGACAAACTGGAAAACTATAGACCCATTTCAAATCTTCCATTTCTATCAAAAATATGCAACTTGGTGCATACCTTAGCTCAAACCATATTCATGAAATGTTCCAGTCAGGATTTAGACCCTACCATAGCACTGAAACGGCACTTGTTAAAGTTATTAACGATTTACTATTATCAGCCGACCAAAACTCTGTGTCTGTTCTTGTACTCCTTAAGTGCAGCTTTTGATACAATAGATCATGAGATTCTACTGAACAGACTCCAGGGCTGTGTTGGACTAAATGGTCAAGTTCTTGCATGGTTCAGATCATACTTATACAATAGGAAGCAGTTTGTTAAATTAAATGAAGAAGTATCCAGTTACTCAGTAATAAAATATGGTATTCCACAAGGATCAGTGCTAGGCCCAGTACTCTTTTCATTATATATGCTACCCCTTGGTGATATTATTCGGGCACATGGGGTAGATTTTCACTGCTATGCGGAGGATACGCAGATATACATTTCCATGAAACCCGGCGAGGCACTACCACTTTCTCGATTAGAGGCTTGTATTGCAGATATTAAAGCTTGGATACTTTCCAATTTCCTGCTCCTAAACTCAGAAAAGACCGAAATGCTGGTTTTAGGTCCAAAAAAACAAAGGGAGAAATTGGGTACATCTACTTAAAATTTCTATGGTTGTTTAGTTGTTCCAAACTCAGCTGTGAAAGACCTAGGTGTTACTATAGACCCAGATCTAACCTTTAGCGCGCACATAAAAGAACATATCTAGAGTAGCTTTCTTTCAGTTAAGGAATATAGGTAAAATAAGGCACTTCCTATCAGAAGGGCACGCAGAGAAATTGATTGATGCTTTTGTTACATCTAGGCTAGATTACTGTAATGCCCTGCTATCTGGCTGCCCTAAATCCTTGCTAAATAATCTCCAGCTTGTGCAGAATGCAGCCGCTCGCATTTTAACTAGAACTAAGAAATATGAGCATATTACCCCAGTACTAGCATCGCTTCATTGGCTACCAATTAAGTTTAGGATAGACTTTAAGGTTTTGCTTCTGACCTTTAAAGCTTTAAATGGACTTGCGCCAATGTAATCTGCTTTTACCATATAAGCCGAAAAGATCACTTCGTTCCCAAGACGCAGGCTACCTAGTAGTCCCAAGAATATCTAAAAACTTGACGGGTGGTAGAGCTTTCTCCTACAGAGCGCCACTACTGTGGAACACCCTGCCAAAATGTATAAGGGAATCAATCTCAATATTTAAGTCTAGATTAAAAACGCACCTTTATGATCAGGTTTATAACGAGTTATAGTCTGGAGACAGGACCAGAGAAGCATTTAGCCATAGAGTAATGTGGGGTGGCATCCTTTCCTTACTCTCACCTGTCAACAGCTGTGACCCCACCTTCCTGGGCTGGCTCTTGATAGGTGGGTAGGATTGTTTTCCCTCTCATGACTGCATGGTTTCTCAAACTCTGTCTTCATAGCTATGCAGCCATAGATTACTCCTGGCGGGGGCACTTGTCCAACCCCCTCCACTGTTGCCTTTGGCTGGCTCTTGTGGGGAGTTTAGGCTGGGTTTTTGTGACAACTAGTTGTGAAATGCGCTATATAAATAAATATTGATTTGATTTGATTTGATCTGATATTAGTCCTGTGTGAATCGGCATGTCAGTAATTTGGGGTGATATTATTTTTTCCCAGCAAGGATTCCTTGTTTTTTCCCAGCTTTTTTCTTCATCTTTCCGAGTTGAGATTTATGGAGGCTGCGGTGGAAATTATTATTGCTAATTCTGACATTTTGGGTGCGGTTCTTATACCAAAAGTATTTCAATGTTACTGCTGAATTTAACATGACTGAATTGAAAGGAATTGTAGTCTGCAGAAAACTGAGAAGTCGCCTATAGAAGTCGCCTATAGAAATGTTACGTTTCATTCGTACCCGTTGATAATCCCTGGGATTTCATAAGTAAATTTGAGTGAAATACTGACTGCATTTATCCCATGCGAATGCGCCACATGAAACTGGTTGGGGGATAATTCCTAAATCATATGAGGTCACCAGGTAGCCTAATACCCTAGTCCAGTGCGAATAGGCCATTTGACATCCCGGAGAACACAGAGAGCGACTTTAAGCGTGCAGCCTGTCATCATAGTGGGAAGGAAGCTCAGTCAACTCCCTGCTCTGTTATCCCAATTTTCACTCTCATTATCCCCTAAATGCCAGCTCACGATGACCCAAGAATCGCATCGATCAACCTCTCAGGAATGTCCCTTTTTTTTCCACACTACCGTTATTTTGTAATGCGTGCACCTTCATCAATAAAATGATCATTCTCAGACTCAATTTGCACGGTTACACTACTGTCAGGCTCCTTCGATTTATTCTTTACATGAATTTTAACAGACCTGAATTAACGCCTAAATAATGAAAGCCATCTCTCGCAAACATTGAACATCTCTTGTAGCAACACACTTGGATAAAAAAGAATAGGCTATCCTTTAAACAACACACATGGCCAGCAATACATCGTTAGCAAGCTGCCTGTAACTAATTCACCTTGACAAGCATTTAACGTTAAAGCTCTGATTTACCGAGCCCACTCACTGGAGAAAATTGATAGGAGGCTTCGGTCTCCCATGCTCCGCCTTCACTCGCAATCTTTCTTCACAGTTTAAGGATTGAAAATAACGTTGTGTTAATCCCGCAGAATCTGGTCCAGGATATTTACATTCACAGGTTCCATTTTCTTTCAAATGCAGCCAAATGAAATGGCAAAAGCCAACATTAGGCAACATTAGTTAAATCACTAACGTTAGCAATTAGTTCGCTATTAACACTACAACACGATAAAAAAGTTAACTATTTACAATACAAATCACCGCTGACAACGCCACAACCATAAAAATGTAATAAATTTCTCTCTCGTTCCCTTTCTCTCTCTCCCTAATACAGTAACACAGTAATAATCTACTCTAAATTAGCGGTGAAGATGATTAAATTGCTGGACAGCTGAACTCGTGTCCTGAATGGTTAGACATTGTCAATCATCAGGACGAGAAAGCGCACAAGAACACGCATTGATTGGAACTCTGTTGAATACTTTAGTTAGGCTCTGCTTCATGGGTGGGCTCAAAAACGCGTCATAATCCACAATTATCCAATCATGTTTTATAAAGTCCCCCATTGATTTCCAATGGTCAAGTGAAGCAGTCAGACACTGTGCCTCACTGAAGTTCCTTTTAAAAGTCTAAGGGTGGCGCTGTTTTTCATGATACAAGGCACATGTTTGAATCAAGGCACTTTTTTTTTAGCTTCACAAGGGAAATGGAAGTTGTGGTGATAATTCAATATTAAAGAAAGATGTTTTTTTATATTGGGTGAAGCACTGCTTCACCTGTTGTCTTAGAGAAACCTCCTCTGGTTTGATAGCCCTATTGTTATTTTCGCATTTTGAGTGCATTGCGCATACTGTAGTGTAATCGTTAAATGTATTTTTGATGTAGGCTACCGATGTTCATTGAAGATAGAACATTTGGCAGCATTTTGCAGATGGTGGAATACTATTTTATGTTCATGTTTTTGTACATAATATAGGCTATGGCATATACTTGTCTCTTAGGGCATGCCAAATGCTCATTCCAATTTACTGTGCGCTGATATGTGGTAGATTAAGGTAATTTCCTTGGAGTCATTATGAATAGGAACATTAAAAAAAAAATAATAATACAGAAAAATGCAATCCCAGGACAAAAGTATACATATTGTAGAGTACAGGGAAAAGTGATGTTTTATTGAGGTACAAGAGTAAATGATTAGGCAACATATTTAGGTGTACGTAATACTGTGATATCAATGTTTTTTTATCTTAAGCCATCAGAAGGAGCAAATGTATATGCTTTATAATGGACAAAACTAATTTTATTCATTTTATGACATGTTTTGCATAGGGGGTTTGGACCCAGAGATATCTACCTCCCTCTACTGATGAAAATATAGTAATTCCCACTTGAAAATTGTGCAAAAGTGAGTTTTATGAGCCAAAACTGTTGATTTGTAGTTAAATATATCATGATTTATTTTATTTAGAGCAGTGCACAATTTAGCCATTTGGCTATATTTGGAGACACTAATGGACAACAGGGTACACTGCTATATTTTGCATCATAGACCTTTAGTAGTTCTGCATATCATCCTCAGATTTTTCAAAACTTGTGGACATGGAGTTTATGATCCAGGAAATGTATATAAGTCAAAATATGATACTGGGACACATAAATGTGACATAGACACCAAAAACTTTATTGCTGCAAAAACCAATGCAAACACATTTATTTACAAGTTTGACAACTCTCTGACTCTATCAAAAAGAAAGAAGATGGTTCAATAACCGGAAATAGTCTTTTCAGGTCATATACAATTTACCACAGTAGTGTTAACATGGTGTCTCAATGACACGTGAGTGCAAAAGTATAACTTATTTTTTCTAATTCATTAAAGTGTAGATACATACCCCATCCGAGGTGGTCCACAATGAAACTGGTCGGGGGATAATGAATTACAGAATGAATTACGAACATGAGCCTGATTAATTTTGCTCTCCCATATGAATACGAGCGACAACTTTCACTAAGTAAAGTGGGGTTTAGAAAGGCATATCAAACATCTTCAAAAATATTTGGTTGAAAGAAATGTAGGCCATTAGGATAGGTATATATTTCCACATCAATTATGACAGTGTAAAAAATGTCACATTTTTGTGTCCTATTAATGGGTAAAAATCGAAAACAAAGTTTAAATTTACAACAGTTCAAGAAAGTCTGGCCCATGAGTTTATGTTATGTATTACATGACTATATGAAGTACCACATACAAGTAAAACTTTCCCATAAAGTAAACACAAGACACTTTGTTAAACAAATGAAAATCACTCCAGTATCATATTTTTACATATATATATTACTGATTTCACTTATGTAGCTCTCAGTATTTTGTTAAAAAAATACTGTTGTTTGTTTTTTGTTTTTTTCTTTGCATTTGTGGCACTTTATTTTGACTTAAATTATGAAAATAAACAAATCTAAGTTTGTATTGTAAATGGTACACCTGTCTTGTTTCATTTAAACCATTTACCAAGTTTATGTGATGCTCACACCTGGAGTTATAAAGCCTTAAACAGAGCACCCCCTAAATAGGTGAAATTTGCTATCTGTGCCAAGGGGTTAAGATTTTCCCATTCCAAAGCAGTTATCAGTAGTAACCTGCAAATTTGTGTTTGTGAAGAGGAAAAAATAAACACCTCAAAGGATCAATATCGTTTGAATTTAAGCTGCGGTCAGCAACTTTCTCAATGGTCGCAATGTTGTGAAAACATTTCGAAGGTCATATCACCTGTTGGCCCTGCCCACTGAGAAAGTGACACACACCCCCACTGCTTCTCCACACACCTTGTTGTGAATGCACAGCAAAATTTCCCGCTACAATTGCAGGACTAAAGAATGGCATAGCTATACTAAAAATTTCAGTCCAGGTGAAACAACTGAATTTTTTTCGTTGTTGCAGAGTTTAACAATAACAAGATTTTTTCATTTAGTCACCGAGTTCAGTAGCGAATGAAGTAATGCTTTTGCTAATTCACTAGTCTCAAGTTGGCTCAACTCTCTCAACATTTGGTATATGTTATGTGAACATGCAAGGTCAATCTCATTGTTGATAGGCCAGTTCACGTCGTGAAGCTATCTCTTCGATTGGTTCACGTTGTGAACCACTTTGTTTTGAAAACAAGAATTTGGGCCAAATCCCTGGTTTTAGAATGCTAAATTTGAGGGCATAAACACAGTGTATGGTGCTGGATTTCTCTCACAGCAGTTCTTTGTATGATTGCTACTAACTAAGCATGACCGTTCCCCGATAACTTTCAAAGAAGAAGAAGAAGAAAAAAAACATTGCCTACTCCAGCTTTAAGGCCAGTGTGTCACAGAGAACATACTGTATTCACACACCAGAAGACCAGAAGCTACATGAATTTCCTCTGTTTTCATGGAGTCTGATGTCTCGACTGGTTCTGTTCCCAGGATCTGATAGATTATCTCCGTGCGCAGTCCCACAGTGCAGCCTACGCCACCTCTATATCACCCCCAGTAGCCCAGCAAATCATCGCTTCTATGAAGTGCATCATGGGAGAGGACGGGACAACAATCGGTGAGTTTGTGATTAAAAATGGTGCAATTGGATCCCCCAGCTGAGAGCACATGTAGTGTACCATACCAGCCATTGTTTCGGGTCTGGTGACCGTTGTGTACTGAAGTGCATGAAGGCCAAGAAATCAAAAGCAGCGGGTGCTTCTCCCGCTCAGTCCCACTCAAATTTTAGGCCACTAGCAGATGCTCCTGCTCACAGTTCGGCATGGCCCTTGTATGCTAGGATCTCAGTTAAGCACATGCTTGTCTCCAGGTTGGCTGAAGAAGGCAGGTCTGACATAACTTATAACCAGTACTCTGGGCAGGGTGTGAAATTAACACCAGCCAAATGCTGGTAAAATTTTGATGGTGGCTGGTAAAATCCACTATGGCTGGTGACCATCCAGGTTGTGTTATTGTAAAAGGTAATGTGGCTGGTAAAATGTTGAAAACGGCTGCTGATTTTTTAGAGTCCACAAGCCACTCTGGCCAGTGGGTGAAATCACATGCCTTGGCTCTGCGTATTGATGAGATGTCTTCAAGGCATGCTTAAAATAAGTTTTGTAATGGTGGAATAATTTAATCTGTACTGTAGATGTACATAAACTGTTTTCATAATATGCTCCTGAAAATAAGTACATAGTACCAAGAAGAATATTGCCATAATTTACCACAATTCACCTCAGTACATGGAATCACAGTAATTGCTGTCATATGATTTCCCTAAGTCCAGTTGCATATGTAATGACTTGATTTTCATAATAACAAGTACAGGCAGGGGATACATAATGTAAATATCATTCATCAGCAAGACCTGACACTATAAACCCTAAGAAAATGCCAGTCTTTCTAAATCAATTGAGTAGGCATAACAACTCAGTTAAAATGTTAAAGAACAATTAACAGATTAAGTTGGCCTACTCAAATGGTACAAGGCACCCCATTACCTCAAATTAACTGAGTTAATTGAAATCTTGGGTTTTACAGTGTGGTAGGAAAAAGTTTGGGAGACACTGGAATACAATGAGTCTGTTGTGCGAGTTACCACCAGGTGGCAGGAGAGACTTATGAAGCTCATTCAGCATCTGGATATTCTTTTGAAAGTGTACAGTTTCATGTCTGTTATCGGATTGCCTGTTAGAAATACCAAGCACTTAGTTACATTGAGAGAAAAACATTAAAACAGCAACCAGAAATATTGTACCAGTAGTGGGAATGATTTTCAGTGCAATTAAGTTGTATTCACTGCTCTCAGGGACAGATTACAAACCCAAAACATTCTGCTTACCACCCCTTTCCATAAACCTTCCTGTGGCAGTATTGTGGTAAAGTACAATTGTTCACTTCTGCTTCGATGCAGCCATTGCTATAGCTGGCACAGTGCCTATGCTTGTGTAGCTCTTGTTATTTTTGTACAATTGTCTTTATTAGTCTTTTGTATGCATACAGTATCCAGATAGAAGAAAAAAAGGTAATACATCAGGTATCTCATAAATTTTCTGTATAAAATCCAAGTCCAACAAGAAATCAAGGCCAACAACAAATGAAAAAGGGTAACCGTACATTCAAGACCACGTTCAATGTGTACATACTCATCACAGCCTAACGGAAGATACATAGACGAAACAAGAAAGGGAAAATGGAGGGAAAAAAAATCTCATGTTATACCTTTGTAATGTATCCTGCCATGATAGAATGGTAAATCGCTCTGGATAAGAATCTTCCTCCCCTCCTCAGGCCAAGAACGTATTCGCCAGCTGGCAGAAAACACGACATACTTCCGCAGCAGGCTCCGGGAGACCGGTTTTATCATCTACGGGAATAACGATTCCCCTGTCGTTCCCATGATGCTGTACATGCCTGCGAAGATCGGGTGGGTGTGTTGAGGTGACATGGGTCAAGGGTCAGGGATCACTCAGAAGAGCAAAAAGCTCTAAGAGGATAGATCTATTTTGCATTGATATCGCAAAAAAGTATAGGCCTACTATGAATGTAATAATGCATTTGTTTCACAAACTGCGTAGGCCTATACTTAATAATTTGTGTTTTAGTCCTATAGTTATATATACAGATCCTTTCCAAAAAATTAGAATATCATGGAGAAGTTTTTTTTCTTCCATAATTCCATTCAAAAAGTGAAACTTTCATAGATTATAGATTCATTACACACAAAGTGAAATATTTCTAGCCTTTATTTGTTTCATTTTTCATAATTTTGGCTTACAGCTCCAGAAAACCCCAAAAACAGTATTTCAAGAAATTAGAATAGTGTGTCGAAAATCAGCATTTACTTCAGTTATTTCAGAGAATGAGTGGAGTGGCTTGACTCGAGGAATCCGACAGTTGTAGCCCATGTCCCGGATACGTCTGTACGTGGTGGTTTTTGAAGCACTGACTCCAGCCTCAGTCCACTCCCTCTGCATCTCTGCCAAATTTTGGAATCGTCTTTGCTTGACAATCCGCTGAAGCCTACGGTCATCTCTTTTGCTTGTGCACCTTCTCCTGCCACATTTTCCCCTTCCACTAAACTTTCTATTGATATGCTTGGACACTGCACTCTGTGAACAGCCAGCCTCCTTAGCGATGACCTTTTGTGGCTTACCCATCTTCTGGAGGGTGTCAATGATGGTCTTCTGGCCAATTGTCAAGTCTGCAGTCTTCCCCATACTGAACCAAACTGAGATAAACTTTGCAGGTGTTTTGAGTAAATTAGATGATAGTGTGACACTCAGTCTAAAACATTCATTCTCTGAAATAACTGAAGTAAATGCTGATTTTCGACACACTATTCTAATTTCTTGAAATACTGTTTTGGGGGGTTTTCTGGAGCTGTAAGCCAATATTATGAAAAATGAAACAAATAAAGGCTAGAAATATTTCACTTTGTGTGTAATGAATCTATAATCTATGAAAGTTTCACTCTTTGAATGGAATTATGGGAAAAAAACAACTTTTCCATGATATTCTAATTTTTTGGAAAGGATCTGTATATCCTAGTTTATAGGATATTTAAGTGCAGTGATAGCCATCAGATTGCGTTAGTCAATAAATTCTACAAATTGTCGCTAAACTGTTATATAGAAAATATGTGCCTTTGTGTGGTAGCCTACGATATTATAATAAAATGAAGTCCACCATATACTGAAATAGCATGTGCACAAACTAGCTTATTTGTATCTAAATGACCAACTAAACAACCATTAACAAATAATTTCACCTTGCACAATATGCATTGATATTCTACACATTTTCACTAATCAAGCATTCAGTCATGCATTTGGAGAGTGATGTGCAAATAAACAGAAATTAGAAAGACAAGTTTATCCATTCACCAAAGGCGCCTTTATTCATAAACACCATTGATTGCTACAACGATACAACTCAATTGATTGAACTGCAGAATATTGATAATTGAAACAAACGAGCCCCAAACCATCACTCTGTTGCCAGATATGGAGTAGATGTGGATGGATCACTTTAAGGGTTGTTTCTCCTGACTTTTTTCCCCATAGAGTTCTATAGGAAAATGAGTCCGGAGAAATAACCCTTGCAGTGATCCATCCACATCTACTCCATATCTGGCAACAGAGTGATGGTTTGGGGCTCGTTTGATAGCTCAGACCCTTGATAACTTACAGCCATTTAGCCAGCCATGTGTTCCATACTGTACCAGTGTAATTTACAGCTGAATCTAGTCTCACCCCCCAATTTCCATAGAGATCCATTCAAATGCAGAGAGGTTATAGTATCGCTTGTAACAGTACCTGAAAATAAGATATCGACAGTTTTTTGATGTTGATGGTCACAGACTTCAGGAAGTAACAGCATGTAAAGGATATGCGACCAAATATGAAATATGATACTTTAAAAATACGTTAAAGCAAAGGGTATGAATACTTATGTAAATGAGAAATTTTTTATTTTTATTTTTAATAAATTTGCAAAAATCTCAAAAAAACTTTTTTCACATTGTCATTATGGGGTGTTGTGTGTAGAATTTTGAGGGAAAAAATGAATTTAATCAATTTTGGAATAAGGCTGTAACAGAACAAAATGTGGAAAAAGTGAAGCGCTGTGAATACTTTCCGGATGCACTGTATAATTAATGAAGAGACTCGGTTCAGCTCATTTGGACGTTGCGCCGTGCTTAGAGCTCAAAAATCACCCCGTCAAACTAGCAAAAGTGGACTTGGACACGCCCTAAATGCACTTAACGCCATGTGCTTAGACCAAGCGCTAAGATCGCCAAGATAGAGCCCACAGTGTTCTGTGCAACAGCAATGTTTACAGATCAGCCACGTCTCCCCGTTAAAGCATGAACACAGCATAACAGCTACTAGCCTACTTTTCCACGAGCAACTAAAAGTCAGCATTCTTTCTGATTTTCACGATTTTCTTTCTAACCCACTGGCAAGCCTCTGCATATCAAAAAAAAGCAGTGACTATTAACTGGTTTCAATGACAACCGAGGAATAGGCAGAGAGAGGAGGGACAAACTACACCAGAGTTAATGTGAATAATTAGCTGAAAGAGGAAGATGAAAAACCCTATATAACAAAAAATAGCCCAAATTATGACAAGCTGCAAAAACTCATTTTCCCCCACACATATGTTGGAAGGGTGGGAACGAGGCAAACTTAGTGGGTGGAGCAAAGCAAGTTGATTGACAGATTGTGCTCGGTGGGAAATCAAAACTCGGCTGCCAGAAATACAGTAGATATGGGTGGATAACTCGAAGGGTTTCTTCTCCTGACTTATTTTTCCATAGAGCTCAATAGGAACATTTGTCAGGAGAAACAACCCTTAAAGTGATCCATCCGTATCTACTGCATATCTGGCAGTAGAGTGATTGTTTAATACGTCAGACCTTTGATGACTTAGAGCCATTTAGCCAACCATGTGTTTTCATACTGTTCGTGTAATTTACAGCTAAATCTAGTCCCACCCCCCAATTCCCATAGAGATCCATTCAAATGCAGAGACGTTATAGTATCACTTGTACGAGTACCAGAAAATAAGATATCAAGAGCCTTTTGATGTTGTTGGGTCACAGACATCAGGAAGTCATGGCATGCAAAGGATATGCGACCAAATATTAAAAATGAGTACTTTATTCTATATATAAATGCAGGGGTGCAAATAATTGTGGTACACGTGTAGTTTGCAGGTCGATTTGAGAGTAAATATTTTGAAATAATCCTCTGACGTAATTAGAGAGGGATTATAGTTTTTAATATTTTACTTACAAAAAGGTGATACATTTCATAATCTTTGATGACAAGTACACTGTAAAAAAAATTCTATAAAAAACGTCACCAAATTACCCAACGGGCTCAGGCGCATGAAACTCCCCACACACCATGCACCAGCCAGAAAATAGAGCCCTTATAGTGCACTTTGCCCTAGTATTTTAGTAATGAATTTCTTATGCATCTTGACCAGTTTGTCAGCCAGTGAATGAGCTAAAACCTTTAAAGTGATTGTACTGTCCTGCAGGTAAAACAGTAGTGGGGTCCTGATGGCCTTTTGTTCTCTCCCTACCGGTTCTCCAGTGCATTTGGGAGGGAGATGCTGAAGAGGAACATTGGCGTGGTTGTGGTGGGCTTCCCGGCCACACCCATCATCGAGTCCAGAGCTCGCTTCTGCGTGTCCGCTGCCCACACCAGAGACATGCTCGACACGGTGAGACTCACCTGTCTCTCTCTGCAATGCTTCCCAAATGATCCCCAGAATCCTTTAGCATCCCCTCCTGGTCCTGGAATCGGCTCTCCTCAGGAATTTAGAGATGGCTTTCAACAAGTGACTGACATGTACACTGACAGTTTATCCCAACTTGTATGAAATTCTCACTCCTCTCTTCCCTCTAGGCATTGAGTGCAATCAGCGATGTGGGGGACCTGCTGCAGGTGAAGTACTCCCAACACAGAACGAGTCCCCCTCTGGACCACGCCTTCAGCGAAACTGCGTACGAGGAGACCGAGGACTGAGAGCGCTGCCCAGCGGCTGGCCAAGCCCCTGCTGACCAACGTTGGAGCGGTGCCAGCAGTAACAAATACGCTAAGAGTCCCTCCATCTTTTATTTTTTCCTGCTTTTCAAGAGTGGTTTCCTGTTTGTTCCTGAGACATCATGACATGCTCCCCCACCCTTGCATTTGTGCAATATTGGCATCTCCGAACCTCTGTAATTCAACTCAAAAGAAAGATAGTTTTAAAAGGAGCTATTTGTAAAATAAGAATTACAACATAGGAGCTACATACCAAAATATGTGTTTTTCTAGACCAAGCTTGCAGTAAGCACAGGGTTAGCTACTGTATTTCTGGCTTGGGAGACATTCCACATAGTTTACTCTCATTTTCATATTTAATTTTTTCACTACACCAGTCTGTCGGACCAGTGTCTTACTTGAATCTCGCAGTTCAATTTGTTGTTTGATCAAAAAAAGTTTATTTTCTGATGGGCCAGTGGAATTTGATCTTTCCATTGTGAGCTACACACCAAGTTTCACTCATAAGCCTTCGAAGGGCTGATCTAATCCACTCTACACAGCGTTTTGGAAAGTGCTCATATCGGTCACCAAAATTTCCAAGAGATCAACTAGCAGAATAACTAGATGTGCTTCTCTGTGGGGACAAGTGAGTCTTAAGTTCAGTCTTGTCTTAAATCTTAAACTTGCTCTTCTGTCCTTTTAAATGTTTTTTTTTACACTGAGCCATTGAAGGGGTGATCTAGATGCATTTCTCTTTGGGGACAAGTGAGTCAAGTCTTAAGTCTTAAAGTTGCTGTAATGTCTTTTCACACTGACATTTTTGTTTTGTTTTGTTTTTTTTTACATTTTGCACTGTTAAAATTGTAACTTAACATATCTTTCCTGTCTTTGGGAAATAAATTATTCCTTCTGTCTTTTGCAGGAATGTGTGTCAATGTGATTTCAGATTTGTTTGTTAAAAAAAACAAAAGAAACATGCAATACATTTAGCTGAATGTGTGATGACCTTGCCTACAAAATGGCACCTCTCAGATTTATTATTATTACTATTATTTGTTTATATAATTTGTTTCAGAAGACATTTATTTCAACAAGGCAGCTCTAAATATATTATTAAAAATACACTGCCTGGCCAAAAAAAAAGTCCGCCTTTAGCTTTGATTACGGCGCGCATTTTTCGCGGCATTGTATGGACAACCTTATGCAATGTCACAACATTTATTTCCGTCCAGAGTTGCATTAATTTTTGGCCGAGATCTTGTATTGACGACGGGAGAGTCGAACCACTCCTTAAAGTCTTCTCCAGCACATCCCAAAGACTTTCAATGGGGTTAAGGTCAGGACTCTGGTAGCCAATTCATGTGTGAAAATGATTCCTCATGCTCTCTGAACCACTCTTTCACAATTTGAGCCAGATGAATCTTGGCATTGTCGTCCTGGAATATGCCAATTGATGGGATAACCTGGTCATTCAGTACATTCAGGTACTCAGCTGACTTAATTTTATTGCTGCATAACGTTGCTGAGCCTAGACCTGACCAATTGAAGCAACCCCAGATCATAACACTGCCTCCAGAGGCTTGTACAGACATTACATTACAGGCATTTAGCAGACGCTCTTATCCAGAGCGACTTACACAACTTTTTTAGCATTTTTCTTTTACATATTATCTATTTTCACAGTTGGATATATACTGAAGCGATTCAGGTTAGGTACCTTGCTCAAGGGTACAACGGCAGTGTCCTACCTGGGAATCGAACCTGCAAGCTTTCGGTTACAAGGCCAGTTCTTTAACCATTATACTACACTGCCGTCCCAACAGTAGGCACTATGCATGATGGGTGCAACGGCGACTTTTTTTTTGGCCAGGCAGTGTATGTTGACACTGCACAAATTTATTGCAAGTACTACTGAGGAGTTTTTTAATGTAATTTACCATTGCAGTTTTTTAAAATGCATGTGTGATGTAGTGACTTAAGCTGCTCATTTCCAGTTAAAGGTGCTGAACTATGTGTTGTGCACATCCATATTTCCAGGTTCATCTTTAAACCAGAAGGCACTCTACATTTAGCTCTTTAATTGCCAGCTTTAAGTATGAGATTTTGAACATGCTCATTGCTTATGAACAGTGCGGTCATATTGGAATGTATGTCACATGCGTGAAACATGTTTTTTTCCCCCTGAATTTCTATTGATGTGGGAAACCCTGTAGCATGTGTGAAATGGTACCATCTAAGAGGCAATGTCATTTAAAAAGACAAAGCTAAAAGCTATACATTTTTACCGTGGACTGTGTAAACACTGAGGAGCAACAAATGAATTGTCTTAATGTATAAATATCTATTTGGAAAATGAATGATACAAGTCATTCCTTTATTTTTTTCATGTACACATTGTCTGAATGCAGCTGTAATGAATTTTATTCAAATCTCTGTCTTTATTTGGCCTGTAATACCTATTCACACTGAAGGAACCCCTGCTAATGCAGACTAGTGTCAAAATCAGCATGGGTGTTCTGACCATCAAAGATACCGAGCAGCGAGAATTTATTGGTAAGGATTTGTTGAATTTGTTAGAAGGATTTTTTGTTTTTTTGGTATGGATTTGATGAATTTGTTGATATGTTGGTATTGGACTGTTTTGAGGAATTATTTACATAATGTTATGGAATTGCTACCAATGGGGCACAAAAGAAAAGTACATTACTTGCTACTTATTAGCACACCCTGTTTAATGTTTAATTTCCTTAAGAGCATTAAAATATGACCAAAATGTAAACTCTTGTTTTATCACTTCTTCCATTCTGAAAGGTGCTTATGTGAACATGAGTCTCCTTATCCAGATATTAAAATAGACAATGAAGCTGCCCTCTTTTGTCTTTGTGATCTTATTGAGAAACTTGAAAACATTTTTATTTCTTACTGTATTTGGCTTATAAGCTATACCACTATGCTTTTTTTATTGTATCCAACACACAATGTATTATAAATTTTACATTGTGTGTTTCATGTTTCCAACACTATATGTAATATCACAATTTTACAATTTATTAGTATTATTAAATAATTTAAACCTACATTTACAACACTATACACATTGAAGTACTAGATTTAAGGCAATGGAATTGCTTGCAGAACACCATTAAAATGTATAGGTGTAAGACATGAATGTACACAGGATAACACATTATAGGTGAGGGTGCTGAAAATAAACAAATTTCTACCCTGCAGATAAAAAAACAACTCCCTGAACAAGACACCACAAATGCACACAAAAAGATAAGGAATTGATGCAAATCTTTCATACGCAATACCTGTTCTAATAGTACTGCATTATAACCAATTGGTAATTTCCCACCACGTGACATACATAAACAGTACTTCATATCGTTAAAAAAAAAACCCTGAAATCTTTATTGTGTAAAATAGTAAATATGGCAGTAACTATTGCATGTCCAATAACTATTTCTAACTGCATAAGCCTATACAATGTGGGCACATACATTTTTTGCTTTTCCTTGTGACAACAGGGACATTATATTGAAGCACAAATACAGTTGAACTCAAAATTAGAAAATGTCAGAAAACATTAGTTTTGTTTTCGTTTTTTTTGTGGGTACCCGAACATACGATTGCATATTAGTGTTTACAGAAACACACATGCACAGAAATACACGTGAGAGGATCAAGAGTCTAAACACAGAAAATGTTGTGGTTAAGGTAAGTCAGCCTGGGTTAATCCAACATCATTTGATCTATGATTAAAAACTAAAGTTGGCACTCAACTACAAAATTTTGTAATCAAACAATTCCCATGTGCAGTGCAGATTCACAGCTTTTTTTAAAGGCTATTTTTATACATTTCGTTTTTATCATGTAGACAATTCTGCACATTTTATACATAGCCGCCGACAAATGGCTTCACAGGTGTTTATGATTAGTCAGGTGTGTTCAATTGTGTCCTTGGTACAGGTATAACAGCTTTCAGTATCTTGATTCTAGGCTTTTGATTGCCTTTGTAGTCTGTTATTGACATTTGTCAACATGAGGACCATAGTTGTGCCAATGAAAGTCAAGGAAGCCATTATGAGGCTGAGAAATAATAAAAAAGAACAGTCAGTGACTGGGCGGCATAGGCCAAACCTTAGTCTTACCAAAATCAACTGTTTGGAACATCATTAAGAAAGAGCCCTGGTGAGCCCAGTAATTGCAATGGGCCTGGTAGGCCAAGGAAGACCTCTACAGTTGATGACTGAAGAATTCTCACCGTAATGATAAAAACCCTGAAACACCTGTCCAACAGATCAGAAACACTCTTCAAGAGGTGTCACTGTCAGTAGAGGACTTCACAAACAGAACTACAGAGCCTACACTACAAGATGCAAACCACTAGTTAGCTGCAAAAACAGGCTGGTCAGGTTACAGTTTGCTAATAAGTATCTAAAAGAGCCTGCAGAGTTCTGGAAAAAGGTCATATCATACCACCTCATCTGTGAAACATGGTGGTGTTATGGTTTGGGCATGTATGGCTGCCACAGGTACTGGTGCACTTGTCTTTATTGATGATGAAACTGCTGATAACTACGGTGGCCGAGAAGTGTCGAACGAACTGCATGTCCAAAACGCTTTGCAAATTCTAAAAACACAAGCCCATTAACGGAAAACACAACTGCAAAAGCCACAACACAACTGCAAAAGCCACAACACAAATGCAAAAGTGACAACACAACTGCAAAAGCCACAACACAAATGCAAAAGTGACAACACAACTGCAAAAGCCACAACACAAATGCAAAAGTGACAACACAAATGCAAAGCCATAACAACGGAAGTGAGCAACAACGGATGTTGAAAATGAAAGTGCCGACTATTACTATTATTGCCGGCGGACTATTACAGTATTGCCTACATATGTGGAAGAGGAAACTTCTTGCCCGTTTGAGAAGTGAAACGTTGTTCGACAGCTAACTATGATTACTATCGCTATGTGATTGTCACAAATGTGCAATGTTGTTCAATGTATTTATATTTTCATATTTATGTACTCTGCCATCTAACGTTAGGCTATTATGAAGCTAGCTATGCAGTAACGTTGCCGGTGCGTACCTTGTACCTTGTGCTACAGAAATGGATGGAGAGGCCATGAAGCAAAAGCTGACGATCTATAAGGTTCTTACAGCACATTGAAAGGCACTGAAGGTTATGCCTAATATCCTCACAATGAAATTTGCCCTTCAATTCCTTCACTGCTATGTATGAGCATTTATTTTCCACTGTTAAGATGACCTAAAAATGAAAAACATAGGCTTAACAACACATTATTCAGTTTACAGCGACAGTCTGTGCATGTAGGCTAGCCTGCAGATTCTGAATGTGTTTGCGG
Organism: Synaphobranchus kaupii; assembly: GCA_029718625.1. Taxonomy (NCBI): domain Eukaryota; kingdom Metazoa; phylum Chordata; class Actinopteri; order Anguilliformes; family Synaphobranchidae; genus Synaphobranchus; species Synaphobranchus kaupii. The sequence goes on along the minus strand of CM056381.1, from coordinate 34,608,695 downwards.
GTGTTGAAGTTATCCAGCTAATTTATGGCAAAAACCTCAAAATAGTGATTTGTTTAAGGATGTAGCCTGTAGCAGACAAAATGAAAGATACTGAGTTCAGTCAAACCACTAAACAAATGAAAAATAGGTGGAAGACGTTGTATTATAGTTAACCGTTTTGTCATTCAATATAATGTTGCTCACGTCCTTCAGTTGGGAGTAGGACTGGTTCATTGGGTGGGGTATGGAGTGACTGGGGTTCTGAGCCTGAAGTTGAATCTGTTGGGCCTGGCACCAGGGACAACTGATTTAATAGGCCTATGAATGGCTTGCTAAACGCTAGCCGGCGTTTAATACATCTGATCAAAAACGTCTCTGACGTTAAAAAAAGCCAAGTTACTCACGCATAGCATACAGAGCACTGTCTATAAGTCCTTAATTCCAACTTTCAAAAACTAGGCCTGCCTTTAAAAGTATTGATTAGGGGTGTGACCGTTTAAACGGTTAAACGTTTAACCGAAATTGGGATCTGTAACGTTAAGAAAAAGTCACTAACCTAAAAACGTTTTTTTTTTCTTCATAAAATTAAAATCACTGTGCAGTTAAAAAAAATGACCACTAACAGGTCTCGATCATCATAAAATTATAAATACCTAAGAACAATGTTGTAGTAGGAGAAATTAATCTTTCAAATTAGTTGCCAGGGATATAAAAGCGCTCCACACGTGATCGTCTTTTACAGTCAGGAAAATGGCGGAGAAAGGCAAGCAAAGTCCTGTATGGCAATACTTTAACAAGATAAATGACAATGTCGTGAAATGCAAACTTTGCGGGGTAGAATTGAGATACAGTGGTGGAAGTACAGGTGCAATGCGTAATCATTTGAAAGGGACACATCGTGAGACCCAAACCGTTGCTGGCAGCAGCGCAGGTCCCCAACAACAGACATTAGACAGCTTCACGCGAAAGTGTGAAAAGGGACGGAGTGAGAAAATCACATCGCTGATCACAGAAATGGTTGCAGTTGATATGCAGCCGTTGTCAATGGTAGAGGATGTCTGTTTCAATGCCCTAATGGCATATCTTGAACCAGGCTACAACATGCCGTGTCGAAAAACCATAATGGCTCGCGTAGAGAAATTGTACAATGATTGCTCGGCAAGTACAAAGCGCGAGCTCTCAAAAACCCCATATGTGGCCATAACAACAGATTGTTGGACGTCTATGAACACGCTGTCATACATCACCGCAACGTGTTATCACATTGATGAGAAGTGGGACATTAAGTCCCATGTACTGACCACGGAGAAAATGGAGGAAAGGCACACAGCAGAGAACCTAAGAACTGCATTAACTACCATCATTGCCGAGTGGGTGGGTGACAGTAGTAAGGTGAGCGCCGTTGTCCATGACAACGCAGCTAACATTGTGAAGGCCAATGATGGGTGCGATTGGGAGTCTGTGAACTGCTTTGCACACACACTACAGCTGGCCATCAATGATGGATTTAAAGCAGTCACTTCTCTAGAGCGCATCATAGGTGCTGCATCCAAGATTGTTGCACATTTCCACCACAGCACACCAGCGACACATTGTCTTCATGCCAAACAAGAACAGATGACACTCCCGAAGCACTCGCTCATCCAGTGCTGCAAAACAAGGTGGAATTCTACATACCAGATGTTTGCACGCCTTGTTGAACAGAGATGGGCAGTCAGTGCTGTCCTCTCGGACCGCACTGTCACCAAACCCAGTGACGCACGTAACTTGAAGCTCCGGGATGAATACTGGAGGACAATGGAAGAGATCACCCCAGTGCTAAAGTTGCTGGAAGTGGCTACAACTGCTACATGCGGTGAGAGGGCAGTCTCGCTGTCTGTGGTGTATCCTGTGGTGTGTGGCCTCATGAACGAGCACCTGCGGCCATCAGAAGAGAACAGCATCTCGTTCAACACCTTCGTGAATGCTGTGCGCAAGTCACTCGAGGACCGATTCAAACCATCGGACAGAGAGACTGGAGCACACCCTGCTCTTGTGACCTCAGTGCTAGACCCTAGGCACAAGAAGCTGAAATTCGTTGCAAGAGATATACGGGATGCTACGAGATCTCATGTTGAAGACCTTTACCAGCAGGAAAAGACACGGACAGATAGAAGCACAGTCCAAGATGACCCAGAAAACACAGAAGTAGGCAAGAGAAAGAGGGAGAGCGCAATGTCTTTTCTCCTTGGGTCAACATATGACGAGGATACCACAGAACGATCTGAGCTGGAGACATATTTAATGCAACCAGCTGCCCACTTCGACTCCGACCCCCTTCTGTGGTGGAAAGCCCACGAGGAAGAGTACCCAGTGCTCGCAAGACTGGGTGGACTTAGGGTGGACTTAGCTAAACAAATACAACATGTTTCTATGCTCAACTTGAATTGTTTAAAAATGTGACTTCAGTACTTTTAGCACCAGGGTCTTCAATTACATTCCAGAAAGGATATGGTTATACTTTGTTGGCCAGTTTACTTTAGAAAATGTACAAGTTTTAAAATGTTAACTGCTACTACAGATTTCATTACAATTCACAAACAGATCTTATATCAAGAAACATCATGTACAACAGAGAAAGGGGGGATGAATTAATAAATGCAGATAAAAATGAGTAACATTTTTACCTAGAAAATAGCGTACATATAGCATTTTTACGAACGTATCCAATAGTTATATTTGCGAACAGAATTTTGTGAACACAAGGATATCTATGCTCTGTAGGACCATACAGGATTTGATAGAAATCCAAATATTCCAAATAAATAAATACATAATAATAATAATAATACATTTTATTCATTCTGTGCTTTTCATAGACCCAAAGCAGTGGATGCAGACAATTGTTCAAACATGCCCTATAGTGTAGTAATTTTTCTGTTTAATTTCTAAGTGCAACACATGTGAATCAGAGTATTTCCACTATAAACTATTCTCATTTTGCAGTTCGATATGGAACATAGTTTCATTGACCACATTCTTTTGAGATGGTAAGATGAAGAAACACAGGGCCAAGTTGCATTAAATAATTTAGGAAAGTTTGGATAGCATTGCTTTGGAATAGAGCTAGTTTATTTAGTGTGAGCTACGATCGGCAATATTGTTAGTTGTAGCTTGGCCACATTTTGATATCAATACTTTTAAAGGCAGGCCTAGTTTTTGCAAATTGGAATTAAAGACTTATAGACAGTGCTATGTAGGCTATGCGTGAGTAACTTGGCTTTTTTTTTACGTCAGAGACATTTTTGATCAGATATCACTTATTTTTGATAGCTAACTAATGATGAATAATGCATGAAGATAATGACATCGACATTGCGTGCATACAGAATACATGCATTCAAAATAAATGCATGCAGACATTTGCGTAACCATAATGCCCTGTGCTGACGTGAATGAGAACATTTCTCCTATTACCGATAGCCCACAATTACATTAAAAGAGTGTGTAGATGAGCTGTACTTAATGTCTAATGAAATAAAATGAATATTTTAGTTTTCTGTACTGCAATGGATGTATAAGGCATGTTGATTCGCTTCGTAGTAGCCTAGCTTGTACCTGCTTCCTGACTAGCAGCTGACTGACGTTTCTCTGGCAAAACTAACGTTGGCTAACAAGCTTAATTGGACAATGCATATTTGCCAAGAATCTTAGCCAGAAAGAAAACAATAGATATTACTAAGAAAGTAGCCTACCAGAGATTATTCTTCTTATTATTATTATAATTAAAAGTGTTTGCAGTAAGCTACATTGTCTGCAGAGTAGCGTAGACTAGAGCAATGTTCAGAGGCTATTCTAATTTTTTTAAGTGACTAACCATGGCTGTATCCCAAACCGCATACTTCCATGCTCCGCACTACCGTACTCCCGAGTGCGCACTCAAGGTTTGGGAGTTCGCACTCTGGAGCATGGAAGTACGGTTGCAGTTTTGCAGTCGTGGAACGCACTTCGTGGCGACCTATAACCTTTACCGTAGCTATCGGGAAATGCGGACGAGTAAGTAGGGTAAACCTGAGAGGCATAACGTCGTTCGCTGGCATTGTAGGGGCCTACTGTATCGGCTGTTATATTATATATTTGTGATATAACCAGCAATATCCGCAACAGTTGAATTATCCTTTTTGCTAGCGTTCTTATTCCAGAAAAGTCAGTGGAAAGCAACGATGGCTAGGAAGACAGCCTATTCATTACATCATTGGATACCTTTAAGTAAACAATCAACCCCATAATAAAATAGTCTTCGCATTGTAAGCAGTCGTCTGTGTTTTGATTATTTTCGCGCTGTTTACCAGAGCGTGAACAACTGGGTACGCAGTTAGTAGAAATGGAGCCATGCTTGTGGCGGTGGTGTTGCTTCTGGGGTGGTTTTCCATTGAAACGGAGAAAAGACGGGCTGCTGCCAGAATAAGACGGCGGATCATTATTTAAAACGGCATCCGACGAAAGCAAGCCATCCGGAGAGCTGGGGTGAAGAGGAGGGCTTCTCTTCGTAGAACAATTGCGTTTGTCAGCACCGACGTAGGTTGTCTTATACAGCCGACATATACAGCATACATATCATTAAACTTAAATGTATATGAAAAAAATGATTATTTTACATCGCATATTGTGCTGTTCATTCACATTGTAGCACTTTATTCATTTACAAACTCCTAATGTAGTTTTCCCCGTTTAAGTTTCCAATCTGAACCACTAGGTGTCAATACTACACAAATAGACAGACGCACTGAAGTTAGGCAGAGTATATTTATTAACTTGGGAAATTTGTCTCTAGGGAGAGAGCCTTGCAACCTATGGCAGGATCATTGTCAATGTCCCCATCATTGCCAAATATTTTGATGACGACCAGGATCTCCAGCCAGTCTTCCGCTTATCCCGACGGGCAATCCGTGCACTCGTTGGGATGCTCCCCAACAAGAGGGACCATGGCTGGGGCTACACACGTAACGTTATGTCCCTAGTAGTGTTGCACGGTACACCGAAACTTCGGTACTTTTTCGATACTTAAAAAAAAAAACGGTTCGGTATTAGAATTTTCCGATGTTCGGTACTTTAAAAAAAAAAATTATATTATTCTTTTTTTTAACATAATCTTTTTTTTCTTTTTCTTTTATGTAGCTGCAATATTTCCCTTACCGCAGAATGCTGGAATGATCAAAATAGCATCTGGAAAAACTCTTGCCAAAACAGCTTCGGTTTCCCGTTAGGCCTAATTAAATTTTCAATGGCACCGCTGATATTATGAGGGTGTAATTATAGTTTCCGCCTCTACGCAAAATGGCGCACTTTCGTCCGTTTTGCTATCTGACCAGAACTCTTACATTTTAGTGTAGAGTAAAAGCTAATACTGCAGAGGCAGGAGTTTGATTCTGCCTGTTTTTAAGGACTGATTATGGATCAGCACTATGGAGGAGTCTCAAAAGCAGCTCTACAGTGCTGCAAAGATAGCTGATCCAGAAACAGTCCTTAAAAACCGGTAGAAACAAACTCCTTGTCCTGGGTTTAAGTTGTATAGTTCTGAAAATCATTTGTGAAGCTAAGGGGGGTTTATTGTATATAAGTTCTGTTTTAAGTTTATTAATATTATAAATAACTAATATTTATTTACCATACGCCTTTGTGAGCAAATGTTATTTTAGCTCAGAATGGAGAAATGCACCACTTTGTTACCAACACCCTCCCCATGTGTGCGACGACTCTCCGTACCCCCGACCTGCGCGATGATACTACCTCGGCCCCGCACGCGCGTTTGATGACACCGTGTACGCGCAACTACACTGGTAGTTTCGGGGGGCCTACCACCCGGCCTGAAAAAAAATCTAGGGGAAACACTGTACTGTATGTGACTATTCTGAAATAAATGTATTCTGTAGCAAATTTCTGAATGATACAGCTTCTTCTTCAGTTCGAACTTAAAACCATGGATGTGCAGGGAATATTTTTTTAGATATTGACATTTAAATAAAACTAGTAGAAACGAGGAGGAAATTGCCTCTGAAGGGCCAAAGTAAATAGGGTTAAGGTCATTTCAGTAGAGGTACCGAGTATCGAATCAGTATCGTTTCAGTTTCAAGTACCGTTTCAGTATCGAGTATCATGATACTAAACCTGGTATCGGTATCGAAGTCAAAATTTTGGTATCGTGACAACTGTCACAAATGGAAAACCAGAAAATATAATGCATCAATACCAAATATTAACATGAGCTAGCATTAAACACAAGTGATGTTAGTGTTATAACGAAGTTAACTAACGGTAACTAGTGCGACGCTAGCTAGTCAGTGGGTTGATATCCAGCTAGCTAGCAAGTCAGTTATAGCATATGGGAATAAATTCGAATACGAATATTAAATAATGCTTCGTGCTTTGGAATAGCTATATCTACGACTAACGCCATTATCTGGCTAATATAGATATTACGTTAGTACTGTCATTTAACGAACGTTACCTAGCTAGCTAGCTGTTACCGAGCAAATTGCATTGCAATTTACATAACGAAAGCTAGCTAGCTGGAAATATAAGTTTTCTTAATTATTGAGCTAGCTCAGTATTAAAACACTAACAGAAATAGTGCTTTACATTGCCAGATGTTTTCAAACTTCATATAAAAATGTTGAAATTACTTACATTTGTAGAAAGCCTCGGGAGAGGCACCGTCAATATTCTCATCCTCCATTACGATAGTAAATTTTTGGTCTTGAGTCTCTTGACCTTTTTCTCGAAAGGAATGCTGGGATGTTTTTCTGGTCGGAGCACGCATACTTCAAATTTTGACCAAACAGAGCACGCATCCGGGTATTTTATCCGTGCTCCGTGCTCCAGCACTTTTTGGACTCACACTCCAAGATGGATGCGTGCTCGCTATGCGTGCTCGGAGCATGGAAGTATGCGGTTTGGGATACAGCCCATGAAACAGATATGTTTGGGTAATTAGCCTATCTCTCATTTCCGGGGTGCGATTTCCGGTTTATGATTACTCGTTGTATCTTCACTTCCGCCCCCACCATTCGCCATGGCACAAAGTAGAAGCAAGAGGTGGTGCTGTGTCCCTTTGTGCAAAAACAGCAAACAAACACACCCATATTTAAGTTTTCACAATTTCCCGGAAGACGAAGGCCGAAAGAAGATGTGGGTCCAGGCCGTGAGGAGAGAGGAAGGTCCTTTGTTCAAAGTAACGAAGTGCACCTACATCTGTAGCGCCCATTTTGAGGAGGGAGACGTGTTCCTGACGCCGGGTGGCCTGAAACATGTGAGGAAAGATGCGGTGCCTTGTCATTTTGCATGGGCAAACAGGTCTTCCCGTCGAAAGTCACCGTATGCAAGGGCTACGGAACGACTTGGGTCTGATGTTCGGGAGATTGCGGAAAACGGCGAAGAGGTAGAGCTGGCCGCCGCTGTTCCTGCGGTGTCCGATCATGACTACGATGCTCGACCACCTGCCGGTAAGTGTATATTATTAACTTGATTAGCTAGCTAGCTAACCTACTTGGTTACCATTCTGTTTTGTTGATTGTTGTTTGTATTGTTATTTTAAATTGGTTAATTCAACCAGTGAGGTTTTAAGTTAGCTAGCTAGCCAACTAGATTAGCTAGCTCGTATTTTTAGCTGTGGCCATATAGCTAGTAGTGCTGTGCACGACGCACATTTCTGACCGTCGACAAGTTGGTGGCTGAGGAGGAGGCAGATCATTTTTTAATCAAACCAAAAAACTGCAGAAACAAATGAAGCCTTGGTATATTTTTTGCCCCCAGTTATATATGATTTTATGCTTCTTATGCGCCTGCAGGGTCTGCACACAAATACATCGCTAGCTAGGGAATAAGGTTTCGCTCAAACTCGCTGAATGAAATCAAACACCAAGCACACCTACTTGTTTGTTGTGCTCATATAAGAACTCCGTTAAGTTTTGAAGTCAAAAGACTATATAGGTCCATATTATTTTATAATCATATGATTAATAGTCAATTATGATTAATTGCCATATTCAGAAAAAAACAAGCTATAATCTAATCTTGCATATGATTTGAGAGTCTCAAAACAGCGTAATCAGGTTTCATTTTATGGAAAACTGGTGTTTCTGTTTTTTTGGGAGGTACCTGTAGCTATGTTGTGATTTTAATTGCAACAAACACTGCTTGCAGATCACTTATTTTCTTCATATTTGTTTTGAGAAACAGACATAGCTTATGTATTTTTTTGTTTTGTGTACTCACAACAGGGGCAATGGATGCAGCACTGAGGAGGATTGAAGAATTGGAGGCAGCTGTGCGAAGGCTGTCGCTCGTGCAGCAGCCCCAGTTAAGAAGATTTTGTGTTTCAGATGAATATTTCCGGTACTACACCAGATTCCCATCGGAGCGCATTTTCTCACTCTTCTGGCAGGCCATTGAACCCTCTGCGAGTTCGCTGGTTTACTGGAGCAAGGCTCAGAGAATGGGAGTGGAAGCTGTTTCAGAGGCAACACCAAGTCCCCAACGAAAGCTACCAGTCATTGATGAGTACTTCATGTACTCTCTGCGCACTGCTGTTGGGCTAAAAGAGAAGGTTTTGGCAGACATGTTTGGGGTGTCTGTGTCAACGGTGAGCCGGGTCATCATAACATGGGCCAACTATCTCTACCTCATTTTAGGTTCCATGCCCATATGGATCACCAGGGACCAGGTGAGGAGATGGATGCCACCCAAATTCAAGGTGTACTGCCCCCATGTGAGAGTGATCGTGTACTGTACGGATCTCCGGTGTGAAACACCAACTGCCCTCACTCTCCACTCTGAGACATATTCCACCTACAAATCCCATACCACTTTCAAGGGGCTTGTTGGCGTTTCTCCCTCTGGGGCTGTAACATTTGTTTCAAAGCTCTACACTGGTGCAATCTCTGACAATGAGATTACAAAGCAGTCAGGATTCATTGGTCTGTTGGCGCAAGGGGACGGAGTAATGGCTGACAAGGGTTTTTTGATCGAGCCTTTGCTGGAGACCGTAGGAGCAAGTCTCATCATACCGCCCTTCAAGCATCGAGCTCAGTTCTCAAGGGAGGAGACTGAGCGAACACAAGCCATTGCCCGCCTGAGGATCCTTGTGGAGCGAGTGATCAGAAGGATCAAGGAGTACCAAATCTTTGACTCAACACTTCCTCTCACTCTCTCAGGCAGCATTAACCAGATCTGGACCAACTGCTGTGTTCTGGTTAATTTCCAAGGACCTATGGAGCTGGGCTAGACACTTACTGTTATGAGCAGCTCAGGAGGGGGGTAATGGACGCTGGGCGTGTCAGCGCCTCCCTCTCTTTCTCCCACCCATGGAGGGGGGTAATGGACGCTGGGCGTGTCAGCCTCCCTCTCTTTCTCCCACCCATGGAGGGGGGTAATGGACACTGGGCATGTCAGCGCCTCCCTCTCTTTCTCCCATCCATGGAGGGGGGTAATGGACGCTGGGCGTGTCAGCGCCTCCCCCTCTTTCTCCCACCCATGGAGGGGGGTAATGGACGCTGGGCGTGTCAGCGCCTCCCTCTCTTTCTCCCACCCATGGAGGGGGGTAATGGACGCTGGGCGTGTCAGCACCTCCCTCTCTTTCTCCCACCCATGGAGGGGGGTAATGGACGCTGGGCGTGTCAGCGCCTCCCTCTCTTTCTCCCACCCATGGAGGGGGGTAATGGACGCTGGGCGTGTCAGCGCCTCCCTCTCTTTCTCCCACCCATGGAGGGGGGTAATGGACGCTGGGCGTGTCAGCGCCTCCCTCTCTTTCTCCCACCCATGGAGGGGGGTAATGGACGCTGGGCGTGACAGCGCCTCCCCCTCTTTCAACTGGCCAGCACAACAAAAAATACAATTACAATTGTGTCTGTCTTTCTTTCTACTTACTTTTTAGTTTATTTCATGTAAATAATTGTACATATTGTTTGGAATGTAAAGTGCTTGCTTGTGTCAACTGCAAGCACTACAAAAATAAATTTTGGGGAGCAATGGATCAGCGTTCACGTTCGCGCTTCCTGTGAGTACCTGTACAGAGGGAAACTAATGTACAGGGAAACTAATGATCCTTTAGCAATAACTGCAATTTTTGAACCTGTATGTGTGTGTAATGGTCAAATGTGATATTCTGAGTAATTTATTCAGTCTTTTCTTTTTTCTTCAGGGTTCATGGCCATCACAGGGATAGTCTGAGGTAGACAAAATTGTTCTAATGACGTCCTAGATAAACGTCCATGAACGTGTTGAAAAAGAACAGGTCCAGTCCATCCTTCATGGCAGAGATGAAAGCATCATCTCGCCACACTCGCTCCACTGTTATGTGGCCCCTGGTGTCTGTAACAAAGTCACACCATGCAAGGCCAGTCACAGCAAGCTGGCCTTGCACCTGTGTGTAGTACCTGTGACTTTTTTTTAGTTGCGCTTTCCCACCAGTAATTCGGACATGGTTTGCCACCGTGATGGACTCCACATCCGGACATTTCACTTCCACCAGCCCGAAGGAGGGATCCTCCCTGGGGTCCACCACTCGGCCATCTGGACTTGCCCCCAGATGCGGAGCATCAGGGTGGACAATGAAGCCACATGCAGAGACATTGACTTGGCAAATCTCTGCATATTGCTGGAGAACTTCAGCCTCAAGCCCCAAGCCCCTCTTCATGGCTGGTGTCTGTCGGGTGCCTTTTAATAATCTCTGTGCCCAGCGCTGACTGGACTCCTCTCCCCTGGCATGGATTACATCATGGAACCGGCTGGCTGTAAGTCGGGTCTGGCGAGCGGCACTCCACAGCTGGCTCTTGCTCTGCTCCCTTGTCTCGCTCTCCAGCACAGCTGATAAATCCGGAGAGACAGCCACACACTCCAGGTGGTAGAAGTGATGTAGGTTGGCGACGAAGGATAGATTTTGAGGCAGAGTGTATCCCAACAGAGGCAGCGGCGGGAAGACAGGAGCATCAGGGTGGTGACAGGTGTCTTTGGTCTGTGGTGGTGTTGGGGGGCATTGATATGACAGTGGCGATCCGAATGGGACTGGTCCAAAATTTGAATCAACCATTTTCAGGTTTGCCATACCATCAAGCGCCTGATATATCAATGGTTGTGGCTGTACGTCTTTAAGACTTTGTCCAATTGACAAGAATCTCTTGTCTGGAAGGGATCCTAAAACACAGGACCGATAAAGCTTAAAGGAGTGTGGTGGATATCATATCAGTAACTAAGCAGATCTATTATAATGTAGTACAGGAGTAGTCTTTTGCCATTGAAAAGCATTATAATGAAAAAAGCCTGAAAATTGTAAATGGTTAATAAAGTCTGAGCTTTATTGAAGTCGTGTCCATATTGAAAATGTTTCAACTTATAATAATTTATTTGACCAAAAAGAATATTTTTATTCTTCCCGCATTATAACACAGGTTAATAATGCTTAATGAAAAGTCTTTGTTTTGAATGCTTTGGGAAACCATAAATGCATAATTACCTTTGTATGCCCTGTAAAGGGTTGATTTCACCCCACAGCTGGCAGATGCCTTGGGCTTTTTGACCAGAAGCTGGTCAATTGGTTCTGGGTGAATCCCCTTACAAACAAAAATGGTTTTCATATAGAGGTGGGCTTGCAGAGGGCTTTTTTTGTTTTAATTTCTGAAGTTAAATGTCAACACTCATTTTAAGCATGTATCATGTGTAAATAAGCATCGTCCTGGAGGGCTGCAAGTAGTTGCTGGTATTTGCTCAAACTAAGCACTGACTACACCTGATAAGTATGCCCCCTTGTTATAGAAGGTGAGTTACTTGGTTTTAGTAAATATCTGCAGCCATTGCAGCCCTCCTAGACCAGGGGTGAGTGTTATATTTTCCTAGGCATGGCTTGCAGTGTGTGTTTACCTGATTGCGTGGCCTGTGCCAAGACTGAAGCTTGCTTGTATAAGCCACAGGGAGTGGGACCACCCTGGTACCCATAGTACTGTAGTGTGCTGTCTGATAAAGCAATGCCACAATGTGGTTACATAACCCTTTACCAGCAGCACATGTACAGGCAAAGCTCTTCAGTGTGATGGGCCCAGTTCCAGCGTCCAGTGCCATCTACAACATTAATATCATGGTGTCATAGTTGCAAGTACATATAGTTAATAGGGTTAGTAGTAGCGTGAATAGTGAATATTAGTAAGAGCTTCAGAACTGAAACTCATGGAACAAGAAACATGTATGTGTGATAATATTGTATTTTTAACAGTGGTAACCAACCCGAGATCAGCTCTCCGGTGTGTTTCTGTCAGCCAATGATCTAACCACCAAATTCTACTATAATCACCTTTTCCTGAATCAATGACACTCAACCTCTCAATCACATTCCTGGAGAGCCACAATGTCTATGGGTATTTATTACAACCGTGCACTTACACCACCTGATTTAACTAATTATGGTCCTGACTGAACCAAACTCGAGGTAATAAGTCAAATCAGGTGGTGTAGTGCATGGTTGGATCAAATACCTGGGGTGGGTGAGTCCCGTTACTCGAGAATTGTCTCCACCACTGCCACCCCCTCCCTTCATGATTTCTCTGATCTGAAGTGACTAGTGATTGTCAAGGTTAGGTTTCTGCCATATTGCTTTCAACAGTCCATGATCTACAGATCAGGTGAAGGAAGGATTCACGCATGCACGCAGGAGGAGGAAATGTTTTCGAGTAACGGGACGCACCCCTGCAGTCACTGCGGCCCTCGTGATTGAGAACCACTGACCTAACTTGTACTTGGTAGGCTACATCTCAAAACGTCATATGTGAAAATGGATGTTCACACACACACACACACACACACACACACACACACACACACACACACACACACACACACACACACACACACACACACACACACACACACACACACACACACCTTTGAAGAACATATGAACTTAACCTTAAGCAAAGAATAGTGAGAGTAGCAAGTTTATTAAACATTCATAAGACAGATTACATAAACAATATAAAAAGTCATCAGCAGTATGGTCTTAATACCGATAAATTCAATTTGATCAAATAACCATTTATTGTAGTGCATTTGATTGATTTCATACCCGTCAATTGAATTTCAGTTTTAAGACTCAATTTGGGTGTGGTACATTATCTGATTAAGCCGGGGATACACAACACGATTTTACCCCGTCTTAGCAGAGTCATAGTGAAATCCTTAGATCTTTGACACGCCATGATTTGGCACAGACTAGCCAATGGGTGGCCGTTGATAAAAACAAGCATGCGTTTCTCAGACCAAAACAATGAAGCTTCTTGGATTGTTGTACAGCATCAAATTCCTGGAAACAAATTGTGTAGTTTGACCACCCACACCGACTCAAAGATTTAGATAGTGAAATGTATTGTGAGCAGTTCCCCGATGTAAAGATTTTCAGAGTCGTGTAGTGTATCTCCGGCTTAAGACGGGGTAAAATACTGTAGTGTATGCTCTGCTTTAGTTGCTAGAATACAATGGCTATTAGACCCCTACTGCTATGATTAACAACTCCGGAACTGATTTAAGTACCCTTCACAAATCGAGATGACTTTACAGCTTTTTAAAATATTTACATAGTCAATGTTTTAAATGCAATAATATATATGAACATAATAGCTACTGCAGATACAGTTGTCTCGGTTCGTGGGATACCCTGACAGCATTACTACACCTCAAGTTTGTGTGGCTCCTCGCTTTTTTTCAGAGATCTGTAGCACCGAGCTCGCACTATCACTTGACTGTCTACTATGTTGGATACTGCGCCCAAGAGAACATGAAAGAGATAATGTTTTTTTGGGTATCAAATGGGACAAATATTATGGAAATTATCTAGCTAGATATATATTAGCTACAGTCTATATTACATATTAGTGTAGGCAACAACAGGATGTAAATATGCAAACTCAATGGCTGCACGATAGTATAGGCTATCGATAGATTACTAGTAGGCCACCATCTACATGTAAAATATGGACCAAATTCGAAAGTGAACAATGGCAACACTTTCATTAACATCCTCAAGATATCATAAATACATATATAGGCTAAATATATAGTTAACGGGCTAGTAAAAAAGCTAGCAAGCAAATGCTAGCTAGCAAGTGGCTAACGTTAGCTAGCTAGCTACTTGGTATTTTACCTTCGTAATTAAAGATAAATTCTTCATGAAAAAACTTGTATCCCTTATCCATTTTTGAATGTTTTGTCTTTGTGTGTCTTTCTATTAATGTACCAACGTCTGAAAGACGGAGTTTTGGTAGATGTGCTAAAATCTGCTAAAGATTATTGTTTCACCCAATTCTTCCACACAGTTAGCCATTGCTACCGCCACTGGCAGGAAACCGGGATACAACGACATTGCGTCACTTCCTTTTTCAAAATGGCGGTGAGAGATAGGCTTATTGGAGGTTTATAAATCCAATCTCTTAAGGGATTGAAGCTTATAGTAGGCTATCATCAATTCTTAATGTATTATTGTAAATTCTTAATTTTCCTAGTAGTTAATTTTAAGGTGACATTGTGTTATGTGTGAAAAGGATAAACTGAACAGAGCTGAAGTGAAGAAATTAATGAAGACATAATAAAGACATGTTGGCCGAGGCGAGCGTTGAAGGTTCGGTTTCCACAGTGAGTCAGACATGACTGCAAGAGCACAACAGGCTCCACACAGACAAAATTTTTTGTCTGCATTTCTGTGAGATTAAAACATGTAGCCAATGGCAGTTATTTATTAAATTTTTTTTAACATAATGCAACAACACGATGTTAACCAGATGATATTCTGCATTGAAACTTTTTTCTTTGCTTGACAAATAGCCATGGGATACCTGTTCCCATAACGTTAGCTAGCCTATTGCATTACTGAATTGTTTAACCAACAGGCTACAAGTGAACAGGTAATATTGTAAACGTGTCTTTGCCTTTGCAATAAAGAAAATATTCTTGTATGAGAAAACCAGAACATGTGCACACTGTTTGAGTCATGTAAAAAGGATTTCGCAGCTACACGCTGCGCCACGGGAAGACACGCCAGGAAGGTGTACTTCGGCTCATACTTCAATAAATAAATCAATAAAAAAAATAGTTTGGTTTATACTTACAAAAAAAAAATGCTGCTAAAATTTTTTTAACTAGTTCTGTATGCCACTTGTGCTCACTGGATATCTAAGTTAGCTTACTTGAGTTTTATTAACTAAAATGTGGCCTGTTTAGTCCTAAAGTTGTCATAGCCATAGGCTACGTGTAGCCTAGCTACGGTTTTTATTTTGTTTTTTTAAAGGGTTTCCGCGCTGTTATATTTTTGACAACTCCGCGTTATCATAGCTATGATGCAGCTTTAGCAAAAACTGGTATGCAGTAACAGACTAGCCTTTTTATTTTAATTTGTTTTTTGATTTCAAAGAGGGCATTTCCCGGTATAATTGCTGACTTGTGGCGAAAGTGCCGCCGTGGAGATAGATTTACCTTAACATCTGTCCGAAATTGTAAACAGGTCGTCCTTTTTCACGGTAAGAAGAAATTTTATGACAACGTTACTGTAGCTATCTTACTATAACATTAGCCTGCAATCTAGCCGTTATAACATCAGAAAATGACAACAGTAACTGCTGTGCTATCGTGAGGTTAACAATATAAATATATAAAGAAAATTATGTGAAGCAACTTACAATTTCCAGGTACGCACACTCATATGCAGTGGTAATAAATGCGTGGTTCAGAGCACCGCTAAACGTCTTTTCCTGAACAGCAATGAACTTAACTAAGGGGAGGGATTTAAATGATAAATTACGTAATGTCTCTTAGTAACCAATACGAACACAGCAAAACAGGAGGAGGCAAAATGTCTCTACACTGAGCCTTTTTAACACATAGGGCTACACTTCAAGGTTGAAGTCATTAAAACTCATTTTTAACCACTCCACATAATTCATGTTAGCAAATTATCATGTTGGCAAGTCAGTTAGGACATCTACTTTGTGCATGACACAAGTAATTTTTCCAACAATTGTTTAGAGACAGATTATTTCACTTTTAATTCACTATATCACAATTCCAGTGGGTCAGAAGTTTACATACACTAAGTTGACTGTGCCTTTAAATTTTTTATATTTGGTCGCATATCCTTTGGCTTTGCATGCCATGACTTCCTGATGTCTGTGACCCAAAAACATCAAAAGACTCTTGATATCTTATTGTCTGGTACTCTTACAAGCGATACTATAACGTCTCTGCATTTGAATCGATCTTTATGCTGAAGGCACAACTGAACTTTGGTAGAACTTTGGGTTGTGTAGTTACCTGGCCATGATATGCAGCATTAACGCTGTTTCTGGCGCAAGAATTACCTACCGGATCTACGTTCCAAATAAAATACGAAAAAGCCAGGAAAGGGCCAGTTAATTTTCAAAAAATAAATGTGTGAGAGGACTGGTTATTGTTTGTATTGACAGAATCTGCTTAGTTCGCGTTCGTATACGTGCTAGAAGTGCCATTTTGAGACAGTTTTAGCTGCCCTATAGAAGTGAATGGAGAGCAACTAACGAACATGTTTCACCACCATTTGGACTCATATCATGGCCAGGTAACTACACAAACCAAAGTTCTACCAAATTTCAGTTGTGCTTTAAGCATAGAGATGTCCCTTTCAAAATTCAGTGGTCATTTATTGTCTTGGACAATCTGTTTTTCATGAAATACACACCAGTTTAGCTTGTTATTACACAACATCGAACATCTGCACGCAACACCCCATATACTGTACCTGCAGCTCTGAAGTATTTCACGTGATTTTATTCAGAAATGTTTTATCCCATAGAGGACAGTAAATCCTTTTCAATGGTGTTTGTCATTTTTTCTGGGATGCTTGGAACACTAATTTGCAGCCCAGCGTAACATAATCTTTTATCTAGTCAATGTACTATGACGCAAACAGCTACGGAAAACGCATTCGCTGACGAGAGTTTTCTTCCGCGATATGAAAAAAGTACTGCTTATAATTTGCGATTCTTCTCGCTAGCTATGTAACATGTTCGCGGTCTCCCTCAGTGAGGAGGGAATGTGTGTGGTTCCTGCGGTAGTAAATGAGAAAATTGCGGAGCCGGATTGAATGATTGAAAAGGTGATTGATGAATGGACAGTACTCATTTGGTAATTGAGTGATTGTAAGGGGAACGCAAGGGGCTGGGTTCCCTGAGGGAATATAATGAGCGCACCTGGGTTACAACAGGAGGATTGACGGAAGGCAAGCGAGAGAATGTGGTTTGCCTCTAAGCTCCTGAGTGTGTGGCAGTGTTGTTTTTCTTTTTGTTTGGTTTGGTTAAGTTTTACCTTATGTGCGACTGTGAAGTGTTTGTGTGCGGTGGAAACTTATGAGTGCGGCAAGCAGCTGGAAGTGAGCTGAAGCGGCCAGTAACTGCGGGAGAGAACAAAACAACTTACTTACGGCTAGCAACGACGATGGACTACAGAGCTGATCGGTGCAACGGAGCCAGTGTTGCCGGGGGATACTGTGATGAGCTGTTGCTGGGGGACCTGACTTCCCCCAGACTGTAAGGAATGTGCGGGGAACTGAGCGGCAGTGGATGTGTCCTTCTCTCCCCTGCCAGAGTCGGTGTCCCGCGTTTAATGTTGTTTGTCTGTGGCGTGGAATGTTAGCAAGTTTGGTTTTTGTATGAGTTTGTGTGGGCTTTTCCCTCGTGAGTATTACGGGGCTGGGCGCCTGCAGGCCCTGAGGTGGGCTATTGAGGGTGTGATCACGAGTGTGTGTGTGCCCATTTGCCAGTAGCCTAAACATTTATAACGAGCACAGTGTGTTTACGAGTGGTGTGAGTGACAGTGTGTATTGTGTGGTGTGTGGTGGTAGGCACGCTTACCTGCAGGAGGGGTCGGCTTCATCCGGCAGACTTGAGATGGGGAGGAAAAAGGACACGGGATTCCCCCTGGTCAGGATTCGGGCACGGGATTCCCGTTTCAAACTGTGACAGCTACATATTTCCACTCGATCACTCGATCCTCAGATTTTGCATATCACAGCGTTTATGATCCAGTCAATTTATAGATTTACCTGTTTCACATATGTAGCTCTCTGTATTTCATTGCAAACTAAGGAAAAATAAAATTGCTAAAGTTTCTTTGCATTTGTGGCACTTTGTTTATTTTCAGAATTGAAGTAAAGAAAATACAAAGTTTGTATTGTAAATGCTAAAACTATCTTGTTTCATGTAAGCCATTAGCCAAGTTTCTCTGATGCTCACACCTGGAGTTATAAAGCCTTAAACAGAGCACCCCCTAAATAGGCGAGAATTGACAATCAGTGCGAAGGGATTAAATGTGTAGGTCCTGTTAGTGTATCTCTGTCAAGAAGGTCACATAAGTATAATACTTCATGCCGTGGCAATTTGTCCCTTACAAAAAATAAGTTTGCAAAAGTATGCCTTTATATACACTTTCTCAGAATTAAATCCCAGGTAGTGTAGCTTACTTATGCAAGGTTTCAAATTCTTAAATTCTACAAATTTAGGATATAAGTTTAGTAGTTAATAAATGGTACTTAACATTTAGTTCCAGGAAATACTTTAAATATATACAGTACCAGTCAAAAGTTTGGACACCTACTCATTTCTTTTTGTTATTTTTACTGTTGATAAGGTAAAACATTAAATATCTTTTCTTTATACTGTTTTCAATTAAATATATGTAAAAGAGAATTTACAAATCACTGCACAGTGAGGAGTATGGTAAGAGAGGTAAAAAAAAAATACCCAAGGATCACTGATTGGAGAATTAAAGAGGAAAGTTGCATCTTGGGGTCATCAAGTCTCCAAAACTACCATTAGATGTCACCTCCATGCCAACAAATTATAGCCTTTCCTGTCATTTCACCACAAACGTAAGCGCCTGGGACTTCGACTGGAACCGTGTTCTATAGTCAGATGAAACAAAAATTGAGCTTTTCGGCAACCAACACTCAAGGTGGGTTTGGCGTAAAAAGAAAGATGGCTATAACGAAAATAATCTGATCCCCACTGTTAAGTATGGTGGAGGTTCTGTGATGTTTTGAGGCTGTTTTTCCTCCAAAGGCCCTGGGAACCTTGTTAGGGTACATGGCATCATGAACTCCATGAAATACCAGGAAATTAAAAATTTGAATCTGGCTGCCTCTGCCAGGAAACTAAAACTGGGTCGTCGTTGGATCTTCCAGCAGGACGATGATCCAAAACATACGTCCAAATCAACACAAAAATGGTTAACTGAACAAAAAATCAAGCTTCTGCCATGGCCATCTCGGTCCCCTGACTTAAACCACATTGAAAACCTGTGGGCTGAGCCAAAGAGGAGGGTGCACAAGAGAGGACTTAGGACCCTCAAAGAATAATTCTCCCCCATTGTATAACATCACATACCTGCTCGCCCCAAGCTTATCGACTAATAAAAAACACTTCAAACTAGGGGCGCCGTATGGGGGGGAAAGGTTAGGACGATTCTAAGGGCCCCTGACTGACAGGGGTCCTAAAAAATTATTAGAACATTATGGTAAATTATTAAACCTATCATTAATATTTTATTTGCAATGTACTAATGAAACTAACGGTTTCTTTTTCTTTTCTTGTTTTTGGCAAAAAGTAAACATCCAGAGAGCCTCTGTATGGAGATGGAATTAAATCTTTAAAAGTTGTATATTTTCTGAATCGTCATCGATTTCCCTTGGCCACTGTCAATGATGCCGTGTGATCTGTGCATACAGTTGCTATGTAAATTACGTCAGAAGTATTCAGCTTTGTTATTTGCTAATTAATCGGCACGCTCGTCATACTAAACGTGATTGGAGCCTGACGTCAATATTCAAAGTCCGTTTAAACCTTTCGACTTTTAAGTTATAAGGCGGGATATACCGAGTGACCAGCGAAAATATTGACCTGACAGTCTTTCAGAATTCTGACAGTTGATCAAGTCAACTGATTGTCAAATAGGGGAATAGTTCTACAGTTTATTTACCTTTTGTGAATGTCACCATATTGTGTGAAACAAATATTCTGAAAATGTTCTCTGCTTAATTGCTGGTATAATTTCTGTTTTGTTCTGGAGACCAGACCACCCACGTCGAATCAACCCATAGCCATAATAACAGTGGTAGATCTTTAATCTCAATCATTAATCTTACAACAATTTGAAATGACAGTGAGACTGTTTTCGGTGCCCTCAGAGTCCTACTCTTATCATTGATCGAATGTTGGAAAAATTTGTTTAAAAGCCGCAAAAACAGTCCTTATATCACATTAAAATTACATATAAGGACAGTTATTGTCCATAATATGTTTATTTAAGATTAAACTGACATTTTAAGCACAATATTTATGTTGATTTGAATGGGTCGATTAGGTTCTGGAAGTGTGTGGTTACAGCAATTGCGCAGGGTTGGCGTGGCCTGTGGTGGGGTGGTGGGGGCCAATGTGATATACCTTTTCATGGGGCCCAAAATCCCTGGTGGCACCCCTGACTGTAGCCTACTGGTTGCAGTTGCTGCCTCTCACACAGAGAATCAGGGGTTCGAGCCCAATAGGGCACACGTTTATTTTCAACAAAAACTGTCATACTTTTCATTTATAAAAATTAAAAAAAAGGTCTGTGTGGAGCCTGCTGTGCTCTTGCAGTCATGTCTGACTCACTGTGGAAACCGAACCTTCAACGCTCGCCTCGGCCAACATTTCTTTATTATGTCTTCATTCATTTCTTCACTTCAGCTCTGTTCAGTTTATCCTTTTCACACATAACACAATGTCACCATAAAATGAACTACTAGGAAAATTAAGAATTTACGATAATACATTAAGAATTGATGATAGCCTACTATAAGCTGCAATCGGATTCTTAAGAGATCGGATTTATAAACCTCCAATTCCTCAAACATATCTGTTTCATGGTTGGTCACTTACAATATTACAATAGCCTCCGAACATTGCTCTAGTCTACGCTACTCTGCAGACAATGTAGCTTACTGCAAACGCTTTTAATTATAATGATAATAAGAAGAATAATCTCTGGTAGGCTACTTTCTTAGTAATATCTATTGTTTTCTTTCTGGCTAAGATTCTTGACAAATATGCATTGTCCAATTAAGCTTGTTAGCCAACGTTAGTTTTGCCAGAGAAACATCAGTCAGCTGCTAGTCAGGAAGCAGGTACAAGCTAGGCTACTACAAAGTGAATCAACATGACTTTACATCCATTGCACTACGGAAAACTAAACTATTCATTGTATTTCATTAGACATTAAATACAGCTCATCTACAAACTCTTTTAATGTAATTGTGGGCTATTGGTAATGTTCTCATTCTCGTCAGTACAGGGCGTTAATGGTTACGCGAATGTCTGCATGCATTTATTTGGAATGCATGTAGTTATTCTGTATGCATGTCTCTCTCAATGTCATTATCTTCATGCATTATTCATCATTAGTTAGCTAACAAAAATAAGTGATATCTGATCAAAAACGTCTCCGACGTTATTTTGCCTTAATGATGACACTAAATACAATAAATCTGTCAGGTTGGCAACCCATAGGTTCAGCATATTACACTACCTCAGTGAAAAAATTTTTTTTTCAATATCCATAGAGTTCAATAGGAAAATGATTCAGGAGAAACAACCCTTAAAGTGATCCATCCATATCTACTGCATAGCTGGCAGCAGAGTGATGGTTTGAGGCTCGTTTGATACCTCAGACCTAGAGCTGTAGTACTCGAGACTGGTCTTGTCTCGGAATCGACTGCATTTTGACTTGGTCTTGTCACGGTCTTGGACGAAGAGGACTCGGAATTTTTTTTCAAGACCGGTCGAGACCAGGGGCGTTTTCCAGAAGGGGGGCATGTGGTGGCACCCGCCCCCACAGAAATTTGATTGGCCACCACGGAAAACTAGTTACAGATGACAAAATATGCTACTATTTGATATCATTGATTTATAGGTTTAGTGGATGGAAATTTAGCTAGATCGCTAGATAAAACCACACATTAACGATTTAAATATTAATTTACCTCAAAGCGTAGGCCTGGCTGTAAATAACATTAGGCTAACCACTTATTTTTTCCTGTACCCCAAGTCGCATCACATACATCACAAAGACCGACAGCCAGCTCACTCACCAGAGTCTGTCTGCACTCTGCAGTTGAACACTGAACAGTAACAGTGCCATTATGTGAGTCTCACGAGTCGTGTTACAATCGCAATAATATTTTGTAGCTCAACTGAAACTGCTACTGCAGGAGAAACACAGCCCCTCTCTTTGTCGGACGTTCACTGTGTGAGAAGGCACGAACGTTATTGTTCAGTAAGTATTAACCTATATGAACCAGATTCTTATAAACATAATTAGGTCTCTATAATTTTCCATTTTCTTTTTCATCCCCAGTGAACAAGTCATCCATGGATGGCTAAATTGTGTTGGAAACGCGTCTTGGAGGCCTTTTCAACGGCATTTTGTGGCATTTCGCGCACTGGGTCAGATTACACCAAACTGTTTATCGATATGTCACGTTTTCGGTCAAGGATGTTCGCCAAATTCAATAAATCTGTGATCTGCGTTAGGTTAGGTTACCTGATCCTGAGGTAAAAGGTAACTAGCTAAGCGAACGTTACTTTACCCACGGTTTACCAATCATATCAAATGTAAGTACATTTTACATGAACCTAATCATTATATTACTATATTATGACTATACCATTAACCTAATCGATATCCAAAGACAACGTTGTGGCAAAGCGAGTGCCACCCCTCGATTCAAGAGGCGGAAGACAGCAGTTCGTTTGGAGCTTTTACTCCGTTTATTTTCCGTGCCTTTACTGGCGTTTTAACAAACACACCAACACAAACAAATACACACAAGTTCCGTCTCTCTCCCCGAACTCCCAGCAGTCTCCTTTTATCCCTCAGGCTCACTGTCGAACAATCAAAGCAATTGGTTAATTACACAATTAACAAACAATCATCAATCACCAATTGCATGATTTCCGGCAGCTGTGCCGGCTCCACGAACCACACGAGTTCACTCTCTCTCTTGCCGGCAGCGCCTAAAACCACGCCCCCCTACCACATACCCCCACCGCCCGACTTAGGCCGGGAAGCCATCCGGCCGCTGACCAACCCCCCCCCACCGGGCGAGAGAGAAAGTCGGCCACCACCATCTGCGCTCCCGGCCTATGAATCACCTTGAAATTAAAAGGCTGTAAAGCCAGATACCAACGAGTGATTCGGGCGTTGGTATCCTTCATGCGGTGGAGCCATTGGAAGGGAGCATGGTCCGAACAGAGGGTGAATGGGCGACCCAGTAGGTAATAACGGAGGGACCCGACCGCCCACCGAATGGCCAGACATTCTTTCTCGACCGTGCTGTACTTAGCTTCCCGCTGCGATAGCTTCCTGATAATATACAGCACTGGTCGGTCGTGCCCCTCCACCTGCTGAGTCAAAACGGCCCCCAGCCCTCTGTCCGATGTGTCCGTCTGCAAATTAAAAGGGAGAGAGAAATTAGGGGTGAAAAAGAGCGGTTTCCCACAAAGGGCTTCCTTTACCCGCTCAAACGCCTGCCTGCACAGCTCCGTCCACTGGACCGGATCTGAGGCACCTTTCCGAGTCAAGTCGGATAAGGGACTGGTCAGCTCTGAGTAAGCAGGAATAAACCTCCTGTAGTAGCCGGCCAGTCCCAAAAACCTCCTCACCTCTTTTTTTGTCTTGGGTCGGGGACAGGTCGCAATTGCTGCGGTTTTATCCACTAGAGGCCGCACCTGTCCACTTCCCAAGTGGTACCCCAAATACCGTACCTCCGCTCGGCCAATTGCACACTTCTTTGGGTTAGCCGTGAGCCCCGCCTGTCTCAGGGACTCGAGCACCGCCTCCACATGCCGCACATGTTGAGCCCAGCTGCTGCTGTGGATGATGATGTCATCCAGATAGGCTGCAGCGAAAGCAGCATGCGGACGCAGCACCCTGTCCATCAGACGTTGAAACGTGGCAGGGGCCCCGAATAACCCAAATGGAAGTGTCCGGAATTGGTATAAGCCATCCGGAGCGGAGAAAGCCTTTTTTTCCTTGGACTCAGGAGACAAGGGAATCTGCCAGTAGCCCTTGGTTAAATCCAGTGTCGAAAAAAAACGAGCTGTGCCTAGCCGATCCAAGAGCTCGTCGACCCGAGGCATTGGATAGGCATCAAATCGTGAGACTTCATTCACCTTACGATAGTCTACACAGAACCGAATAGAGCCATCAGACTTACCCACTAGGACGATGGGACTATTCCACGCACTGTTAGACTCCTCTATTACCCCCAATTCTAGCATTGCCTTTATTTCTGCCTGAACCAATTTCTTTTTATGTTCCGGCAGTCTATAGGGCCGTGAACGTGCCGTCACGCCCGGGGTTGTCTCAATGTGGTGGTTTATGAGGTGAGTGCGACCTGGTAGAGGGGAAAACACATCCGCAAACCGCTTTTGCAACAAGGCAAGATCCGCTCTCTGATTCGGTAAGAGATGGCTATCTGAAAGGGGTGAGGTTTGATTGGTAGAATTTGGTACCTCTGGCCCCAGCTCATCTCTTTCCTGATCGACCGTAACCAGGGAGACCGGTACCACCTCTTTCCATGCTTTTAATAGGTTGAGATGATAAATCTGTTTCGCCCCCTCTCTATCAGATCGCTCTACCTCATAATCGACTTCCCCCCACTCGTCGTGTGACCACAAAGGGTCCTTGCCACTTGGCGAGTAATTTTGTGCTGGAAGTCGGGAGCAATACTAGGACTTTATCTCCCGGTGAAAATTGCCGTAGCTTAGTTCCTTTATTGTAGTGCCTTAGCTGCCGTTCCTGAGCCTCGAGCAAATTCTCCCGTGACAATCTACCCAGTGTATGGAGTTTTGCTCGTAGGTCCATAACGTATTGAATTTCGTTTTTACTGGGACTTGGACCCTCCTCCCAGCTTTCTTTAACTAGGTCCAAGATACCCCGTGGTTTTCTACCGAACAATAATTCAAAGGGAGAAAATCCCGTGGAGGCCTGGGGAACCTCTCGCACTGCGAACAATAGAGGAACTAACCATTTATCCCAATTTCGGCTATCATCGTGTACGAACTTCCGAATTATCGATTTTAAAGTCCTATTAAAGCGCTCAACGAGCCCATCTGTTTGCGGATGGTATACGCTGGTTTTAATAGACTGAACTCCCAACAATTCATATAGTTCGCGTAATGTGCGTGACATAAATGAGGTGCCTTGATCCGTCAGAATCTCTTTCGGGATTCCGACGCGGGAGATTATCTGAAACAATGCCTGCGCAACACTCTTGGCCGAGATATTGCGCAACGGCACTGCTTCGGGATACCGGGTTGCATAATCCACCAGAACTAATACAAATCGGTAACCCTGGGTGCTCCTGTCAAATGGCCCGATGAGGTCCATGCCCACTCTATCAAAAGGGACCTCAATTAACGGTAGAGGGCGCAACGGCGCTTTTGGGATAGCCGGGGAATTCACTAGCTGACAATCTGGACAGGCCGCACACCACCGACGTACGTCCGCCCAAATGCCCGGCCAGTAGAAACGGGCCATTATCCGGTTTAGTGTTTTATCATATCCCAAATGACCAGACATGGGGTTGTAGTGAGCCGCCTGGAAAACCATTTCCCGGCGGCTTTTAGGTACCAACAACTGGGTTATTTCCTCACCTATCTGAGTGTCACGACTCACTCTGTACAATCTGTCCCTAATAATTGCAAAATATGGGTGAGATCGTGCAGCATCCGGGCGCACTAGCTGACCATCAACATAAATCACCTGGTCAAAAGCAAAGCATAGGGTATCGTCACGAGACTGAGCGAGTGGGAAATCCTCCAGGGGGCGGAACACCGGCACCTGGGGAGTCTCCACCGGAGGCTCTCCCGATGCCACCCCCCCCTCGGCAGTGTCGGACGACCCCGCGTCACCATTGTCTACTGCACATACCTCACATTTCCCTAGCGGTCGTGATCGCACCCCCATCAATTTCTCCGCTACCAGTTTAAATCCTGTCCAATCAGTGCCCAAAATCAGAGGGTGCGAGAGGCGGGAGCTAACCGCAGCCTCCAAAATATGTGTTTTATTTTTTATGCGAATTTCCACTGGTACTATGGGATATTTGTGTATATCCCCGTGCACACACTTAATAGTTACCCAACGTGCCGGTACCAAAGCCTCTGGTCGAACCAGGCTCTGTTGGATCATGGTCTGCCTAGCCCCTGAATCCAACAGCGCCCGGTGTTCACTCCCTTGCACCCTTACCGAATGCAGTACGCCCCGTCTGGATCGGGAGCGGAGGTGGGCGGGCCGACAACACGGACCACCTGTCCCACCTCCATGAGCGGACAATCGCGGCGCAGGTGGCCCGGCTGTCCGCACCGCCAACACCCCGGTCCAGGTGTCTGAGGAGCTCCCTGTGGGCCGGACTGCACCGCCACTGAGCCTGAGTGGGGAGAAGGGGAAGAAACACAAGGGAAATTAACAAGAGGGAAGGAGGGGTTTTGGGGACGGGAAACGGGAAGGGGAATAGACCGGGGAAAAAACTTTTTCCGGGGCGCCGGCTCCGGTTTCTGCTGCTGGGCGAGGGGATGTTGTGCTAGGTGGTCCTCCGCCAGGGTGACGGCGTTATCCAGGTTAGTGGGCCGATGGCACTGTACCCAGCTGGCTGTATCCGCCGGCAACCCCGCGACGAATCGTTCCAGGACCACCTGCTCCACTATCCCCGCAGCTGATCTTATTTCTGGCCGGAGCCAGCGCCTCGCCATGTCCGTCAGCCGCTGGGCGTAGGCGAATGGTCGGTCCTCTTCCGTCAGGGAGGTCTCCCGGAACCGACGTCGATGGTCTTCCGGGCTGAACCCCGTTCGGTCGAGGACCGCCTTTTTCAGGTTTGGGAAGTCCGCCCGAGCGGCTGCCGGCAGGCTATGCGCAGCCTTCTGCGCTTCCCCCGATAGGAGGGGCAGGAGACGTACTGGCCACTCCTCTAGTGGCCACCTGCACGCCACCGCTGCCACCTCAAATGCCTCTAGGAAGGCTTGAGCGTCGTCGTCCGCGGTCATCTTCGGTATATGAAATTTCGGGGACGCGACGCTCTGCCTTCCCCTGGGCTCACCGGAAGCAGCCAGCTGTAGTAGCGCCTGGGTCTGGAGGTTAGCCTGCACACGCAGGGCTTCCATCTGCTCGGTATGAGCAGCCGACTGTCGCTCCTGCATGGCAGCTATACCCTCCAGCATTCTCCCCAGCGCTACTATTGATGACTGCTCTGGCTGTTCCTGGCTGTGCTCCATCCTGCCTCTTGAAAAATCTGTTCCCCGTACGGGCCACCACTGTGGCAAAGCGAGTGCCACCCCTCGATTCAAGAGGTGGAAGACAGCAGTTCGTTTGGAGCTTTTACTCCGTTTATTTTCCGTGCCTTTACTGGCGTTTTAACAAACACACCAACACAAACAAATACACACAAGTTCCGTCTCTCTCCCCGAACTCCCAGCAGTCTCCTTTTATCCCTCAGGCTCACTGTCGAACAATCAAAGCAATTGGTTAATTACACAATTAACAAACAATCATCAATCACCAATTGCATGATTTCCGGCAGCTGTGCCGGCTCCACGAACCACACGAGTTCACTCTCTCTCTTGCCGGCAGCGCCTAAAACCACGCCCCCCTACCACAAACGTTTAATCTGGCCACATTTTTTTTTCATTTACATTTCACTGAATGTTACAGATTCAAATTGCTTTGAAATGCAGCATAGGCTGAAGTTTCATTAAATTGAGAGTAATTAATTTTTCATTCTCGTCACTGGTGATTATTGATGTTGACTTTTTGTAGGTAATCCATTGTGTTTGATTTTGGGTGTCTCTTTTAAAATGTAATCAGTACTCATACCCTCAATCTATAAAATCTGACTTCAACTTCGCTGCTTTTTGAAGAAATGTTTTTAAACAGGAAGTGTAGGCTACCACCATCTGAAAATGGGCTAAATTCTTAGTTTTACACAATCCATAAAGACTATTTTGTCATACTTGAATGAGCTACATGGTATTTTCTCTTATTGTTTCAAAAGGTTAGTTAACCAACATAGGGCCTGCCACAGTCATATCTGTACAAGTATAGCTCTGTAATTGAAATGGTAAACAAGCAGGCACTTTAAGGATGCCAACCTGCATTTGCATATAGCAAAACCAACACAAATTATTGATCCTTTGTAGCAGTGCAGTGCCTACTCGCAAAGAAACCCACCTCCTGTAACTAGACTGCACTGACTGCTCTGCTAAATGACTGCACTTGCTAAATGACACTACATTGGGATGGCAGGTATGCCATCCGCCAAGTTACGGCTTGGTGGGGCATGCCCCATACCTATACAGCACCGAGAGTTTGGCACTTTTCAGGGTTTCCTACAGAAGTAACCACAATGACCAAAAAACTTCAGCCCTTAAAAACATTAACTTCTGTATGTTCTGACCTCATGTAACCACACAGCATTCAGATACAACTTCACACATCCACACAATAAAGCCCCAAACTTGGGTTATTTTGCCGTTTTTCTCCTTCCTCTTCTGCTTCTTCTTCTTCCCATTTTCCTGCCAAACTGCCTGCCTCCGTCGCGATGTTATTCAATGGGGAGAATTATTATTTGAGGGTATGGTCCGTATACCTGCTCATCAAGCTTATCGTCCAATAAAAACGCTTCATACTAATGTTTTATAATGTTAATATAGCTAATGGTGTCATGCTTTCCAAGGAGCTACTGTGGCTTAGTGGTTAGAACTGCAGTCTCTCACACAGTGGATTGTGGGTTCGAGCCCAGCAGGGCACATGTGTATTTTCCACAAAAACAATGTGCAACTGTTAAGTACTTTTCATTTCTTAGACTGTTATTATTTTCACATTGACACATTAACGTAAGGCAAAAGAGGTTTCCAATATTAACTGTTCAATGTTTCACTTGTATTTCACTTGTACTATATCACACCCTCCCCAAACCGGACGCTAGCTCTTGTCTGGTTTGGGGAGGGTGTTACGCTCTGCTCTTGCGGTCATGACTGACTGACTGTGGAAACCCCTTGCCTCGGCCAACATTTCTTTATTCATTAATTTCTTCACTTCAGCTTTGTTCATTTTATCCTTTTCACACATAACACAAGGTCACCATAAAATGAACTACTAGGAAAATTAAGAATTTACGATAATAGCCTAGATTAAGAATTGATGATAGCCTCTTTTAAGTTGCAAGCCTTTAAGAGATCGGTTTTATAAACCGCCAATTCCCCAAACATATTTGATTCATGGTTAGTCACTTAAAAAAATAAAATAAAATAGCCTCCGAATGTGGCTCTAGTCTACACTACTCTGCTGATAATGTAGCTTACTGAAAACACTTTTAATTATAATAATAATAATAATAAGAATAATCTCTGGTATGTACTTTCTTAGTAGTATCTACTGTTTTCTTTCTGGCTAAGATTCCTGGGAAATATGCGTTGTCCAATTAAGCTTGTTCGCCAACGTTACTTCCTGCTTCTCGTCAGGAAGCAGAAACAAGCTAGGCTACTACGAAGCGAATCAACATGCATTATAGCCTACATTCATTGCACTACAGAAAACTAAACTAAACCTAGCTGTCCGGTACCAAAACATTTCCCGCAGGTAATGTTCTACACTACCGGAAAAAAAAACTCTGCTGTGCAGAATCTCACTAGCTCGCTCGCTAGCTCGTAGCCCACACATGGAAGGTTGGAGTTATGCATCCGGCAATCCAGTGTTGAATAGCCTAACTCAGCTGTTCTTATGAACTCACTAGCTCCCTCACTAGCTCGTAGCCCACACATGGAAGGTTGGAGTTACGCATCCGGCAATCCAGTGTTGAATAGCCTAACGTTAAATGTATTTCATAGAGTACTAATAGCCCTATTTTAAAACTGTATTTCCATATTTTACTGATGCAAACTATTTAGGCTGTACTAGCTATTTAGGCTGTATGTCTTTCAGCTAGAATGTGTTTGCGTCTACCCCATTGTGCAGGCATGTCTCCATGTAGACTTGGTTCATTAATTTACATGCTTCTTCATGATCCATAGCTCAGGTGGTGCTGTTCATTGTATTTCATTACACATTAAATACTGCTCATCTACAAACTCTTTTAATGTAATTGTTTACTGTCTGTAATAGGATAACTGTTCTCATTCTTGTCAATAGAGGGCGTTATGGTTAAGCGAATGTCTGCATACATTTCTTTGGAATGCATGTCTCTCTCCGTGTTTATCTTCATGCATTATTCATCATTAGTTAGCTATAAAAAATAAGTGATATCAGATCAAAAACGTTACTCACACGTTACTAAACAAGTTACTCACGCATAGCCTACATAGCGCTGTCCATAAGTTCTTAATTCCAACTTGCAAAAACTAGGCCTGCCTTTAAAAGTCTTGATATCAAAATGTGGCCAAGTTACAACTAACAATATTGCCTATCGTAGCGCACACTAAATAAACTAGCTCTATTCCAAAGCAGTGCTATCCAAACTTTCCTAAATTATTTAATGCAACTTGGCCCTGTGTTTCTTCATCTTACCATCTCAAGAGAATGTGGTCAATGAAACTGTATGTGCCACATCAAACAGCAAAATGAAAATAATTTATAGTGGAAATACTCTGATTCAGATGTGTTGCACTTAGAAATTAAACAGAAAAATGACTACACTATAGGGCATGTTTGAACAATTGTCTACATCCACTGCTTTGGGTCTATGAAAAGCACAGAATGAATAAAATGTATTATTATTATTATTATTATTATGATGTATTTATTGATTTATTTATTTGGATTTCTATCAAAACCTGTGTGGTCATACAGAGCATAGATATCCTTGAGTTCACAAAATTCTGTTTGCAAATATCATAAATACTATTATGTTAAGAAAATTGGTACTATTACTTATTTGCCATCATCTGACCCACAAACATGTCTGGATACGTTTGTAAAAATGCTTTATGTACGCTATTTTCTAGGTAAAAATATTACTAATTTTTATCTGCATTTATTTATTCATCACCCCTTTCTCTATTGTACATGATGTTTCTTCATATAAATGTCTGTTTGTGAATTGTAAAGAATGCTGTAGCAGCAGTTAACATTTTAAAACCTGTACATTTTCTAAAGTAAACTTGCCAACAAAGTACAACCATATCCTTTCTGGAGTGTAATTATTCATCAACTGTTAAAAACATTCATTGAAATCATATGTTGTTCCATGAGGCACAATCTCTTCACATGCAAAGATGAAGAAACACAGGGCCAAGTTGCATTAAATAATTTAGGAAAGTTTGGATAGCATTGCTTTGGAATAGAGCTAGTTTATTTAGTGTGAGCTACGATAGGCAATATTGTTAGTTGTAACTTGGCCACATTTTGATATCAAGACTTTTAAAGGCAGGCCTAGTTTTTGCAAGTTGGAATTAAGAACTTATGGACAGCGCTATGTAGGCTATGCGGGTTTAGTGCACCTGCTAAATGACTGCAACTGAAGTTTGATAATTATTTGAGAGCCTTAGGGAGATTGTGGGAGGGGGTCCTGCAATATATATATTTTATTTAGTGTGATTGCAATATGATCAGTCTGTCCGTCTCTATATTTTTCCCTCCCCCTATCTCCCTCCTCCCTCTATTTCTCCCTCCCTCTCCCTGTATTTGTCCCTTCCTCTCCCTCTGTATCTCTGCTTCCTTTTCCCTCTGAATCCTATATTTTTTCTCTCTCCTGTATTTCCTCTATCAATCCCCTCTAGCATATTTACCCTCTGTCTAACTTCTGTTTATCCTGACCTCTGTCCTCTATATACTCTCTATATGTCACCTATCACTCTGTATGTAGTGTCTCTCTATCCTCTATCCATCAATCAGTGTGTGATATTCATATTGTAATTGGTTTTATTAGTAGTCTGCAATGTAATTTTAACAGTCAGGAGATTGTTAAAAGATAATTTAACAAAATGAACATTTGACAGTATTAGAAAGAAATTACATTTGGTCTAGTCTCGGTCTTGGTCTCGCCCCCCCCTCAGTCTTGGTCTTGACTCGGTCTGGCCACCTCAAAGTCTTGGTCTTGACTCGGACTTGATACGCTCTGGTCTTGGTCTTGACTCGGCCTTGGTTTAGGTGGTCTCGACTACAACACTACTCAGACCCTTGATGACTTACAGCCATTTAGCCAACCATGTGTTCCATTCTATTCCAGTGTAATTTACAGTTTAATCTAGTCCCACCCCCTAATTCCGATAGAGATCCATTCAAATGCAGAGATGTTATAATATAACTTGTAAATAAGAGTACCTGAAAATAAGATATCCTTTTATACCCAGTCATGATAGCATTACCTGTTTACCTGTGAAATGTTCCAAACCGGTGTTTTTTTGAACTTCCCAGTCTTTTTTTGCCCCTGTCCCAACTTTTTTGGAACGTGTTGCTGGCATTAGCCTATATTTACAAACATCTATTAATTTTATAAGGTAAAACATCAAATATATTTTCTTTGTCCTGTTTTCAATTAAATATATGTAAAAGAATTTACAAATGACTGCTGTAGCCAGCTAGTAACTTACTGCATTAACTTAAAGGGTAATTCCACCCAAAAATGATGTATGGTTTGTAGAGTGGCTCTCCTCCTGATTAAAATGAGCTCTCAGCCAACTTTCTACCTGTAGTAAAAGCAGAGATATAGCCCCAAACTACTGCGTATGTACCAGGTACATGGTTCACGATAAACTACAATGGCCAACCGCTTACAGTTCAGACAACAGGTTGCCACACCCACTGAATGACGTTACAGAAGCGGAGCATATTACTGCTAGTGTACTGCCTGTCTGCAGCGTTTCTTTGAGACTAGCCATTAATGTAACCGTTATACTAGGAAAATACCACCATCATTAGCTCAGTCTCCAGACAAACTGGGGAAATACGGCCCTTCATTTATCTATCGTGAAAACATTAGCCAGCCTAGCCAGAAGTCACATTTAGCTAGGCTATGCACCTTGGTTCCATGTCGGAAAATCAACCCCGACCTTCCGTTTTTCAGTATGAAATGCTTTTGTATCGACCAACATGCTGATACAGAATATTAAACATATACAATTAAAAGTTAAAACGTCATTGTTGTAGGCTACTTGTTAGCCGTTTTAGCTGTGTTTGCTAAGCAAAGCCAAAACTTTCACAGTGCAATTCGAAGGCACTGATGTTGGTAAAAACATGGAAACGACGCGTTTATCACCCCGATATCCGACCTACTTCCATTAACGAATGCAAGGTTAGCTACTATGGCCTACTGCGTGGCCAAAAAAAGTCAGCTGAGTACCTGAATGTACTGAATGACCAGGTTATCCCATCAATGGGCATATTCCAGGACGACAATGCCAAGATTCACTCAAATTGTGACAGAGTGGTTTAGGGAGCATGAGGATCTCTGCCAAAAATGAATGCAACTCTGGACGGAAATAAATGTTGTGCCGTTGCATAAGGTTGTCGAAACAATGCCACAACGAATGCATGCCGTAATCAAAGCTAAAGGCGGTCCAACTAAATATTAGAGTGTGCGACTTTTCTTTTGGCCAGGCAGTGTATTTAAAAACCTATTTGTTTTATGCCAAGAAATCCGTTGCTAACAGCAGCTAATGCACAAGCCCAGAAAAAATACATTGCTTCTGTAATCGAATGCTAGCTAATGTTAGTCTATTTCATGGTCATGGATCATAATGTAATGTTAGTTGACATGGTTCCTTACTGGTTGATTCAATAAGGCAGATTCCCTGTAGTAGGCTACAAGGAATCAGGGAATACCGGAGGAGCTCCACTCTGTAACTGACAGCACTCCAGTCCTGTTTGGTTTAGTTTGCCAAAACATCTTTAGGAAATAACGTAGCCTATCAATGTAATTTTCTGACATTATAATAAAATAGCAATGAGAGCTAGCTTGATCTACGATGCAGGCAGCATTTCTTTGCTCGCTGGCTCCGCCTACTTGCCTATGTAATTTACACGCCCACTTGAAAACACTGTAGTCTTTCAGAGACCAGGAAGTGGTAGAGGTCATTTAGACTTATACCTCAACCAAATTTTAAATTTTATATTCATATAATTCAGTACAGCCACACAGAAAGACTTAATTAGTTGTGCCTCAATAAGGTTAATGTTGTTTTTGAGTGGAATTACCCTTTAATGTTAGCTTGCTATGCAAGCTAGCTAGCTAGCTATCATTATCTCTAGGCTATCTAATATGTTTGGGCCACCAAAAATCCCATCTGGGCCACTAAATTTATTGGCCTGGTGGTCCGGGTGGCCAGTGGGAAAAAAATCTTAGTGTCTAACCCTGCATTCCATTGAACAACAACATAGGCCACACAGGCATATTTCCGAGCAATCTTTGCATATCAGAAAAGGCAATACTACTGCCAAAGAAAGTAGCCTACCACAGATTATTATTGTTATTATTAATAGTGCTTTCAATTTTCTGCACAAGTATGACATGTTTGGAGGCTATTGTAAAAAAAAAGTACCCATGAAGCTGATATGAGGGTATATAATACAAATTCAATAATTATAGCTTGAACATGTAAGACATCTTTATTTTCTTACACTTTATGTTCACGATTGCTCACCCGAAAGTCGGGAAGTAAAAGTGACTAGTTTGTCTTTACTATTTCTTTAGTTTTGGGGAGAAGGGCAGTGCCCTGCCTATGTCCAACCCAGTTTCAATGTAAAATTTTCCTCAAAAAAAATATATTGACAATGTATTTGTCATTTCATTTTATGTTCTGTAAGCCATGTTGTGGCTGATTTCAATGTTAGAGAGCTTTAATCATTTAAAGATGGTTAGATCCAATCTGCAATAAAGGAAATTATAATGTATTGTAATTGTACAGTTCTATATTGCACATTGATATGAAGGTACTGTATATTGAGCACAACCCAGTTTAACAACCATTAAAGTGATACTGCAGTCAAAAACCAACTTTTCCCGTTGAAAACCAATGTTTTGGGTTAGATTATGATCATACACAACTGTCTATGTCCGAAAATCTCATGTTTAGTCAAAATAGTTTTATCTGAGTTTTTGTGTAGACTTACCAATACGCTGGTTTCCGGGGATTCGTGACGTCACAAGATCCTTAACATAAAAATGGGTGGAGTTGAGGTGGTCCTAGGGGGTGGTCTCGGCTGGGCACGTGGTATAAAAGCAGAGACCAACTTTTTTTTTTCCCCCTCTGAGACTGAGACCCTTGTACTGCTAACTAGCTAGTTCAAGTTCAAATGCGAATTGCTTTGTATTACTGCTAACGTTACGAATATTACGACTTATATCGAGCTACTAAGGCTACGTTCACACTGCAGGCCTTAGTGCTCAATTCCAATTTATTGCTCAGATCAGATTTTTTTTGTTTGGCTGTTCACATTTTTTAATGTGGCCCATATCTGATTCCAGTGTGAACCGATTGCTCTGCTCAAATGACTCGTGCAAATTAACGAAAGACATAGCGCCTGTTACACAGCCTGCAGAAATAAACAACAACAAAAAGGAAGTCATCAAAGTCACAGCTTCTGCGTTAATTTTAAAGTTGATGTGCAGTGGAGCTAATGATAAGGGTGAGGAGACGGGGGGAAAAAGCCTAGCTTTTTGTGCTGCCATGGCTGCTACTTCTGTGCAGAGGGACTCGTGAATGCGAGATCTGAGCCAGGAATGGGGGGACCGTGACATGGGCGGTTTCAGTGAAACTCAAGCAAGGCATGAAATTAGTGATTCTGAGGATGGGCGAGTTAAGAAAATGGAGCGCTCGGCCGTTTGGCTAGTGAGACCAGTCGATATAACATTTATTAAACGGATAGTTCCAGGATGCAGATTGGCCAATACAGCGTTCCAGCCGTGTTAAAATACACAGTATAAAAAAGCTATCACACGACACATCTGTTCAACTTCATGTGTAACGTTAGGCTATAGCCCAACATCACTGCGCACCCTTAGATTAAACTATTGACACATTATTGGACCGACAACCATTAACGTTCGGTAAGCAGCTACATGAGAAAACCGTGAATAATAAATACCGTGCAACAAACCAAGACAATAATATGGACAGTTCTAACATTATTTAAAATCACAAAATGGTTAACGCAGCTGTCTGCGAATGATATAAAAACGTAGCCTACGACTTATTGTGGTGTAGGCAATCGTTTGTGCCCAAAAAAATCCACTGCTTTGCACATTTACCACTTATCTAGAATGACAACACATGATAATATAATGTGAATGTGCTGATAACCTAACTAGCCCGTGCGCTATGTTCTAATGGTGTATTCAAATTATCTCGGAAGTCTGAATATTTCTGATTAACGAGAAGAAAAAACGATTTGAACGTGACATTATTGCTACATCAAAAATGACGTAAAAAGTCACATTAATTCCGATCTGACTGTTCAGACTGCGTTCGCTTTGACACAATCGGTTATGTATCGGAATCTAATACCACATTCAAAAGTGGCCCAAATGAGAATTGGAAATTCAGATTCAATGTGATTTTCGCTGTTCACACTTCCATAAAAAATCAGATCTGTGTCACATTTGAGGAAAAAATCGGATCTAGGCCACTTTTTACCTGCAGTGTGAACGTAGCCATAGAGAGTTATTCATCTACAACGTCTTACTTTGGTATCTTTAGCTAACTTGTCTGCATTACTCCAAGGAGTTAGAGATGTATCGTTCCTCGACTCTGTTAGCTTTCATAATCTGCCGAGAGACGGAATGTATGGATAAGTTAGGTAATGCAAGGCAGTCTATTGTGTGTGAGTTTAGCCCCGTTTGGTCCAGAGAACTGGTAACTTGGCTAGCTAGCTAGTTATCTTAGTTATCATTTATGAATAATGTTAGCTAATAAATTATAACAATTCTCTCCGGACCAAGTGGATGAGGGCGCTACAACCAGCCATGTTCAATATATTAACGTTACTGTGTGACTGGGTTTTGCTGTGTTTTTGAATGTATTTAATAGTAACGTTACTTTAGCGTGAATGAGCGTATTGAGTTCAGTGGGGCTGAGTCAGTTCACCAAGACACACCCTTTCACTCCTTGACCGTATGAATATTCATAATATGACTACGTGGCATCATCGTCATATGACCACACCTACTCACGAGTTCCAGTTCAAATTTAAGCGGTGAAAAAGGCCTTAGAAAAGGCTCTGCAGTATCTCTTTAAGACCATGACATCTGAATGAGTTGGCTAACTTTTTTTTCACACCACCTGTAAACATACACTATGGTCTTTCAGGCGCTTCGCAGGAATATACCCAGAGAGAGGCACCAAGGCTGGACGGGTCAATGGGCTGTCCAAGAGAACTGCTAAAGTCACCCATAAGAAGACAACAAAGGTCAATCCTCATGTCTCCACTCCACTGAAGAAACTGATGGACTTGGACTGAGTGGGACTTCATATAAGGCAGTGAGCTCACTCAGGTACTCTCCCACACAGTCAGTCAGTCAATCACTCTCTCAATTAGTCATTCACCGAATTTCCAACTGTAGTCCCTGGGCAAGGTGTTAAATGCCAGAAAAAAATATCAAAAACAGACAATGTAAAAAACAGATGTAAGTAAAAAAGAGAATACATACAGCACAGTAAAAAAACAATGAAAGAAACAGAAAATGTCTAAATACATAGCTTATTGCAAGCAGCAGTCATGCAGACAGTCAATTACGCATGAATTACGTTATGTGCTTGACTCATGAAGTCAACAAATACAACCAAGCATGACGTACAGCAGACATACAGGGAAGACACACAAATCAGTTATTAGGGGGTTTTGAATAAAATATGGGAGCGTGTTAGTGTGTGTGATTATACACCTGTAAAGCTTTTAACACAAGAAAGTTAACAAAAACATTAATATTTCTAGTGTGTACTGCGTTTTTTCAGTCTGTGTCTTCATAAATGGGCGGTGTGTGTGTATGTATCATAATGTCAGCTAGTTTAGGTAGCTTCGCTAGCTAGTTACCTCAAATCATACACAGAAAAGCTTCTGAAAATAAAGCCAATAATAATGTGTACCTGGAATCTGCATGTCAGTGCTTAGCTACAACACTCCATGCTGCAGCCTTTTTGTCAAGATCTCTGTATTTTTTTAACTTTCTGGTTCGATATTTCCTCCCACCTCTCGTTCTCTACCACGAAGTTGCACAAACTTCTCATCCATTTTGAAACGTACCACTTCCGTTCCATCAGCACGTGACCCTACCGCAACGGTAGATGGCAAAAATAAAAATACTTTTTATTCCGACGGCAAGTTCGTCCTGCCGTCGGCGGTAACGACGACAAGACGGCAGTCGACGGCAAAACCGCCGACGGCAAAATGGATGACGACAAGTTTGTGGTAGAGATCGAGAGGTGGGAGGAAATTTGGAATCTAAAACTTAAAAAATACCGAGATATCGACAAAAAGGCTGCAGCATGGCGTGCTGTAAGCACAGAAATGGAGATTCCAGGTACACATTATTATTAGCTGTGTTTTCAGAAGCTTTTCTGTGTACGATTCGAGGTGTAACCAACAAGCTAGTGAAGCTAGCTAGCTACAGGGCGCCCTTTATCGGGCACGTCCTCGTTCGACCATATTTGAGATTATTGTTTACAATACAGGTATATTAATAATAAAGTAAAAATATATATTGATCATTAATAGATTGATATGTGTGTAGCACATTTACAATATTAGCAAAATGTGTGTAATCAACTCAACTAGTAAGCGCCAACATCTAGTGCCATTTTTTTTATATGTCCACTTGAGGGCGCGTTAGGTGAAGAAATAAATCCAAACATATTGACAACTTCCGGACTGCCAGGTAAACTATCCAGTTAGCCAGCTATTTAGCCAATATATTGGTTATTCAAACGGTATCTTTCTTGATGAAATAAACTATTAATTGATTCTTAAAACAACAATAATCGTGAGCTTGTTTATGCACTACAAGAGCCGCCCGATAAAGGGCGCCCCTTTTTTGACAGTACTTTCTCATCTAAAAGTCGTTAAAACAAAAAAACTACCGGTCACATCTACATGGTTATTGGCTTAAAAGTTAGCTTATCGTTTTATGAACCTAATAAATATAATATGTTCAATGTTATGTGCCAGAATAATATCAGTATCGTATGTTGATCACAAAAATGTCTGGTTTCCGCCCGATAACAGTTCGGTACGCTACCTAGACCAGCTGCCATGGCATTATAATATTGCAATCTGCAATTTTTTTAAAGCGATTAGAAAATAATTGTTGGGTCAGCTCACTATGACATGAGACCATCGTAACTGAATAGCTGGCTAACGTTAGCCAGCTATCTAGATACTGTTGTGTAGCAAACTGAAATAGTAGTAGGCCGAGCAGCCAGCTTCTGTTCGGTAAAACCAAGACGTGAAGGTGTATTTGTTCACACGCAAACGGACAGGCATCCATTCCTAACCAGGGGGTATTTCACACAGCAGGATTACTTTATCAGTATTACAGTGCAGTGCACAAGCTATGTATAACAAGCTAAGTGTTCTTGTTAACAATGCATATATTTTTTTTACATAACGTTACGTTGTGTACTTGTCATGTGTTTACTGTTAATTCATTTTGAAGTAATGATTACGGCTGTGGAGTTGTGATATGGAGCTGTGGTATAATGCAATTTAGCTGGAGAAGTTAGCTATGTAAAAACATAATTAGTTTTACATGAGATATAATGATATAGCTAGTTTGCTAATTGTTATGTTTCTGCATGTGTTTTTGTTTAGTTGAGGACTGTAAGAGGAGGTGGAAGAGCATAAGAGATAGATATATGAAGGATAGAAGGGCAGAGAGAGAAAAGAAAAGTGGTTCAGCGGCAGGAGGGGAAGGCGAAGAAGTGGAGGTTGTATGACCAATTGAAGTTTCTGGATCCTGTGATTCAGCAGAACCAGACAACCTCAAACTTTGAGGACCAGCAAGCGGAGTTGAGTGAGGCTCCTTGTTTAAGTGACAACCTGTCTTCCACAGTCTTTCTTGACCTTACTGAGGTTCAAAATGAGCAACAAGTACTACAGAACTCCCCAGCTCCCTCCTTGCATTCAACCTGTAGAAGCAGAAGCCCAGCCCCCTCAGTTGACATAGAGGATGCTATTAGAGAAGCTCTGGAGCAGAGACCACATGACGCTGACGAGCTATGGTGTCTCAGCCTTGCTAGTGGCATGAAAAGGCTCTCGGATGAAAAAAAAAGTCTTCATGATAAAGGTGTCCCAGTTGCTCCATGAGGCACGTTTTGAGTGTTTTCCGGGACACCTTAATCTTGAAAACATATACACACACACCAACAATGTACACACACCAACACACATACAGACACAACAGTCATGCGCGCGCACACACACACACACACACACACACACACACACAAACGTGCAGATACACACAGCATTATGTATTCATACAGTATACATACTATAAAAATGTCTGATTTATTGTTCAAATACAAATAAATCAAATAATGTTTGAGAAGACTTTTGTGTTTCTGTGCTGTCATTGTGTTCATGTAAGCATTTTAAATTGATGTGAAGTTCTTTTCAAAAGCAACAATCTAGTTTTTTGTTCTGTAATGTTTGTGCGGGTGTACATTAATACGTGTAGGCTATAGGAGATAAAATGTAGTTGATTGGAGAAGCCAGTTGTAATGGAGGGGTTAACTAATGTACAAATGCAATTGCATTCCAGGTTACAATGATTTGTGAAGATTTATTAATAGAACAACAGGGAAGGAAACCAAGTAATCACAAAATAAATAAAACATGTGTAAAATAACACCCAATGTAAAATAAGTACAATATACAGTAAAATATGTGAATATACATTGAACAAACAAAAGCAATAGGAAACATCTATAACTAAAAATAAAACATATTAACTGCAGCTAAGGTGGTACCCTATGCTGCTCCTACTCATGTCCCCTCTCACCCTGCTCCCTCCTCTCTCTCCCCTCTCGCTCCCTAACACTGCTTCACACCACATTATATTGGTAGGGCAGTGATCCAGCTGGGGAGGAGAAATATGAGCAGAATCGCTCCCTCATTTGCACTGCTTCATGGGACGGGTGGTGGCTGCTTATCCTCGTGATTCTCCGTATGGCAGCAGGTTGTGGTTCTGTATTTTCACGTGTGAAGCCCTCTGTGGGTGTGTCCCATTTCAGGTAATTGTGCAGGATGCACGTAGCTTTCACAGCTGCCTCTGCATTTTCTGGCTGCAGTCCCAGGACTCGCCGGTACATCCTCCATTGGGTGGATAGGTGGCCAAAGGCGTTCTCCACCACCCTCCTGGCTCGGGAAAGCCGATAATTAAAAATCCTCCTCTCTCTGGGGATGTTGTGTCCAGGGAAGGGCCTCATCATATTTCTCCGGAGAGGAAAAGCAGCATCCCCAACGATGACGTGAGGCATCGCTCCAAGGTCTTCAGCTCCAGGGAGGGTGGTGTCCTCTGGGAGGTCAAGGGAGCCCTGCCGTAGAGCCCTCCCAAAGGCAGAACATGACAGCACCCCACCATCACTATTTTTGCCAAAGGCCCCCACATCCACAATGCGGAACATGTATCTTGCATCCACTAGAGCAAGAAGCACAATGGAGTGGGTTCCCTTATAATTGAAATATTGTGACCCAGATGACGGTGGTGCCTGGATCACAATGTGTTTCCCATCAATCGCTCCCAAGCAATTTGGGAAGTTCCACCTCTGCTCAAACTCTGCTGAGATTCGTTTCCAAACCTCCTTGTCAGGTACAGGCATGTATGTGGGAGCAAGAACTTCCCAGATCACTGCATACATCTGCAATTACACCTGCCACTGTAGACACTCCAGTGCGGTAACTAATGGCAATTGTTTTGTAGGAATCTCCTGTTGCAAGAAACCTGCAATTTAAAAAAAGTATTAAAATGTGCATAAAATTATATCTTTATATAACAAATGGCCACTTTATATAGTTTTTTCTCAGGGGAAAAAATAATAATCATACCTCAAATAATTTACTTGTTGAAGTAGTGAACTAAATCTAAATAAATCCACAATAAAACGATGATGAAACATTTAAACAAGAAAACAATCTCACCTCAAACAAATTGCCAACCTCTCTGCTGGGCCGATGGACTCTCGGTAGGTGGTATTCGCCCTGTGTAGCCGGGCCCCAACCATTCTAAGCAGGTGGTCAAATTGCGATTGGTTCAGTCGGAAATACATCCGAAACCTCTCCTCGTCCAATCGGAGCTCTTTCACGAGCCTGTGGTACTCCCCGTGTTGCTTGCGTGACCGCAAAATAGGGTGCACCCAAATCGAGCGCTTATTTTGTGTTTTCTTTTTTTTCCAACGTAGGTAAAGTAGCGCAATAGGTTGTTTGCATGTGACGTCATGTCACTGCGTTGCAGTGGCGCGAACTGCAGATGGGGGGCAGGAAGTGATTTGCAGATTAGGAAAGCACTATTAAAATGCCAAAGTTTTGCGCGGTTTACGGCTGTACCAACCGATCGAATCGGGGAAAAAACAAGGGCTACTTTCGAGTCCCGTGTAAATTAAACGATCTTAAAGCTCATCTTTTGTTAGATTATTTTTTTTATTTAGCACAACCTGCAATAAAAAAATAATCTAACAAAAGCTGAGCTTTAAGATAGTTTAATTTCCATTAATATTTTCGGAATTAAGAGTGCGGAGAACGAAGAGCACATGTATCCACAATTATAATGTTGATTAAAATGTGCACAATTTTGCGACGCAAGTTAAAATAATTTAAATTACTTGCCTAATAGCCTAATTGAGGAGAACCGGCTACATTTTATGACATTGAGTAATTGGTGAATTAAACGCTGATGTAGCCTATTGTTAATCAAGGAAACGGATTGAAAAATTATTAAGACCAATAATAATCAGTTTAAAGGGAAGTTTTCCGCTACCTAAATTTTCAGCTCAGGAGCTGCCACTGCATAAAGGGGAGAAGTTTAAAAAACTCAGAGAAACGGCGGCAAACGTGGATCAAAAATCTCCGTCTTAAGTCTGGAGGAGCTGAGTTAGACAACGCTCGTATATGCAGTGACCACGTTGTGAAAGGTAAGGCTACAGTAATTTAGCTACTTACATAGCTGGCTAAAACTGACAAAAATACAGACCAGGAGGCAATATTGCTGGAAACATAGCTAACGTTACATCTGTGATATCACCCTGTGTGTTTGTGTTTCGCAGCTAGATAGCTAACGCTATCTCCCGGTGTCTTTGTTTTTAGCAATGCTAACGTTAGCTAGCTATCACGGCCAGTGGTTCTCAACGTGAGGATGTGAGGTCCTTGACAGGGGTCCAGGGAGTCCACAGCAAGGTCGTTGACCCAACCACACACAAAAATAATTATAAGCCTCCAGACTCTTGTACGCCTTCATCTGGCTAGCCGTGTAGTAGGAGGTCTGGAGGACGAGGTAATTTGTGATGTCGATCGCCTCCACGCCAGGCAAATCGGCCAAGACGTGAGAAAAATCGCTTTTCCTCAGCGTGTACGGATCATATCCAATATGTTTATATATTTTGTGATGATACCTCCTGCGTGTAGGCCCGTCCAACGCTTTTGTGTATTGACTTTCCATCATTTCAAATCAGTGTTCTTCACTTCCTGCCCCCCATCTGAATTTTGCGCGTCATCAGAATCACGTGACTGCAAACAAGCTATAGCCAGAACTCGCTTTTTACCACGGTCCATTTTGCAAAGGCGCTCTTTGGTACACGGTAATCTGTTTGGCGCGCACCGTTAACATGGCAACGGATGTAAACAATGCGTCCGCACTTGTCACCCGCGACGGACATTTCTGTACCGTCCTGCCGTCGTACCGTCTACCGTCCACCGCCCCGCTGTGTGAACGCCGCATAATGCTGATGAGCAAAAAACTACCGTTGCCCAACATTCCAGAACAACAGTTTGCCAACGTTGGGCCAATGAAAATTGTTTACTGGGCAACTAGCTGCACTTTTGTGCCACCTAGTTGGCCAAAACGCCACCTAGCTGTGATCTGAGCACAGGTTACTGTATTTTTGCTGCAGCTAGCTAGGTCGTATGGCCAGCTAGTTGGCCAAAATGGCAGCTAGCTAGGGCAATTGTGGTAGCTAGTTAGGTCATGTGGCCAGCTGGCTAGGACAAATGGCCAACTAGCTAGGACTAATAAGGTAGCTAGCTACAGAAGTCGAATAAATGTTAAAACGGCGTGCCACAATGTGCAGCTAGTTAACTAGCTGGCCATAAGAGCCAGCCACCTAGCTAGCGAGCTAGGTTGCAAATGTATTTTTAAAATGTAGCTAGTTAACTAGTTGGCCTTTACACAGTGTCAGCTAGTAAACTAGCTGCTATTATTTTAGTGTAGCTAGTAAACTAGCTGCACTTTGAACTAGCTGGCGTTTTAACGCAACTAGCTGGGACATATGGCTAGCTAGTTAGAACAAATGGGCAGCTAGTTAGGGCTAAAAAGGTAGCTAGCTACAGAAGTCTAATAAATGTTAAAACAGCTTGCCATACCTCAGTCAAGTGAGCAGCTAGTTGACAGCCGCCAACAGCCTTGCGCTTGGATATGCGCATATCTTATGAGACGTACGGTAATAAAACAAATCACATGCTAGTAGGAAATCTTACAGACATTTACGCTGTTATCGAGAGTGACTTACGAAAATAGAGACTTTTATTGATTTCTGCTAGGTTTAATATGTTGTTATTATCTTGTATTGTTATAGTCTTGTATTGATTTTGTGCATTATATTGTTTTATATTGTACGTTGTTATGTT
The DNA here is from genome assembly GCA_029718625.1 of Synaphobranchus kaupii. Taxonomy (NCBI): domain Eukaryota; kingdom Metazoa; phylum Chordata; class Actinopteri; order Anguilliformes; family Synaphobranchidae; genus Synaphobranchus; species Synaphobranchus kaupii. The sequence goes on along the minus strand of CM056381.1, from coordinate 34,563,824 downwards.
GTGTAGCATGGCACGCTGTGCTAATACTACTGGAAAGGTGCTATACAAATAAAGAGATGGTATTATTAAATTATTATTATTATTATTATACTGTTGGAAATGTGCTATACAAATAAAGATAGTATAATTATTATTATTGTATGCACAGACAGTAGTAGTAGCTTATTTTAAACATCGCAAGAAGTTAAAAATGCAAAATGCTCCGCCTCCCGCATTAAATTAATTTTATTAAATGAATCACACAACTGTCTATCACACAGAGCAATATGGAACATTTTCACTGTGGAAATTAGAAGCAACGGGCTCTTTTTGCTGCTGATGCACAGACAGCAGGCATCAACTGTACTACTAGGCCATATGAAAAATCATAAAAAAATAAAAATTGTGAGATGTTCCCTCATGAAATACATTTTATTCAACTAAGCACACGTCTGTCTATCAGCCGTACCAAGTTGGAACATTTTCACTGTGGAAAGCAGGAGCAACAGGTGCATTTTGGTGCGTTCTGTACATCAACTGTACTACTAGGCCGTACGAAAAATCATAAAAAATAAAAACTGTGAGAAATAATGTCAATAATAATGTCATGAAATAATGTTAATTCAATCAAGCATACATCTGTCTTGCTTGTTGCTTGCTTAAGCTTAGGCTTACCTGGTCTGTCTTCTCTCCAATTCTGGCTTGAATCGGAGCGTGAGAAGTGACCACGGTGACTCTTAACTGGGAACCTATTGTTTGGCTGTTGTCTTAAGCTCTTAGGTTTAAAAGAGGAAGTGCAGTGCAGAGGGTGCAGTGAAAACTGATTATACACCAAGGTGTGCAAATCGCATTCCAACATTCGAGGAACGTTAGCTATAGTACAAGGTAGCTACAGCACCACAGAGACTTATGTTAAACTAGCAGTAATGCCATGTAATAACTGTAATGGGGCGTGACGTGTGACGTGGGAGGAGCCAAACGCAGCAAGGGGATTCATTAAGCCCTTAGGCCACTAAGGCGGGAAACCCGCAGATAAGGGAAGGAGACAAGACAACGAAACAACGACCACTACAAACGCTACAAACCGGCTCACTGTCAAAACGCCAAGTAGAGCGCAAGGACAGGGATCTGAACAGCCAGAAATAAATAAGCGCCCTGTCTCGGTAACGCGACAAAATAATAACGGGCGAGTAGCGTCAAGGCACAAATAAATAAACAGTCAACAAATATAGCAAAATGAAATGATGGTATAAGAGGAGGCGAAAGAATAGATATAACGTTCCGTGGCTACTTCCATAAGCTAACACTAACAGTCACATGCAGAACCTAAAGGGGGTAAATGCCCGATCTCCCAGGGGGGAGAAACATTTTACAGGCGAGCCGACGGAGAACCGCAGTCCCATAGCCTTACCAGCAAGATGACTACGCTTAAAATGGAGTCACGCCCTAACCTCTCAGTAAGGAGATGTAACGAGGCAAAGGAACAGATAATTAATGTTCCAAGGCATAGTTTGAGGCTCGCAGTCACACGCAAACATGTCTACAACATCGCCCGGTCTCCCTATGAGACGACATGCACAGAAGGGCGAACAGAATCGCCCAAATCTCCATACCCGGAGAAAAAGCACAAAAGACGAATGGACAGCTGCACCGAAACTATCGGCTATTTGACTAACACAAGCACAAACAAATACAAGCCCTGCCTCTCAATAAGAGGAAATGTAACGAGGCGAACAGGAACAGAGATTTAACGTTCCATGGCTAGTTTAATAAGTGCGCAGTCTAATGCAGCAAAACAAACCTGGGTAAACACCCGATCTCCCAGGAGGGAGAAACATTTTACAGTTGAGCCGACGGAGCACCGTCGTCCCATAACTTTACTATCCAAAAGACTCACGCAAACTTAATAAAACACACGCCCTAGCCTCTCAGTAAAAGAAAGTAACAAAGCGAAAAAAACAGAGAGCTAACATTCCTATGCTACGCGCAGTCACACACAAATATGTCCACAACCTAGCCCAAACTCCACACAAGGAGAAACATACCCGGAAAACGAACAGAACAATAGTTCCGAACCAAATCGTCCCGTTGGTAAAAAGGGCGGAGGACAGCTGCAACAAAGACCAATGCAAAAATAGCACAACAGCCTCTCAATAAACACAAAAACCCTGACTCACAACAAAGGGGAACGTAGTCCACGAGAAGGAGAAAAAACAGGGAATAAACGTACCAAAGCTACTCACTGGCTCACAGTAACACGGAAATGAGTAGAAGCAAAACGCCAGGTCTCTCAGTAAGAACCCTTAACAGGCGAAAATGGACCAGAGAAACTACTACTCTATACTTCTACGAGCTAAGAAACTAAGTAGAAGCGAAACGCCTGATCTCCCTATGGGAAGACGTGCCGAAGGGCGAACGGAACTACTGTTCCGAACAGAATCGCCCAAAACTCCATACACGGAGAAAAAGCACTAAAAAGGCAAAATAGAGCAGAGATTTACGGTCCCAAACTTCTACGAGATAATCAACTACCAAGCCAGCAAGAAATAAGCCCTGCCTCAACAAAGAGACGTTAACAAAAGGCGAGTAGCAAAAATGGTACGAGAACTCACAGCCAACAATACACCACAGTACAAAACAAGTAACAATTAATGTCGAAGCCCCGAACGAAGGAAATGGTAGGCTTATATAACTCTCAGGTGACTACGCCCAGGTGAAAACGCTTAACAGAAGCTCCCCCAACTCAGCAGGGCGGAGCAAGCATCTACCAAAAGGGCAGCGCCCTCGCGTGACCACCGAGGAAAACGACCGCATAGGGAAACAGGGTCAAAACCATGACAATAACAGTAAACTTACAGAACATAAGGTTAATGTTTTAATTTTCCAGCAAACAATTTTTAATTGTGATGAGAATCACAAAAATCAAATATGAGAATGTGAAAAAGTGTTAGATTTACAATTACTACTAAATTCTGATTTAATAGTAAAATGCGATTAATCAAATTAATTAAAATTACTGCGATTACGTAATCAATTATTAAAGCATGGCTAATAATACTATTAATAATAGGTATTATACCAGAAGGTAAAGGCAATTAACAGACCACAGCGCCAAATGCAGGTGCAATAACACAACCATATACTCGGGGGCAGTGTATTGGGAGAAAGCTGGGCAGGCAGACTTTCAGATATGCTGCGAGGGTGGTCATTCGGGGAATTGCACTTTACGTTTATCTAGCTGAGAATGGAGAACGTATACTCTGAAATGAGTTTTGATATCATTAGAACACAAATTTTGAGTGAAATACCAATCATCCTCGTACGGGGCTCCAAAATGTAAGGAATATGCCTCTATTGTTACGTCCTCCAACTCCCTTCCAGTGCACTTCCCTATTCTCAGTGTTTTCTCCATTCCTCTCGTTTCAGGTCACATTGTTACGTTTCCCTGTTTGTCTTCCGTGCAGGCTGGGCGTGGTTCTCCTTGTTTCCTCGTTTTCCCCTCTCATTATCCCTTAGCCAATCACTCACCTTTCCCGCTCGCATTCCACACTCACTCTCGTTAGCTCATTCATTCCCGCATACATTCTCACGCTTCACTCATTGTCTGACTCATTAGCCCCTCTATATATATTCTCCCTTCTCTCTGTGTCTCGTTGCCAGTTTGTTAAGCCTAGTCACGTTTGTTGTTGTCCTTGGAACTTGGCCGTCGTCTTGTCACGTCTTGCTAACCCGCTTTAAGTCTGTTCTCTAGTGGTCCCGCCAGCCTGCGTTCCCTATCCTGCCATTGCCTTCGCCTAGCCCCGCTTCCAGTGTCACCGGTTTGTCTGCCATTCGCCCAGCTCCTCTCCAGCTACCCCTCATCTGCTCTGCCCCTTTGTTAGCGCCCACCCCATATCCTGACCCTCTCTTTGCTTCCCTGTTCCTTTGTTTGTCATAATAAAGTGCTCCACTGGAGCTTCAAGTCGAGTCTGTCTCCGAGTCCTGCATTTTTGGGTCCAAACCAGTGGGAAAATCGTAACATCTATATTCTTACAAATTGCATCTAACTCATGCACGGGGTTTACATATACATTTTTCAGTAGTGGAGATAGACAAATAAAACAAAAGCCTTACCAGTCTTCACCCGGGCACCAATTATGTAAGGAATATCCTTGGACGGGGCGCCAATAATGTATAGAATGTATCTAAACTCTTACATGGCATGGCAGAAATATAGGCAATAAATATGGAATAATGAGGTTTACCCTTATTCCCAAATTAGAGTAAAATTAAATCAGTCTCATTTGATTATTATGGATTATAATAATGAATTATAACTCAATTTACCATCAAAGCACTAAAAACTAATAATTCCTAAGGGTTCAAGGTATTACATTCTAATAATTAGGTTTGACACAGCTCTCTTGCTCATATGACATCAAAACAAACACCAGGTTTAACAAAAATAGATTTATTAAATAAGGAAAAACAGGAATATTATGTAACAGGGGAACACAGGCAAATCCTGTTCCCGGATCCTTAACCAGGTTTTGCACAAAATCCACCACTCCCTAAGCAGTACACCAACCACAAAGTAAAAGATAAAAATCACTTTATACAAGTTCATAAAAATTGTATATATTTACGGGCGACAGAGGATAATGCCCGACTGTGGGTTCTAGACTCCCTCCTACCACTCGTACACTCCTGCCAGACAAAACCGCATCCCTCCCCGCAGGTAAGCGTGCCCAACACCACACACCAAACACTGATCACACAATCCACTCTCAAATTGTGGGCATACACACACACAAGAGCTCACCTCGGGGGAAGGCGTCTGCCCGGCCCGACAACCACTTTCGAGGGAGTCCATTAGGGGTGTGCAGCAGTATTATCTGTATTCGGATAGAAACTGGAAGTGGGCGGGGCTTCTACTGTACTTTATATGTATTTATCTATTGTTTTGTTTAAGGTTGTTTTTGTTAAACTATTTGAACCCCCCAACTGGGGGACACTGAACAATAATTTTGTGTACAAAACTGGGTGAAAAACTTCAGCCAGGAGGCTCCAGTAACATAAAGTGATAAAAGTGACAAAGTGGGGGGAAAAAAGAATCCAAACAAAACAATAGGGTACCAGCAGCTTCGCTGTTCCTTCCCTAATAATCAGTCCCACCAGGATTTCACAGTTTTTTTGTGATTGATTTCGCGGCAGCTTTTCTTAAAAGTTGCGATGCAAAGTGCAATGTTTTGTGTGTGTTTGTTGCGATGAAGTTGAGGTAATTGGTGAAAGTTGCTATTCAAAATAGTGATTTCAAAACTATATATGTAATTCAATAAAAAATCATATGTAGGCTAATATAAGATTTTCCAGGAGAATCGACCAGTTCAGGATCATCTCCTTGCTAAGTGTTGAAGGCAAGATTTTCTTCAGCATAGTAGTGAGGTGGCTGGCTGACTTCCTCTCCAACAATGGCTACATCGACACCTCAGTGCAAAAGGGAGGCGTATCTGGAGTGCCGGGGTGTTTAGAGCACACAGGAGTGGTGACCCAGTTCATCAGAGAAGCCCGGGAAAACAAGGGAGACCTGACAGTGCTCTGGCTTGACCTGGCTAACACCTACGGCTCCATCCCGCACAAGCTGGTCCAGACAACTATGACCAAGCATCTTGTGCCGGGCCAAGTGGCAGATCTCATCCTGGACTACTACAACCAGTTCAGCATGAGTCTCAGCAGGGTCAGCAACATCAGAGTGGCACAGACTGGAGGTGGGGATCATCACAGGCTGTACCATCTCGGTGATCCTGTTCGCCTTAGCAATGAACATGATCGTCAAGTCTCCTGAACCAGAGTGCCGGGGCCCTCGGACTAAGTCAGGGATACGCCAACCACCAAGGGCCTTCATGGATGACCTGACTGTAACCACCGAGTCAGTGCCAGGTAGCAGGTGGATCCTGAAAGGGCTGGAGAAGCTGATTGGATGGGCAAGGATGAGGTTCAAGCCAACAAAATCAAGGTCACTGGTGCTGAAGAAGGGCAAAGTCATGGACAGGTTCCGCTTCAGCATCAACGGGACACTAATCCCAACTGTCTCCGAGAGGCCAGTGAAGAGCCTTGGCAAGGTGTTTAACAGCAGCCTGAAGGATACAGCATCAGTCCAGGCAACCTGTCAGGAGCTGGTTGAGAGTGGTGGACCGGTCAGGGCTTCCTGGCAAGTTCAAGGCTTGGATCTACCAGCATGGTATCCTGCCAAGGATACTTTGGCCACTGCTGGTCTACGAAGTCCCCATCTCCATCGTAGAGAGCTTGGAGAAGAAAGTCAGCAGCTTCCTTCGGAGGTGGCTGGGATTGCCCAGGAGCCTTAGCAGCATCGCCCTCTACGGGAATAACATTAAGCTCCAGCTGCCCCTGAAGTCCCTGGAGGAGGAGTTTAAGGTGACTCGGGCCAGAGAGGTGATGCTGTACAAAGACTCCAGCGATCCCAAGGTGGCCCAGGCAGGGGTGGAGGTGAGGAGGGAGGAAGTGGAAAGCTGACGAAGCTGTGCTGCAAGCAGAGTCTCGGATATGCCACAAAGTCCTAGTGGGAGCAGTGACTCGGGGAAGAGCTGGTCTGGGAACCTTCCCAACTCCCCAGTATGACAAGGTCACAGGGAAGGAGAGATGCAGACTGGTCCAGGAGGAAGTGAGGGCAGCGGTAGAGGAGGGGAGGTCCAGCAGAGCTGTCGGCCTGAGGCAGCAGGGGGCCTGGACAAGGTGGGAGCAGACCATGGACCGGAAAGTCACATGGACTGATCTCTGGCAGGCAGAACCGCAGCGCATCAAATTCCTAGTCCAGGCAGTGTACGATGTCCTGCCCAGCCCATCGAACCTCTTCACCTGGGGCAAAGTGGAATCTCCAGACTGTCCGCAATGCTCAGGCAGGGGGATGTTAGAGCACATCCTGAGCTGCTGCCCAAAGGCTCTTGGGCAGGGCCGGTACACTGGCGTCATGACCAGGTTCTGAAACCCATTGCAGAAGCCATCAGCATTGGAATCAGCAGCGGCACACGAGCACGCCCCACCACCCAGATGATCACCTTCGTGAAGGCTGGAGAGCAGCTGCCAAGAACCACAGGAGCCAAGAATCCATCAGGAATCCTGGCAACTGCGCAGGACTGGCAGCTTTCTGTGGACTTGGGGAAACAGCTGAAGTTCCCACGGCACATCGTCACGACCACTCTGAGGCCAGACATCCTCCTGGTCTCAGAGGCGACCAAAAACATTGTCTTGCTGGAACTGACTGTCTGGAGGAGGCCCACCAGAGGAAGAAGACTAAGTATGAGAACTAGTCATCGACTGCCACAAGCAGGGCTGGAAGGCGAGGTGTATGCCCATCGAGGTGGGCTGCAGAGGTTTTGTGGGGCAATCGCTCTACAAAGCCTTGAGTGCACTGGGCATCACCGGAATGGGGAGGAGAACAGCCATCAAGAACATCGCAGAGGCAGCGAGAAAACCTCCAGATGGTTCTGGATCAGGAGAGGAGGTCCATGGGGAGTAGCGAATGCCACCTGAACACAAGTCGGGGTCTGATCAACCACGGCTGGGTCGCCTGGGCGAGGGTGTCTGATGTTGAAAGACCCGAAACACCCAATGACCCCAGGTTACATCACTGATGATGTGTTCAGGAGCATCTAGGAGATGTATTTTATCAATTACATCTCTGGTAGCTACTGTATAACACAACTGGAAATATTGTGGAGCTTGTGTCCACAATACCACAAGGGTGGTAACCAACTGGACCTTGTACTCACCAGGAGTTGCGCCAGATCTGAACTCACGGTGACCCCCCTCCACGTATCGGACCATTTATTTATCTCATTTTCTCTCTCTTGCCCACTCTCCCTCAACTCCGCTAACAACCCACCCGCTGTTATGTTCAGGAGAAATCTCCGCACCCTCTCACACTCCTCTCTCACTACTTCTGCTCTCTCTGCACTTCCTCCTCCTGCTACCTTTGCTAAAATGCCTATGATGTTGCCACCTCTGTGTTTAACTCATGCCTCTCTCAGTCTCTCAACTCACTATGTCCTCTTGTCTCCAAACCAGCCCGACTATCACCCCCCTCCCTGTGGCTGACGGATTCTCTCAGATCCAGCAGAACCATGCTACGAGCCGCTGAGAGAAAGTGGAGGAAATCCAGATCCCCAGATGACCTGGCCTCCTACCACACTCTGCTGGCAGCCTTCACAGCTGCAACCACATCAGCTAAAACTTCATTTTCCAGTCTAAAATTGATACATGTGTATCTAACCCACATAAACTCTTTTCCACCTTCTCCTCCCTGCTCACCCCCCCTCCACCCCCTTCACCCTCCTCCCTCTCTGCAGATGACTTCCTGACCCAGTTTGAGGGGAAGGTGGCCGCGATCCGGAACTCCTTCACACATCCGGTGACACCCCACATCCCCCATACTGAACCCATCGCTACACTGTCGTCCTTCAAGATTCTGGAGGACTCAGATGTGCTCGAGCTGGTGACGCGCCATCGTGCAACCACCTGTCCACTAGACCCCATACCTTCAGCAGTCCTCCAGTCTATATCTGCTGAGCTCCTTCCATAACTGTCCTCTATTATCAACACCTCCCTAATCTGTGGCCATGTTCCTGCTGCCTTTAAAACTGCCCGTGTAACCCCACTCCTTAAAAAACCTAGCTTGGATCCCTCTGATGTCAGGAACTACCGTCCTGTATCTCTCTTGCCCTTCCTGTCCAAAACAATTGAACGTGCTGTCCTTAACCAACTGTCTGTTTTTCTCCACCAGAACAACCTGCTTGACCCGCATCAGTCCGGCTTCAGAACCGGCCATTCCACTGAAACTGCTCTCCTGGCTGTGACGGAGGCACTCGCCACTGCTAGAGCCTCCTCTCTCTCCTCTGTTCTGATTCTCCTTGACCTGTCTGCGGCATTCGACACGGTCAACCACAAACTCCTGATCTCCACACTCGCTGAGATGGGCATTTCTGGAACTGCCCTCTCTTGGTTTGTATCGTATCTCACTGATAGATCCTACCAAGTCTCCTGGAAGGGTTCCGTCTCTGCTCCCCATCCCCTGTCTACAGGAGTCCTGCAGGGATCTGTACTGGGTCCTCTGCTGTTCTCTATGTATACTAAGTCTCTTGGCTCAGTAATTCATTCACATGGCTTCTCATACCATAGCTATGCTGATGATACTCAACTCTTCCACTCTTTCCCTCCCTCTACCCCACAGGTTAAGGAGAGGATATCTGCTTGTCTGACTGACATCTCTGAGTGGATGGCTACCCATCACCTGAAGCTCAACCTTGACAAGACAGAGCTCCTCTTCATGCCGTACAAGACCTCCCCACTACATGACCTCTCCATCACCATTGACGGGACCGTGGCGGCTGCCTCCCGCTCTGCAAGGAACCTGGGGGTGGTCCTGGATGACCGGCTGGACTTCAAAGAGCACATCAGGGTGACGGCTCGGTCCTGCAGGTTCCTCCTGTACAACATCAGGAGGATTCGACCGTACCTGACCACCTACTCCACCCAGCTTCTTGTCCAGACCATGGTCACCTCACGCCTGGACTACTGCAACTCCCTCGCAAGCCTACCAGCCTGCACCATTCTGCCTCTTCAACTGATCCAGAATGCAGCTGCCCGGCTTGTGTTCAACCTCCCGAAATTTTCCCATGTAACCCCCCTGCTGAGGTCACTCCACTGGCTGCCAGTTGCAGCCAGGATCAGGTTCAAAGTTCTGACCCTGGCCTACACTTCAGCCAATAGGACAGGCCCCGCCTACCTGCAGGACTTAATCCAGAACTATGTTCCTGCTCGACCACTTCGCTCTTCTACAGCAGGGCGACTGGCACTTCCCCCCCTCCGTGTCAAAGGCTCTCGCTTGTCCCGACTGCGGAGTTTTTCCACATTAACTCCTCAGTGGTGGAATGAACTTCCCATTCCCCTATGTTCTACTCCAACCCTGCCTGCATTCCGTCGAGGCCAGAAGACACACCTCTTCAGACTCCACCTTGACTGATATCCTCACCTAGGAATATCAGTTCCCTGTTTACTAGTTCCCTGTGTTTTCCTGTCTGTTTATTATAGTTTATAATAGTATTTAGAATAGAAGTGTAGTATTGCTGATTTACCCACAGCTTACTGTGAACTACAGTCAACGTTCATTACTAGGGATAGCTGCTACATTATGGGAAGGATGTGCTTTGTCTTGTCTGTTCTGTAGTGATCTTGATGATGTCTCTGTATGCACTTATTGTACGTCGCTTTGGATAAAAGCGTCTGCTAAATGAATGTAATGTAATGTGTTATGTAATGTAATATGTTTGGTGGTAGCACAACATCGAAAGCAGATGGATTTCTCCTTTAAGTATGTTTTTCTCTCATCAAGGTGTCTTCCTCGGAACCAACGGCATTTTATTAATAATAATAATAATAATAATAATAATAATACATTGGACTTATATAGCGCTTTTCTGGGTACTCAAAGACGCTTTACATACAATAAATAAATAAATAAGTAAAATAAAAATGAAAATCCAAAAAATTTATAAAAGATTAAGATAGTGTGAGGTAAAAACAACAAAAAAGGGGGGGGGGGGGATTAGCTGGGGAAAGCAAGTCTGAAGAGGTGGATTTTAAGGGCGGTTTTAAAGGAAGAGAGGGTGGGGGCAGCTTTGATGTGGGTTGGAAGTGCGTTCCACAGAGAGGGGGCGGAAACTGAGAAAGCCCTATCACCCCAGGTTCGGCGCTTGGTCCTGGGGGTTTGGAGGAGGTTAGCGTCACCGGACCTGAGTGAACGGGAGGGAGCATGGTGGTGAAGGAGGTCGGAGAGGTAGGGGGGAGCTAGGTTTTTAAGGGCTTTATAGGTGGTGAGAAGTATTTTGAAGTTGATTCTGTGTCTGACTGAGAGCCAATGAAGGTCCTGGAGGACTGGTGTGATGTGGTCTCTGGAGCGGGTACTGGTGAGCAGGCAGGCGGCGGAGTTTTGTACATACTGTAGTTTATTGAGGACTTTGGTAGTGGTGCCGTAAAGAAGACTGTTGCAGTAGTCAAGCCTGGATGTGATGAAAGCATGAATGAGTGTTTCTGCAGCAGTGAATGACAGTTTGGGTCGAAGACGGGCAATGTGGAAGAAGGCAGTTTTTGTGATCTGGTTGACATGGGGCAAGAAGGAGAGGGTGGGGTCAAGGATGACTCCGAGGTTACGGACTTGGGTGGAGGGGGGTGACAATGGAGCCGTCTATACTGAGTGAAAGGTTTTGTGCGGAGTGGATAAGGGAGTCTGGACCTATGATTAGGACTTCAGACTTATTGCAGTTAAGTTTCAGAAAGTTTGTTTGCGTCCATTTATTAGCTCTATAAACTTCACCCCTAGTGGTTGAGACGCATGCGTCTCAATTACAGTATTCATGTTCATCTGAAAATATAAACTACAGCTTTAAGAAAACCCCGTAAATTTTGACGCAGTATTTTTTAAAAGGGTAGCCTCTTGCGAAAACCTCAGCTTCTCCAGTTACACTGCAGTGCAATAAATTAGGAGGGCGTTATTAATAGCCCAACGCACTTACAACCCTCCTCTGGCTACAGCCACAGACTATAAAATGCACCGTTTATACACGCTAAGAAAATCATGTTCACGTATAGAAGCAATATTTCTTTTAAACGTACGAATGAGCAATCGCCGTTTTCCCTTGCTTACTGTACTATATACAGTATCTGATGCACTTTCGGTTTAGAAGACACCTAATTTTTTTCTCCAAAATCTCTCGTATAAATATGTTTAAGAAACCAAGTACTTACCAGTATATTCAGCTACAGCTGTTTTGTGATGAACCCTGTAGAGTTTATCTTGTTATATTTTGCCAAAGTCCCATACAGTTGACATTTCCACAGCGACCACCCCTCGCACTTAGGGCTGAAATACGTTGCTGTACTTGTGTGAATACACACGCGCTTTCGTACGTTCTTTTTTAAACGTATTTAAATACATTAGGCGGCGTATGTTATGGTTATTATATATATACTGTGTGACTATTCTGAAATAAATGTATTCTGTAGCAAATCTCTGAATGATACAGCTTCTTCTTCAGTTCGAACTTAAAACCATGGATGTGCCGGGAATATTTTTTTAGATATTGACATTTAAATAAAACTAGTAGAAACCAAGAGGAAATTGCCTCTGAAGGGCCAAAGTAAATAGGGTTGATGTCAGTCAGGCAGGTAGTGAGGGTGGAGTGGGTGGTAGCGGTGATGGTTTTGGAGGGGAGATAAAGCTGCGTGTCATCAGCATAGCAGTGGAACTGAAGGCTATGGCGGCGAAGGATCTGTCCAAGTGGGAGCATGTAAAGGATGAAGAGGAGGGGACCAAGCACGAGCCCTGGGGAACACCATGAGTAACAGGAGCTGAGGCTGATTGACAGTTATTTATAGAAATTAATTCATGTCTGTCAGAGAGGTAGGATCTGAACCAGGAGAGGGCAGTGCCAGTGATGCCAAGGGTGGATTTGAGACGTGTGATGAGTGTGGAATGGTTGATGATGTCAAAAGCAGCACTGAGGTCGAGGAGGATGAGGATGTTGAGGGAGCCGGTGTCAGAGGATAGCAGAAGGTCATTTGTCACTTTGATGAGGGCAGTCTCTGTGCTGTGTTTGGAGCGGAAACCAGATTGGAAATGTTCGTAGAGGTCATTTGAGTCCAGATAGGCAGTGAGTTGCTTGGCGACGACTCGTTCCAGACCTTTAGACAGGAAAGGCAGGTTGGAGATGGGCCGGTAGTTGTTAGGGGAGTCTGGGTCAAGACCAGGTTTTTTGAGTATGGGGGTGACTGCGGCAAGCTTTAGGGTAGAGGGGACGTGGCCAGAGGAGTGGGAGGAGTTTACAGTCTTAGTGATGAGTGGGCAGAGAATGGGGAGGCAGGCCTTGAGGAGGGTGGTTGGGAGCGGGTCCAGGGGGCAGGTTGAGGACTTCATGCCTGCGACCACGGAGGATAGGTCAGATGGGGTGATGTTGATGAATGAGGAGAAGGAGTGTCCAGTCAGTAGCGGGGGTCAAGTTCGGGTCCAGGGGGGGAGGAGGTGGCCAACTGGTTGTGGATTGTGTCGACTTTGTTTTGGAAAAAGGATAGGAAATTATTGCATTTATCGACAGTGAAGGAAAGGGAGATAGTGTCCATGGGTTTGAGGAGTTTGTTGATGGTGGAGAATAGCACTCTTGGGTTGCCACTGCCAGACTGGATAATTCCAGAGTAGTAGGAGGAGCGGGTGGTGTTGAGGGTGTCTTTGTATAGCTGTAGATGTTGTTTGTATGCCTCTGCATGGACGGTGAGACCGGTTTTCTTGGCGAGCCGTTCCAGTTGACGTCCCTTGGACTTTAGGTAGTGTAGCTCATCAGTGTACCAGGGGGCGGAGTGTGTGAAGGAGACAGATCTGGATTGGATGGGTGCAAGCTGGTCCAGGCAGGAGGAGAGTGAAGTGTTGTAGATATTAACCAGTTTAGTGGGAGAGACATTCTGGGTGAAGGAGGAGTCAGAGATGACCTCAGAAAGGCATATGGAGAAAGAAGAAGGGTTGATGGACTTGAGGTTCCGAAAAGTTATGTTGCGTTTCTGCTTCTCATGGGAGGTGGGAGTGTCGATTTGGAAGGTGATGGCCAGATGGTCAGAGATAGTGAGGTCAGTGCTGGACAGGTGGCTGATGGTGGTGCCGGTGGAACAGACCAGGTCTAGGGTGTGACCTTTACTGTGGGTGGGGAAATCTAGGTGTTGGGTGATGTTGAAAAATGCCAGGATTTCCAGGAGTTCTATTGCTGTTTTGCAGTCCGTGGAGTCGACATGGATGTTAAAGTCGCCCAGGAGTAGAACGGATGGAGATATGGCACAGAGCTGCGTAAGAAATTCAGACAGGTCGGAAAGAAAGGCAGGGTTAGGCTTGGGGGGACAGTAAATGACTGCAATGACAAGGGGTTTGGGGCCAGACAGTTTAAAGGAAAGGGATTCAAATGAAGGGGGGGCCTGGATGGAAATTGCGCAAATTTTGATGTTAAGTCGATGGATGATGGCAATTCCACCACCGCGACCATCCAGGCGAGGTTTGTCCATGTATGAGTATCCAGCGGGTGTTTTTTGATTTAGTGAGAAGTAATCAAGTGGTTTTTGCCAGGTTTCAGTGAGGCATAGGAAATCCAGTTTGAGGTCTGTTATAAATTCACTGAGAATGAGTCCTTTGTTATTGAGTGAGCGGGTGTTGAAAAGTGCAAGTTTGAGATGGGATAGATTTTTGATGGGTTGAGAAGCCTTGGCTAAGGCTCTCAGACAGTCAGTGCGCACGTGCTGCTTGTGATGACGTCGTGCCGTTGTAACAGGACACCGACTGGACCACAGAGAGGGGATGGAATTTTCAGAGTAAACAAACTTGCGTCGGCTGCCTCTGTGGACATATCGGGGCCGACGCAGAAGTCCATGTTCCCTGATGATGGAATTATATCCTGGAGTGCTTGGCAGATATAGACGAAGGAGTTTGTTTGTGGAATAGCTGTTCATCATATTATCCAGAGGGGGAAATTAGCCTAGCCCCGCTAGCCACTAGCCAATCGACGCTATCCGGTAGCCCAGCCCCGCAAGCAGATAGCAGAGCGTTGCTAACCGGTAGGCTAGCGTCGTTAGCGGGTGGCCGCGAGCAAGGTTCCCAGAGACAGAGAGCTGACAGGCAGAGAAGGACAGTCCAGAGCATATCAGGACACCAGGAAGTCTTGGATCTTGCCTGGGCTAGCAGTCTGCTACCCAGGCTAACAGCGAGTGAAGGTGAGCTGGCCAACTACGCTAGCTAGCTCTGGTAGCAAACAACAGTAGCTCACTGTGCAGGCAGCGGTCCTAGCAACAAAGGCTAACCGCACCGAGAACAGCAGGTAGGCTGTCTGGGGAAATACCTCACAGCGGTAGTGAAGGGCATTTTAAATCCAACTGTGATGGATCGATGGACGGATAAACTCTCATCGGCAGTGGAGGAATATGATCCGACTGTGGTGGATCGATGGATGGATCAAGCAGCAGCACGGTCCCCGCTTTGCCAGAGGCGTTGATAACAGCTGGTGGTAGCCGGTAACAGGTAGGTGCAGCAACAGGTAGACAGTCGAGGTGGTCGTAGGATTAGGACTCAAAAATTCAAATAAATAAGTTAAAAGTTTAAAAGTTAAAAAGTCGAGACGGAAAGGACAGCAATGTTTATAGTTAAAACAATTTAAAAACTGGCAGCTAAACTGGCACGATAAACTCAGATTCAGACGGAGAAGCGGCGAACAAACAACGCCAGCGTCCTCTCCCCAAAACATCAAAACCTTTTGACAGCGGATGAGGTTTATTATGTACAGGACATTGCTTGTCCGGTTCATCTTTCTTTGCAGCTATGCTAGACTGTGAGGCAGTAGTTGCAGCAGTGACCAGTTTTTCTAACTGACACAGCTGTTCTGGGAATGTATTTAGGTGCCTTTTCCACCCTGGTGTGGCTTGGGGTAGTGAAGAGATTGAATGCGAAGCTGGGGTCGTTTCTGGTCTTTGCCTGAGCACATACAAATCTGACAAAAAAACTGAATGGTGGGTAGGAGACATGATAATCCTCTTTATATTTGGATCCTTGCATGATCCAGCGCTCCCGTAGGCTGTAAGGAAGCTTTTCGACTATGGGATTAACACCTCTTGCAGTGTCCAAATATGTTAGACCAGGCAAGTATTCCCCCGATTTAGCAGCATCTATCTCCAGTAACAAGTCACCTAATTCTCTGAGCTGGTGTATGTCTTTGTTTGAGATGCATGGAAAGGTCTCTAGCCATTTCAGTAGGGCATTTTCGATCATCTCCGGGCTTCCATAGCATTCCTCTAAGCGCTGCCATATCATAAAGACACCTGCTGCAGGGTTATGAACATGCACTGACCTTATCCGCCTTGCTTGTGCTGATGACTCGGGCCCGAGCCATTTGACGAGGAGGTTGAGCTCTTCCTGGTCAGATAGATTCAGCTCTCTTATAACCGCTTGGAAAGACGATTTCCACACCCAGTCATTTTCTGGACAATCGTCAAAGGCAAGGAGCCCCGAACTCACCATCTCTTTTCTCACAAGATACTGGGCTAGGTCAGGGGTATGAGGAGTTGCAAGTGTGTATTCCTTTGGGAAGGATACGCGAGTGGCAGGGGAACATTCATAGCATTTGCTCTCAGTGGGTTTGTACTTATCTTCACCCCCAGGTGACCAAAATTCTGAATTTACTGCACTGCTGCAAAGGGGTGGGGGCTGTTGGGTTTTATCATGATGGGTTGGCTGCTTTGTCATAGCATCTTGGGGCTGCTGTTTGGCAGGTTGTACAAATGGATTATTCTCTATGTAATCATTGGTGCGTTTTGCTGGATCTTCAAGGGTTAAATCCTGTAACTCACTAAGTTCGCCTCCCTCTATATATGTTGCTGCTTCTTCAAATATTGCTGCCTCTTTTGATGCTGCTGTAGCTTCCTTCTCTTGCTTTAATACATAAAGGTTTGCCTCTATTAAAGCTTTTTCTTTCATCATGGCAGCCTCCTTTTCTGCGTAGGACACCTTTATTTTTGCTGCTTCGGCCTTAGCTCTAGCCCTTGTTGCTGCAGCGCTGGCAGATGACCTGCTTGAAGTTCTAGAGGACTTGTGACTTCAGACTCGGGACCTTGTCCCCACAGACTGACGTTCTTCATCGTCGTGGTTACTCATATTGGCGGTGTTTCTTGAGGGAGTCTGAAGGTTTTTGCGGCTATGTGCTGTTCACAGTTGAGAGCGAGCTAATTCAGTTAGTTTCTTCTTCAAAATCATCCACCTGTCTTCTAGACCCCATACCCACAAAGTTATTGAAGGAGATATTGCCTATGCTCATCAAACCAATTATTCATTTAATTAACTCATCATTGCTATCGGGCCATGTTCCTACATCCTTTAAATTGGCAGAAATCAAGCCACTACTTAAGAAACCAAATTTGGATCCCACTGTCCTGGCCAATTATAGACCCATTTCAAACCTCCCATTTTTATCAAAGATTCTTGAGAAATGTGTAGCGCAACAGCTTTCTTCATTTTTACATACTTATAATGTGTATGAGAGGTTTCAATCTGGGTTTAGGAAGCACCATAGCACCGAGACCGCCCTTGCCCTAGTAATGAATGACTTGTTCCTCTCTCTGGACTGTGGCTATATTTCTATTCTTGTTTTACTTGACCTGAGCGCTGCCTTTGATACTATAGACCATAATATTCTCCTCTGCAGGTTAGAAAATTTAGTTGGTCTTACCGGGCATGCTCTTATGTGGTTTAAATGTTATCTCTATGATAGATCCCAGTTTGTTAGGGTAAACAGTCAGTCCTCTGAATTTTCTAAGGTGAACTTTGGAGTACCACAAGGATCGGTCTTGGGTCCTCTGCTCTTTTCTCTTTACATGCTCCCTCTTGGGAACATTATAAGCAGACATGGTGTTAACTACCACTGCTACGCAGATGACACACAACTTTATATATCAGTTAAGCCAGGTGAAGTTGACCAGTTGTCTAAACTAGAGACCTGTCTCAAAGATGTAAAGGCCTGGATGACCCAAAATTTCCTCTTATTGAACTCAGATAAGACTGAGATATTAGTATTAGGTCCCAAATCCCTTCGAGATAAATTCTTACAGCTTCCCTTAAATTTAGCTTCTCTGTCTCCGCTAACAAGGTTCTTAAAAACCTTGGTGTAATTATTGATTCAGATCTCTTCTTTCAGCCGCATATTAACAATATCACAAGAATGGCCTTCTTCCACCTGAGGAATATATCTAAATTAAGGAAGGTGTTGTCCCTGGAGGATGCTGAAAAAATGGTTCATGCCTTTGTAACCTCTCGACTAGATTACTGCAATGCATTACTGTCTGGTTGCACTGGCTCAGCCCTGAATCGCCTCCAACTTGTACAGAATGCAGCTGCTAGGGTTCTTACTAGAACCAAGAAATGGGAGCATATCAGCCCGGTGCTCAAAACTCTTCATTGGCTGCCTGTCAAATTCAGAATTGACTACAAGATTTTACTTCTAGCGTTTAAAGCTTTAAATGGCTTGGCCCCTGAATATCTGAGTGACTTACTCATTCCTTACTGTCCTCCTAGATTACTTCGCTCTCAAAATGCTGGCTATTTGAAAATTCCTATTATATCTAAAATTACAATGGGTGGCAGAGCCTTCTCTTACAGAGCCCCTTTTTTATGGAATAATCTTCCCATGTATGTACGGGCTGCAGACACTTTCTGTCTTTAAGTGTAGGCTAAAAACGTACCTCTTTAGTCAATCCTATAGTTAAGGATGTCGGGGGGGGGGGGGGGGGGGGGGGGGCTAACCTTCTCTTTTCCTCTCTCACCCTGAGCTGCAGATTACTCCGGCCCGTCCCCCTCTCACCCTGAGTTTGCAGACTGCTCCAGTTATGCCCCTCACCCTGAGTTTGCAGACTGCTTCGGACCCGTCCCTCCTTTGGTTTATCCTCCCGACTTCACGCAACCGGAGTCCCAGATGCATCACCCCGCCCCCTTTGAACTGATGTTTGAACTGATTATTGAATTGACTATTACCATTCAGTCCACCTTTAGTCTAAACCGGGCCGGCCAGCGAAGGATGGGCACCCCCTCTCTAGCCAGGTTCCTTCCGAGATTTCTTCCCATTGGGGAGTTTTTTCTCGCCACTGCTCAGTGTTTTTTTTTTTTCTCCCCTACCGGGGAGTTTTTTACCTCATTTTGCTGGTTGGGGGCTATGGCCTGGTTTTTTGCTCAATTTTCCTTCTGTTTCCCTGTGCAGCGTCTTTGTGACAGTTCTCTGTAAAAAGCGCTATACAAATAAAATTGAATTGAATTGAATTGACAGTTACTTCACTGTCTTTTCCCGCTGTGTAAATATCATTTTACTATTCTGTCCTGGCAGATATGTCAGTGTATAGCTAGACAGATAGCTAACAAAAGAGGTAGGCTTAACTCCACGTTGAGTGTGATTTACTGAAGCTTGTTTATTGTAAAACTGCAACACAAACATAAGAATACAAAATAAATTACACAGTCAGAATGAAATATTACTTATATTTCCTTACTAATTATTTTCTTCTTTTACAGGTTTCCAACTGTGGTAAGTACATTTCCTTTACAGGTTTGCAAATAAGGTAGGTAAATTAGGTAGGCTAAATAACATCTTATTCACAGTATTACACATCCACAGGTACGTAAATGAGATAGGTAAATGTTGTAAATAGCAGTTAAATTACGTAACTTAACACCAACCAACATAAATGAGGCTCAATAATGTGTTACCTTAGCCTATTTAGCTTAACTTAGCGATTAGCTCAGCATAGTTAGCTTGTCTCATACAACTGATAACAGTGCTTTTAACAGTATTTTCAAAGCAACCACATGACAAAGATAACTAAATGACTAAATGACAAAGGTGAGTAAGTGTAGTAGTAACCATACTCACTGATAGATCTACTCCAAGGAACAAAACAAACAACTCTGAGGTGCTGCACTGAGCCTGCTTCTTCACTGTTTGGCTGTGCTGTGTCAACTGAATAACAAAATGGATGATACAACTATTTGGGGAGAATCTCTTAAAGGTACAGTACCTCAACTTGCCAGTAGGTGTCACTACTCAATCAAATTACAACACTGACTTAATCAAACACTCACCGGTGTCAGAACAGTTTAAAAAAAACAACTAAAGCGACTACAACATCCGGTCTAGGCTACTCACTTGCTCACCACCTCTGCTGAAGTGAAAGCCATAAAGCTGACACTTTCGACAAGGCCAGACTAATAACGTTAGTGATTCTCGCGCTTGATGATACTCTTAGTTTCACTTACATAATGAGACAAAGTGATAGCCATTTTCGCTAGCAGAGCAGCCAGTAGCTACTTCCATAATAATGTAGGGAACATGCCTCTATATTCCTACATGTGGAGTATTACTCATGCAAGGTGTTTACATATACATTTAGCAGTAATGGTGATAGACAATTAAAACATGTTCGTTTTACCAGTCTTCACCTGGGCACCATAAATGCAGAGAATATCCTTGACGGGGCGCCATAAATGTAAGGAATATGCCTCTATATATATATATAAACTCTTACATGGGATGCCAGAAATATAGGCAATAACTAAGGAATAATGAGGTTTACCCTTATTATTCTTAAGTTAGGTTAAAATTAAATCAGTCTCATTTGATTATTATGGATTATAATTACTACTACTTCAATTTACCATCAAAGCACTAATAACTAATAATTCATAAGCGTTGAAGGTATTACATTCTAATGATTAGGTTTGACTCAGTTCTCGTGTTCATACGACATCAAAACAGACACCAGGTTTAACAAAAAGATTTATTAAACAAGGGAAAAAAAAACATGAATATTACGTTCTACTAAATGGACATATCGTGTGGTGTGCGTATTGTAGCATTTGTGTGTGTATGCACATATGTGCGTGTATGTGTCGGTGTGTAGGCCTATGCCACGTGTGCGTTCAGGGAACAAAGGAATCACGTGGAGCAAGCTAACTGTGTATTGATCTCAAATCTGATATTAACCTACTATAAATCAGTTCACGCACTTCGGTCAGGAAATAACGTATTTATCATCTACAGTAAGCTAAAATGAGATCATATCACACGAATGTTAGTACGTGTTAGGATAGAGGGACAAACCAGTGAGGCCTGCTCGGGTTAGTTAGTTGCACCACATTAGCAATAAAAGGTAGGCCAGCCGGCTAGCTTGCTAACCAGCGCAACACGTTTATACAGCTCCTATTGTACAAAATCAAGATGCAATCAAATTCCCGATAAACAGTTCAGACTAAAATCCTAAGCTATGCCTGGGATGTTTGATCAGTCTTACTGAAGTCCGCGGTAAGTTGATTATAGCTGGCTTGTCCGTGATGTGGATGGTAAGGGCATCTCCTGGTAGGGATGCGGGTCGTCTGGTCGTCTTTGTCCGTGGCTGGAACACACCTCGGTCGGAGTTGCGTTTATTCAGTTCTATGGTTAGATGCCGTAGGCAAGCTAACCCGTTTGCGTCGCTCTCCGCGGCCTTTGATGCTGTTGCCGCTGTATTGCTGGTGCAATGGAGATCCACCTTAGAAATTGCAATGCTGCCTCTTGTGCAGTTGCGTGCCGCAGGACCGCGCGAGAGAAGAAGAAGTAAGTATATAAAAAGGGATAGGGGGAGAGAGACTGGAATTCTTCAGTCTTCTCTGCTTTATGGTTTTATGACCCTTACTCGTATTTCCGAGCTACAGGATTGGCTACGGAAATCACGCTGGGGTCCATTTTGACCATGTGGCTTGTGTTACCTGTGGAATGAATGGAAATGTAGTCCATTGTCCCTACATCCCCCCTTTTGGTCTGGGAATGCGGCTTAAGCCAGTATTCCTTGAGCACAAAAGTCAGTTGACAGTTCACAGGTCCTCAAGTTCATTTAAAATGTCACAACAAAATGGCAGTCCAGGGGAGCTGACAAGTGTCACAATGCTGAAACACACTCAAGAAATGTACATGACTGTCAAACATCCAGGCAGTTTATAAGTGACTGACAAACACCCAGACATTCATCATCAGTTATCTAACTGGCCTAAAATAAATGACATGGCACAATGTAAAACATCTGAGTTCTAATCGTAAACAGCTTGGTTACAAAACAAAAGAAACCTTGGTGAAACGGTTAGTTGTTTTGTTACTTCAGGTGTTATTAGGTAGTATCCAGAAGGTGGAGCACTAACAGGTATGACCCAGCCATTAAATTACTTAGATGACATGAGGATTAAGGATGGATAGGCCGTAGCCTTTGGTAAAGTCTGGTTCAGACTTGACTGACAAATTAAAGACTGACAAATTATTTTGGTCCCTTCACAGAGGTTACTGGTGAGGGCTGTCATCTGGCACATGTGAGGAGGCCATTTTTATATCAGGACAATGTCCTGTATCCAAGTTTTAAGCTAATGGCTGTGTCATCAAGACGGAAATGGAGGTATGATCTCATTTCTAAATGACGGTATAATTTGTTGCTCCTATGTGGTACAGTAGGTGAGCTTAACATTAGGGGTTCTTGTCAAAAGTCCTACATAATACAATTATGCAAGGGAAGTTGTGTAACAGAAGATAGGGACACGGCGTGTCAATACATCTGTAAATGTCGCACTGTAGTCTCTACTTGCATTAATTTAACCATGATTCAACCAATTTTTGAGGGAAGCAATGGTAATGTGGGTGTTAAGACAGCATGTAATTTTACAGGGTCTGCTTACGATCTGCGTTTGCTGCTGCTACATACAAATCTAAGTGACTGCTGTAAACCGCCTGTAGATTACGCACCCCCCTTTTTCCGGTGGAAAAGGTGTGTGGAAAAGTAAAAAGAAGTGGAAGTCAGCCTGTGAGGCTACCACGGCTATCAATCATAACTCTACTCGACGTCTTCTGACGGAGACTGACTAAGATTGGATAGCTTTGTGGAGTGGTTACTCACGGCATGCTTGCTATTGAATTGATTCAAATGTCCAAGCTGTCCTCAGAAGAGCTGAAGAAGCTTTCTTCAGATGCGGCGTCTTCCCTATCAGAGTCATTCTTGTGACTCTCAAGCTTAGGCCTACCTGGTCTGTCTTCTCTCCAATTCTGGCTAGAATCGGAGTGTGAGAAGCGACCACGGTGGCCCTTAACCGGGAACCTATTGTTTATCCGTCTTTTTAAGTCCTTAGGTTTAAAAGTGGAAATCTGGAAAGTGCCAGGGGGTTTAGTTAGACCATCCTGCTTAGATGGTTCTACCCTCGCGTTCTTGGGCACAATCCTTAATGTGTCCCAGACTGTTTGAGCCACATTGCGTAGTTCAAGAGCTGAACACTGGCCTCTTGAAAACAATGAAACATGGGTTCGTACAAATGGGTGCAGGTTGTGCACGAACAGGGATCTAAAGGCTTGATCTTCATCTAAGCCTGGTCCATTTCTACCTTGGAAGAACGCATTTTTGAGACGTTTGTAGTAAATGCGGGGTGGTTCTGTGCGACCATGTTTGATGTCCACAGCTTTAATCATGGCTGCTGCCTGATCAAGCTGGGGCATGTATTCTGCTACTAATGCTTCACAGAGCTTAGGGTAGCTAGAATAAACAGTGGATGGAAGTTCTTCCATGAATATATGCATCTCTCTGGTAGAGGTTTTCCAGATGAGTTTGGCCTTCTCTCGATCGGTTGCTCTGGGCAGATCAGAGAGGCAGTTGTCAATTTCCCTCAGGTAACACTGAATGTTGTATTCAGTGTTCTTAGGGTTAAAATGTTCAATATCCCTAGCCATGGATTCTAGCTGTTCAAAGCGAATACCATGTGAGGTATCACGAGTCTGCCTGTTTGGGGAAGGCGAGACTGATGTCACATCTGAACATAAGCGCGTTTCATACTGAGCTCGACGTCCTCTGTTTGGTTGTGAGGACGGAGCAGTAAAGCAATCATCATTCTCTATATGGCTAGAACAAGAGGTTGAATTGTCGCTATCTGGGTAACGCACCAAGCTGTCATATGTTTTCTCTGTTCTAGAGTGAAAACTAGGGGCATAAGCATTGCGCTTTGTTTGCCTAAGAGGTGAAGTGGAACCTCTTTTGCCATATTCAGAGTGAGATTCTCTGGTCCCCCCTTTGGAGGGAGCAGGGAAGGTGCAATCTTGAATTGGCCTAGCTGTCTCTCCTTTGCGGAGATGGACAGAAGTTGGAATTCTGTCCCCCCTTTTCCTGTCTAGGGAGGAGCTGGACGAACCATCGCAAGGGAAATCTGAAGCATTGCGATCTGAATAGTCTCGGTCAGTGCAAGATATCGAACAGGGGTCTGACAAACCTGAATCAAGACTGGTCGTCGCTTTCCCCACCTTGCGGTGTAAGGGGGAAGTGACGGTTCCAGTGAAAGCTGAATGAATGAGCTCTGGGAGATTTCTCTTGTCTGTGTATTTTGAGGTCAAAGTAGGTGGCAAGGTGCTTTGGCCACTAGGGTCTTCCTGCTGGGAGGAAGTAAGAAAACCTGGAGATGGGAAAGCCTGAGAAAGCAGGTTTGGAGATGAGAGTGGATGCGGGTAGCATGAGATGTCCACTCTTAAGCCTGAATAATTCCTCTCGGCAGGAACTGAGATCTGATTCGGCCGAATGCAGATCATGCAAGTACCGTACTGCTTTCTTACCCACAGTCTGGAGCTCAAGTAGAAGGTTAGCCTGTTGCGCTTTGAGGCATTCCATCTCTGCTCTAATTTCATTGTTGATCTGAATAACAAGACTAGTCTGTCTGGAGAAATTCAAGATCAGACAAGAAAGAATTGGGTCTTGTGACTGTGTGAGGGAGTCACCCTTCTCATTGACCAGTGAGAGAACTTCTCTCCTACAATCAGCTAGGTTCAGCTGATTCAGGAAGCCTACATAACCAGGTGCTAAGCCTTGGGCTAAAATGGAAAGGTAGGCTTCAGTAGATATGGGTTCCATATCTAATGCACTGAAAGCTAAAGGCTGAATATTAATAACTTGAGGGGAAGCTCGAAGTTAGCTATTACACAAGGGCCTTGAGCGCCTAAAGGTGCAGTGAAACTGATTATACACCAAAGTGTGCAAATCACAATCCAACATACAAGTTGTGATGAAGGATAAGAAAATTTCTAGGAATGTTTTCTAGCTATAGTACAAGGTAGCTACAGCACCACAGAGACTTATGTTACACTAGCATTAATGCACTGTAACGACAGCAAACTTACACAACATAAGGTTTATGTTCAAGTTTTCCAGCGAACAATTTGGAATTGTGATAAGAATCACAAATATCAAATATCAGAATGTGAAATTGTCTGAATTACAATTGCTACTAAATTTCCGATTTAATAGTAAAATGCAATTAATTTAAATTACTGTGATGAAGTAATCAGTTATTAATACAGCATGGTTAATAATACTATTATTGATAATAGGTATTATACCAGAATGTAAAGGCAATTAACAGACCACAGCGCCAAATGCAGGTGCAATAACACAACCGTACACGAGGGGGCAGTGTATTGGGAGAAAGCTGGGCAGGCAGACTTTCAGATATGCTGCGAGGGGGACATCTGGTGGTTGTTCGGGGAATTGCACTTTACGTTTATCTAGCTGAGAATGGGAGTATGGAGAACGTATACTCTGAAATTAATTTTGATATCATAAGAACACGGATTTTGAGTCAAATACCAATCATCCTCACACGGGGCTTCTCGCTTCTCGAGTCTATTCACCCTGTTAGGGTTGTTTTCAGTTATTTTCTGTTTCGTTCGCCTTCTTTGTTTTCCTCTCCTATATTGAGAGCTCGAGGCAAATTCTCCCTTTTCCCTCTTTTCCGCTTTTGTGGCTGTTCCTACGGGCATAGCTCCTAGACTCCCTCTGTCACGTTTGGGTCACCGAAACCACCCCCGTTATACATACAGTATATGTCAAAATTTGGTTCATACAATGCCATAATATCATCATAAGGGTGACTGAAAGATCCCAAAGTGGGGGTAGGTAATGGCTTCCGGCAGTCTTCCGGGACCAGCCAGGGATAGGAGGGGGCGGGACTACGGAGCTCTATAGCAAGTTAACTGGGCGTGTTGGTCTTAAAATGAGGTGTGGCCAGGATTATTTTTGGCGTATTGCTATCTTGAGCCAGCAGAAAGCGCTTGTGCTAAAACCACCAAAAACCTGGTCTAAAGTCATGTGCGGTTGTTTACATAAGTGCGTCTACATAGGCGTGTGCACAACGCGCATACACCCTCCCGTCTGTTACACACAGGGGCACACACAAGCATGACTAAAAATGTCAAGATTACAATGTGAAATATTATTATTGTATAGGCTATATCAAAACATGCATAATAATAAAAGGGTCCATAGGACAAAGACCACATACCTGTCTCTCAGTGCAGGGGAATGGTGCATTAAATTGCTTTCAGCCCACTCCATCAACATCCAGGTGATGTGCGATGGTGATGGTATGTGTAAGGTTAGGTTACATGTATAGACTATTCACAATTGTCCTGGATCAAGCTACGACTTAGCCTATATTTGCCAGTAGTTCCTGTAATCTTCTGGGGGGAAAATATTCTGTTACAGAACAATGGCTGTCCATTAAAAACTTTGCTGATAACACCTATATCAAGCCTAATGCGTGAATTGTCATTCAACTGAAAACTCACACACTGCAATAGACGGACATTTGAGTTCTGAAAATGCGCTTCAGATGTTATTACAATTCTGCTCACTAGGCCTGCAGCCTGTAAGTACATAGAATGGTTTTGAGTGGAAAAAAGTTCTAAACCTTGTCCAGGGAATATTGCATTTATTGTTTTTCAAATAGCCTAGGCTACAGTGGATTTGCTGTGAATAAGGTTTTTTCGATAGAGTACGGTTAAAAAACTAAGATAAATGTCACGTTAACTGAATTTGAACCTTATTCTTCATCCTTCATATTTTTTAAATTACAGTGACAAGGTTTCCATACTCTCAGCTTATTAAAACCCGCTGATTTCACCTGTTATTCCATAACTGAACAAAACGATTTTAAAGAGAACGAAGCGTCTAATTAGAAACTAAAACAAATTTGCAGCACGTTACACAATTAATTCACAATTAATTTCAATGCCATTCTCTGCATGTGCACTTTAACTTCATGCAGGAGCAGGTCTGTTTCCCTGCTGTAAATCACACTTTTCACTTTCTTCCTGGGAAAGTGGATTGTTTTAAAGCATTAATTTACGCTACCAGTAAAACAGGTTGGTCACATTTCCATAAGCAGCACATAAAACAAGGGAAAATATGCGTGAACCTATGGTTTGCCAACCTGACAGCTTTATTGTATTTATTGTCATCATTAAGGCAAAATAACGGTATTTATGTTATTAATCAATATTAGAATGCAGGTAATGAACTTCAGATGAAGCTTGAACTTCAACATCCTCATGGAATTTATGCTTGACAATGCTTCATTGCATAATCAAACAAAATTGGTTAAACAAGCAGGCTAATTTGGCATTTTCTAAGGTGAGACGGAAGCCATTGGTAGCTTATTCTCAGCTGTTGCGTTTGCCTTTAACGAAATGTAACTGCATATCTTTGTAAAATAACAGCACTGTCGGAAATTACCGGGAACTCATAATGGTTAGTCCGAATAATATTGATCATAGGTTACTATTGATCCATATAGCCTATTCCTTGATCGCACTAAACACGCACGAGCATGTCTGTTTCGCCATCATATATGCAGTCCACCAAGGTGGAAAAGCAGGCTTTTAAAGGGAATGGAAATTACATTTTGATTGGTTTATTGCATGTCACGCCCAAGACACACCTATGATAAATTAAGAGACTAGGTTCAGCCCATTTTCACATTGCGCCATGCATAGCGCTCAAAAAACACACCGTCAAAATAGCAAAAGTAGAAGAGACGGAGGCAGTCTCCGCCATATTTTATAAAACTAATACATAGATTATCTTACTTCTGATTAGTGCATAGTTAATACAAAGGCATAGAGTGGAATATAACAACATATCGTCGCTGTCGGGTAAAAAGCACGCATCTCCAAAACCGTTACTTTTCAGGAAATTAGAAAACAAATAAACACAGCGTTGTGAAAGTTTGTATGTTTTCTACAAACGAGGTCAGATACTCACATGGGTCAATACAAAATTGTTATTTTATCAGAAATCAAGTAAAATGGAGTTACGAGTTTTGTGACAATCGAATGTGGAGATACATGTTTTTTTCTGGCATTGATTAGATTGGCTGTAACTGCGAGTGAATGAACGCGCAGTGGCTGCGAGTCTATTATCAAGTGCACAGTTAATACTCACACATCTGTAAGCCAATTAGCAGAAAAATGTCAGTTTATCCAGTGACTAAACATCCATATGTTTTGTAAAATAAATACAATTAGGAGACAAGCCCCTAGTTCACTGCATTAACAAGCTAAAATGAAAGATGCCGTTCTGCCGAGACGAGCGAGTTACCTAACTAGGCGCTCGTCTCCCAAAAATAAAAATATTTTTTTAAACACATAGGCTGCTGATGACGTTTAATCACTGGATTGACTCTCCGCACCGAACAACAAGACACTGGCAGAACTTCACCCCTAGTGGTTTGAGACGTATCCGTCTCAATTACAGTATTTCATGTTCATCTGAAATTATAAACTACAGCTTTAAGAAAACCCCGAAAATTTTGACGCAGTATTTTTTTAAAGGGTAGCCTCTTGCGAAAACCTCAGCTTCTCCAGTTACACTGCCGTGCAATAAATTAGGAGGGTGCTATTAGTAGCCCACAGCACTTACGACCCTCCTCTGGCTACAGCCACAGACTGTAAAATGCATCAAATGCACCGTTTATACACGCTAAGAAAATCATGTTCTCGTATATAAACAATAATATTTTTTAAAACGTTGTACAAATGAGTATTTGCCGTTTTTCCTTGCTTACTGTACTATATACAGTACCTGATGCACTTTCGGTTTAGAAGACACCTCATTTTCTTCTCCAAAATCTCTCGTATAAATATGTTTAAGAAACCAAGTACTTACCAGTATATTCAGCTACAGCTGTTTTCTCATGAACCCTGAAGAGTTTATCTTGTTATATTTCGCCCCGTACATGTATATGTCCCCGTACACGTATATGTCCCGTACAGTCGACATTTCCGCAGTGACCACCCCTCGCACTGAGGGCTGAAATACGTTGCTGTACTTGTGTGAATACACACGCGCTTTCGTACGTTCTTTTTTAAACGTATTTAAATACATTAGGCGACGTATGTTATGGTTATTATATATATACTGTATGTGACTATTCTGAAATAAATGTATTCTGCAGCAAATTTCTGAATGATACAGCTTCTTCTTCAGTTCGAACTTAAAACCATGGATGTGCAGGGAATATTTTTTTAGATATTGACATTTAAATAAAACTAGTAGAAACCAGGAGGAAATTGCCTCAAAAGGGCCAAAGTAAATAGAGTTAAACAAAACATTTCCTTCAACAAACTTTTGCTATACAGTAGATAGGCGTATTACTGTGCACTCGATGATAAGACTCACACGGTAGGCTACGCAAGTTGTTAGCGAAAGACCGCTATGAACAGGTTTTTGAAGAGGTGAAGCCTATGACTAAACAGGGTTTGCTAGGCTATCCTTACTCCAACCTACCGACTCCAACCTAGCTCCTCTCTCCGCTCCCAATTTAACTTTCCGGTAGACATAGTTTCAGGTTATCCCACGTGTAGTTACGTCTAATGAGTGCAAAAGAGCCCACATTTGTGAATAAAGATTTGTCTGACTAGTTCTTGCTTCGCTTGTCCTCGCCGATTGTTTCTCGACTACACTAATAAACACACAATCCACATCGACTCGTGGTAGAAATAGTTAAACCGATACCTACCAGCTGACCTTAAGTTCACACACAGAATCAAACATCTTTACCTAGGATTAATAACTCAGATCAATGGCTAGGCTAGGCCCACCGTGATTAGTTTTTTTGTATGATAGAGGCTATTCAGTTTAATTCATTTGCTAAATGGTTTAGCTCTAGTCAAACAACAATCAAACATTATGTTACTGGCAATCATGCAGTCAAAGATGTGATGTGATGTGTTTTATCACAATCTAGCATAGTGTGCACTTGTTAGTTATTTTATTACATAGGCTGGACAGACAATGTTTTTTGAAAACATGTATTTAAGCATGTATTTAAGAATTCATAGAGGCACTCCACCAGCCAGTAAAAGATCAGGTGTAATGTTAGTAGTAGATGAGATCCGATCAACTCGCACGACTTGCAACAAAGCTTTCTTCAGATTAAAAGTAGCTCCCGCACTTCGTCCGAATGAGGACATAGGAGGTTTTTGCCGACAAGTTGAAGAGCCAATGGAGATACGGGACATAAGCTATCAACCTAAACTCCAACCACCTAATAAAGAAAGCCCAAGAAAGACTCTTCAGGTCTTCTCATTCAATTCTACAAAGCCATCATCCAAAGCATCCTAACTAACATCCTATCAATCACCGTCTGGAATGGAAATATACAACAGCACACAATAAAGGACATGGACAGAATCATCTCCAGAGCAGCAAAGATCACAGGCTGCAAATTCCCCACACTGGACTCCATACATACATACATAATCCACCATCAAATGTCCGACCAAAATCATCAAGCACCCTCTCCATTATGCCTTTTGGTAGAAGATGTTGATTGGTGGGGACAGATCGCTTCAAGCTACGCTCCTTTCCCCAGGTCATCCATATCATTAATGCACACCTCTACATTTTTTTGTATTTATGTATACTGTGAATTTTTCTCTTTTATGCTGAATGCGGTTGTGGCGAAGGGAGCACCACCGCTCTAGTGCAAAGACAGAAATCACGCAGGTTGGTGGAGAGAACACGGTTTTTATTCGTGCCTCTCTCTGATCTCTTACAAACACACAAAACACACGTTCTTCCGCTCTTCTCCCCGCAGATGTTCCGGCCGGCTTTTATGCACTCAGGCTCACTGTCGAACAAGGCAATTGGTTAATTGATACAAACAATAATACAATCAATCGTTACCAATTGCATGATTCCCGAGAGCTGTATCGGCTCCACAAGCCACACGCGTTCACTCTCTCTCTTGCCGGCAGCGCCTAAAACCACGCCCCCCTACCACATACCCCCACCGCCCGACTTAGGCCGGGAAGCCATCCGGCCGATGACCGACCCCCCCTCCTCCTCCCCCACCCAGCGAGAGAGAAAGTCCGCCACCACCATCTGCGCTCCCGGCCTATGAATCACCTTGAAATTAAAAGGCTGTAAAGCCAGATACCAACGAGTGATTCGGGCGTTAGTATCCTTCATGCGGTGAAGCCATTGGAGGGGAGCATGGTCCGAACAGAGGGTGAATGGGCGACCCAGTAGGTAATAACGGAGGGACCCGACCGCCCACCGAATGGCCAGACACTCTTTCTCGACCGTGCTGTACTTAGCTTCGCGTTGTGATAGTTTCCTGCTAATGTACAGCACTGGTCGGTCGACCCCCTCCACCTGCTGCGTCAAAACGGCCCCCAGCCCTCTGTCCGATGCGTCTGTCTGCACATTAAAAGGGAGAGAGAAGTTAGGGGTGAACAGGAGTGGTTTCCCACAAAGAGCTTCCTTCACCCGCTCAAACGCCTGCCGGCACAATTCCGTCCACTGGACCGGATCTGAGGCACCTTTCCGAGTCAAGTCGGTTAGGGGACTGGTCAGCTCCGAGAAGGCAGGAATAAACCTTCTGTAGTAGCCAGCCAGCCCCAAAAACCTCCTCACCTCTTGTTTTGTCTTGGGTCGGAGGCAGGTCGCAATCGCTGCGGTTTTGTCCACTAGAGGCCGCACCTGTCCACTTCCCAAGTGGTACCCCAAATACCGTACCTCCGCTCGGCCAATTGCACACTTCTTTGGGTTAGCCGTGAGCCCTGCCTGTCTCAGGGACTCTAACACCGCCCCCACATGCCGCACATGCTGAGCCCAGCTGTTGCTGTGGATGATAATGTCATCCAGATAGGCTGCAGCGAAAGCAGCATGCGGACGCAGCACCCTGTCCATGAGACGTTGAAATGTGGCAGGGGCCCCGAATAACCCAAACGGAAGTGTCCGAAATTGGTACAACCCGTCCGGAGCGGAGAATTCGTCGACCCGAGGCATTGGATAGGCATCAAAACGTGACACTTCGTTCACCTTACGATAGTCTACACAGAACCGAATAGATCCATCCGGCTTACCCACTAGCACGATGGGACTATTCCAGGCACTGTTAGACTCCTCTATTACCCCCAATTCCAGCATTGCCTTTATTTCTGCCTGAACCAATTTCTTTTTATGTTCCGGTAGTCTATAGGGCTGTGAACGCGCCGTCACGCCCGGGGTTGTCTCAATGTGGTGGTTTATGAGGTTAGTGCGACCTGGTAGAGGGGAAAACACATCCGCAAACCGCGTTTGCAACAAGGCAAGATCCGCTCTCTGATTCGGTAGGAGATGGCTATCCGAAAGGGGTGAGGTTTGATCGGTAGAATTTGGTACCTCAGGCCCCAGCTCATCTCTCTCCTGATCTACCGTGACCAGAGAGACCGGTACCACCTCTTTCCATGCTTTTAGTAGATTGAGGTGATAAATCTGTTTCGCCCCCTCTCTATCAGATCGCACCACCTCATAATCGACTTCCCCCACTCGTCGTGTAACCACGAAAGGCCCTTGCCACTTGGCGAGTAATTTTGTGCTGGACGTCGGGAGTAATACCAGGACTTTATCTCCCGGTGAAAATTGACGTAGCTTAGTTCCTCTATCGTAGTGCTTCTGCTGACGTTCCTGAGCCTCGAGCAAATTCTCCCGTGACAATCTACCCAGTGTATGGAGTTTTGCTCGCAGGTCCATGATGTACTGAATTTCGTTTTTACTGGGACTTGGACCCTCCTCCCAGCTTTCCTTAATTAGATCCAAGATACCCCGTGGTCGCCTACCGAACAGCAATTCGAAGGGAGAAAATCCCGTGGAGGCCTGGGGAACCTC
Source organism: Synaphobranchus kaupii (assembly GCA_029718625.1). NCBI lineage: Eukaryota > Metazoa > Chordata > Actinopteri > Anguilliformes > Synaphobranchidae > Synaphobranchus > Synaphobranchus kaupii. Next base: position 34,531,256 of record CM056381.1, on the reverse strand, counting down.
TCGCACTGCAAACAAGAGAGGAACTAACCACTTATCCCAATTTCGGCTATCATCGTGTACGAACTTCCGAATCATAGACTTCAAAGTCCTATTAAAACGCTCCACGAGCCCATCTGTTTGCGGATGGTATACGCTGGTTTTAATAGACTGAACCCCCAATAATTCATATAATTTGCGTAATGTGCGTGACATAAACGAAGTGCCTTGATCCGTCAGAATCTCTTTCGGGATTCCGACGTGGGAGATTATCTGAAACAAAGCCTGCGCAACACTCTTAGCCGAAATATTGTGTAACGGCACTGCTTCGGGATACCTAGTTGCATAATCCACCAGAACTAACACAAATCGGTATCCCTGCGTGCTTCTGTCAAATGGCCCGATGAGATCCATGCCCACTCTATCAAAAGGGACCTCAATTAACGGTAGAGGGCGCAACGGCGCTTTTGGGATGGCCGGGGAATTCACTAGCTGACAGTCTGGGCAGGACGCACACCACCGACGTACGTCCGCCCAAATGCCCGGCCAATAGAACCGGGCCATTATCCGGTTTAGTGTTTTCTCATACCCTAAATGACCAGCCATGGGGTTGTAATGAGCCGCCTGGAAAATCATTTCCCGGCGGCTTTTAGGTACCAACAACTGGGTCATCTCCTCACCTGTCTGAGTGTCACGACTCACTCTGTACAATCTGTCCTTAATGATTACAAAATATGGGTGAGTGCGTGCAGCGTCAGGGCGCACCAGCTGACCATCCACATACACAACCTGATCAAAGGCAAAGCGTAGGGTGTCGTCGCGAGACTGCGCAAGTGGGAAATCCTCCACGGGGTGGAACACCGGCACCTGGGGAGTCTCCACCGGAGGCTCTCCCGGAGCCGCCCCCCCCCCGGCAGTGTCGGGCGACCCCGCGTCACCACTGTCAACTGCACACACGTCACACTTCCCTAGCGGTCGTGATCGCACCCCCATCAGCTTCTCAGCTACCTGTTTAAACCCCGCCCAATCTGTGCCCAGAATCAGAGGGTGCGAGAGGCGGGAGCTAACCGCAGCCTCTAGAATATGCTTTTTTTCTTTGACACGAATTTCCACTGGCACTATAGGGTACTTGTGTATATCCCCATGCACACACCTAATAGATACCCAACGTGCCGTCACCAACGCCTCTGGCCGAACCAGGCTCTGTAGGATCATGGACTGCATCGCCCCTGAGTCCAACAGTGCCCGGTGTTCACTCCCTTGCGCCCTTACCGGAATGCAGTACGCCCCGTCTAGATCGGGAGCGGAGGTGGGCGGGCCGACGACACGGACCACCTGCCCCACCTCCATGAGCGGACAATCGCGGCGCAGGTGGCCCGGCTGTCCGCACCGCCAACACCCCGGTCCAGGCGTCTGAGGAGCTCCCTGTGGGCCGGACTGCACCGCCACTGAGCCTGAGAGGGGAGAAGGAGGAGAAAAACCAAATGGGTTAACACGAGGGAAGGAGGGGTTTTGGGGACGGGAAACGGGAAGGGGAACAGCACGGGTGATGAATTTTTTCCGGGGCGCTGGCTCCGGCTTCTGCTGCTGGGTGAAGGGGTGTTGTGCCAGGTGGTCCTCCGCCAGGGTGACGGCGACGTCCAGGTTGGTGGGCCGGTGGCACTGGACCCAGCTGGCCGTATCCGCCGGCAACCCTGCGGTGAAGCGCTCGAGGACCACCTGCTCCACGACTCCAGCAGCGGACCGTATTTCCGGCTGTAGCCAGCGCCTCGCCATGTCCGTCAGCCGCTGGGCGTAGGCGAATGGCCGGTCCTCTCCCGTCAGGGTGGTCTCCCGGAAGCGACGTCGGTGGTCCTCCGGGCTGAATCCCATTCGGTCGAGGACCGCCTTCTTCAGATTTCTGAAGTCCTTCCTAGCGGCTGCCGGCAGGCTATGCGCCGCCTGTTGCGCCTCCCCTGATAAGAGGGGCAGGAGACGTACCGACCACTCTTCCAGTGGCCACCGGCACGTCTCCGCTGCCACCTCAAACGCCTCGAGGAAGGCCTGAGCGTCATCGTCCGCTGTCATCTTCGGAAGGTGGAATTTCGGGGACGAGACGCTCTGCCTTCCCCTGGAACCCCTGGCAGCAGCCAGCTGTAACAGCGCCTGTGTCTGGAGGCTAGACTGCTCCCGCAGGGCTTGCATCTGCTCGGCGTGAGCAGCCGACTGTTGCACCTGCATCGCAGCTAGCCCCTCCAGTAATTTTCCCAGCGCTGTTACTGATATTGGCTGCTCCGGCTGCTCCTGGCTGTAATCCATGGCTTTATAAAAACCGTCCTGTCTTCTGCACCGTTTCGCTTTTATATCCCCGTACGGGCCACCACTGTGGCGAAGTGAGCACCACCGCTCTAGTGCAAAGACAGAAATCACGCAGGTTGGTGGAGAGAACACGGTTTTTATTCGTGCCTCTCTCTGATCTCTTACAAACACACAAAACACACGTTCTTCCGCTCTTCTCCCCGCAGATGTTCCGGCCGGCTTTTATGCACTCAGGCTCACTGTCGAACAATCAAGGCAATTGGTTAATTGATACAAACAATAATACAATCAATCGTTACCAATTGCATGATTCCCGAGAGCTGTGTCGGCTCCACAAACCACACGCGTTCACTCTCTCTCTTGCCGGCAGCGCCTAAAACCACGCCCCCCTACCACAGCGGTGTACTGATAACAGCTCCTTTTCCATGTACTGGAATTAAACCCACCAGCCTAGCTGTGTGGCAATAAAGCACAGAAATCCCATCATAAATATCACTTAGAAATGGTTTGGTATTTCATTTTGTGTAAGTGGCACTCTAAGAGGATGAGTGGACCTAAACTATGCCAAGAAATGCACCCCGGACCATAACAGAGCTACCAGAACCCTACCCAGCTAACGAAATCACGTGCTAGGGACATTCCCTGTGTTATTAAGGTTGCTATAAACGTTCCCTGGTTGATGCAATGTTGAGTTTTTTTCAGGTTCTAAGAACTTTCACACAACGTTTCTGAGGAACGTCCCTTTAACATTCCAGAAACATTCTAGGAGCATTCCTCTTAGGTTCTAGGCACATTCTATGCAACATGAGGGTATCGTTCTGGGAACCTTCCTCTTGTGTTCCACGAACAGATATAACATCAGAGGAACATCCTAGGAGCATTCCATGTAACATCAAAGGGGAACATTCTATGTAACATGAGGGTAACATTCTGGGAACCTTCTTCTGGCGTTCTAAGAGTATTCTATATAATAAATACCGCTCACTTATGCGTTGTTTCATAGGTTACATATAGGCTAATATAATACATATATAAGTCACATAAAGATCAGCGTATTTTGGTAGTGTATTGACAAATGCAGACTTCCCCTGAGAAAATATGCTAGGTCTATAACTCCCTTAATGCTGAACTAATTTTTGTGTTATAAACGTCAGAAATATCTGCATAACACAGGTACCTTATTGCCAAATTTCCCAGAGCAGCGAGCATATTTGCAAAAGGCCTTTTAACGATTAGAGCCTACAGGAGTTGTCAAAATGTTGAGGTTTTTTTGTTGTAAATTAATTAATAATTTCAGAGAAATATGAATAGGTTGCTATAATTGGGACGTCAACAACTACCACTAGGGGGGCACCGTGCATAGGGTAAGCGTCATTAACAAGGGGTAGCCTAACAATGAACGCACACCCACAGTTTCTTACTCCAGGACATCGCATTCTGCAGAAATATAACCCAGTTATAATTAGCCTACAAAATGAACTGGAATTCTTAGAACAAGTTGCAGTAGTCTATTCCACATGGCTTTTTACACGTTTAGATACCTCCGCTTTTCTTATCAACTGGTTGCCTACGTTTCAAACTAGGCTATGCAATTTTACTGGGGTTAACCTACTCAGCAGGGGGGAAATAGCTTCGTTATCCAGGAGATCAGCTTGACTGAGAATATAGTGTTATAGAATTAGATGTGCACCAAGTCATATAGCGAGGCTATATTGAACTGCGACGTGCTATATAATGCAATAAAAATGAATATAATTATTAAAGTTTGGAGCAATAACTGCTCAGTTATCTATGAAATACATTTGTATAGGCTATCATATGTCATGCAGTCTAGCATTATTAACCCTCCACTTAGATATTTAATGCATAGCTTATATCATAATCAGCTCTGACAACATTTTGACAACTCTTATAGGCTATGAAAGGACGTTTTACAAATAGGCTAGCTTTTCTGTGAAATTTGTAAATAAGGTGTTATGCAGATATTTCTCACATTTATAACACAAAATTAGTTCAGAATGAAACGAGTTATAGGCCAAGCATATTTTATCAGGGGAAGTCTGCATTTGTCAATACACTAGCAACATACGCGGATCTTGAGGTTATATGATTACAAAATGGGCATTTGAAGACTAAATAACCATAGCTTTTTTCTGTTACCCAGTGAGCATTTTTGTGTTGAAAAGTCGGCGGAACTACAATGGTGGTGTCATCTGCATATACCCACTGAGCACAAACCTATATAAATGTTAAATGTTGGTGAAATATGGAATACCATCAAAGCTCTCATTTGGCCATTTTTAGACTGGCTAAAACCTACAATACAAATGTGCACATTTTATGTTATAATTTTCATATGTGATTCAGTTGTAAATTCAAAGACAAACAATATGGATTAATGTGGATGCATTTCTCAAAATGTCATTGCTTTGGCAAGCGAAATCCGGCCGACACATAGATGCAATTTCATCGCATGAAGTGTATCACTTAAAATGTCAAAACATTTAGCCAATTTGATGCAACAAGAAGCTTGGGCAAACAACATGGCACAAGTTTCTATCCTAGGCAGACAGTTTTTACCCAAAAATAATGTTGCACAAATTTCTGCTATGCGCATGTATGTGGACTTGTACATGAGAGTCAACAACTTGCTTGTCCATGCTCGTTTGTGATATCATTCATTAAAGACTACAACACACAGGTAAACATGTGGCCTTGATAGCTCAGTGGAAAAGCACTTGTCTTCAGATTCGAGGATTGTGAGTTCGCTTCCTGCTTGCTGTGGTGTTTTTTTACATGAAAAAATTTGGTCGAAACGTGGTCTAAACAAGAACTCAACTACAAATAGATGTATAAAAAAATTCACTTTGGAACCATTTTAAGTCTTTTCACTGACTGCAATAGACATTTATTTTAGGGCTTTTAGCCTGAAAATTGCTCGCAGGGAAGGACAAGGTCCTCTAGTAGCTCAACCAGGTAAATCGCATGTCATCAGCGATTCCCGTTTTCCACAACATGGGTTAAAATCCGGCTCAAGATAAACCGTAAAGGCCATTCTCTCTTTCCCTCCAATCTTCTAGTCTCTCATTGATTGCTGTCCAATAAAGCCAACATCCCACAAAAATATATTTAAATGGGACTACATATCACCATCTGCTCGGCAGCTGAAGAACAGGCCTAAGATCTAATAATAGTTACACAATCAAGTTGTAGGAATGTTCTGAGGACTTGAGAGGAACTGAACATTATGACATCCAAGTAACACATTGCAACGTTTGTGACTTTTATGGGATGTTCCTGGAATGTTCTTTTGTTATTTTGGAGTAACATTCCCCTATAAACCGCAGAATATTCCCAAAGTAACGTTTTGTAATGACGTGGCAAGAATGTATGGGGAATGTTAGCAATGTACTCCGGTCTCACAGTAAGGGAACGTTAAATCCAAGCGTTAGATAAACCCAAAGGGAACTGTCGGGTAAGTGAGGATTAGGTAAAATGTGTATTATCTGAATCCAGCAGTTCCAACAGTCAATGCCCTTGTTAAAACGTTCGGCACTCTGAATAATGAACACAAGCGAGAACCCTTCACTTAACCTAAATTCAAAATATGTTGCACGTTATTTAATTTGATAATTATTATTAAAAATGACAATCATCAATTAAATTGCCGAATTCTTTGATAGGTAAGTCGAACAGTAACCTGTTGGATCAACCAACAAGCCAAAACAAAGTCTAAATCAGGTCTTGAGATTAAGTAATTTTATTAAATGAAAAACTACTTTTAATTTACAAAAGGGAAGACATTAAACCAAACATTAATTAGAAAATACCAGTAAAGAGAGAGATAAGCCAGAAATTGTAAATCAAGGGATGTCAATAGGATGTTGGAGTGATATTGATACAGTCTTACTGATCTCAGGAGACAGCAGGCGAGGTTGGGCACTGGATGATCTGCTGTTGGGGGTTTCTGGTCATCTCCTGTTTAGCGGGGGGAGCAGTACTAAAGCAGATCCATTCACCGCCAAACTAAAATAATTATGCAGCACATTCTATCAGCATATTATCCGTCCCATAATGTAGCAGCTATCGATAGCTAAGGCTATCTATTGTTGTGATGTTTGTTTATTGTTGACAATAGTCTATTTATCATGTTTGATCAAACCTTGATCATGTAAATCGAGACTACGTTACATGCTCAAAGCATATGTTAGTAATCTTAGCTATTGCTCTGTAAATTTGACCACTGTTCATTTTCATAAAATGTGGAGTTGTTTGATTACCACAGTGACTTCCTCCAGGGAGATCGATGTTGATCCCCCATCATCCTCCAGCTCTGCCTCTACTATAGAGGGTGGATTAGTCGGGTTCAGGAGTTCCTCAAAGTGTTCCTTCCACCGCCCTATCACCTTATCAGTTGAGGTCAACAGCGTCCCATCCTTACTATATACAGCTTGGATGGTTCCCCGTTTCCCCCTCCTGAGGTGTTGGACGGTTTTCCAGAACCGCTTTGGTGCCGACCGAAAGTCCTTCTCCATGGCTTCTCCGAACTCCTCCCACACCCGCTGCTTTGCCTCTGCCATGGCTGAGGCTGCTGTCCTTCGAGCCTGTCGGTATCTTGCAACTGCCTCCGGAGTCCCCCAGGATAACATATCCCGGAAGGCCTCCTTCTTCAGTCGGACGGCTTCCCTGACCACCGGTGTCCACCAGGATGTTCGAGGGTTGGGGCCCCTTGAGGCACCTAAGACCTTGAGACCACAGCTCCCAGCTGCAGCTTCAGCAATGGAAGCTTTGAACATCGTCCACTCTGGTTCAATGTCCCCAGCCTCCACAGGGATGCCAGAAAAGTTCTGCCGGAGGTGTGAGTTGAAAGTCTCCCGGACTTGGGCCTCCTCCAGACGTTCCCAGTTCACCCGCACTACATGTTTGGGCTTACCAGGTCTGTCCAGAAGCTTCCGCCGCCACCCGACCAACTCACCACCAGATTGTCCAAGTCCAGTTTTGCTATTTTAACGGCATGTTTTTTGGGGCGCTAAGCACAGCACAATGTGCAAATGGGCTGAACCTAGTCTCTTCATTAATTATAGGTGTGTCTTGGACGTGACATGCAATAAACCAATCAAAATGTCATATCCCATTCCCTTTAAAAGCCTGCTTTTCTACCTTGGCGGATTGCTTATATGATGGCGAAACAGACACGCTCGTGCGTGCTTAGTGCGATCAAGGAATAGGCTATATGGATCAATAGTAGCCTATGATCAATATTATTTGGACTAATCATTATGAGTTCCTGGTAATTCCAGACAGTGCTGTTATTTTACAAAATATATGCGGTTAAATTTCGTTAAAAGCACCTGCAACAGCTGAGAAAAAGCTACCAATGGCTTTCGTCTCACCTTAGAAAACGCCAAATTAGCCTGCTTGTTTAACAAATTTCATTTGATCATGCAATGAAGCAATGAACTCATGTTCAAGCTTAATCCGAAGTTCATTTGGCCTACCTGCATTCTAATTTTGATTAATAACATAAATAACATTATTTTACCTTAATGATTACACAAAATCCAAATAAAGCTGTCAGGTTGGCAACCCATAGGTTCAGCATATTTTCTCTTGTTTTATAATTTCCTGCTTATGGAAATGTGACCAACCTGTTTTACTGGTAGCGTAATGCTTTAAAACAATCCACTTTCCCAGGAAGACTGTGAAAACTGTGATTTACAGCAGGGGAAACAGACCTGCCCCTGTAAAGCGCACATGCAGATAATGGCATTAAAATGAATTGTAAATGAATTGTGTAACGTGCTGCAAATTTGTTTTCGTTTCTAATTAGATGCTTAGTTCTCTTTAAAATATTTTGTTCCGTTATGGAATAACAGGTGAAATCAGTGGATTATGGAAACCTTGTCACTGTAATTAAAAAAATGAAGGATGAAGAATAGCTAAGGTTACAATTCAGTTAACATGGTGACATTTATCTCGGTTTTTTAACCATAGGCTATCGAAAAAACCTTATGCACAGCAATCCGCTGTAGCCTAGGCTATTTGAAAAACAATAAATGCAATATTCACTGGACAAGGTTTTGAACTTTTTTCAGTCACAACCATTCTATTTACTTACAGGCTGTATTCCTAGATAAACAGAGCTGTATTGTAATGACATCTGAAGTGCATTTTCAGAACTCAAATGTCCGTCTATTGCAGTGTGCGAGTTTTCCATTGAATGACAATTCACGCATTAGGTGTAAATGACAATTCGCGCATTAGGCTTGATATAGGTGTTATCAGCTCCTTTTTAATGGATAGCCATTGTCCCGTACCATCGCACATCGCCTGGATGTTGATGGAGTGAGCTGAGGGACAGGTATGTGGTCTTTGACCTATGGACCCTTTTATTATTATGCATTTTTTTATATAGCCTACACAATAATAATATTTCACATTGTAATCTTGATATTTTTAGTCATGCTTGTGCGCGCCCCTGTGTGTAACAGACGCACTTATATGCGCTGTCTGTTTTTATGCGCTGTCTTATGTAGACGCACTTATATGCGCTGTTAAAATACCATGTAAACACCTGCAACATGACTTTAGACCAAGTTTGTGGTGCTTTTAGCGCAAGCGCTTTCTGCTGGCTCAAGATAGCAATACGCCAAAAATAATCCTGGCCACTCCTCATCTTAAGACCAACACGCCCAGTTCACTTGTAATGGGCGCAAGAATGCATGGTATTAAACGACGTGAACGCAAGGCGTTATAATGAACCATGCGCCGGGTGTAAGATAGCAAAGACACTTGTGTTTGGGTTAGCGCCGCTTAGCGCCAGGTGTAAGATAGGGCCCCATATGTGTCATTCTCATCATCATCATTTCTGTTGATAATTATTTTTAATTGTACTTTATTATTTTACATTATTGTTATTTCTAAATCCATAATCAAAGAAAAGTTCTTGTTTTCATGTATGGTTACTGTTCATTCGTCTCGTACGGCATGAAGAGGAGCTCTGTCTTGTCAAGGTTGAGCTTCAGGTGATGGGTAGCCATCCACTCAGAGATGTCAGTCAGACAAGCAGATATCCTCTCCTTAACCTGTGGGGTAGAGGGAGGGAAAGAGGGGAAGAGTTGGGTATCATCAGCATAGCTATGGTATGAGAAGCCATGTGAATGAATTACTGAACCAAGAGACTTAGTATGCATAGAGAACAGCAGAGGACCCAGTACAAATCCCTGCGGGACTCCTGTAGACAGGGGATGGGGAGCAGAGACGGAACCCTTCCAGGAGACTTGGTAGGATCTATCAGTGAGATACGATACAAACCAAGAGAGGGCAGTCCCAGAAATGCCCATCTCAGCGAGTGTGGAGATCAGGAGTTTGTGGTTGACCGTGTCGAACGCCGCAGACAGGTCAAGGAGAATCAGAACAGAGGAGAGGGAGGAGGCTCTAGCAGTGGTGAGTGCCTCAGTCACGGCCAGGAGAGCAGTTTCTGTGGAATGGCCGGTTCTGAAGCCGGACTGATGTGGGTCAAGCAGGTTGTTCTGGTGGAGAAGAACAGTTGGTTAAGGACAGCACATTTAATTGTTTTGGACAGGAAGGGCAAGAGAGATACAGGACGGTAGTTCCTGACATCAGAGGGATCCAAGCTAGGTTTTTTAAGGAGTGGGGTTACACGGGCAGTTTTAAAGGCAGCAGGAACATGGCCACAGATTAGGGAGGTGTTGATAATAGAGGACAGTTATGGAAGGAGCTCAGCGGATATAGACTGGAGGACTGCTGAAGGTATGGGGTCTAGTGGACAGGTGGTTGCGCAATGGCGCGTCACCAGCTGGAGCACATCTGAGTCCTCCAGAATCTTGAAGGACGACAGTGTAGCAATGGGTTCAGTATGCGGGATGTGGGGTGTCACCAGATGCGTGAAGGAGTTCTGGATCGTGGCCACCTTCCCCTCAAAGTGGGTCAGGAAGTCATCTGCAGAGAGGGAGGAGAAGGTGGAAAAGAGTTGATTAGATACACATGCATCAATTTTAGACTGGAAAAATGAAGTTTTAGCTGATGTGGTTGCAGCTGTGAAGGCTGCCAGCAGAGTGTGGTCTGCTGGATCTGAGAGAATCCGTCAGCCACGGGGAGGGGGGGTGATGGTCGAGCTGGTTTGGAGACAAGAGGACAGTGAGTTGAGAGACTGAGAGAGGCATGAGTTAAACACAGAGGTGGCAACATCTATAGGCATTTCAGCAAAGGTAGCAGGAGGAGGAAGTGCAGAGAGAACAGAAGTTGCGAGAGGGTGCAGAGATTTCTTCTGAAAATAACAGTGGGTGGGTTGTTAGTGGAGTTGAGGGAGAGTGGGCAGGAGAGAGAAAGTGAGATAAAGAAATGGTCCGATACATGGAGGGGGGTCATTGTGAGTTCAGATGTGGCGCAACTCCTGGTGAGTACAAGGTCCAGTTGGTTACCACCCTTGTGGGTGGCAGGCGATGGGGACTGAGTGAGGGCGAAGGACTGGAGGAGTGAGGCGACACTGGATAGCTGGGAACTGTCTGGTTGGAGGTTGAAGTCTCCCAGTAGGATTCCACGGGTGCCATCCTCAGGGAAGGAGCTCAGGAGCTTGTCCAGTTCATCCAGGAAAGCGCCAAGCGGACCTGCGGGGCGATAGAGAACAACAATATTGAGTGCAGATGGGTGAGTTACAGTGACTGCATGAAACTCAAAAGGAAGAGATATTCAGGCAGTGTACAGTGGGAATAGAGAATTTCCAGGACGTGGAAATGAGCAAACCAGTACCCCCGCCTCGGCCAGAGGCCCTGGGGGTGTGGGAGAAGGAGTAGCCAGCAGACAGAGCAGCTGGAGTGGCTGTGTTATCGGGAGTGATCCAGGTCTCAGTGAGAGCCAGGAAGTGGAGGGACTTCACCTTGGCATAGGCAGTGATGAAGTCAGCTTTCTGGACAGCTGGCCGGAAGTTCCATAGTCCACCCACCACTGAGAGTTCCTTATGAGAGGACAGCGGTGGGCAGACCAGGTTAGCCGGACAGCGTCTGCGGTGGTTGGGCCTCCTGGGGCGAGGCATGGAGCACAGAGGAATGGGGGTTAGACACATGGTAGGGGGTGATAAGACAAGTTAGGTGGGGAAAGATCATTACAAACAGATAATTCAAACAAATTGACGATGAGACTGCCGTATTACGGCAGCCTCTGCTTTAACTTATAGACTATTTGCTAATTTCCCGATTGCACTCAGCTGCTTGCAGGGCTAGTTCTCTCAGGTGAATCTATTTTCAATTAGCAACACTAAAGACTAGCAGCTGGCCTAAAAACACAAAGCAAGTTAACAACTGACCGCTAATGCTGCAATTTACTTCAACTACACAGTGACTACGCTACAAACAGTTCAATTAACTAACGCACAGCTGAAACCGAATGAAAATAATACACTTAGCCCAGGGGTGTCCAATCTTATCCGGAAAGGGCCGGTGTGGGTGCAGGTTTTTGTTTTAGCCCAGCACTACAACACCTGATTCAACTAATTAACTAATCGTGCTCTTCAATCAAGACCTTGATAAGTAGAATCAGGTGTCATAGTGCTGGGCTAGAACAAAAGCCTGCACCCACACCGGCCCTTTTCAGGTAAGATTGGACACCCCTGACTTAGCCTGTCCGACAGTAGATAATTGACAACGCTAGTCTGATTGCACTCTGAAGTAGCAATGCAAAACACGCTATATATTCACTCCGGTGAATCTATTTTCAATTAGCAACACAAAAGACTAGCAGCTGGCCTAAAAACACAAAGCAAGTTAACAACTGACCGCTAATGCTGCAATTTACTTCAACTACACAATGACTACGCTACAAACAGTTCAATTAACTAACGCACAGCTGAAACCGAATGAAAATAATACACTTAGCCTATCCGATGGTAGATAATTGACAGCGCTGGTCTGATTGCACTCTGAAGTAGGAATGCAAAACACGCTATATATTCACTCCGGTGAATCTATTTTCAATTAGCAACACAATATATAGTGAAGTCAATGAGCTAATGAGTGATTGCAGCGTGAGAATGTATACATAGTATACCTTTAAGAATAATAAGGGTAAACCTCATTATTCCATAGTTATTGCCTATATTTCTGGAGAGTTTATATATATATATATATATATATATATATATCTAAAGAGTTTATATATATATATACAGGGGCATATTCCTTACATTTATGGTGCCCTGGTGTGAGGATTTATAAATATTCTCGACATTTATTGGTGCCCCGTCCGAGGATATTCCCTACATAATTGGTGCCCGGGTGAAGACTGGTAAGACGGACATGTTTGATGGGTCTATCACCACTACTGCTAAATGTATATGTAAACACCTTGCATGAGTAATACTCCACATGCAAGAATATAGAGGCATATTACTTACAAACATCAAGGGAACATTCTAGGAGCATTCCATGTAACATCAGAGGGGAACATTGTCTGGGCATTCCATAAAACATCAGGGCAATGTTCTATGTAACATGAGGGTATCGTTCTGGGAACCTTCCTCTTGCGCTCTATGAACAGCTTATATAAGATCAGAGAAACATTCTAGGAGCATTCCATGTAACATCAGAGGGGAACATTCTCTGGGCATTCCATAAAACCTCAGGGCAACATTCTATGGAACATGAGGGTATCGTTCTGGGAACCTTCTTCTTGCGCTCTACGAACAGCTTATATAAGATCAGAGAAACATTCTAGGAGCATTCCATGAAACATCAGAGGAATGTTCTATGTAACATTAGGGTATCTTTCTGGGAACCTTGTTACACTCTCTGCTCCCTCTCAGTCCCCATCCCGGCTAGGCGTGGTTTCCCTTGTTTCGCCTATTTCACCCTCGCTATTGCTCTGCCTATCACATTCCTTTCCCCGTTTGCAATCCTCACGCCTTTGTCTCCGCTCAATCACTCTCGCATACATTCTCACGCTGCAATCACTCATTAGCTCATTGACATCACTATATATTCTCCTGTTGTTCTTTGTCTGGTGCCAGTTCGTTAAGTCTTGTTCGTTGTAACTCTGGTCTTGTCTAGTTTTGGAATCTAAGTCACAGTCTTGCTTTGCCTTGCTGAACTAATGCTTCAGAGTCTCGTTTTGTCTTGCTGAAATTCACGCTTTGTCTGATATTCTGCTTTACCCGCCAGCCTGCAGCTTCCTGCTTGTTCCACGCCACGCATCCTTGTCTCCCGCATCCCGCTCTCCCTCTGCTACGCTAACCCAGGATTCAGCCACTGTCCAGCCCCTTTGCCTCTGCCCCACCCTGTTCTCGCCAACCGAGGATTCAGCCCCTCTCCCTTTTCTCCCTATACTTCTGAAGTTTTTGGCGAAGTAATAAACGCTCACCGCAAGAATTATTGTATTTCTGTCTCTGAGTCGTGCATTTGAGTCCAGTCCCTACCGGAACCTTAACAAACCTTCCTCTTTCGCTCTATGAACAGATTATATAACATCAGGGGAACATTCTAAGAGCATTCCATGAAACATCAGAGGGGAACATTCTCTGGGCATTTCATAAAACATCAGGGGGATATTCCCTGAAACATGAGGGTAACGTTCTGGGAACCTTCCTCTTGTGCGCTACAAACATTCAATATGAAGTTCCAGGAACGTGCCAGGAACATTCTATATAACATTAGGGGGACGATCATTTAAAAGTTTTAAATGCAGGGTTTAAGTGCCTAACACAAGGGCTCACCATCAGTATTTGGGAGAGTGTTTGTTTGCATTTTGGCTTTATTAGACAGTATTTAGTGATGTCTGATAGGAAAGCAAGGTTGGGCGTCATTGAGAATCATAGCAGAGATGGGCATAGGCTGAATGTAAGTCCACAGATTACAGGTTATGGGGTACACAGTGCAACGCAATGAGGGTTTAAGGACACTCCAGGGGGACTTCTACAACAACTTCCATGCAACATTTACACTTACTCAATTTAGATCCTGCCGATGCCGGGACTTGAACTTGAAATCCATTCGTCAAGTGCTTGCGCCATTACACCACGGTCTTGTGATGATAGAGCTCAACTCCGAAAACACACCACAAACCTATAACATTGGACTTTGGTTGTACCAGACCTGTGCCAAAAAATACTTGTATTTTCAGTTGGATTCAGAAATATTACATTACCAAATAGGAGAACTAATGAGGAATGAAATCTCAAAATTTGTGACTGTCATTTTCTGTAGCTAGTGGGTTACCTTAACCCATTAAAGGGGAGAAAATGTTGAAATCATAATGACATCTATCTGCAAAAGAAATATTGCAAGTATCTTATAAGTGACTTTTTAAAGGATGTTGTAGCTGTCCCAAAACATAAATGTCAAAATTAGGTTTTATTTATCTTGAGAATCTTTTGCTTTCACCTAAATTGGGTTTAACTCTGTTAAATTAGCTAAAACTTTCTGGCCCTTAGCTAAAATCACGTCTTCAATCATATTAAAATCTTTTAATATACAATGGAAACACATTTCAACACCAGCAACCCAATTAAGTAACACCAGTGACCCTATTGAAAGAGTTGTATTCAATGCAACATTTTTAAAATTTGTTAAAGCAACATTACACTCACATACAGACGGGTGACAAATTAAAGTAAACACGGGGTAAATGACAAATGCATAGTATGTTATACAGTACATACCCAGGTAATGAGGAATGTTTGGGATCTTTAAAGAATGTTCCCTATACAGCCCTGTAATGTCATTGCAGAACATTACATTGGGAACATTCTGGGGTGTATAGGGGAATGTTACTCCAAGATCACAAAAGAACATTCCCGGAACATCCCATAAATGTCACAGACGTTGCAATGCGTTCCCTGGATGTCGAAATGTTGAGTTCCCTTCAAGTCCTCAGAACATTCCTAAAACTTGATTGTGGAACTTCCCCTTCACATTCCACGAACATTATAGGAACATTCTATGTAACATTAGGGGAATATTCTAGGAATGTTAGTAGAAACGTTCCCTTTGGGTTTCTCTAATGCTTGGATTTAACTTTCCCTTACTGTGAAACTGGAGTACATTGCTAACATTCCCCAAACATACTTGCCACGTCATTACAAAATGTTATTTTGGAAACATTCTGGGTATATAGGGGAATGTTACTCCAAGATAACAGAAGAACATTCCAGGAACATCCCATAAATGTCACAAATGTTGCAATGCGTTCCCTGGATGTCATAATGTTGAGTTCCTTTCAAGTTCTCAGAAAATTCCTAAAACTTGATTGTCGAACTTCCCCTTCGCATTACAGGAACATTCTATGTAACATTAAGGGAGTGTTCTCGGAATGTTAGTCGAAACGTTCCCTTTGGGTTTCTCTAATGCTTGGATTTAATGTTCCCTTACTGTGAGACCGGAGTACATTGCTAACATTCCCCATACATTCTTGCCACGTCATTACAAAATGTTATTTTGGGAACATTCTGGGGTGTATATATAGGGGAATGTTACTCCAAGATAACAAAAGAACATTCCAAGAACATCCCATAAATGTCACAAACGTTGCAATGCATTCCCTGGATGTCATAATGTTGTGTTCCTCTCAAGTCCTCAGAACATTCCTTCAACTTATTTGTGGAACTTCCCCTTCACATTACAGGAACATTCTCTGTAATATTAAGGGAATGTTCTCGTAATGTTAGTAGAAACGTTCCCTTTGGGTTTATCTAACGCTTGAATTTAACGTTCCCTTACTGTGAGACTGGAGTACATTGGTAACATTCCCCATATATTCTTGCCACATCATTACAAAACGTTATTTTGGGAACATTCTGGGGTGTATATATATACGTATATACAGATCCTTTCCAAAAAATTAGAATATCATGGAAAAGTTTTTTTTTTTTCCATAATTCCATTCAAAAAGTGAAACTTTCATAGATTATAGATTCATTACACACAAAGTGAAATATTTCTAGCCTTTATTTGCTTCATTTTTCATAATTTTGGCTTACAGCTCCAGAAAACCCCCAAAACAGTATTTCAAGAAATTAGAATAGTGTGTCGAAAATCAGCATTTACTTCAGTTATTTCAGAGAATGAGTGGAGTGGCTTGACTCGAGGAATCCGACAGTTGTGCCCATGTCCCGGATACGTCTGTACGTGGTGGTTTTTGAAGCACTGACTCCAGCCTCAGTCCACTCCCTCTGCATCTCCGACAAATTTTGGAATCGTCTTTGCTTGACAATCCGCTGAAGCCTACGGTCATCTCTTTTGCTTGTGCACCTTCTCCTGCCACATTTTTCCCTTCCACTAAACTTTCTATTGATATGCTTGGACACTGCACTCTGTGAACAGCCAGCCTCCTTAGCGATGACCTTTTCTGGCTTACCCATCTTCTGGAGGGTGTCAATGATGGTCTTCTGGCCAATTGTCAAGTCTGCAGTCTTCCCCATACTGAACCAAACTGAGATAAACTTTGCAGGTGTTTTGAGTAAATTAGATGATAGTGTGACACTCAGTCTAAAACATTCATTCTCTGAAATAACTGAAGTAAATGCTGATTTTCGATACACTATTCTAATTTCTTGAAATACTGTTTTGGGGGTTTTCTGGAGCTGTAAGCCAAAATTATGAAAAATGAAACAAATAAAGGCTAGAAATATTTCACTTTGTGTGTAATGAATCTATAATCTATGAAAGTTTCACTTTTTGAATGGAATTATGGAAAAAAAAAAACTTTTCCATGATATTCTAATTTTTTGGAAAGGATCTGTATATATGGGAATGTTACTCCAAGATGGACTAGAAAGGAAACGTGGTCACGTGGTTCCATTCAACCCTATTCAATTGAGTTCTTCCGCAATGGCACCACCGCAAGATGGCTGCCCTGGCCCGGAAATAGTATTTCTGTCAGGACAACTCACGTATTTAAATGACATGTTTAATGAATGAATCTGCTGCATAATTATTTTAGTTTGGCAGTGAATGGATCTGCTTTAGTACTCCTCCTGAGCACGGGCATCTCCCCCCGCTAAACAGGAGATGACCAGAAACCCCCCATACTAAAGCAGATCCAAACGACAGGTGGAAGCTGGGGTGGTGGAGGGTGACAGCACATTTCTTTTAACACAAGCTGTAAGCAACAAAGAGCAGCACAGCAGCATTCAAGCAGTACAGAGAGAACTCATTCTTGGCTTAAAAAGGGCACTCCATTAGAGGTGTGTGCATGTGCTTCATTGAGTATGTGACGCGTGATTGCTAGCCAACCATGGTTGACTACAGTGAGAGGTTGTCTGACAGAATTTACTTTGCGAACTCGTTCGCGACGCTCATTTCTGTCAGAACAACTCACATATTTAAATTACATGTTTAATGAATGAATGTGCTGCATAATTATTTTGCAGCTTTAACGAGGGTTTATGGATAGTGTACCTTTTTAAGATATCCTGATTGGTCTGTGTGAGTGAGAGCAGACGGAAGGAAAACAAACATTCGAAGTTAGTTGAAAGTTAGGCGAGTGCATTTGCGGCTGGCTTTAAGGTCTCTCCCTCTACACTATAAGCTGTACAATTCATTGATGTAAATAAAGAGCCACATGAACGAAACCTGCGTCCTCGCTATTTGTATAGGACTGTAACGTTGATAAGTTGGGCATTATTACCCCGAAGCTGTGAGCTAATTAGCAGCTCGGTCCTGAAACCGGAAAGTAGCACGCTATTAGCAGCTTCGGTTCCCCCGTGTCTCCAACTATGGCTCGGAGGTTAGACGGGAAAAGGTGACGTATTTATGTGCAAGGCAGGCTGCCAGAGAATGCATAGCATTACATAAGCATTTGAGCTAGCCACCATGAGCAAATAGGCCAATTTAAGAATTCCAGTTTAGCTTCCGGGTTCTATTTGCAGTAGCTAGGCTACAACAACAAGAGAATCTCTCTGTAATAATGTGCAAAACATTCCCAACGGGATACAAATACCTAACATTTAACACGACAAAACAGCAGCAGTATAAACTAGCAAAATATCCCGAATTAGTCACAATTACATGTTAGCTTTTACGAACCTCCTGACAGTAAATTTGCTAACAAGTATCGTTAGCCTAGCTAATCGACCAACATCCACAATGTAACTTTACCAAAGTCCCATTTTACTGGAGGGCGTCAGCAAAGCACAGTAGCCCATCATGTAAACACATCCAATTCATGTTTTACAGCATGGTGTAGCTCCTGAGGGCTCGTGTAAAACGTTAGCATGCTGACAGGCGTATTTGGCTACTAACAAAATGATAGCAACAACCGGTTGGAAAATTTAGAAAAACACATTGAAGCAACCGAGCTAAGGGGATAATAAAGACCGGGTTACACGGATGATCTGCATGTCTTAAATGGTCATGCTGAATTTGGCGTCAACTTAGCTTTACATGACATAGGAATCCGCTTTTAATAAAGTCCAAGAAGACCTCCGCCTTAACGAAAGCATAGGACACCAGTCACACAACAGAGCTTGCAACAGCACATGAGCTAGAATATCCAGGCAAAAAACAACCGTGCAAAACATTTAAAGCAGGGCAAGCCTAGGTTAGCCTCGGCATGGGTAGCGGCTAGCAGGGCGCGGCAGAATGACAGCAAATTTCTTTTAACACAAGCCGTAAGCAAACAAAGAGCATTTGGGTCTATGGTTTGATGTGAGGCTGACTTGGAGGGCTCATGTGAAACATATAGAGACAAAGAGTAAAAAGGTTCTGAATCTCATGCGGGCAATATGAGCGGGGTGCAGTTCCCTACTGAACGTACGTACGTACTGTGGCTCCACGGGCGACTGGAGATGGGTAGGGGTTGGAGGAGACCCGCGGGGGCCTGATGGGAGGCTTTGTTGCGGGCACAGGTAGAACAGGCCTGCACAAATCTTTGAATGCCCGAATTCATGGCATTCCCCCAGAACCTCCGTCTGATGCAGCTCCTGGGTGGCAGGACAGACAAGAAGAATGGGCCCACTGAAGAACTTGGGAGCGAGCCGAAGAGGGCACAAACATCTGTCGACCTGGTGTGGTTCTGGGGTCAGGTTCGTCCTTCAGCGCCTTCTGAATCACCGACTCGATCTTCCACGAAAACACACCCGTGGTGCAGGAAAGGGGTAGGATGTTTTCAGGTTCCGTGGGAAGGGAGTCGTGTCAAATTGCCTGGAAAGTGCGTCAGGCTTGACATTCTTGGACCCTGGGTGATATGTGACGGTAAACCGAAAACGGCCAAAAAACAGAGCCTATGGGGCTTGTCGAGAATTTAGCCTCTTGGCTGTCTGGAGGTAGGCTAAATTCTTATGGTCCGTCCAGACGATTAACGGCTGTTCAGCTCCTTCCAGCCAATGTCTCCATTCTTCCAGTGCCAACTTGACTGCGAGCAGTTCACGGTTCCTGACGTCATAATTACGCTCAGCGGGAGAGAGCTTCCGTGAAAAGAATGCACATTGATGGAGACGGTTGTCTGTCACAGATAGTTGGGACAAAACCGCCCCGACCCCACTGTCAGAAGCATCCACTTCAATGATAAATTGTCTCTTGGGGTCGGGATGGATGAGGATAGGTGCTGTGGAAAACTGTTTCTTGATCTTGAGGAACGCGTTTTCCACCTCCGGAGTCCATTTGAAGGGAAGTGTGGGCAAGGTTAGGCGGGTAAGTAGCGCCACCACGCGGCTGTAGTCTCAAATTAATCTTCTATAGAAGTTCGCAAATCCTAGGAATCGTTGCAGTTGTTTGCGCATAGACGGAGTGGGCCAGTGCTTTCTACAATTCAAGGAGAAGACTTTGTGAGGTCCCTGTGTTCTATCCCTGGTCTTCCGTTTGTCTCACAGTCCACCGTTTTGCACAGTTTGTCTAAATCCAAGAAATTCCAGTTGCAGTGAAAAGAACATTTCCTGTTTTAACGTACAGTCTGTTCTCAAGGAGACGTTGAAGGACTTGTTTAACATGGTTCTCGTGATCCTCAGAGGTCTTGGAAAAAATTAGGATGTTGAGATACACAAAGACGGTTCGACCCAAAAAATCGTGGAGCACATCATTGATTACAGCCTGGAAGATGGCTGGAGCGTTAGTGAGGCCGAATGGCATGACCAGATATTCAAAGTTTCCTAGAGGAGTGTTAAATGCGGTTTTACACTTGTCCCCCTCACGTATTCGGACCAGGTGGTAGGTGTTACGAAGGTCCAGCTTGGTAAAAATTGTGGCTTCCTGAAGGGGATGGAAAGCTGGGTCGATTAAAGGCAGAGGGTATTTGTTCCTGATGGTGATGTTGTTCAGACTCTGGTAGTCGATACATGGGCAGAGTGTCTCATCCTTCTTTTGCACAAAGAAAACCCCGGCACCTACTGGAGAGGAGGAGGGGCGTATTAAGCCGGTAGCAAGCGAGTCCCGAATGTATGTCTCCATGGCCTCCCTCTCCGGCCTAGACACATTGTAGAGACGGCTAGAGGGTAATGGAGCGCCAGAAAGTTCAATGGCACAGACATAAAGTCGGTAAGGGGGCAGTGTTTGAGCTTGATCCTTGCTAAAAACTTGGCTTAGTTCATGGTATTCCCTTGGAACGAACTTGAGACATGGAGTGAAAGGTTCAGCTGGAGCAAGGGTGCCCTGGTGCAGGAGCGGACTTTAGGCAGAAACTGTGACAGTTCTTACTCCAGTTCAGAATCTTGCTGGTGAACCAGTCAATGTGAGGGTTGTGTTGTTTGAGCCAAGGTAGACCCAAGATGAAGGAGTCATGGGGAGAGGAGACGACATGGAAACTAATGTTCTCCTGGTGATTTCCAGAAACGATTAGTCGGATGGGTTCTGTGATGTGGGTGATGCGACTAAAAAGTCGCCCATCAATGGCTAAGGCATCCACACGGTTCGGGAGAGGCTGTGTGGCAAGGCCGATCTTGGTCACCATGGCAGCGTTGATCAGATTTTCATCAGCTCCCGAATTGACGAGAATGAGGACCTGGTGTGTCTGATGCTGATGCGAGATGGTGGCTGGGAGATAAGGTCTGAAGTGGTTATTAGGATGTTGGTTTTGGCTCGTCAGGGATCCCACCTGAACTGACGAGCCTAATCTTTTTGGGTGCACGTCACAATTCTTAATTGAATGTCCCATCTGACCACAGTAAAAACACGCTCTAGACTCCTTTCGTCTTCTACGCTCATCTGGCATGAGTTTGCTCCTGATTCTCCCACAGTCCATGGTCTCTTCTGGTTGGGCAGGATTTCCCTGGTGGAGGGCAGAGGCATGGCAGGAGCGGAGGTAATGTACTGGCTAGGGTTGATGGCGGCTGCCTCTCATGCTTATGCTGTCGGATCCGGTTATCGATCCAAATGGCTAAGCTGACGAGTGAGTCCAGGTTATCTGCCCAGTCCCAACCCGCCAGTTCGTCCTTCACTCCCTCGCTCAAGCCAGTCTGGAAGACATCAAAGGGCCGCATCGTTCCAGCCAGTGACCGCGGCGAGGGTACAGAAATCAATGGAGTAATCCGCCACGCTCCTAGCACCTTGACGCAGCGCAAGCAGTTTTAGCAAGGAATCTTGACCACTGGAGGAATGTTCGAAGACTTTACGCATCTCCTGCGTGAAGGTGAGGTAGGTGAAGTCGGAAGCCTTTTCCACCCAAATTGCAGTAGCCCAGTCGATAGCCCATGTTTCATGGGTAACTTATTGATCCTCTCGCGGTCTGGTCCTCCGACCCATCCCCATCACAAAAAGTAAATTCTATTCCTACATGTCTATTTACACAGATGGCTCCAAAGACCCAGTATCTGGTTAGGTGGATTGGGGGAAAGAGGAGGTCTAGGCTAGGGTGAGATTGGGGCACACAAGGCTGAATGCATCACTGAGGGTTGTGGGAAGACCCTGTTGATGGGCTATGTGGGAGGTGTATGGTACCAGAAACTGTCAAACATGTGATTATGGGATGTGGTAAATATGATCATGAAAGGGCAAGTTTATTTAATAGAATAGTGGAGGGTGGTGGTAAGGTGGACAGTTCATTTAACTTTTTTCATTTAGAGTGGTTTTCTCAATAAATCATTAGGCTATAATCCTTAAGTCTGTTACGTTCTCTTGAGGGGACGGGACCCAAGTCCAAGACTCAGAGACGGCTCAGGGGAAAACTCCACCATGGAGTACATTTAATGGGAAGGCAGGCAGGGGCAAGACAGAAATAGGCATGACAGACAGACATGAGGCAGGAACAGGACGGGTCAGGAACAGGACGGGTCAGGAACTGGACAGCTCGACTGAGGAACTTGGAGGGTCAGGAACTTGGAGGATGGGGACGGCCTGGATGGACAGGTCAGGAACCAGATGGTAGGGGGCTGCCTGGGCATTAACCAAGCTGACCAGAGAGAGTCAGGGAAACGGACGGCCTGGACGGGGCAGTCCGAAGCTTAACAGGTGCAGGCGACCAGGAATGGATGGGAACGGACGGGAACAGGCGCAGGGCCCGCGGGCAGGTGCCAGTGGGGAGGCTGCAGGGGATCCCTGGACAGTGCGGGGTGCCGCGGACAAGAACAGGTGGTAACAGACGCAGAGGACCGAGGTCAGGGTCAGGCGCTTAAGCCTGGGGGTGCAGGGGCTTCAGCCTAGGGGTGCAGGCGATTCAGCCTGGGGGATGAGGCGCTTAGCCTGAGGGTCAGGAGCAGGGGAACTGTAGTAGGTGCAGGGGCATGCTGTCAGGGCCAGGCATACAGCCTGGGGGTCAGGCACTCAGCCTGGGGGGGTCAGGAACTCAGACAGGACAGGAACTCAGATGGGTCAGGAGGGAGCCTTGGAGGGGGAGCCGCTGGGGAAACAGAAGACAGGACAAGACCAGGGCAGACGGACGAAACAAACTATTAAGAACAATAAACGCATGACAAGAACATGACGAGAACATTAGGAGATCACAAGACAGTCCGGCCCCAAACACAGAATCGGGGCAGACTAAATACTAACACTGACGAGGACAGAACGAGCAACAGGTGGGGGAAGGCTAACGAGGACACGAGAGGGAAACACAATGCAGGTGCGGGGAGTGAGGAACACAAGTGGAAGGAGAGAGGGAAAACACGGGGTGGACTGTGAGACAAACGGACGACCAGGGACGGAACACAGGGACCTCACAAAGTCTTCTCCTTGAATTGTATAAAGCATAATAATAATAATAATAATAATAATAATAATAGGAATGATAATAATATTACTATACATAATCATTTATGTGTCCAAGTTCATATAGTAAAATAACCAAAATAACAAAAAAAGTATAATATGAAATCAGGCAGAAAGGGCTGTTATTGAGGAAATAGTTTCCATTCAAATGTTTTCATTCTGAGTTGATTATATATTGTACCTCAGATTCTTTCCCGTTCTTATCCAAAATTATTGTTCAGTTTCCCCCAGTTAGGGGGAGGGGGGTTCAAATAGGTTAACAAAAACAACCTTTAACAAAACAAAACAATAGATAAATAAGTATAAAGTACAGAATGTAGTTCTTATAAAAGGGTTTGAAAAGAAAATGGGGTGAATACTCATAATGTGAGGGAGGGGAAGGGGTCGGAGAACCAGACGCGACCGAAGAGGGGTTCTAAAAGCTACCCACAGACGTGGAGTAACTACAAGACGAGAAAGGAAATAGGAAACGTGAACAGAACGGAAAAAACAACCCCCGGCGAACAAGCTAACAGAAAACAACCCAGAAAAGAGGGAGCGAACATTGACTCGAAGACTCCAGCAGATATAGACAGAAGTGAAAGAAAAAACCTCCAGCTCAATTAAATACCAATGAGCTCAAACAAGAAGGAAAAGGAGAAAAGAGAAACAAAGGTTACAGCCTCAAAGAGGACTGAAAGAAAACTGAGCAAAGAACTAGTCCTAGAGACTAAACCTATAACTCTAAGCTAAAGAAGTTCCTGCTTATCTTTCAAGACAGAAAAGATATGCAGTCTTCAAGTCCTATACCGAAATTACCAGCCTGAGCGTAAAGAAAGTTTACACAAAAGCCTGGAACAAAGAAGGCTTAGAGTTTAAGTAGCCTGCAGGCACCTGAAACCAATAACACATAATTGGTCACGGAGGGCGGAAAAAACAACTGGAGTGCCCTCTCGTGGCCCTGAGAGGCAATGCCCACAAAAAAGAAAAAACAGGCTGCAGAACCATGACACATAAATTGCTATAACAATTGATTTTAGACTAAAAAAGATCACATTTCCAATATGCAACGCCACTTCCGGTTTCTAATCTGAATACAGATACAGATACAGATATTGTTGATGGTCGAACAGATACTACATATACGGATAGTGGCATCGCTGCACACCACTACTTTCCAGCTGTATAATAATAATAATAATAATAATACCATCTCCTTTATTTGTAAGCTATAGCACCTTTCCAGCAGTATTAGCACAGCGTGCCGTGCTTCATCACAACAATTTACAATAGAAAACAATACAATGCACAAAAACAACACAAAACTATAACAATACAAGATAAGAATAACATATTAAAATATGGAGAGATCAATAAAAGTCTCTGTATTTTCACAAGTCACTGTCGATAACAGGGTCTTTTAAATACTTGTAAAATTTCTAGCATGTGATTTGCTTTATTACCGTACTACTCATAAGATCATTATCAAGCGCAAGGCTATTGGCAGCTCTCAACTGGCTGCTCACTTGGTTTTCATACCAAACACTGTTGCAATCCCATAACAAGTTGTTAATTTTTTATTAATTAGGTACTTTTTATGACATTGTCAGAAATACACTGCCCGGCCAAAAAAAAGTCGCCATTGCACCCGTCATGCATAGTGCCCACTGTACAAGCATCTGGAGGCAGTGTTATGATCTGGGGTTGCTTCAGTTGGTCAGGTCTAGGCTCAGCAACATTATGCAGCAATAAAATTAAGTCAGCGAAGTACCTGAATGTACTGAATGACCAGGTTATCCATTCTCCGTGTTTTCCCTCTCCCCCTGTTTCGTGTTTGTCACTCCATTGTCCGTGTTTTCCCCCGTGCTGCAGGCTGGGCGTGTTTCTCCCGTTCACTCTGTTTCACCACTCCTGTCTCCGCCTATCCCATTTCCCCATTGTCGCATGCATTCCACACTCTTCAATCTGCTAATCACTCTTGCATACATTTGCACGCGGCACATAATTGATACCAATTAAATGTTGTATTTAGTCACCCGGTGTTCTCTGTCCTTTGCCAGTTCGTTAACGTTTGTAGTCTGAAACTTCTGGTCCTCTCTGGTTCTCTGTCTAGTCATACAGTTTAGTTCTGTCTTGGTGTTAATTCACTCTGCTGAACTGTTTAAATCCTCAGTCTGTCCAGTCTGAGCGTCATTACCTGCTGTTCACTATTCTGTCTCGCTAACCACCTTGTCTGCTTAAAGTCTGCCAGTCTGCAGTTGTCTGCGAATCCCTGCCTGTGTTGCGGTCTCCCAGCCTTCCACCTGACGTTGTTCAAGCAGCTTGGGCTCCTGCTATCACACCCTGCGGCGGTCCCTGCTCACGCCCTGTGCTGCGGCGTTGCTGATGTGCTGACGCTCCTGCCTCTGCTGTCGCTGCTGCCGCCCTGCCGTTGCCGTGCTGCTACTGCCGCTGCCCTGTTGCCACGCCGGCGTCCTGCCCGGGCTCCGCTGCACTGTCCTGCTCTGCCGCTCCCGCTCACGCTCATCCCCTGCTCCAAACCACCCGGTTGCCTGTTGCCATTATCTCCCCTGACCTTCCCTGCTCCCTCTGCTCCCGCACATTCATAACTGGACTGTCTGTCTTAATTGTTTCTCCCTCACTTCAGGAGACAAGTTCAAAGCTTAAATTATTGGATGCCTAGCGCTCCCAATCTCTGTCCTGTCCGTCTTGTCCGTCCAGTCCAGTTCCGGCTTGGAACGATTCCAGTGTGACCCGTCAAGTCCAGCTTGGAACAATACCGGTGTAACCTGTCAAGTCCAGCTCCGGCTTGGAGCAATTCTGAGGTCCCGGTTGAGTTCAGTTTCCGGCTGGGAACTTCTACTTCTCCCTTACCTTAAATAAATAGTCATTTTTTGCATTCCTGTCTCCTTGTCGTTGCATTTGGGTCCTGTCCTATTCCGGGGTCGTAACAGAAACATTAATAAACAGGGACTAAATTCATAGGACAGAGGTGGAAAAGGGCAAACATTCAAGTAAATAGTGCTAAAATCGTAGGATGAAAAATAAAATAATAGAATAAAAGACGATAAAAAGACATCACATAAAAGCAAGTCTATAAAAATGGGTTTTAAGAAGTGATTTAAAATAAGTCACTGATCCTGCTAGCCTTATCTCCTCAGGCAGGTTGTTCCAAAGCCGAGGGGCCCTGATGGAAACGGCACGGTCACCTTTAGTTTTAAGTCTACACTTAGGAACAGCCAGAAGGGCCCTGCATGAGGATCTAAGGCTGCACACACAATCAGTGGTTATGGTAACCGTAAAATGTAATGAACACTAACACAAGAAATCTAAGAAAATATGTGATTTATGGGCTTCTAAAACGCACTTAACCGTCTACGACTGGTCGGGAATATAGTTAATCTACGAGCGTTTCTAAGAGCATAGTAAATTAAGTGTCACGACCCTGAACCGGGGGGCTGGACCTAAATGCACGACAAGGAGGCAAAGGTGCAAGAAAAGGGAGTTTATTGTAGCTAGGGGTAGTCCCAAGCTGTACACAGAATAATAAACAACAATAATTATCAAGTCAGGAGTTTCTCCGGGACTTGAATCTGCTCCAAGCCGGAGCTGAACTTGAACGGGACACAGGAACTTCCAAGCCGGAACTGGACTTGGTGCTGGAACCCTGGAGTTCCAACCGGAACTGGGCAGGACAGGAAACTGGAACGGATCAACAGGAACTGGATCACGTACAGGACACTGGATGTTCCAAACCGGAACTGGGCTTGGTACGGGAAACTGGAGTTCCAAACCGGAACTGGACTTGGTACGGGAAACTGGAGTTCCAAACCGGAACTGGACTTGGTACGGGAAACTGGAGTTCCAAACCGGAACTGGACTTGGTACGGGAAACCGGAGTTCCAAACCGGAACTGGACCTGGTACGGGAAACTGGAGTTCCAAACCGGAACAGGGCTGACAGGAACTGGATCGGATTAAGCTGGAACGGACAACTGGAACACAGGAATGTTCCAGACCGGAACTGGACTTTGCGGGTCTCTCGTAAGTTCCAACCGGAACTGGACAGGAACTGGACTGGACGGATGGCAAGGCAGAGCAGTGCAGCGGAGCTCAGGTTGGCCCGGTCGGGGCAGCAGGGCAACAGTGGAGGATGCAACCGTAGCCGTAGCAATGGCGGTAGCCACGGCCGGACAGGAACCACTGCAGTATGGAAAAGCAGAACACCCAGCTGCGAGCGCAACGTCAGGTGGAGGCAGAGGTACCGCAACACACACAGGGAGTGGTAAACAGCTACAGACTGGCAGAAACAGTAGAAAGGTGGTTAATGAGACAGGCAATGTTCAGGCAGGGAAAACCGCAAACAGAGAGGACTGGTTAGCAAACAACAGCAGGCCGTGAGCATTTAAGCATCAAGACAAAACCAAACTGAAGTTTCAGAGACATAGGACAGGGATTCAAGGACCAAGATACAACGAACAACGTTACAGAGTAGCAACAAGGGTAATGAACCAGCCCTGGAGGGCAGACAGCAGGTGGGTTAAATAGGGGAGTGTAATTCCAAACAATCAAGAAAAGCATGCAAATGTGTGAATGGGTAATTGACAAAGCGGAGTGAGAGGAATGCATGATGCAACGGGGAAAGGAGATAGGCTGAGACAAGAGTGGGGAAAAGGAGTGAAACAAGTGGAGGGAACACGCCCAGTCTACAGCAAGGGGGAAAACACGGACAAAGGGAATCAAACATGAAACGGAGGGGAATGGCAAAACATGGAAAACGGATAGGATGGGAACGGGACGTTACATTAAGAAGTTCAAGAAGCTTCAATAATAAAGGTTTTACCTTTTAAGTCTTTCATAATCCTTTCCTTATTTTTTCCTTATTAACGCAAGGGAGGTTTGGCTCGTTTTCATTCGCGTTGTCTTTGAATGGTTCATTATCGACCAAATGGTTAGTTTTAGTGGCCATGTACCCACACTTTCACCAATTAGGAGCCTATTGATTCACCTCAGTCTGTAATCTGATCAGTTTTGATCAAATTTTAATGAAATTATTTGCAATATAGCACAATAAGCAAAATGTGAACATGGGACATTTATTATAAATGGCATGCATAGCTGTTTTCTGACATAATCTGGTTTAAGAGGGTAAATAATCCCTCAAAAATGTAAAAGTGCAATTTAAAAAAATTGAGAGTTCAATTTCTGTTAACAGTAAAATTCTAGGATCGCAATTGTAGTTGGAATGACTGGAAGTTTTGGAATGAAACAAGCATAGACAGGGGGACCCCAGGACCAAACTTAAACCAGTGGTGTAGGATAAAGAGACTTTTACAAGCTTTTATTCATATTTTAGAAAAAAATGAATTCAATGTCTATAAAACACTAGAATTTCAGTAGTTCCCATTCCTGTGAATTATAAGTCAAACCAATTTTAATCTCATTGGAGACATTATTTCTCAAATTTACGACCTGGGGTGGCTTTCCCAAAGCATGTTGTAACAAAAAGTATGTTGTGAAACGTGTCATGACGATATACTTGCCATTCACAACGCTTTCCCGAAAGTGCTCGTAACTCAAAGAGATCGTGAAATGTGTCGCGAGTTCAAGACAACATTGGACTAGTTGTGAAATCTCAAGTGTGTGTTGAGATGCGGTACTACGTGCAAGTCACACCTCTGCAGACAGAGGCCGCTAATCTACATGATAGATACAACAACAACTTAGTCTAGAGCAGGTGTAATCAATTATCCCATCAGGGTTTATAAGGACTTATTGTGACCTACACTGACATGTACATTGTACATTCACAATAGGCAAAATAATTTCAATAAATGTAGACAGCAATAAATGGATCCTATCAGTTTGCCAAAAGCATTATATAGTTAAGATAATTTAGTTTTTCTTTCGTTGCCTATGTAACAAACGAGGTTCTGGCGGGGCTCAAACCACTGAACTTCAGGGGAGAGACCACGGCGCTAACCACTATGCCAAAGATTAATTCACAGATGAGTTAGGCTGCCTGACGAGCCTATTATTTACTTATTATATTTATTTTTCTTTCTCGCTCTTCTCTTTGTCTCTGTCCTTTTTGTCAGTTAGGTTTGATCAGATTTAAAACGAAAAGCAAAGAAAAAATATTCAAAGATGATCATAACTACAATGCTTTTTGGAAAGTGGCTTATAACGATGTGTGATGCTTTCTGTGGTGTGAATTGGCTTTTCTACATCGACCTGTCGGGTCTGTGTTATTCAAAGTTTGTCGTGAAAGTGTGTCTTGAAATATTCACTCCACGATGTACTTTGGGAAAGAGTCGTGAAAATTTCAAGACATGTCTTCAAAAGGATTGTGAAGTGTGTCGTCAGTTCTGAAGACACATCGGAATCGGGAAAGCCACCCCAGTTTATTTCCTTTGTAATTTCTAAAGGAATATTTATTCAAATTACAAACACTCAAATTTCATTAGCTTCCAAGACATGTGAGCAAACTGCCTCAAACAAACTCGTCATACACATTGGCTGTGTCCCAAACCGCATACTTCCATGCTCCGCACTACCGTGCTCCCGAGTACGCACTGAAGGCTTGGGAGTGCGCACTCTGGAGCATGGAAGCACGGAAATTTTGCTCAGTCATGGGACGCCCTTCGTGGCACTATCGGGGAAATTCCAATGAGTAAGTAGGCTAAAACGTTGTTCGCTGGCATTGTACTGTATCGGCTGTTACTGAAATATTCTGATATAACCAGCAATATCCGCAACAGTTGAATTATCCTTTTTGCTAGCGTTCTTATTCCAGAAAAGTCTGTAGAAGGCAACGATGGCTAGGAAGACAGCCTATTCATTACATCGTTGGATACCTTTAAGTTAACAATCAACCCCATAATAAAATTGTCTTTGCATTGTAAACAATCGTGTCTGTGTTTTGATTATTTTCGCGCTGTTTACCAGAGCGTGAACAACTGGGTACGCAGTTAGAAGTAGAAATGGAGCCGATAATGTTTGTGGCGATGCTGTTGCTTCTGGGGTGGTTTTCCGTTGAAATGACGGGCTGCTGCCAGAATAAGACGGCGGTTCATTATTGAAAATTGCATCCAATGAAGGCATGCCATCTGGAGAGCTGGGGCGAAGAGGAGGGCTTCTCTTCGTAGGACAATTGCGCTTGTCAGCACCGAGGTTGTCTTATACAGCCGACTAGCTAGCTACACTGGTTAACATTACATATCATTAAACTTAAAAAATGTACATGAAAGAAATTATTATTTTACATCGCATATTGTGTTGTTCATTCACATTGTAGCACTTTATTCATATACAAACTCCTAATGTACAGTTTTCCCCGTTTAAGTTTCCAATCTGAACCCAGGTGTCAGTACTATACAAATAGGCAGACGCCCTGAAGTTAGGCAGAGTATATTTATTAACTTGGGAAATTTATCTCTAGGGAGAGATGATGGGATTTTTTCCGGTCGGAGCAAGCATCGATGCATTGCATACTTTTGAACAAACAGAGCACGCATCCAGGTACTTTATCCGTGCTCCGTGCTTCCGCACTTTTTTGGACTCACTCTCCAAGATGGATGCGTGCTCGCTATGCGTGCTCGGAGCATGGAAGTATGCGGTTTGGGACACAGCCATTGTTGCTCAAATGTACAACCAATGATTTTATCCCATTTCCCGTTTGTACATTTTAAAGGAATTTTTATTCAAAATAAAAACCATAACATTTGAATAGCTTCTGTGACATGTGACCAAGATGACTCGAACCAACTTTAATGTTGTCGTACACATTATTGCTCAAATTTACAATTGATGATTGTTCTAAATTTTCCTTTGCAAAGTTTAAAGAAAACCATAAAATTTCGATAGCTTCATTTACATGTTACCAAGATACCTCAAACCAACTCAATGTAGTCAATGTAGACATTATTGCTCAAATTTACAAAGGATGATAATTAAAATTTACAAAAGGAAAATTTGAATGAAATTTTCTTCAAAATAAAAACACAAAAATTTCAATAGCTTCTGTGACATGTGACCATGACGCCTCAAACCAGCTTCAATGTCGTCATAGACATTACATTACATTACAGTCATTTTATCCAAAGCGACATACAATAAGTGCATACAGAAACGTCATCAAAGTCACTACAGAACAGACAAGACAAAGCACATCCTTCCCATAATGTAGCAGCTATCCCATTAGAATATTCTGGGGGCAGTTGTAACAGGGGTCAATTATAACAAATAATTTTTGTTACAATTGCCCCCAACCCTGAACACATGAAACTAGCTAGCATGCTGGATAGAATCTCAGCTCTAGCTTGTTTCAGATTGATGCAATTTTATGGTGTTGCAATTGCCCCCAGAATACTCTATTGCTGAAATTCACTACCGATGATTTTTAAAATTTTTCTTTTGTAAATTTTGAAGGATTTATTCCTTCAAAATAAATACTCTCAAATTTCAATAGCTTCTTTGACATGTGACCAAGATGCCTCAAACCAGCTTTATGTCGTCATAGACACTATTGTTGAAATTGTTCTTCTAAATAATCAGTTATAATAATACATTTCAATAGTGTCTGTGAGGTGAGCAAGATGCTTCAAACCAACGTTAACGTTGTAGCAGACATTATTGCTCTCGGTAAAATGTCTCAGAAGCGATTGGAGTTGTAGTTTTTATTTTATTTTTTATTACTGTGCGTCTCTGCGAGGGACAGCGACCTCACACTTGCTAAGTGAATTTTCTCTTTCAGTGTGCAATTACTTTGACTTAAAATTCCCTTCACTTTGGGGTCCAGCCATCGCCCTAATCCTTTTTTTGTTGTGTCCTATTTTTCCCTTCAACTAATTCATTCATTCGTGTCATTTATTTTTGCATTTGATCGCTTTTATTTCGGATCCTCTTGGGGACCCTCCTCCCTAACGTCAAAGGGGTTCTTGGAGATGAGGTCCAGCGCTGTTACAACCCCGAAACAGCAGAAGAGGGAGCAGACAGCTGGTGATCAGGTGATCAGGACTTGTGTATGCTACAACAAAGCAAATTATCTTACTCTGAATACATCCCGGGGAGGCTTCTGACTGGATAAAGGATACAAATAACTGGAGACTTCTGGTTCCTTCGGTTCAAGCTCCAGATGTCACCGCTTTGGGGGGATATCAAGCAATACTCGCTGACATAGCGCTTGGCAAGATAAATACGCACCGGTGCGGACATAAAAGGAGTACGCGGGGAAGGCGTTCTGGTTGTGACATACTGTACCCTACTTAAAGCTTAATTTAGAGAAACAACTCAGAACTTAAAAGAGTACAGTATGCAGGTCAAGACATCTGTATCCTTCAAATTAACATGACGGATGTGTGGCACAATAAATGTCAGTGAAAAACTTAAGTGGACCTATAGCGCGATGCAGAATAACCCGCGCATTGGAGATAATTGAATGACACTACATGTTATCTTCCATTATCTTGTCATCGATTGTTTTCTTTCTTATGTTATTACATGTTAAACTTGGATTGGAAAAGCCTCGCAGAAAGCGACGCCACGAGAGTGTCTCTAACGATCTCGAGCGACCTCTTCAAACTTGTATCATTGGACAGGTAGGCTTTGAAAAGGCACCTTAGGCGAGCTTCTTCGTTTTTGAGAGACATGCTAAAAGGCATGGGAGGGAAAGCTTTGGTGTTGTGGGTTGTCGTAATCACACCTTTTTGGGGGCTTATCAAAGGGTTCCCCACCAAACAACATATGAGGAGCATCCCGCAACTCAGAAGCGGAGTATTGTTGGAGGTAAGCCCAATATTTAGATATCTGTTTCCAGTTTCCAAGTACTATTTGTGCTGGTTTTCATTTTCATAGTTTAATTTTAAGTTTACAGTATTCTGTCAATTTGCAGATGGCATTTTGGTGCATGGTATGTGAGAACTACTATTAATAAATTGCAAACTAGATTATTTCGTTTACTCAAATCATTCATATGTGTAGATCAAATAAGTAGGCTACAATATCTGGCTTATTATTCTCCCACAGCCGAAGTGTCACTGATTGTTGTGTAGTTTCTTGAAATGCTTATACGCTCTTTCTCTATATATCCGTTTTTAAATATAGGCTATAGCTTTCCATCGAGCGTTGGTTTGGGCTATTCCAGATATTAAAGGTCGTAGATATAGAAGAGGCGTTCACTTGTATTTTGCACGAAGAACGCTATAGGACGTGTGTACGCTATAAATAATACCACATTCTTTACAGTGTGTTTTCCAAAAAGCTAATGTTGCTGTGAACTTCCACAAATGATTGCTGTACTACTGTCATAATGCATAATGCATTACAATACGTTACAATCCCTTAACCGACGCTTTTATCCAGAGCGACGTAGTGGAGAACATCAGTAGACTCTACTCACAGGAATGCAAAACTGTCAAGAAGGCACAAAGGCTATTTATAATTAATAAGTGTAATGTAAAAAAGCTAACAAATACTGCATGCTATGTTAAAAACATTAATGATATAGCTTAAGATAATATGCCTACACAATAAAACAAAGCGGTATTATTACGCATTATCCGATTTTCGTGTCACACCAAGGAATGTTTGGTATGTTCTATGAATGTCTTATTAAGATAGATTTAAAGTACACAGCAAAAATGTTGTGGGTGTTGAATGTACACCAACATTTTTGCTGTGTAATGACAGTTTGTTACATTCATTTGTTACAACATCTTATCTAATCTTATCTAATCAACATCTTATCTAATCTTATTTTATAATTTTATCATTATTAAATTGCTTGTTTTTATGTTATTTTAGCCGGAATAGGTACTCTAAGCATTTCACTGCGCATTGTACTCTGTATATTGTGTATGTGACAAATAAAATTTGAATTTGAATTTGATAACTAATCATATGTACTGGCTATATTAATTCATTTAGATAAAGTTGACCCGTTCAGTATACAGATCCTTTCCAAAAAATTAGAATATCATGGAAAAGTTGTTTTGTTTCCATAATTCCATTCAAAAAGTGAAACTTTCATAGATTATAGATTCATTACACACAAAGTGAAATATTTCTAGCCTTTATTTGTTTCATTTTTCATAATTTTGGCTTCCAGCTCCAGAAAACCCCCAAAACAGTATTTCAAGAAATTAGAATAGTGTGTCGAAAATCAGCATTTACTTTCACTTTTTGAATGGAATTATGGAAAAAAAAAAACTTTTCCATGATATTCTAATTTTTTGGAAAGGATCTGTACATACAGTGCCGTGAAAAAGTTTTTGCCCCCTTCTTGATTTCCTCTATTGTTGCATATTTCTCACCCTGGATGTTTTTAGATCTTTAGACAAAATATAATATTCATTTTGGGAACCTATGAGTGAACAAATGACACATTTGTTTTTTACTTATTTCATTTATTTAATGAACAAAAAATCCCAACACCCATTTCCGTTGTGTGAAAAAGTTGCCCCCTTACACTTAACTGCAGCCAATGTAGAATAAAGTAATCATTTTTAATATATTTGGTCGCATATCCTTTGCATGCCATGACTTCCTGATGTCTGTGACCCAACAATATCAAAAGACACAGACATCAGGAAGTCATGGCATGCAAAGGACATGCAAATTGAGTTATCATTTCCTTTTTGTCATGGATCATGCGATTACAATAAGAAACTGCTAATGCAAGTGTGGTTTTTCATTTTCATTTAAATTATGGCAGGGTTGTGAAAATTAAATGTGAAATGGATTTGCATTAACATTTTCAAATTGTCAGATAAAGTGCGTACATTAACTTGAAAATTAAAACGCAAAGTGGCCTTTTGCATTTTCAATTGAATTATGTCATGGTGTTTGCGCTCATCCAATGTAAACAAAATGCAGTCACTGATCTGTTGGACCAGCAGACCTCTGAGTCTCAGAGCTTGTTTTTGCACAGAAAATGGAAAGTACTGATTTACTGGATGCTGTATTTCAGATATTAAATATGTAGCCTATGGTAAATGTGTCATGGTTTTCTACCTGTTCAGCTCTGTTTTCTGGCGTTGCCTCTTGGGGCCGTGAGAGGGCGCTCCCGGCTTTAGGTCTCGGGACTAATTTATTATTCCCTTCAGGTGCGCTCTGCACTACTTAAGCTCTGTTCGCTCATTGTTCTGGGTTTTTGTGTCATTCTTGCCATGCTAAGCCAGGTAACGCCGTATAGGATTCCAGGCAACCACTTGTACTTTTGAGCTTCAAAAAAACACGGGGGACTTGCCTGTAGAGTGTTAGAGTATTCAGTTCTTAGATTCCTGTTCTCCTTAAACTTTATTTCCTGCCTTGGTTTTCTTTTCCCTGTCTCGCTGCTAGACAGTAAACTTGGTTTCGCCTCGTTTATGTTTGCCTTTTATTTTAGCTCCTTGACAGTTATTGAGCTAGAGGCAATTCTGTTCTTTTCTTGTCTCTGCTCGAGTCTACGAGCTTCGCCCTGTTTTTCGGGTTGTTTTTGGTTTGGCTTATGTCGGGATTCTTTTCCCTTATTTGTTTATTTTCTCTGCTCGAAACCTACCAGTTCTCGCCCACTTATCTGGGTTGTTATATTTTAGAAATTAAAGAAACCACTGGTCCTTTGAATATGCGCACTTCTCACAAGGATCATTTAGAACGCATTCAGTTCTTTTTAGTTGATTCCCTGGCTTTTCCCCTAGTTCTAAGGCATTCTCAGCTGGTTCAGCACAGACCGCTTATTAACTGGGGGGGCCCAGTGCAGGTCTCACTGCCAGCCATCAGTATCCTTCGCATCGAGGGGGAGTGGTTACGGTTCTGAGCTTAGTTCCGACAGTGATTTGGAGGAGGCTGATGCTTTTTCTGATCGGGATAGCTCTGCTCCTCTCTCTGTGGATGGAGTGGAGAGTTTGGCTTGGGATTCTCTGGCCGATGGTAACTCTCTTTGGGACGAGTGCTCCCTTGAAGAGTTTCGGGTTTCTTTTTTGTGGAGAAAAAAGATGGGAGTCTAAGGCCTTGCATTGACTACAGAGAATTAAATGACATCACCGTTAAAAACTGGTATCCGCTGCCACTTCTTCCGCATTCGAGCACCTCAAGGGGGTGTCAGTGTTTACGAAGCTCGACCTCCGTAACGCTTATAATTTGGTGCAGATGCGTGAGGGAGACGAGTGGAAAACAGCTTTTAATACTCACACACACACACTATGAATATGCCATTCAGGCTCACTAGCGCCCCCTCTGTCTTTCAGGTGCTAGTGAACGATGTGCTCAGTGAAATGTTGGAGAAATTTGTGTTTGTCTATTTAAACAATATTTTAATTTTCTCCGCCAATCTCGCCGAGCACATTGTGCAAGCAGGTATTCAAAACACTTCTCAAAGCTCAATTTTACATCAAGGCTGAGAAGTGCGTTTTCCACTCTGACTCTGTTTCCTTCTTGGGCTTTATTGTGTCCGAGGGTAAACTTCAGATCCCCGAGAAGGTTTCGGCAGTCAGGAACAGGCCTACCCCGGAATCTGTTAAACAGGTGCAGCGATTCCAGGGGTTTGCTCATTTTTATAGGCGATTCATTTGCAATTTTAGCACATTGGTTGCACCTATTACAGCCCTCACCAAAAAGACTGCATCCACGCGGTTTCAATGGAACCCCAAGGCGGAGGCGGCCTTCGCGGAGCTAAAAAAAAGATTTAGCTCAGAGTCCATTTTGATCACTCCCAACCCCTCCCTCCCCTTTGTGGTAGAGGTTGATGCCTCCGAGTTGGGGGTAGGGGCTATTTTATACCAGCGTTCGCTCCAGGATCAAAAGGTTAATCCGTGTGCCTACTTTTCTCGAGGCCTCACTCCGGCTGAGAGAAATTATGATGTAGGGGACCGGGAGCTTTTAGCTGTTAAGTTGGCGCTGGAGGAGTGGAGACATTGGCTCGAGGGGGCTGAGCATCCTTTCACAGTGTGGACAGATCACAAGAATCTTGAGTACATCCAGAGCGCTAAACGATGTAATTCGTTATTCTTCGCCCGGTAAAAATTTTTTGCTAACCTATCGACCGGGCTCCAAGAATGTCAAACCGGATGTGCTCTCTGAGTTTTGATTGAACTGAGGATGACCGTCCCCTGGAGCCAATAGTTCCCATGGCTCAGATTCTGGCCCCAGTCATGTGGGACATTGAGTCCCTGGTGCTAGGGGCTCAGCGTCAGGAGCCGGATCCGGGTGGAGGACCCCCTAATTTCCTGTTCATGCTCTCTAAGGTTCGGGCCCAGATATTGCAATGGGGCCATTCTTCCCGGCGTCCACTGCACAAAATAATTTCTAGCTAGGCGATTTTGGTGGCCTGGGATGGAAAAGGATGTCCGAGACTTTGTATACTGCCTGCTCTGTTTGTGCTCACAACAAAGGTTCTCCGAACCCGACCCCTTACAAAATGATGCAAAATAGTAATAGCCTAAAACATCTGAATTGCTTCAGTAAAAGACACCAAATGCACGTAAACAGATTGAAATGTCCGTTATTTCTCAGTCATAGCCTGAGTGAGGGGAAAAAAAGGTTTTGAACTGTTGTACTTGAAACCATGTGCCGCAACTCTAGTCAACTATTTTTTTAGTTATTTGCTGGATGCATTCAATGAACATAGAATAAAACGTGACATAATGCATAGGCTACATACGGCGAGATTAAATATTGTTTTGAAAGGACTGGAGTTACTGGAGGACTTTTCGTTAGGCTACTGAACGATAAACATACAATTAAAAGTTAAAACGTTATTGTTGTAGTTAGCTGTTTTAGCTGTTTGCTAACAAAGCCAAAACTTTACCGCGACAGGTGTCCATGATCCCAAGTCCCCAGTTGTGCAGCTCGAATGCACTGATGTTGGTAATGAACCACCTCCGATATCCAACCTCCCATGTAAGCAGGGTTAGTCAGTAAACCTTTTACCATAATTACTAGAAATTTTATGCATGAGCTTTTCAACACTCGCAATTTGGGATAATTTCACAGAACTCATATTTATCAAAATATGAATGCTGCCATATACAGGGCATCTAAAAATAATTCTGTGGCTTGTCTTCAAGAATAAAAAGTTGGGTATATTAGTAGAATTTTGAAACGTTCACAATTTAAGAATTGTGACATGTAGCTAATGTGTACAGAAAACCATCATCCTCATGAAATTCCTCCATAGTGAAAATAATTGTTCAATTATAACTCCTACATATTATAAAGCCAGTGTGATATACTACACATATTGGACACTAGGTGGCAATTGACTTCATAATTATTTTCAAAGACCCAATGGCCTTAATTTATACCATTTGTTTAACACTAGTTCAGATCTCAGTCATCAGATTCAATGAGGAAGAATGACTTATAAATGTCCCTCAAATCCTTTAATTACTGGGTATGATGAGTATGCAGCAGCATGCCTGTTTCACAGTAACCGTACACTGAATCACCATTTCTCCTTGTATTCTTCTTTATTGAATTTCATAACTGAGATGTGACTTTAAAGTTGTCCAAATTAAGTTTTAGTGGGTCGTCTTAATAGCCAGAAATAATGGCTTTAAATGATCTCATTGGACGAGAGGAACACACACTCAAACAATCATGTTTGAGTGTTGCTCAGCTGAGACATTCGTTGCTACTGCAGCCAAACTATTAGTGGAAATCACGAACTCTGTGTTTTAAATTTACTGGTAGATGGTTCGTGACGATTTCTGCCGAATACAGAGTTTCTAAGTGTCACTATTTCCCTGTAGCAAGTCCATTTAATAAGCAACCCCCACAGACCGGGCCTCCCTCCACGAAGCATAGGGCGAGGGGTGGTTTGTCTGCTGGAGCGAGCGCGCTCACCAGCTTCGGCTTCAACCGAGAGACATGGAAGGTGTGATGGATACGCATGGAGTGTGGCAGCTGAAGACGGACCATAACTGAGTTAATTCTCCGGATTATCTTGAAGGGACCCACGAATCGCAGTGCGAGTTTGCGGGACTCCACTCGCAGAGGCAGATCACGTGTGGCCAGCCACACACGTTTCCCAACCTGGTAAGAGGGAGCCGGGCGCCAACGCCTGTCGGCAACCGCCTTCTGTTTGGCCGAGGAACGAAGGAGAGAAGCACGCACACACCTCCAGACCGCTCGACATCTGCGAACAAACAAGCTCGCGGATGGCACCTCCACATCTTTCTCCAGCTCAGGGAATAAGGGAGGTTGATATCCCAGCTGAGCTTCAAAGGGGGAGAGACCAGTGGATGTGTTACGCAATGTGTTATGGGCGTATTCCAGCCAGGCAAGATGATGGCTCCAAGATGTGGGGTTGGAGGTAGCTAAACACCGGAGGGTGCTCTCCAAGGTCCATCTGCCCATTAGTCTCCGGATGGAAGCCAGAAGACAGACTGACAGAGGCCCCCAGCAGGGCACAGAAAGAGCACCAGAACCTGGTGATGAATTGGGGGCCACGGTCAGAAACCACATCCAGAGGAAGACCGTGCCTTCTAAAAACATGGTCCACCATCAGCTGAGCGGTCTCAGGTGCTGACGGCAGTTTAGGTAACACGACGAAGTGTGCCGCCTTTGAAAACCTGTCTACCACTACCAGAATAGCCGTGTTGCCCTGTGACGTAGGCAAGCCGGTAATAAAATCGAGAGTGGCATGGCTCCAAGGGCGGGTGGGAATGAGAAGTGGATGTAAGAGACCTGAAGGTGGAAAGTGCGAACCCTTACTGCGGGCACAAACTGTGCAAGCGGCGACAAATTCCCGCACGTCGCTTTCCATATTTGGCCACCAAAAACGCCGGGACACAAATTCTTTCGTCCTGTGTACGCCTGGATGACCCGCCAACTGGGAGGCGTGACCCCACTGCAGAACCGAGATGTCATCCGTGGACGGGACCCCCCCCCCCTGGGCCCGAGTCAGAGCGCAAAGCTCTCTGCACTGCAGCTTCAACCTCCCACATTACCGGGGCTACAATCTGGGTGGCTGGTATGATGGGCTCAGGAGATGGTTCCCTATCGGCGCAATCATAAATGCGTGACAGCACATCCGGCTTTAACACTCTTCGGGACAGTAGGTCAAAAGAAACCTGAACCGGGCAAAGAATAATGCCCAGCGGGCTTGTCAGGAGTTAAGGGTCTTAGCCTGTTGGACGAATTACAAATTCTTATGGTCGGTCCATACAGTAAATGGGTGCTCGGCTCCCTCTAGCCAATGGCGCCACTCCTCTAATGCCAGTTTGACCGCTAATAGTTCCCAGTCCCCTACGTCGTAATTTATCTCGGCAGGTGTCAAAGCCAGAGAGAAATACACGCATGGGTGCATTTTGCGGTCAAGCGGAGAATGCTGGGAGAGAATAGCTCCTACCCCCACCTCAGAAGCAGCCATACCACTATGCAATCTGCGCCTGCTGAATGGCTGAAGCTAAGCAGGTTGTGGGCTTGGTTAGTACTTGGATGGGAGACCTCTGGGGAAAACTAAGTTGCTGCTGGAAGTGGTGTTGGTGGGCCAGTAGGGGGCAGTCTTCCCTCTGGTCAAATAAACCCCAATGCCCCAGTGCAGTGATGGGGACACTGTGCTGTAGGAGATGCCGTCTTTCGGATGAGACGTTAAACCGAGGTCCTGACTCACTGTGGTCATTAAAGATCCCATGACACTTATCGTAAAGAGTAGGGGTTTCCCCGGTGTCCTGGCTAAACTCCCAACCCAGGCTCATTCAATCGGCCACCTAATCATCCCCCAGTTTAATTGGCTAAAAAAAATTATTCTCTCCCTCTCCACCTCAGCTGATGTGTGGTGAGCATACTGGCACAAAATGGCTGCCGTTGCATCACCCAGGTGGGTGCTACACATTGGTGGTGGTAGAGGCGAGTTTCCCCCTCATCATTGTAAAGGGCTTTGAGTATCGAGAAAGGCGCTATATAAATGCCATGCATTATTATTATTATTATTATTATTACCTCCACCACAAAGGGGAGGGAGGGATTGGGGGTTATAAGAATGGGTTTGGAGCTGAACCTCTTTTTTTAACTCCCTGAAGGCAGCTTCAGCCCTAGTATTCCATTGGAACCGAGCCGACGCTGTTTTCTTAGTAAGAAAAGAGACGGAGTTAGTATGAAAAGAACACTTCTCTGCTTTGACGAACAGCCGTGCCCTAAGGAGCGCCTCTAATACCTGTCTAACATGACCGACGTGAGAAGAGAGATCGGGACAAAAAATTTAAATATCATCAAGTTGCATTAAATAATTTAGGAAAGTTTGGATAGCATTGCTTTGGAATAGAGCTAGTTTATTTAGTGTGAGCTACGATAGGCAATATTGTTAGTTGTAACTTGGCCACATTTTGATATCAAGACTTTTAAAGGCAGGCCTAGTTTTTGCAAGTTGGAATTAAGAACTTATGGACAGCGCTATGCATGAGTAACTTGGCTTTTTTTTTACATCGTAGACATTTTTGATCTGATTCCTATATACACCAAGGGGCCAGCTCTCTCAATCTCAGCCCTCTACAGATATCTATAATTTGCACTCAAAAAGGCAGTTTCCCCATTGGGCTCCATTCATTTTTGACAGCAAAAAAACTGATGTTAACTCTGTGCATTAAAAACTCTGTCTTTAAAAAATGCTTATTTTTTTCCGTGGTCAAATTTTTTTTCCTTACCATACAGACAAAGATAATTTTTTTGACTATTATTTATTCTGTCTACACCTTATTTGTGCGCAGTAGTTGGCAACCAATTACATACTCATAAGGCTTTGACATAGCCATCTCCACATCACTTTCTGCGCCATCCTCATTGTACATGTGACTCCAAGGACACAACATGTATGCACATGTGTGCATGTGAGCTGAGCGCAAAATTAAAACTTCTTGGTTCGGATGCATTTCCCATAGGTTTCTATCGGCCTCGCTGACTCTACATTATATACTCTAAGATACATGCTCTATGGAGAGTTCACAACCAGGACCCCACCCTCACTAAACAGTTTGCCTTTGCATATTATATCTGCCCAGACCCTAGAGGTTTTTAAGTCCTTATTGAAAACTCACCTTTTCTCCCTGGCTTTCAATTCAGGTTGAGCTAGACACCCTTTTATTGTATTTTTATGTGTATTTATTTATTTAAGTTTTATATTTTTATTTAAAATTTTTTCTCTTACTGTATTGTATTAC
Source organism: Synaphobranchus kaupii (assembly GCA_029718625.1). Classification (NCBI taxonomy): domain Eukaryota; kingdom Metazoa; phylum Chordata; class Actinopteri; order Anguilliformes; family Synaphobranchidae; genus Synaphobranchus; species Synaphobranchus kaupii. The sequence goes on along the minus strand of CM056381.1, from coordinate 34,488,725 downwards.
GTGTAGCTACTGTTTTTGTAACCTACTGTTTATTGACCTGTACAGCACTTTGGTCGACCGTTGGTTGTTTTAAATTGTGCTCTATAAATAAAGTTTGAGTTGAGTTGAGACTAATCCAGACCAATATGTAGCCTAATGATTAAGAAATGACAACGACAAAGATGACTAACGTACGATTGTTTAACAAGGATCAGGCAATAATGTGAATGCGTTAAAGAATGTAACGTTATCCTAATTAGGCCTAATTTTAAGACGACACTCAAATTAGTCAAAGTGAGTTAAACATTAGAAAGAATATTTAAAGAGGACAGCCTCTTAAGTGTCTGGAACCGCATTGCCTAATTAAGGCTTGAAAAACTAATTTACGATCTACAAAACATTGAACAGATATTTCGAAAACAGGACCGTGAGACTGATACTGTCCGATCCATTCACTCGACTCCTTCAGATTCATCCTAGAGAGTGAAACGTGAAATCGTATGGTAAGTGATTGCTAGCTAACTATCAATTAATGAAATAACATTGCTTGCTGTGAGGCTAGGTAGCTAGTTAGCTAAACCAACCGATCGATTAACCATCATGCCTAGCTACTGTTAGCATCAAGCAATATTTCCCCATACGTTTGGAGGTAGGCTACTACTCGCGGCATGACGTGGTATAGGCTACATCTTATTTGGCAGCTGGGGTAACGGCAGCAATTCCATTTCGTTGAGGGTGTATGTAACGTTAATTTAAATGGTGATCGTGGACCGGGGAGGGGGAGATAAAACTTTTTTCTTCATCATTAGCTAGAGATAAAGAAAAAGTTACCTTTTTGGTTGCCTTCTGCCTTGTTGATTTGGCAAATTTGTGTTGTCGTTCATCTGTCATGACTGTGCATCTCCGAACAGGCCTCTGCTAAATAAATCCCGTTAGTGACAACTATGTAGCCTACTGACTTTATTTTCTGGCCATGCTGTGGAGGTGCCACAGTTAGGGGAAGCACTGCAACTTTAGCCAGAAGTCAATATATTAGCTAGTTAGCTAGCTAGCTATGGTGAGACTTTATAATTACGTTTTTAGGATTTTGACTGTTATTTTCACGTAATGTCATGGGAGTATTGATTTGGCAATATCGTTTCCTACAAGTGGGCAAAATGCACCTTTTAGCCACAGGGTGGCAGTCTAAGACCAAAAATGGTAGCCTAAATGAGGTTCAAAAGAATTGTCATGGGTTCACCCGCATTCTATGCGGCGTAGACAGCTAGGAAAAATGGTAATATTGACTTTTGCCAAATAACATTATAGCTCTGCATCAAATCAGTGCCATTGATATAGGACTCCATTATAAAGGTTGTAGCAGGAGGGCAGCCACTCTTATTGCCATGTAAGCAATCGTTGAATTGAATAGTTTACTTTTTCTTTAGGCTCCTATTGGCATACCTGTGCTTGCTAGCTGGCCCGTTAGTAAAGGGCAAAAGATAACATAAGGCAACAGAGGTGAAAGCAATGGCTTTAACGTTAGTGAAGTTGATGTTAAATTTGCAAAACCGAATTTACCAGCAGCTAACTTAACAAAAAAATTGCGCACTTCACCGCTGATGAAAAAACGTGGCTAACGTTAGCCATCTCTCCTCCACCCGTGACCCGCTGACTGAGCGTAAGGGTCCGCTGCACCGCAAAATAGGTCCTAAAGATCGCGCCGTGTTTACACTGTCATTGTGATAGAAACCTATGATGAATACGTTTACACTCTCATTGTGATAGAAACCTGATGAATACGTTTACACTGTCATTGTGATAGAAACCTATGATGAATACGGTCGAAGCGCCTAACGTTAGTTATATGATGAGATGGGATTGGTGCCAGCATAAATAGCTACTTCCTGGACACTTGCTACATTAAAAAAAATATTACACATACAGTCAAGCCGGAAAGTCTGCACACCCCTTTCACCTTCTCCACGTTTTATTACGTTACAGACATATTCTACAATAGATTGAGTTCATTTTTTGTCACAAAATTCTACACAAAATAGCCCATAATGACAAAGTGAAAACAGGTTTTTAGACATTTGTGCTAATTTATTAAAAAATCAAAATGTAGAATATCATATGTACATTGATATGACACCCAAAAGTGAGCTGAAGTGCATTTTGTTTCCACTGATACTGCTTGAGATGTTTCTACAACTTAATTGGAGTCCACCTGTGATAAATTCAATTGATTGGACATGATTGGGGATTGCCAACACCTGCCTATATAAGGTCCCACAGTTGACAGTGCATGTCAGAGCAAACTCCAAGCCATGGGGTCAAAGGAATTATCTGCAGACCTCAGAAACAGGATTGTGTCAAGGCATAGATCTGGAGAAGGGTACGGAAAAATCTCTGCAGCTTTACAGGTCCCAAAGAGCACAGTGGCCACCATCATTCGTAAATGGAAGAAGTTTGGAACCACCAAGAATCTTCCTAGACCTGGCCGCCCGGCCAAACTGAGCAATCGGGGAAGACGGGCCTTAGCCAGGGAGGTGAGCAGGAACCCGAGGGTCACTCTGACAGAGCTCCAGCGTATCCTTGTGGAGATGGGAGAACCTTTCAGAAGATCAACCATCCAGGCAGCACTCTACCAATCAGGCCTTTATGGTAGAGTGGCCAGACGGAAGCCCCTCCTTAGTAAAAGGCACATCACAGCCCGCTTGGAGTTACTAGAGGACTCTCAAACCATGAGAATCAAGATTCTCTGGTCTGATGAAACCAAAATTGAACTTTTTGGCCTGAATACCAAGCGTCACGTCTGGAGGAAACCAGGCACTGCTCATCACCTGGCTAATACCATCCCTACAGTGAAGCATGGCGGTGGCAGCATCATGATGTGGGGATGTTTTTCAGCAGCGGGAATGGGGCGACTAGTCCTGATAGAGGGAAAGATGAACGCAGCTAAGTATACCGAGATCCTTGAAGAAAACCTTATCCAGAGTGCTCTGGACCTCAGACTGGGGCGAAGGTTTACCTTCCAACATGACAACGACCTGAAGCACACAGCCAAGAGAACAAAGGAGTGGCTTCGGAGAAAGTCTGTGCATGTCCTTGAGTGGCCCAGCCAGAGCCCAGACCTGAATCCAATTGAACATCTGTGGAAAGAGCTGAAAATGGCTGTGTACTGACGCTCCTCATCCAACCTGACGGAGCTTGCAAGGATATGCCAAGAGGAATGGGCAAAAATGTCCAGAAACAAGTGTGCCAAGCTCGTAGCTTCTTTCCCAAGACGCCTTGAAGCTGTAATCGCTGCCAAAGGTACAGCAACCAAGTATTAGGCTAAGGGTGTGTACAGATATGTAACCCCTAAATAACCGATTTTTGTCAGTAAAATAAAATTGCATATTTTCTAAAAACCTGTTTTCACTTCGTCATTATTGGCTATTGTGTGTAGATGTTTGAGGCAAAAAATTAACTCAATCTATTGTAGTATAAGTCTGTAACGTAATAAAACGTGGAGAAGGTGAAAGGGGTGTGCAGACTTTCCGGCTTGACTGTATATACACCAAACTGCTTAGCTAGCTCAGTGTTGATGTAACTAAGATATTCGTAGTTAAACAAGTGTCCTTCATCATACATTTCAGCTTCTGCAATTACAAGTTGATGTTGATTTATTTTGAAATATTGAATATGCCCCAGCATTGTGTGCACCTCTGTGATGTTACCGATCAGCTGTGCATGATATGAAAAAAGTGGCGTCGGTTGTTAGGTAACGTCGATTGTTAGGTAACCGTGCTTAGCTACACACAAAAACTGCAAGATCAGTGGGCGTGTTCAGCTAGAGCCGATTTATGTCATATCTGCGTCAGACTGCATCGGAAACTGTCCGAGATGGCTGCGTGAACTAAGGCGGAAATGACAACAGGAGGTTAAGCAGGCGACTTGCCAGGCGCCTTAGCACCGATGCAGCAGCTCTCAGGTGCCTTCAATAACATCGCCGTGCCTTCAAACAAACCAACGACAGCATTGGTTAGAGAGCGGAGAGAGAGGTGTTTCGTCATGACACATGCGGATCATTTCACAATATAGCCACCTATTTCGGCGTATTGATTCTACTCAAAAAAAAAAATCTTAATGAAATTTACCCCTCCCTAAGTGTTCAAACACAGGGATAAGGGTTATTTATTAAATCCTACAATGTAATAGCAGTATTTTCCTCTTTCCCTTCTCTGTTCTCTTTTCTATTTTTACAATGAATATTTATTCAGTTTTTTCTTATTATTGCTTTATTTTAAAATATTTTTTTTATATAATTCAATAGCTTCTAGCATAAGCCATGTAGGGTTTCCAACCTCTCTGGCATATTTTTGTAAATGACTTTGACTTGCATTTGTTCTTTATTCATGCAAATACATAAATAAATATGTGTTTTGAGAGTGTGGGATTGACTAATATAAGGTTGGTACTCTAGTTATTATATACTGTACCGTAAATGTACTTTATTGAAGTACGAATGCGAAAAGTACAATATTGGTAATGCTACATAAACAAATGAAGTTGCCAATTCTCATTCTTGACTGCTTCTGTAATCCATCTGCCTTGAGATAAATTAGGAAAAAATTTACCTCTAACAGTAGGCCTATATAAAATCTGTTGACTGAACCAAAAAGTGTATGAAGAAAGAATAACAAAAAAAGGCCTGTCCAAATATAGGTAAAAATGTTTTATTCAATACTTTATTCAACTATATTCTATAGAAAAGTAAAGATTCAACTTTGTTATACGGAGTGGTTTGTTTTTGCAACAGCTTGTTTAAGTGTAAAATCCTAATTGGACTGTTGTCCAAAAAAGTGTCCTCTCCAGAACATTTAGTGTGACCATATAGAACATTAAAGGGATAGTTTATTGATCTTATTGTTATTATTTGCTTTGGGTGCACTGTGGAGTGTTTAAGTGCGTTTGGTAGTGGATGCTACCGGTTACCATAGAGTTGCGCTAGCATTAGCAACATGTGTATGTCCAAAAGAAGGGACAGCATGGAATTAGCTGAAAATGCTTTCCATCAATCAACTACATCAAGGTTAAGTCGTAATTGAGACATTATGTCCAAAATTCCGAACTATCCCTTTAAGGTAGCACCACCAAACGATAACTCATTCATTTATTTCAAAGTATTTGGATGTCTTTTTATGGGGAAAAAACTGTTACCTAATCAATATTTCTCTGCACCATCCTTGTTATCAGTAAGACACCTTATCAAGATCTGAAGGTATGACCTGCTGTCCATCATTGTGTTGAGAAGTGGAGTTTTCCCTATATCCAGATGGGACAGTGTATAGCCAGACCTCTGCATGTCACATGCCAGCAGAGAGAACCACATACATACAAACAACCCAATGCCATAATAACATGAAGGGTATTAACAATGAAACAATATTAAGCAACACAACCTGGGTACAATGCTGTACATCCATCTTACAAATTGTTGTAAGATTAATGATTGAGATTAAAGATCGAACACTGTTATTATGGCTATGGGTTGATTAGATGTGGGTGGTCTGGTCTCCAGAACAAAACAGATAAAATATACCAGCAATTAAGCAAAGAGAACATTTTCAGAATATTTATTTCACACAATATGGTGACATTCACAAAAGGTAAATAAACTGTAGAACTATTCCCCTCCACCACCATTGAAGCCACAATGACACCGGATTCTTTCTGTCATTTTGTATGTTTATTGTCAAATCAGAAATATATGAACAATGATTGTTGATAGGTAAAAGGAAGATGACATGTTGCTATTGGAATACATCTTATGCAAATACAATTCTATTTATCCATACATTACCATAACTGGCAAGGAAAATGTAATCTTTCTTGACATTGTTCCCTCAAAACACATAATGACTCCCAGTATCCCAATGTCCCTATATGTACTATATTAGTTATTCATTCATACAAACTCAATTTATCTTGTTAAAGACATTGGATGGCATTCAATTCAATAAGTTCTTTGTCAGGGTCCAAAGGGATCACCTGCTGTAATGCAATTTGAATAAATTATGAACACTGACATTATGAGTAGCTGAATCATGTATGCTATGTAATGTTTTAGTGTGAAAAGAAATCTCAACAGACTGGTCAAGTAAAGGATATATACCAGTGGCGGCTCCTGAGCTGAAAATTGGGGAGGCAGAAAACTTCCCTTTAAACTGATTATTGGTCTTAATCATTTTTCAATCAGTTTCCTTGATTAACAATAGGCTACATCAGCGTTTAATTCACCAATTACTCAATGCCATCAAATGTAGCCAGTTCTTCTCAATGAGGCTATTAGGCAAGTAATAAAATTATTTTCACTTGCATCGCATAATTGTGCACATTTTAATCAACATTATAATTGTGGATACATGTGCTCTTCGTTCTCCGCACTCTTAATTACGAAAATATTCATGGAAATTAAACGATCTGAAAGCTCAGCTTTTGTTAGATTCTTTTTTATTGCAGGTTTAGCACAACCTCATCTTTTGTTAGATTATTTTAAAAAAATAATTAAAAAAATTATCTAACAAAAGCTGAGCTTTAAGATCGTTTAATTTCCATGGATATTTTCGGAATTAAGAGTGCGGAGAACGAAGAGCACATGTATCCACAATTATAATGTTGATTAAAATGTGCACAATTTTGCGATGCAAGTTAAAATAATTTTATTACTTGCCTAATAGCCTAATTGAGGAGAACTGGCTACATTTGATGGCATTGAGTAATTGGGGAATTAAACGCTGATGTAGCCTATTGTTAATCAAGGAAACTGATTGAAAAATGATTAAGACCAATAATCAGTTTAAAGGGAAGTTTTCTGCCTCCCCAATTTTCAGCTCAGGAGCCGCCACTGATATATACAGTGAACAGTGAATATTTTTTTCCTGTGTTTTTGCTCAGTACTCCTGCACTTTGGATGTGAAATGATACAATGAATTTGAGGCTAAAGTACAGACTGTAAGCTTTAATTTGAGGGCATTTTCATCCACATTGTGACTGAAGAAGGCTGCAGTACAGGCCTGGCATAGCATCACCAGTGAAGATACCGAGCATCTGATGATTTCTACAGCTCGCTGACTTCAGGCAGTCCTTGCACGCAAAGGATATGCAGCCAAATATTATTATTTAATAGAAACATAATTAATGATTAGGATTAATACACTTTTCCTTTAAGTCACAAGGAATATCTTCAATGCATTAACTGTACAACTCTAAAGAAGTCCCATGAAAGAGACATTTCTCATTTATATTGGTACAGATGTTCTGCAATAAAATATTCTTTAGAACCACCACTCAAAGGTCTATGAAAACATGTACATATGTAAGTTATGATACTTAACATAGCTACATAGATTCTCACATTACAATGTATGGCTACCGATGGCTACGATGTCTTCTGGGTTTAGATTAACTATAATGACATTACATTACATTACAGGCATTTAGCAGACGCTCTTATCCAGAGCGACTTACACAACTTTTTAGAATTTTTTACATATTATCCATTTATACAGCTGGATATATACTGAAGCGATGCAAGTTTAGTACCTTGCTCAAGGGTACAACGGCAGTGTCCTCCCTGGGAATCGAACCTGCAACCTTTCGGTTACAAGGCCAGGTCCTTAACCATTATACTACACTGCCGCCCAATATGACATGTCTACTATGTTTGCTAGACTAAACAGAGATGACAGGTGTAGTTTAGGCCATTTCATAAATTGACAGACAAGAAACAACTGAATATGAGCAATAGAACATAAGCAGCCTAATGTTTACAGGTATGTTACCATAACAGATGACAGCTTTGCTAAATAATTTAGTTATTCGATAATGAGACGGCACCCAGCGCTTCAATTCCAATAGCAATTATACATATTTATTCAAGAACTTTAATTGCAGTTTCACTGTGGAACAATTCAGGGTGCTTAGCCAAAGTCACGTAGCAAAAGATAAATATTGACTACCCTAACAATACAAGTCAGTAAATAATGTAAGTCACTATTAAAACAACCTTCATTCCTTCTCCTCCATTTCTTCAAGCTTTTGAAGTAAAAAGGACATCTCTGTCGCCTCCAAGTCCTCCGCAACAACAAACAACACGGCTAACTCCTCCATATTGTTTTTCTCCCTGCCAGTTTCAGAAACGTCCGAAACTGTCCCAGTTCGATCTGCTCAGGTGTTTGTCATTTCCGCCTGAGGCAGGCAAGCCAACTGCTCACCGATGTCTACTCGAACACGCCCAGTATACTTCCACCATTTACTCTGCCTATTTCCGCCACTTCTCGCGAGACGTTCAACAAGGTAGACAGTCAGTCAGTCAGTTAGCCAGGCCGTGTCAGAATCAGCACTCTTCCACACTGTTGAGTAGCCTTGGTGAGTAGATAGGGCGAGAAAGTCGTAGAGTACGCAAAATGTATACTTCAAACACCCGGATGACACACTTTAGGCTTGTGCCATCGTGTGCAAGGCAGCATCATCCCTTTGAGCCCTCCAGCCATCGCTGATGGTCGATTCTACCGAGGGATGCGCGGGGGCGGGGGCGGGGCTATTGAACACCGGGCCTTTTGCTTACTTATTATGGCATACCATTGCAAATTGTATTTACTATTTTGTCCAAAAATAATAAAGAATAATATACAACAGATTTCACGTCTATTGTATATTAGCTAGTAGAGGCTATTTATCTAACCTGGCCGCTGTCCAACGAGAAGGTCAGCGCTCAGGAGCTATAGTTTCCCTAAGCCTTTCTGCACCCTCGTCTGTCTTATAGCAATTCGTTTCATTTTACTAATTTCATTTCATTTTGTGAAGAAGCTAGACTAGCAGTCATCACGTTCATTATCATTTTTGTCTTGTAGTGAGCGATTTAAAGATCCCCTTTATGCCGCATGCCATCCCGCACAGTCTATCTCCATCTGCACGTAACTTCTCTCACTTAGCACTATCGGGTTAGACCTTTTTAACTAACCTAATGTAATCAAAAATACATAATAATTTACCCTGAAACTAATTATTTTTATTGATAATCAGAAACTCTTTATAGCCTAAACCTATGAAATAAAGAGACAAGACCTGTAGGCTTGTTAACAATTTTTTGTCGTTATAGGGGACTTTTTTCACTGATGAAATGGTTAAGCTAGGCTATATTACATTGTAAATTACATTAATTACTATTCTACATAAGCCTGTTGAATCAATTTGAGATTATAGCCTCAACTCCTAAATCGTTTCAATGTTTCGCTTGAGCGACGAAGACATTCCGTGTATCAATATAGGAATATAGCGGCCACCTTTTCATCCAATCTAGTTTATTTCTCTGATAACATCTTTCATTAGTCTACAGTCAGATTGTACAATATTAGGCTATATTTGTTTCCATGCCCGAGTCCGACACTGGTAAGCTTGTTGTGCTGTTAGAATAAAAAGGCTTTTGAGGGATATATGGCTACAGCTCACCACTCCATAGCCTAAGCCTACACTCCGTTCTAGACTGAACAATAGTTTATCAATAGCACTATTGAATACGAAATATAATTAGTTTAATTAGGCCTGAATGAAATTATATAGTTAGTTGCACTGTGGTCTAACAGAAGGTAGGCTATCAGCGTGATTTTGCTCAACCCAGGTAAATTATGGCGCCGTTGCACTGCAAAGGCGATCACATTTCACAGACGCAGACAACACATTACATTGTAAATGCATGGCAGAATAGAAAATTTATTAAAAACACAGAATGAGAGGCGAAATTTCTATTTTTAGAATTAAAAAAAGAAAAATCGTCCAGGCATCGACAAAGATAGCCATCGCCGATGGGTTCAACCATTGTCAATAGTCGATTCCATCGACCATCGTCCCAAGCCTAACACACTTACTTCCGGGGTTTCGCTGAGTACATTCGGGAGCATACTTTTCTAGAAGTACACGAACATTTTGGTCACATAAATATGACGTGCGCTTCGTTTTTAAAAAATGAGGCGCAGCTTCGCTGACGTTTTCCTTCAAATGCAACAAAAACAACACGTGACATGGCATTCAAGAGCGGGGCGTAGGGTTGCCAGATCTTGTAAGAGTCTCCAGCCAAATGGTGACTCAAAACTAGCCCAAATTATAGGCTATTTTTAACCGAAGCCAATAGAACCAACCATTTTAAATAGAAATCATCATGTTTTTACTTTTAAAAATAAGTGCGTGCTTTGTGACTTTTCATTTTTACCCGTGATTGCACTTTGAAAGTATCCCAATTTAGCTGTAAAACCGCAGACATGGCAACACTGGTGGGACGTCTTATGACCTGCTTACGACACTTCCATAGTGTGGTTGGAAAATAGTAAGGCGGATATTTTTCACGGACTGCTAAACAGTGTACATTAAACAGCGCACTTCTGCCAGTGCACTGTATGCAGGAGACAGGGCGCAGTAGATAGGGCTCTGATTCGGACACAGCCCAAGATTCACTGTTCTAGGCGCCTGGCACCCGACAAAAAACTACAATAGCCTCCGAACATGGCTCTAATCTACGCTACTCTGCAGACAATGTAGCCTACTGCAAACACTTATAATTATAATAATAATCAGAATAATAATCTGTGGTGGGCTACTTTCTTAGTAGTAGCTAGCGATTGTCTTCTTTCTGCTAAGATTCCTGGGAAATATGCGTCGTCCTATTAAGCTTCTGTTCTGCCAATGTTCGTTTTGCCAGAGAAACGTCAGTCAGCTGCTAGTCATGAAGCAGCTACGAGCAAAAAAAAAATGAAGCAGCTACAAGCTAGGCTACTATGAAGCAAATCAAAATGCCTTACTACATCCATTGCAGTACAGAAAGCTAAACTAAACCTAGCTACATGGTCCGGTACCAAAAGATTTCCCACAGGTAAAGTTACATTACCGGAAGAAATTACACAGAAACTGCGCTGGAATTATGCTGTGTTCATTATGAACTTGGTAGCTCATAGCCCAGATATGGAAGCTCTGAGTTACGCATGCGGCAAGCCAGTGTTGAATAGCCTAACGTGACATGTATTTCTATATAATGCTAATAGGCCTATTTTAAAACTGTATTTCCATATTTTACTTATGCACACTATTTAGGCTGTATGTCTTTCTTTCAGCTAGAATGTGTTGCATCTAGCCTATTGTGCATGCATGTCTCCCTATAGATTTGGTTCATTCATTTACTTGCTTCTTTATGATCCATAGCTCAGGTGGTGCAGCTCATTGTATTTTATTAGACATTAATTACATAGCTCATGTACAAACTTTTTTAAATGTGATTGTGGGCTATCGGTAATAAGAGAAATGTTCTCATTCTCATCAGAGGACATTATGCTTACTGTCACGGTTTGACAATCCTTTCTTCCATCTCTGTGTTTATGGTTCTCTGCAGCCGTGAGCTGGCATTCCGGTTTCTTTTTCGCTGTCCGCTCCATGTTTTCCCGTGTTCCGCTCATTACCTGGCGCACCTGTTCCTGGTTTCCTGTGGGCTATTTAAGCACGCTGTTTCCGCCTTCCGGTGCTTGTGTGTCTTTGTTGTCACGTTCACCAAGCCAGGTAAAAGGTATAGCAGAAGACTGGATTATTGTCTTTGAGTTTAGGTTAGATTCCTCCTTACTCTAGTTTCGGTTTCTTTTCCTTTGTGCTCTAGTTATTCGCCTCTTTCTTTTGTCTCTGATGTTTGTCAGAGCTAGAGGTTTGCTACCAGCTTATTTTTCTCGCGTTACTTATTTCTGTGAGTTCGCCCATTTAGTAGGTTGTTATTATTTTGGCTCACGCCGGGATTATCTCCCTTTATTTTTGCATCTGCTCGTTATTCGAGTTGCGCCCAGAGCTATTGGGGTTGTTTTCTGTTTTTGGTACTTTACGAGATTACTTTCTCTCTCGGTTAATCTCTCTACTCGAGTTTACGAGTATCGTCCTGTTTTTATAAAGGACTTTTCATTTTGTTTGTTAGTCTGTGAGTTCGCCTTCTCGTTACATTCCTCTTTACCAAGAGGCAGGGCGTTTATTCTCCATACTCGAGTTAGTCAGATAGCCGATAATTCCGGTGCAGCTGTCCTTTCGTCCCTGTGTGCCTTTATCCATATATGGAGTTTGACGATTTTGTTCGGAACTGTAGTTCTGTTTCGTCTGTCGGTGTATGTCTTCCTGTGGGGAAGATTGGGCGATGTTGTGGACATGTTTGCGTTTGACTGCGAGTCTGGGAGTGGCCTTGGAGCGTTGGATCTCCGTTCCTTTCGCCTCCTGGCATTCTAGTTCGCATTGGTTTTCAGTGTTTGTTGGTTGTACGTTTTGTGTGTGCCTTTTGTGCTGCTCGCCTGTTCTTGCGCCTCATTTCTGAGGCAGGGCATTTGTTGTTGCTGGCCTTTTGTTTGCTTGGCGCGTGGAGGTATGGGGTAGTGGTTCTTTGTTCCCTTTCGCCTTGTTTGGATTTCTTGCTGTGAAACCAGGCGTTTGTGCTTCTACTATTTTGCGTGTTGCAGGGTACCGGTTCGTGGCTTCGGTGCATTGGTGTGTATTTGTGCCATTGTGCTGCTCGCCTGTTCTTGTGCGTCTCGTTGCCGAGACAGGGCGTTTGTTATTTCCGGCTTGCCTTTTAGTTACTTGGCTTGTAGAAGTATGGGGTAGCAGTTCTTTGTTCCCTTTCGACTTGTTGGGTTTTCTTGTTGTTAAACCAGGCGTTTGTGCTTCTACTTTTTGGTGTATAACAGTGAGCCGGTCTGTAGCTGTGGCATGTGTGTGTTCCCTGTCTTGTCTCCTCCCTTATCTGCAGAGTTTCCCGCCTTAGTGGCCCTAGGGCTTAAAGAATCCCCTTGCTGCGTTTGGCTCCTCCTACCTCACACGTCACGCCCCATTACAGTTTTGGATCCACGTTTTTAAACCAGAACAATGTGGCGTCCTGTTCAACTCTCTTATTCCACCTAAATCGTCCACTAAAATATGTTTCTGAAAATATCTGAGGTGCGAAATAGGCCATGCCGTTACTGAATCTTGATTCATATTTGATGTGCAATTTAATTTAGCTACATTGTTCGTTCATTTAAGCAAATAACGATGGACACAGCTCCTCCGCCCCACCTCTCTCCCTCGCTCACCCCACAAAGTATTTTTCAAAATTGTGCAGTAGGCGGAGACAGGCTGAGACAGTGTGTGTACTTACTCTTTAAAGCTTCTAAAGCTGCCACCAGAGGGCGATCAGGTGTCACTAGGGGGGGCAATTAACACTTAGGCAGTAACACTCTTCAGCGCCCACAAACAGGCAAGCACTCTCATATTAACAAGCTGGCTTTAACGGTATACAACAAGCACTGGCCAGTCTGAACCTAAAGGTTTACTTGCAAAACTTCCTCTCCATTTAAAGGGCAGGTCACCCAAAAATGAAATTAAGATACGTTTCTATGTGCCCAGAGTGCCATCTATCCATCCAGATAGTTTTGCTAAGATTTCACTGGTTTTAGTGATATCCGCTGCAGCTCAGCGTGATAATCACCCTGATAGAACGGACCTCAATGGGTCCAAAGTTTGTTGGCTTTTACTCACGCACAGCCTACAGATGTTGTGCATGTTTTTTTGAAAACGTTTTTTTACCAAAGCACGCCAACTGTGTATATCTGCGCAGAGTCTCAACCAAAGCACACCAGTATTCTATGGCTCACTGTGTTGACATAAGCCCCAGAATACTTGCGAGTTTTGGTTGAGACTTAGCTTGGATATACACAGTTGGCGTCCTTCGGTAGAAAGTTTGAAAGAATCAACCAGTTTCACTCGACTTGATGGGCCCACACATCAATACAGAAAGCAACAAAAACCATTTTCAATGTACAAAAATGGCAAGTTACTCACGCACAGCCTCCAACACTGTCTTTAAGTACTTAATTACAACTTGCAAAAGCTAAGCCTGCCGTTGAAAGTATTGATAACAAAATGAGGCCAAGTTACAACCAACAATATTGACTATGGTAGCTCACACTAATTAAACTAGATCTATTCCAAAATAATGCTATCATATTTCCTAAATTATTTCATGTACCTTGGCCCTGTGTTTTTTCTATCTTACCAAGAAGAAGAAAAATTGCAAAAATAATAAGTCTGGGGCTTTATTGTGTGGATGTTTGAAGTGTGAAGTTGTGTGGTTACATGAGGTCAGAACGTACAGAAGTTAATGTTTTTAAGGGCTGAGAGTCTGTGGTCATTAGGGTTATTTCTGTAAGAAACTTCTGTGGCAAACTCGGTGCTGTAGGTATGGGGCATGCCACGCCAAGCCGTAACTTGGCGGATGGCATGCCTGCTAACCTAATTAAAGTTAATTCATACAGTAAAATTCAAAATCTACTACAGTAAATTAGGTTAAAAATATGTTGTAGACTACGCCGTTTTCCGGTGCCGCAGCGGTTGAATGTAGGCTTAGGGCGTGTTCGAGTAGACATCGGTGAGCAGTTGGCTTGCCTGCCTCAGGCGGAAATGACAAACGCCTGAGCAGATCGAACTGGGACAGTTTCGGACCTTTCTGAAACCGGCAGGGAGAAAAACAATATGGAGGAGTTAGCCGTGTTGTTTGTTGTTGCGGAGGACTTGGAGGTGACAGAGATGTCCTTTTTACTTCAAAATCTTGAAGAAATGGAGGAGAACGAATTAAGGTTGTTTTAATACTGACTTACATTATTTAATGACTTGTATTGTTAGGGTAGTCAATATTTATCTTTTGCTACGCGACTTTGGCTAAGCAGCCTGAATTGTTCCACAGTGAAACTGCAATTAAAGTTCTTGAATAAATATGTATACTTGCCATTGGAATTAAAGCGCTGGGTGCCGTCTCATTATCGAATAACTAAATTATTTAGCTAAGCTATCATCTGTTATGGTAACATACCTGTAAACATTAGGCTGCTTATGTTCTATTGCTCATATTCAGTTGTTTCTTGTCTGTCATTTTATGAAATGGCCTAAACTACACCTGCCATCTCTGTTTAGACTAGCAAACATGGTAGACATGTCATTTTAGTTAATCTAAACCCAGAAGACATCGTAGCCATACATTGTAATGTGAGAATCTATGTAGCTATGTTAAGTATCATAACTTAAATGCATGTTTTCATACTTTCAAAAGAATATTTTATTTCAGAATATCTGTACCAATATAAATGAGAAATGTCTCTTTCATGGGACTTCTTTAGAGTTGTACAGTTAATGCATTGAAGATATTCCTTGTGACATAAAGGAAAAGTGTATTAATCCTAATCATTAATTATGTTACTATGAAATAATAATACTTGGTTGCATATCCTTTGCGTGTAAGGACTGCCTGAAGTCAGCGAGCTGTAGAAATCATCAGATGCTCGGTATCTTCACTGGTGATGCTATGCCAGGCCTGTACTGCAGCCTTCTTCAGTTACAATATGGATGGAAATGCCCTTGGAAAATTTCACATCCAAAGTGCTGGAGTACAGAGCCAAAACACAAGAAACACTGTTCACTGTATATATCCTTTACTTGACCAGTCTGTTGAGATTTCTTTTCACACTAAAAGATTACATAGCAGACATGATTCAGCTACTCATAATGTCAGTGTTCATGATTTATTCAAATTACATGACAGCAGGTGGTCCCTTTGGACCCTGACAAAGAACTTATTGAATTGATGCCATCCAATGTCTTTAACAAGATAAATTGAGTTTGTATGAATGAATAACTAATATAGTACATATAGGGACATTGGGATACTGGGAGTCATTATGTGTTTTGAGGGAACAATGTCAAGAAAGATGACATTTTCCTTGCCAGTTATGGTAATGTATGGATAAATAGAATTGTATTTGCATAAGATGTATTCCAATATCAACATGTCATCTTCCTTTTACCCATCACCAATCATTGTTCATATATTTCTGATTTGACAATAAACATACAAAATGACAGAAAGAACCCGGTGTCATCGTGGCTTGAATGGTGGTGGAGTGGAATAGTTATACAGTTTATTTACCTTTTGTGAATGTCACCATATTGTGTGAAATAAATATTCAGAAAATGTTCTCTTTGCTTAATTGCTGGTATATTTTATCTGTTTTGTTCTGGAAACCAGACCACCCACATCTTATCAACCCATAGCCATAATAACAATGTTAGATCTTTAATCTCAATCATTAATCTTACAGCAATTTGTAAGATGGATGTACAGCATTGTACCCAGGTTGTGTTGCTTAATATTGTTTCATTGTTAATACCCTTCATGTTATTATGGCATTGGGTTGTTTGTATGTGGTTCTCTCTGCTGGCATGTGACATGCAGAGGTCTGGCTATACACTGTCCCATCTGGATATAGGGAAAACTCCACTTCTCAACACAATGACGGACAGCAGGTCATACCTTCAGATCTTGTCTTACTGATAACAAGGATGGTGAATAGAAATATTGATTAAGTAACAGTTTTTCCCCATCAAAAGACATCCAAATACTTTGAAATAAATGAATGAGTTATCATTTGGTGGTGCTACCTTAATGTTCTGTATGGTCACCAAATGTTCTGGAGGACACTTTTTTGGACAACAGTCCAATTAGGATTTTACACTTAAACAAGCTGTTGCAAAAACAAACCACTCCGTATAACAAAGTTGAATCTTTACTTTTCTATAGAATATGGTATAATTACAAATATAGTTGAATAAAGTATTGAATAAAACATTTTTACCTATATTTGGACAGGCCTTTTTTTGTTATTATTTCTTCATACACTTTTTTGTTCAGTCAACTGATTTCATATAGGCCTACTGTTAGAGGTAAATTTTTTCCTAATTTATCTCAAGGCAGATGGATTACAGAAGCAGTCAAGAATGACAATTGCCAACTTCATTTGTTTGTGTAGCATTACCAATATTTTACTTTTCGCATTCATATAGGCTTAACGTTACTTCAAGAAAGTACATGTATGGTACAATATATAATAACCAGAGTAGCGACCTTATGTTACTCAATCCCACACTCTCAAAACACATATTTATTTATGTATTTATTTATTATTTGCACAAATAAAGAACAAATGCAAGTACACAAAGTAATTTACAGAAATATGCTAGAGAGGTTGGAAACCCTACAGGGCTTATGCTAGAAGCTCACATTATGAAACAAAATCACATTAATTGAAGAACAATAAAGGATTGCATTATATTTAAAAATATTTTAAAATATAGCAATAATAAGAAAAAACTGAATAAATATGAATTGTGAAATTAGAAAAGAGAACAGATAAGGGAAAGCGGAAAATACTGCTATTACATTTTAGGATTTAATAAATAACCCTTATACCTGTGTTTGAACCATAGACTGTATAAAAATATGGACAAAGCCACTGTGACGTCACCCATTGCCTTTCCACGGCCTCGTAAAAACTGAATTGAAGCTCGGAAGTCTTTTTCGCCGGCCGTTTGTACAAACTGCGCCTGCTCCGTGGAGCCGAAGTGACCTTGGCTTGGAGCAGGGTCAACCGGATATGGCCCGTTAGTAATGTTAGCTAGGCAATCACGGTAGCTAGCGAACTTATATGGCCAGCCAGCAAGGATTACTTGACAGCAAGGATAACTGTTAAATTAAAATGGCTTGCCATAAGCTATCGTTAGCTTGCTAGCTAAATGTTAAAACGACTTACCGTGAGATATCGTTAGCTTGCCAGCTAGCTAACCCAGCATTGCTAAGCAATGGTAACGTTCATGACAGGGCAGTACAGGGGGAGTACATAACAGGGGCTATTGCGTAGGCTACGGGAGCGGTTGGAATAGCTAAATTAATATCTAAATTGATAAGGTTATACAGGTATGGAGCAATTGATTTGAGATACTTAACCCATAGTTTGGCTGCTTGCGCCGAGACACTGGGCCTGTAGTGTAGCTGCAACATCCCCTTCTGTCTCATCTTACGAAACAGTATTTTTTTTCGTAGTAGACACATCATAGCTCGCTCCAACCAAAATGAATATGTGATGACAAACATGTTGAAGATGAGCGGGTAAGGCACTCAATTTATTATGCTACGAACTGCGTCCACAAAACAACAGCTTGTTCACGGTAGGCTACTAAGGAATGTTCTCCATCGACTTCCACTCAAAAATACAGCGTGTCTCCCTGTCCCAAGCATAGACTGTATAAAAATAGGTCCCGCCCCTCTGAGTGAGGGCAGTGAGAACCATATAGAAACAATCTATGCCAGTGATCCCAGGACTCAACCTGTCCCTCTGATTGGTCCTGAACAAATGTTAAAGGGTAAGTTCGCTATTTTGGACCTTGGACCCTATTTGCGGTCCGTCTTCCATGAACCTGACCCATGAAGTCCATTTTTTCGCTGATCGGTCCAGTATTGAGTTCGCTACAGATTTCCTGTAGGCTCTCACTGGGCTACAATAGAAGTCAACGGGGCAATTAGAAATGTTCGATAAATGTGCTTTCATGTACAATAAATGAGACGGGAAGCTCAGGGTGTATTGTTACCGGTCTCAGTATGCTCTCCTGTGAAATGTATCTCAATCCGAACATTTTTACGTGCTTGGCATGGCTTGGAAGTAAGCATTTCTCTGTTGCTTGTTTTCGCTGCTCCCGCGGAGTACTATGTGTCGGGGGTAGGGGAGCGGGAAGGTGTGCCGGCCGTTTACGAAACTATCTAGTTGAGCAGTCTGCGTTTGTTTACCTGCAGCAACGTAGGCTACAATTTCCACAAAAAAACTTGGATGATGGATGACTATAATGATTACGAAGACGAAGAATTCGATTTTGACTGACGTTACTCGCTACAGATTTGAGCCAGAATACACGGACACGGAACTACAAGAGATGGATGATAAGAGAGCAAGAGAAGAGAGAGAGGCTGAAGTTGCGCAGGTAATGTTATCCGAAGTCAGTGCGAGGTAGTGCGGTCGGAGAAATAGTTCTGTTTCAAATGGAACTGTTGTTTCAACGTTCGGTTTGCGTTTGCGATAGCCTACATTTCACAGGAGAGCATACTGAGACCGTAAGAATACACACTGAGCTATAAAAGCACATTTATCGTTGTTTTTCCATAACATTTCTAATTGCCCCGTTGACTTCTATTGTAGCCCAGTGAGAGCCTACAGGAAATCTGTACCGAACTCAATACTGGACCGATCAGCGAAAAAATGGACTTCATGGGTCAGGTTCATGGAAGACGGACCGCAAATAGGGTCCAAGGTCCAAAATAGCGAACTTACCCTTTAATACCCTGTCCAAACGACACAATATTTTTTAAAAATCAGCACATGCACAGGCATTAGATGAAGGAAAGGCACCTATTGCAATTAAATTTTTTTGTGTAAAAAATTTATTGACTGAGTATTTTGACCACATTGCTGCCATTGACTTACATGGGGAAAGACCTATACTGGAGCCAACCGCAGTGGCGCTAGTGAGCAACGGCACAATGGCCGCTCCCAGCCCAACCAGGAAGTGAGCTTCAAAACGAAAGCCCAGTCTTGGCCCCTTGGTTTGAACACATAGGGAGGGGTACGCTGAGATAGGTGGCGATATTGTGAAATTATCCGCGTGTGTCATGACGAAACACCTATCTCTCCTCGCTCTCTAACTAATGCTGTTGTTGGTTTGTTTGAAGGCGCGGCGATGTTGATGAAGGCGCCCGAGAGCTGCTGCACAAGGCGCCTGCTTAACCTCCTGTTGTCATTTCCGCCTTAGTTCACGCAGCACCGATTTTTCTGCCGTCTCGGACAGTTTCCCATGCAGTCCGACGCAGACCGACGCAGATATGACGTAAATCGGTTCTAGCTGAACACGCCCTAAGTCTATTCAGAACGTGTAACATTCTCAGGGTGAAATCTCGCGCACCACTTTTCCTCCCATAATCACGTTAAAGTTACTTCGCTAATCTAACGTTTGCCAGGTACAAATGTGGCTACCTGGCTGATACAAAAATGAGCGCGCTGAATCACACAAAACGTTTTTCTATAAAGTTAACGCTAGCTATTTTTAAACCAAAACCAGTTGGAGGTAAAATCCAGTGAAAAAAATCCAGTTTGACAATTAAGTAACTGTAACAAAAGCAAATTCCTTACCTTGATCCCTCAGCTTGATCAGCACTCAGCCCGGCCTGGCGGACAGAAAAATTTGCTTGCTGCGTGACACAAAAATTTTTCTAACTTTAGCTAGCTACTAGTATTACTAAAAATCACACCCAGGTGGTGAAGTAAGCGGTGCAGGTTTTGAGCAATCATATTAATGCAATAGAAAACGTGTGTGTTGTTTACATGTACAAAAACAATGGCCTCTGGTTTGGTGATATTTTTACATTATGCTTCTTATTAATTAGTATACTTACAGACATTGCATTTAAGAAACATGTAAAAGAGAGATAGAGATAAAAGGACAGCAATTGGTATTTCTGAAGAAACAGGAAATATGACAGTTAGTACTCTGATAACAAACAGGAAAGATTACAGTTATTACTTGAACAATAACAATGCAATTCCAAACTCAACAAGAGGGTGCATGGATTGTTGGGCTGTTCCATAACTGACTGGGTCCAGCAGAACACTGGTGGTAGATTTTGTATTGATTTTGCTTCGGGGGGTTGCTATGGCGACAGGTGGAATGTTCAAAACTCCACTCTAGCGGCAGTTGGTAATTTCAATTTATTTCGAACCCATTTTCTAACTTGTGATGACGACTACAGTTTTTAAGATACACAGACATAATATGTATCAAAATGTTCATGTGGTTCCCAGAATTCCTACGGTGTAAATATCTAAGCTGTGACATTTTTAGTTTGTAAAATATTCAGTGTTGTCTGAAAACCATGCTCCCCATTCACACAAAGGGCTCTATTTTCAAACCAGCGCAAGGGGACGGTATAGTCAAACGCAAGCTTGTTGACAGCATCAACGTCTTAAAACTGGCGCTATGGCGTTTCTCAGCAATACCGCTAGGATCAACAAATTCTCAACATAACATCCTTTCGCTTGCGCTGCAGTGGGATGGGTGGCGCTGTCTGGGGCGTGTTCTAAAATACTTTCGGCTCAGTGACAATTTGAACCAACGAAAACCCATTGCGTTATGATCAGCTGGAACCACCTCTTAGCGGCAACGCAATAGACTCTGGCAATTTGGCAACTTATTAGTCATGTAGTTCTATGTAGTGTCTATAGGTGATGCCAACATTACACTTCCATTTAATGAACAAATAGCCTATAATTATTATTAATTAATTAATTTTAATTTAAACTACTAGAATAAAACAGGACAGCTTACAAGAAACTTGCGATCATGTAGGCCAATAGCCTATAATATATAAATTGCACATTGACACAGTTGAGTCATAAGCCTACCATTTGAATCATAATTATGCCTACATCACCTAATGTAGGCTAATTAATGCATTCGCCACCTCCTCCTGTGCCTTCCGAACTTCTGGGAGACGAGGTGGTGTGGATTGTGATCCATAAATTACTACAGTCCTAGCCTGTACTTCTGTTGCAAGTATGTCTGATTCCTGTGCGGAAAATCGCTCTTGTCGTTGACGGTCCAGTGCGTTTGGGTTGCTCATTATGAAATTGCATGGAGCGATTGCGTTCCAACTGGCTTTTTTTAAAGCATGAGAACAACAATTTGATTGGCTACCATAGAGACACACCTTGGACATTTAAACCCAGCCTTTTAGCAATACCGCCATCAGATGCGCCAAGATTGCCGTCATGAAATTACCAAATTTCTCGCCGACACGCCCTCAGAGCGATACCGCCAAGCGCTTACTCTTGTGTTCACCATTGCGTTTGGTTTATTAAAATAGAGCCCTTAATGTTTTAGACTGAGTGTCACACTCTGTACGTGATGGTTTTTGAAGCACTGACTCCAGCCTCAGTCCACTCCCTCTGCATCTCCGCCAAATTTTGGAATCGTCTTTGCTTGACAATCCGCTGAAGCCTACAGTCATCTCTTTTGCTTGTGCACCTTCTCCTGCCACATTTTTCCCTTCCACTAAACTTTCTATTGATATGCTTGGACACTGCACTCTGTGAACAGCCAGCCTCCTTAGCGATGACATTTTCTGGCTTACCCATCTTCTGGAGGGTGTCAATGATGGTCTTCTGGCCAATTGTCAAGTCTACAGTCTTCCCCATACTGAACCAAACTGAGATACCTGTCCAATTTAACAACACACCTGTAGAAAAACTTTGCTGGTGTTTTGATAAATTAGATGATTAGAGTGTGACACTCAGTCTAAAACATTCATTCTCTGAAATAACTGAAGTAAATGCTGATTTTCGACACACTATTCTAATTTCTTGAAATACGGTTTTGGGGGTTTTCTGGAGCTGTAAGCCAAAATTATGAAACATGAAACAAATAAAGGCTAGAAATATTTCACTTTGTGTGTAATGAATCTATAATCTATGAAAGTTTCACTTTTTGAATGGAATTATGGAAAAAAAAAAACTTTTCCATGATATTCTAATTTTTTGGAAAGGATCTGTAACTGTTATTATGTTAAGAAAATTATTTGAAAATTATTTATTTAATTTATACAACTCTGACAGCTTGGTGGAAAATCAACAAAATCACAAACTCCACTTTGACACCCTGCAAATACACCCCAATTTGGCATAACCCTGACTTCCAGCTCAACAAAACTCCACTGAATTTCACCACTTGGAAACAGAAAGGTATCACACATCTCCACCACATTTTTCAAGAGAACACTTTAATCACTTTTAAAAGAACTAACCCAGAGATACGGTGTTGGAAGAGACCAATACCTTCAATATCTTCAGCTAAAATCTGTCCTGAAATCTAAAATCAATATAATGCAGAATGATTTACAGCCACCATTAATCATAACAAAAATAAACAAAATAACATCTCAGAAGAAAATTTTCTCTAAATTATACAAAATGCTAACACATATCAACTCTACAATACACCTCCCCATTTCAAGATGGGAATTAGACTTGGCCATCTCTCCCAGCGCCGACTTCTGGCAACAAATATGCACCAACATTTTCACAATGACTAACAACACTAACTTACAATTAATTCAATTCAAGGTAATCCACAGAGCACATATTACTCAACACAAGATGTATAAAATGGGATTAGCAGACACTGACATATGCTCACAATGCACTCTAAACACCCCGGACAATTATCTCCACGCTATTTGGCTATGCCCACCCATCCAACACTTTTGGCACACAGTCACTAAAACGTTATCCCGTTTTTGGGGTCGCAGCATTCCACTATCTCCTTCTCTCTGCCTACTTGGAGACATATCCACAATCAATTTAACAACCCAGAACACCAGGTCCTTGCTCATTGCCCTAACTGTCGCCAAGAAAACTATCCTATTACATTGGAAAACAAGAAATACTGCAAATACTATGCAATGGTTGAACCTTCTTTCAGAATACATATCATTAGAAAAAATATCAGCTTCCAGCCACAATCAAATGTCACAATTCAGAGACAACTGGGAACCATTCATCAATAATCTAAATTTATAACCCAACCAAAATAAACCGGTTAGCCAACCCCCCTCCCCTTTTCCCCCTTTCTCCTCTTCTTTCTCTCTCTCTCTCTCTCTCTCTCTCTCTCTCTCTCATACACATTACACACTTATAAACATAGTCTAACCTGATGCATACATATCCATAATTCATGTTGTTAATAGTTTCACCCTCTCAGTACTTCACTTTTTTCTGGCCCAATATACTCAGCTCATTTGTCCACTCTTACCTCCTCTGTCTATCCATCTGTCTGTCTACCCGTCTCCCTGTCTATCTACCCGATTGGTTTGTCTGTCTCTCTGCCTATCCGGTCTGTCTGTCTGTCAGTCCGTCTGTCTGTCCGTCTATCTGTCTGTCATGGTAGGGGTAACACATTGGTGTGTGGGTGGTGTTTTCTTTGTGGGAGATTAAGGTAGGGGGGTGGGTGGATGGGAGGGGGGCGACTTCACTATTTGTAATTAAAACTATTTATCTTTTTCTTTTTGTTTGTTATACCCTTTCCTCTGAGAGGCTTCATTACATAATTTTGCAAATCATAAATAAAAAATAAAGTTGACCTCCCAAGAGGGGGGGGTGGTGGCGGGAATAAAAAAAATAAAAAAAATTATTTGCCATCATGACCCACAAACATGTCTGGATACGTTTGTAAAAATGCAATATGTACGCTATTTTCTAGGTCAAAATATTACAAATTTTTATCTGCATTTATTTATTCATCCGACCTTTCTCTATTGTACATGATGTTTCTTTATATAAATGTCTGTTTGTGAATTGTAAAGAAATCTGTAGCAGCAGTGAACATTTTAAAACCTGTACATTTTCTAAAGTAAACTTGCCAACAAAGTATAACCATATCCTTTCTGGAGTGTAATTGTTCATCAACTGTTTAAAACATTAATTGAAATCATGTTGTTCCATGAGGCACAATCTCTTCATGCTAAGATGAAAAAACACAGGGCCAAGTTGCACTAAATAATTTAGGAAAGTTTGGATAGCATTGCTTTGGAATAGAGCTAATTTATTTAGTGTGAGCTATGATAGGCAATATTGTTAGTGGTAACTTGGCCACATTTTGATAACAATACTTTTAAAGGCAGGTCTAGTTTTTGCAAGTTGGAAATAAGGACCTACAGACAGTGCTTTGTAGGCTATGCGAGAGTAACTTGGCATTTCTTACATTGAAAACGTATTTTTGTTGATTTACTAAGCCCGAAAGCGAGTTATTTGCAGGTGCATTTTAGTCCAAATGGAAAGCAGGTATTAAAAGACACGGAATCGATATGATGACGGCTGTCATTGTAGCAAGACATGTACGGTGGTGTTTGGAATATCCATAACTGAACTTTCTGAATAATTGTGTAACAATGGCGGGTAATTAACTGGCCCATTCTAGCTAACACTCAAAATACACAAGAAGAGAATTTGTGGATAGCCGACATCATGGACAGTAAGAATTTTTTTAAATCATGAAGAAAATAGAGTAACGCAAGTAAATAGTTTTTGAATCAAACAAGCAATACAACGTCTATTATAACAAACAGTAAATAATAAGCAAATGAAAACTTTACAAAAATAAATAATTAAAGGGAATGTATACAGACATCTGTAAAATGTGAAAATTATGAGGCTGACCAAATATGTCCACATGTGATTTTCTAACATTGAAGATATACCACAAAACATTTGTATAATGGTTTCTATACATGCTTTGCTTACATTTTTGCTATCCATATATTTGTGGTTACTTTAGCAATCATTCAAACAATCAGATTTATATCTCTATTATTTAAAGAGTAAATGCTACTTGAAAATGTTATGTCAATAAAATTTGCTTATTCTGGACCTTAATTGAACCTTTATATTTCATAAACAATTAAAAGCTAATTCCAGCAAAAAAAAACAACATTAACCTTATTTAACAGATCAGGGCACCACTAATGAAGTATCTGTGGCTGGCCAAAAAAATTCTATACTGAGGTATTTGAATATAAAGTAGAAATTTTTAGGTATACGTCATTTTGAGGGCTGAGCCAGCGAGGGAGGAAACAATGCTGCGTCTGTCACTGTTCTGAGCTGGGACACAGCATAGATCAAGCTAACTATCATTGCTATTTTATTATAATGACAGAAAATGGCATTGATAGGCTACGTTGTTTCCTAAAGATGTTTTGGCAAACTAAACCAAACAGGACTCGAGTGCTGTCGGTTACAGAGTGGAGTGGCCTCCGGTATCATTCCCTGACGTCTTCGCTTGCCTTATTGAATCACCCGATATGAAACCATGCCAAGTGACGTTACATTATGATGCATGTTGGCCTATACAAAAGCATTTCATACTGAAAAATGGGAGGTCAGGGTTGATTTCCCGATCGCTGATTTCCGACATGGAACTCCTAGGGCTTTTAATAAAATGTATTTTTCTGTTAGGCTACTCATTTCTCACCCTGGTCATCCAAGTGTTACAGACTTCTGGCTAGGCTGGCTAATGTTTTCACAATAATAAATGTAGATAAATGAAGGGCTGTGTAATGTACAGTTGAAGTCGAAAGTTTATATACACCTTAGCCAAGTCCATTTAAACTCAGTTTTTTTTTACAATTCCTGACATTTAATCCTTGTAAACATTCCCTGTCTTAGGTCAGTTAGGATCACAACTTTATTTTAAGAATGTGAAATGTCAGAATAATAGTAGAGAGAATTATTTATTTCAGCTTTTATTTCTTTCATCACATTTCCAGTGGGTCAGAAGTTTACATACACTCTGTTAGTATTTGGTAGCATTGCCTTTAAATTGTTTAACTTGGGTCAAATGTTTCGGGGAGCCTTCCACAAGCTTCTCACAATAAGTTGCTGGAATTTTGGTCCATTCCTACTGACACAACTGGTGTAACTGAGTCAGGTTTGTAGGCCTCCTTGCTCGCACACGCTTTTTCAGTTCTGCCCATGAATTTTCGATTGGATTGAGGTCAGGACTTTGTGATGCCCACTCCAATACCTTGACTTTGTTGTCCTTAAGCCATTTTGCCACAACTTTGGAAGTATGCTTTGGGTCATTGTCCATTTGGAAGAGCCATTTGCGACCAAGCTTTAACTTCTTGGCTGATGTTTTGAGATGTTGCTTCAATATATCCACATCATTTTCCTTCTTCATGATGCCACAACATGATGCTGCCACCCCATGCTTCTCGGTTGGGATGGTGTTCTTTGGCTTGCAAGCCTCACCCTTTTTCCTCCAAACATAAAGATGGTCATTATGGCCAAACAGTTAAATTTTTGTTTCATCAGACGAGAGGACATTTCTCCAAAAAGCAAGATCTTTCTCCCCATGTGCAGTTGAAAACTGTAGTCTGGCTTTTTTATGGCGGTTTTAGAGTAGTGGCATCTTCCTTGCTGAGCAGCCTTTCAGGTTATGTCAATATAGGACTTGTTTTGCTGTGGATATAGGTACTTTTGTACCTGTCCCCTCCAGCATCTTCACAAGGTCCTTTGCTGTTGTTCTGGGATTGATTTGCACTTTTCGCACCAAAGCACGTTCATCTCTAGGAGACAGAACGCGTCTCCTTCCTGAGCAATATGACGGCTGCCTGGTCCCATGGTGTTTATACTTGCGTACTATTGTTTGTACAGAAGAACGTGTTACCTTCAGGCGTTTGGAAATTTCTCCCAAGGATGAACCCGACTTGTGGAGGTCCACAATTTTCTTCCTGAGGTCTTCGCTGATTTCTTTTGATTTTCCCATGATGTCAAGCAAACAGGCACTGAGATTGAAGGCAAGCCTTAAAATACATCCACAGGTACACCTCCAAATGACTCAAATAATGTCAATTAGCCTATCAGAAGTTTCTAAAGCCATGACATAATTTTCTGGAATTTTCCAAGCTGTTTAAAGGCATAGTCAACTTAGTGTATGTAAACTTCTGACCCACTGGAATTGAACATGAAATCTGTGGAGTGGTTAAAAATGAGTTTTAATGACTTCAGCCTAAGTGTATGTAAACCTCCGACTTCAACTGTATATCTAACACATATGCACAGTACACTGCCCATACACTGTAAGCGCTCTTGGCCATTGTAGTTCACAGTAAAGCAGGTACCTGGTACATGCACAGTAGTTTGGGGCTATATCTCTGCTCTCACTACAGGTAGAAAGTTGGCTGAGAGCTAATTTTAAGGAGGAATGCTACTTTTCTACAAACCAAACATAATTTTTGGGTGGAATTCCGCTTTAAAAGATGGTAATTCCCACTTGAAAATTAGGCAAAAGTGAGTTTTATGAGCCAAAACGTTTGATTTGTAGTAAAATATATGATTATTTTTTGATTTACAGCAGTGCACAATTTAGTCATTATGAATAGATTTGGAGACACTAAGGGAAAACAGGGTGCACTGCCTACATTTTGCGACATAGATCTTCCTCAGATCTTGCACACTTGTGGACAACGAGTCTATGATCCAGGAAATGTATAGTTTTAATAATAATTCTTTGCATCTCAATAATTCTTTGCATTTGTGGCACTTTATTTTGACCAAAATTATGAAAATAAACAAATCTAAGTTTGTTTTGTAAATGGGACAACTGTCGTTTCATTTAAGCCATTTACCAAGTTTATGTGATGCTCACACCTGGAGTTATAAAGCCTTAAACAGAGCACCCCTAAATAGGTGAAATTTGCCATCTGCGCCAAGGGGTTAAGCCATTTACCAAGTTTATGCTCACACCTGCAGTTCTATTTCGTTCCTCCGACCATTAGGTCGTCAATATGGATGGCCTTCTGGGGCCAGATGCATCGAGACTTTTATACCGGAATTGTCATGGTACATGACCCCCGGGTAGTGACGTAATTCCTCCCATAAATGTGGGAGCATCACTGCGGATGTCCTCTACAATTTACTCACCAATGCATATTGAGACGTGAGACTGTTTGTATCCTGTGTGAATCCCATATCACCTTGTGACTTCGGTCGGGGCTACGTTTTTTTTAGTTCTTACAATTCTAATCATCCTCCAAAGGCGACGGTAAGCACTTACGAGCGACATCCGCAGATAGCCTTGCAATCTTGCACGGATACCGGCTCTTGGATACTGCAGCGGTAGGCATGTGTGCTACCGCATTTACTGCGTTCAATCTAGCCAAGCAAGTGAACAGGTTTGTATGCAGTAAAGTACAGGTTTGTATCTTCCTGTGATTACAAGGCAGAGTGCATGTGCTTCGCTACACTTTCTGCCTGGACTTCCCCTACTAAACACCACTGACATGTTTTATCATCTGCGGGTGTTCTTTATTTTGCTAAGTCTGCACTGGCTGCGCGAGCACACCAGTGAGGCTTCCCAATTGGCTAGCGATGGTGCTACATCGATTGCTTCGCTACACTATCTGCCTCGACTTCCCCACTAAAGACCACCACCACGTTCTATCGTCCGCGGCTGCTCTTTATTTTTTTGCTAACGCATGAGATTTTGTTGATCGAACCAGGGCGTGAAGGGTGTACCCCAGTGAGATCTGTTTTCACACACTCGGCGAGCACATCAGTAAGGCTTCCCAATCGGATAGCTCGGTGCTATATACAGTAGATTGGTTTATAAGGCAGAGTGCTCGATCTCAGTCAATCAATCAAAGTTTATTTAAAGTGCAAAATCACACCAGGATGTCTCAATACACTTTACAGCAATAAAACAATATTAAAAGAACTAAGGAGAGACAATAAACATTACAATGGGTTGTAAAGAATTTAAAAAAATAATAATAATAAAAAATGTATTAAATCACAAGATGAACACAGAAAAAGGTAGGCAAGACAAGGTAGGCAAGAGCAAAGTTTAGCAAGACAAACAATCTAGCTATTTTACAGCCTTGTAAACACACACACAGAGTAGTGCAGAAACAGCACAAAACCCAGACATGTTTGCGCACAGACACACTCATACAGACATCAGATTAGTAAGAGAAAGACTATCGAACCCAAGGTACGTCATATGATTGTGAGAATAAGTAGGTTTTGAGTCTAGATTTGAAGATTTCAACAGAATTAGCTTCCCTGACTGTAAGAGGTAGCTGGTTCCAGAGATAGGGAGCTCGGTAGGAGAACGCTCTACTGCCTGCTGATTTATTTTTTGATTCTAGGAACAGTAAGGTAGCCAGCATCAAGCGATCGGAGGGCAAGAGGGGGAATATAAGGGATGATGAGGTCGGATAGATATGATGGTGCAAGCCCATGTAATGATTTATAAGTTAACAGAAGCACCTTAACCTCTTCCTACCGAGGGCAAAATAGGCCAATTTTCGCCTGTTTTCACTAGTGACAAACAAAGGTGGTTATCTCAAAAACTATAAATGGTACAAATATGGTTCATGGCTTTTATTAAAGAAGACACCTGCAGTATTACGACTAAGCAGCGAGAACTCATAGAAATCCAGTTTTTGATACTTAACTACAACAATTTATGTACAGAAAATATAAAAAATGAAAAAACGGGTACCTACATTCAAGTTTAAGAATTTTTACCTGGGGAGCTACAAATGCAATCAAGGAAATGACTCCTCTATCTGATTCATCAATATGCTGCCTACCTCTGGTAACAATCTGGTGTCAATATCTCAAACCATTCAAATTTTACAGGGTTTTTTTCAGGTGAACCTTTTTCGTTATCCAAATGGTGCCAAATGGTGCCAAATGTTCCAAAAATGGCAATGTTCCAGAAAGGTCTCAATATGATTTATTTTTTAGGTTTTTACAAAAAAAGGAGATAATTTGTCAATATTGGCAATAAAAGTTCATTTTTAGACGTGTTCTTGTTGCTCTTCATATTACACAACTAACTACCCGAGGTCACAAAAAGCTGTCAAAACCCATGTAGCAGCACAGTGAATCTTGTGTATTTCACCAGAGCCCCATTAGCCAGAAATGAGTCCAGGAATGTGCAAACAGGTTTTCAAATGAATAATGGGAATAGTATGAAACTTCCCTACACATTACTGCTTGCCAGTCCTGTCCTTTATTCTGTTGCCACCTCCTATGACAGGGACGTTGGGGTTGGGTTTTAGGAGGCAAAACTTTATACATGACAAACATATATCAACTATATACAAGTGCACTAAGGTGTACTACTAAAAGTGCAGTGGATAAAAAATCTAAAGTCCACCAGTTTCCTAGATAAAAAATAAAAACACCCCTGCTGTAACAAATAAAAAGATCCTTGCCCTCTAATTGCTGAAGTTACCGTATTTACACAAAGAAAGTACAAAATGGCAGGGTCCAAAAAGCTAAAAAAAATGAACTAAAAACAAAAAAAGGCAAAGGATCAAAACATGGGGGTGGAGGGTGAGGAGAGATTATTTAACCATTCATACAGAAGCCATTTAGACTACACATTCCCTCAGGAGAGCAATCTGCATCATTACAAACCCCACTAACACTGTCCATGGAATTGTCCACCATGTTGATATACCCATTAGTCCCCCTTATACAACAACAATCAACAATAATAATAATAAACAAGTACTCCCTGATGTTATGTCATGTTCTCTCCCTCATACCATGCATAAATTGCCATTTTGTTTACCTGCACAGCCTTCTGTACTGCATACAGAACAATTTACTCATGTGGAACAATGACTTTACTAAACACTTCCAGAAGCCATTTCACACTCAAAAAAATCGATTTAGTAGCTCATCTCAGACACAAATAGATAGCTAGCTGCTTGTTACCTGTAATTTTGCTTGCTAGCTTGCCACTGTAAAGGTAATACTATCTATATTAATTTAGCTGAGAGGGACCGATTTTATGCATAAGTATATAAGGTTAGTTAGCTTCACAGAAGAAACACAGGGATTCACGCATTGCAGCTAAATTGCACATTTCCTTCGATGCTTACACCAAACTTACAACATCTGTGTTGTTGGCAAC
The DNA here is from genome assembly GCA_029718625.1 of Synaphobranchus kaupii. Lineage (NCBI taxonomy): Eukaryota > Metazoa > Chordata > Actinopteri > Anguilliformes > Synaphobranchidae > Synaphobranchus > Synaphobranchus kaupii. Next base: position 34,457,315 of record CM056381.1, on the reverse strand, counting down.
GCCACGTAACACGTGCGAGTTTGTCAACACAGACAATACACCCTAAGTTTACTTCATAAATTATTTATCATACCGTTGGAATGTGCAATTTGTAATATTAATTGTATGAAAAACAATAAAATACAGTTGACAATGTAATTACGAACCCGCATGGCATTGCGTGAATTCACACTGGTATATCGAAAAATCGGTAATACCACCAGCCCTAACGACGTTACCTGCCATGGCGAAATTCAATGCGTTTATAGCATAACACTGTTAGTATGATAAAACAACTTACATGTCAGGACAGGATGAGTCTCCCTCGGCAAAAACATCTTCTGGCTTATCCAGTTCGTCTAGCACTTGGTGCACGGATAAACGCCTCAAAAATCTCGACATAACTACACAAAAACTGTATCAAAAATACTCTAAAGTAAAAAAATGTAACTGCGGGCCTTACCTAATTAATTGTGCTTTGCTAAATGGAATGTAGCGAGCTACGCTACAAGGTAAAAACACTGCGCCATCTTGGTTCGATAATTACGCGTGGGTGCTACTTCCTTATACGCACGGCAGAATTTCCTTGATATACGACGGCTACAGTGTTCAATGAGGGCTCGTTTGAAAGATAAGAGTCTTGGCTATTGGCTGGAATATTTGACACAGTTTTAAAACCCAATGGAAAGCAAATAATACTCGGAGTGGAGGCAGGTCGAAGACAGTTTTTCCCACTTCAGATAGGCCTATTGTGCTATCAGTCAAAGAAATACACCCAATTGACGACGGTTTTGCATAATTCTCTGCAAACTAGTTCAAAACCACTCTGGCTAACATATACTAAGCCGTTGGATTGGTACTCCAGAAACTGGCTGAGTTTCACAACGCCAAAGTGAACACAGCCGAACGAGTCGTAATCAAGTGCAAAAAAGCACAAGTCGGTTTAAAATTGGAAAAAAATCATGTACAGCCTTATGAAAGTTTTAAAGTATTTTTTCTTGAAGCCTAAAGGTATAATGATTTTTTAAACCAAAGTTTTGTGAAATACAATTAAGCAGAACAGTTTACCAGCACATTGTTTATGGTGTGACATCAAGCTGCAATACATGTTTGAGAATTAGGTCAGAGTTTCCAACGTTATTTACAAAGTTTTATCTCGACGTTTTGGGCTTAAAAACCACTTTCCCAGAAGGAATGGATATATCATAAGGATATTTAATCAAAATATTGAGGTGAGCCGTTTATTATATATTATTAAATTAATGAAATGTATAATTTAATAATTTCCGTCACGCCCGCGTTACCGCTAGGGGGCGTTTGGCATTAAGAGGTTAAAGTCAGATCTGGCTTGAATTGGGAGCCAGTGAAGGGAGATTAGGATTGGATTGATGTGATCAAATTTTCTGGTTAGTATTCTGGCGGCAGCATTTTGCACGAGTTGTAATTTTTTAATTCTGCAGTTAGTTAGGCCAGAGAGTACGACATTGCAGTAGTCGAGTCTTGATGAAACAAAAGCGTGTATTAAGGTTTCAGCATCCGCCGTATTTAGCAGGGAGCGGATTTTCCAAATATTGCGAAGATGGAAGAATGATATCTTAGTGATTTCCTTAATGTGAGCGTCAAATGAGAGAGCTGAGTCGAAAGTAACACCAAGGTTTTTAACTATAGAACTCTGGGTAATTACGCAATCCCCAAGGTTCAGAGTAAGGTCTGCAACAAGAGGCAGTTGGGTTTTTGGGCCAACAACTAGCAACTCAGTTTTGTTGGTATTTAGTCACAAGAAGTTTTGTGACATCCAATTTGTGACAGTGATTAGGCCTAATTCCAGGTTTGTAAGTTGTAAACGGTCATCAGGTCTGATTGGTATGTAAACTTGAGTATCGTCGGCGTAACAGTGAAATTTAATACTGTAGATGCGGAACATTTTGCCAAGAGGTAGCATGTAAATAGAGAAGAGTAAAGGCCCCAACACAGAGCCCTGTGGTACGCCAGAATTGCGAGCAACGATCAACGGAAGAGTCGGACGACTTGGATAGAGCCGTGGGGAGTGGAGGCGGGGACAAGGGGCTATCAAACTTTGGAGACGATGAGGAGATGCGGCGACCGGCGAGTGGGAGGAAGTCAGGTTCGTCCAGGATGGAAAATGTGTTGCTATTGGTCAGCTGGAGGGCCAGTGGTGGATGGGGACGGGAGAGGAGCTTCGCACCATGTCCATGGCTCCTTATGGGCAGGAGTGGAGCTAACAAGGGCCTTGGGCTTAGCTCCTAGCTGGGTCCAGAGGTCTGCAGCCTGGGCAGCGGCGACAGCCAGACACGAGACAGTCGAGTCCAGTTCTCCGGCGGCTGTGGTGGTGACAGTGGGGCCCAAGGTGATCAGAGAATCAGTCGAGTCAAGATCTCTGGCGGCTGTCGTGGCAACAGCGGGACCCACGGTGAACAAAGAGTCGAGGATCCGTTCTTCCTCTTTGATCTGGTACAGGATTGATATTCTCCCTTCCAGCTCAGAAACTGTCTGGGTCAGGCGGAGACAGCTGTCGCATTCAGATGGTGAGGTAAGTGGAGGCATGCCTATATATATTTCTGCCGTCTCTGTTGGCTAAGTTAGTTTAGCTTGGGCCTTGGGCTTAGCTATTATGCTAAAAACAAGCTGACAGCCTTTCCGGCTGGGGCGTTTAGCTCCTAGCACGAGCCAGGGATCCTCCTGCTCACCAGTCCCCAGAGACAGCGAAGCCAGGGGCAGAAGCCGTGTGTTTAGCCTGCTTGGTAATCCCCTGGCTACAAACTCCGTCCCTGCAAGCTCAGCAGTAGCCATAAAGTCATCCAGTTTGATTAAAACTTAAAAAGGTTAAAGAAGTAATAAAAATGTAGGCTTATGAAAGTGTTATATAAAACCATAAAGCCACAGGAGTAAAAATTCGTAATAAAAGGAGTAAGGTCCGTTTTTAAAATCTGAAATCAGAGCGACTCGGAGCTCTCAATCGCGAGTGTCTAGCACCTTCTGATATCCCTTCCTGAAGACCACTGCTACGTTTTATCATCTGCAGATGCTCTTTATTGTACTAAGACACAAGATTCTATTGATCAAACCTGGGCGTGGAAAGTATACCCCAGTGAGATCTGTTACCACACAATCGGTGAGCTACAGCTCCGGTGATTGATTCTAAGTCTGTACTGGCTGCGGTGGCACACCAGTGAGGCTTCCCAATCGTTTAGCGTAGTGCTACATCGATTGGTTTACAAGGCAGAAGTATGTGTGATTCACTACGTTATCTGCCTCGGCTTCCCCTAGTAAGGACCACCGCCACTTTTTATTGTCTCCGAGTGCTTGTTATTATTCTAAGGCCTGAGCGCCTTGTGCACGTGCCTCCCTCGGGCAGAATTCCAGCAGCAGTAGAGGTTGCGCCCAAACGTAAGGGTACCCCCGACACGAGGCCCCTACATGGGAACAGGGCAAGGCTGGCAAGGGCGGCAACCTATCCGCAGAATGTACGCAGCTACGCGCAGCAGCGCAACAGCTGATTGTGATGGTTTTGACACACTTTCTACAGCAGCGTCAAGAGTCAGGTCCGAGACAGCAGACCAATCTGACAGAGGGTTGAGAGGAGGCTCGGATACTCGGCCTCTCTAGAAGCCATTCTCTGCACGGCCTTGGCACGCGTGTGTGATATGCCTCAGACGAGCACTTCGGGGACGTCTTAGTTTCACCGACAGGCCCCTCAGGGGACATGATTTTCCATGCCAGCATCGGATGATTTTCTGGCGGAGCTTAATAAAAGTTGGCCACGCCTTGATATGTATCGAATGGCCAAAGACTGTAGGACGTTTGCGTCCATGTCAGATGGACTGGGCTGGACCAAATGCCCTCGGTGGAACCTGCCATTGCGGCATTAGTGGTGTCCCTGCAGGAGGCGGTCCGGGCAGACACACTCTAGGCCACAATGCAGAGCAACAGACAACTTGCTCTGTAAGAAGCGGCTGCCACAGTGGAGATTTCCAAAAGAATCCATTTTAAGAATCACAGTCACTGGGTGATGTCTTGAGGCCTGCCACAGGAAGAAACTGCAGTGTCCCTGCACTGCTCCAAGTGTGTGTGGCCCTGCATTCTTTTTCTACAGGGAGTTTTCTTAACTCTGTGGGTGATGCTGTTAGGCTTCATAAGTCTACAGTGTCCCACATTGTACATCAGGTGTCATGGGAGCTGGCCCAGATGATGCCCCTCTTCCCCAACGATGCTGCTACTCTGAACAGAATGAAAGCTGAATGATCGCTGAATTTCCAAATGTTGTGGGTGCTATTGATGGCACCCACATACAGCTGCAGGCACCAACCGCAGATGAACATCTGTTTGTCAACAGGAAAGGCTACCACAGCATAAATGTCCAAGCAATATGTGATGGCAATATGAAATTTACCAACTGTGTTGCCCGCTGGCCAGGGTCTACACATGATGCCTGCATTTTACAAAACTCCCAGATCTGTGTGGCCTTTGAGCAGGGAATCATCGATGGAATTCTTCTGGGTGACTCTGGTTACCCCCTGAAACCATGGCTTCTGACCTCTTACCTGACACCTACCAACCGGCCCCAGGAATGGTACAACGGTGCCCATTGCAAAACAAGAAACATTGTTGAGCGCACCTTTGGGATCTTGAAGAGGAGGTTCCACTGCCTGCATGGGGAGATGGGGATTGGGCCTGAGAGGGGTCTGCACCATCATCTGTGCCTATGTTGTCCTCCATAACATGGCAAGGTAAGAATTATAATGTGGGCCCTTTAAGCCGGCCAGAAAAAAACTTAGCTGTATTGATTCATTATAATAATCATTATAGAAAAGTAAGGAAGCCACTTATTTAGATGCAGAAGTACTTGGTCGGTTTTTATTGGTGCTTATTATTCTTTTCAGTTATGTTGTGAAGAACAATACATTTGAAATAAGAGTATTGCTCTATATGGAGCTGTTTAGCACACAACTGTAAAGAATAACAAGCACCAGTAAAAGCTGATTAAGTAATTAATTACTTTTTATATTGAATGTAAGAGTTATCAAATCACTGAACACATTCACAATGAGAGATTGTGTTATTTTAACTATTGATATTGGCCCAAAAATGTCACATCGGTGCACGCCTAATCATTTATTTACATTATGCTCAGAGACCTTACTCTCCCAGACCCAGAGGGGCCAGACTACACACCAGAGGAGGAACAGCCAGATGAAGAAGTCCTAGCTAGGGAGCAGCAGGGCTCAGGCCGTTATGTCCAGCAGATGATTGTGGACACTGTATCCACATTCACTGAATATCCTCCCTTTTCCCCCTCGCCCATCTCTTATCTAAAAATACATTTGTTTAATAAATTAATTAACATCGAGTATTGTTGTCCAGTATTTGATATTTTATTTCATAAACAGTAAGCAAAATAAGTCAATAAATATGAATAAATATAAATATACTACTACTATTAATATGAATAAATATTGATATTGATTACTACTATTAGGCCCTTATCTTTCCTTAGATAACAGTTGAATGTCCATTTTCAACTTAGTCTTCTCCATCTGGAGCTTTTCTATCTCCAGCTGGAGTTTCTGCTGCTCCAACTCAAGTTTTTGGTACTGCCTCTCCAGCACCATGGACAAGGGTACCCCACTCAATCTGCCAGCAGCACCAACGGAGATGGCACACGTCCCTCTAGGAAGAGACGATTGTCTGGGAGTGGGGTGGCTGCTCTCTTCCTCCAAGTTAACATCTTCACTGTTCATCACCTCTACGATAACAAAAGTTGCAAGCATTAGGCTAACTATCAACCTTAATTCAGATACCCCCCTTTTTACAACGTTAATGTGTAGGGAACATGCCTCTATATTCCTACATGTGGAGTATTACTCATGCAAGGTGTTTACATTTAGCAGTAATGGTGATAGACAATTAAAACATGTTTGTCTTACCAGTCTTCACCCAGGCACCATAAATGTAGAGAATATCCTCGACGGGGCACCAATAAATGTAAGAAATATTTATAAATCCTCACACCAGGGCACCATGAATGTAAGGAATATGCCTCTGTTTATATATAGGTAAAAATATGATACTGGAGAGATTTTTTAAAGTGATTTTCATTTGTTTACCAAAGTGTCTTGTGTTTACTTTATGGGAAAGTTTTACTTGTATGTGGTACTTCATATAGCCATGTAATACATAACAAACTCATGGGCCAGACTTTCTTGAAGTGTTGTAAATTTTCGATTTTTACCCATTAATAGGACACGAAATAGAACACATAAATGTATACATTTTCGTGTCCTATTAATGGGTAAAAATTCTAAGCATGTAATATAAACTCTTACATGGGATGCCAGAAATATAGACAATAACTATGGAATAATGAGGTTTACCTCATTTATTATTCTTAAATTAGGTTAAAATTAAATCAGTCTCATTTCATTATTATGGATTATAATTACTACTACTTCAATTTACCATCAAAGCACTAATAACTAATAATTCATAAGGGTTGAAGGTATTACGTTCTAATGATTAGGTTGACTCAGTCCTCGTGTTCATAGGATATCAACAGACACCAGGTTTAACAAAAATAGATTTATTAAACAAGGAAAAACATGAATATTACCTTCTAGCTACTAAACAGACATATCGTGTTGTGTGCATATTGTAGCATTTGTGTGTGTATGCACATGTGTGCATTGCATGTGTAGGTGTGTGCACGTGCCACGTGTGCTCAGAGAACAAAGGAGTGTGGAGTAAACTGGCTGTGTCGCAGCACAATGGTGGCTATTGATCTCAAATCTAACGTTACTATGAATAAGTTCACGGTCAGATAAATACTGTTAACCATCTACAGTAAGTTAAAAGGAGATCATATTACACGAATGTTAGTCAGTGTTAGGATAGAGGAGCAAACAAGTGAGGCCTGCTTGGGTTAGTTAGTACTACCACATTAGCTATGAAACGATAGGCCAGCCGGCTAGCTTGCTAACCAGTGCAACAAGTTTACAGCAATTAAAATATTATCGCACAAAGTTGAGATACAATCAAATCACGTACTTACTGAAGTCCGCGGTGAGTTGATTACAGCTGGCTTGTCCGTGAGGTGGATGGCCAGGGCGTCTCCTTTGGCCTTTCTTATCCTGGTAGGGAGTACTGCTGGTCACCTGGTTATCGGTCAGAGTTGCGTTAATTCAGTTCTATGGTTAAATGCAAGCTAACCCATTCCCTGCGTCTCTCTCCGCGGCCCACCTTTGTAGCTGTATAGCTAGAAAAAGGGGGAAGAGAAAATTGAGTGCTGCCACATTGGGGCGACAGACTGGAATGTCTTCCGTCTTATCTGTTTTAGTTTTATGACCCTTAGTGTCTCGTATTTCCAAGAGACATGATTGGATTACTAACGACGGACGTTACGCTGTGGCCGTGTTTTAAATGTCTTTTGGGTTTCCTGTGGAATGAATGAAAATGTAGTCTGTTGTCCCTACAAATGGTAACGCTACATGCTAGCTAGCAAGGATGTAACTTTAACGTTGGCTGATGAGCCATAACAATTGTAAACATATTTCCGATACAATATTGATACAATATCAGATACAATTTCTCTTTTTACTTACACTATTACAATGACAGTTAACGGCCTCAGACAACGTTAACGTTACATGCTAGCGAACGTATTTTTAACTGCACTGCGACTTTAATGCTGAGCTAAGCATGTAACGTTCATGTTGGCTGATAAGCCATTACATTACATTACGATTATTTGGCAGACGCTTTTATCCAAAGCAACGTACAATAACTGCATTGTGAAGGTCATTGACGCGACTACAAAGCAAATCCGACAAAGCGCAACTTTCTCACAGCGTAGGAGCTATCCCTAGTAATAAACATGAGTAGTACTCACAGTCAGCTATACATTCTGAACTATAAAATAACCAAAAACACAAGTTAAATAGAAAACAAGCAAAAAACAGGAAGCTAGTACTATAGAATGGCCCTATATGGGTAGTTTAGTCAAGGTGGAGTCTGAAAAGTGCGTTTTCAGACCACGACGGAAAACAGACAGTGTTTCAGCTGAGCGCAGCAGAGTGGGGAGTTCGTTCCACCACTGGGGAGCTAGGGTGGAAAAGCTCCGCAGTCGGGACGAGCGGGAGCCGTTAACACGGAGGGAGGGAAGTGCAAGTCGCCCTGCAGCAGCAGAGCGAATGGTCGTGCAGGAGCGTAGTGCTGGATTAAGTCCTGTAGGTAGGAGGGGCCTGACCTTTTGGCTGCAGTGTAGGCCAGGGTCAGAACTTTGAACCTGATCCTGGCCACGACCGGCAGCCAGTGGAGTGACCTCAGCAGGGGGGTGACTCCGTATCATAAGTCCGTATCATTTGTCAAGTCGCAAGTAATAATCATTCAAACATAAAACTAACTAAATGGGAAATTACTGTCATCGTCCAGCTGTTGGGTAGCCTCTGCTGCTGCTGGTGGATCCTCTCCCAGCTGCGACGCTTCAATTGACTGCAGTAGTAACATTAACGTTAACCCCTTCACTCCACTGTCCTTCCCCCCAGCAATTCCCCAAAACATTGGGGATTCATTCCCATATATTTCAATTATTAATTATGTCGTTCTTTTAACTTTGTCTTTTAGTCCTCCACCAGTCTTGGGGTGCTGTCTTTTGTAGATCTCTTTCTTTGCCTCAGCTACCATGTTTTTGAATAATTTTTGAACATCTTTAATACTTCGCACCGCTGCTGGATTTAAGCTGTTTACTCGGGCTGTTATTAGTTTCCAAATTCTCAACCTCCTCTGGTTGCTGTTAGGCTCGTCAAACCCCCCAAGAAGGATGTTTTTTTCCACATTATATTCCTCCAATATACAAAGATTCTCCGCATGACTAAATTGCAGCGATCGCCCTCTGGAGGTTTCCGCCGCGGCCATTTTTTTTTCTGTCAAGTGTCTTACTTTACCCACAATTCATGGCGAATAAGTCAGTCTTAGGTTAGTCACTTGTTAGTCACTTTTCTGCAACAGCAAAAATTAGAGGTCTATCCTAAGACAGGCTATAACAGAGTCTTAAAACTAAGACTGAGTCTATATTTATGCAACCGGCCCCAGCTCAAGGGTTATGGTCCCGACTACATCAGTTCGGCAATATCAACGTGTTTGAACTCAGGGCGGTCTAAAGTCCCGCCGATCGTTGGAAGTGACCCAGCGCCTACTAACATGGGCACTTCCCAGACTTACCTCCCTGTGTGCCATTCACCTACCAGGTATTCGGAATGGCACAGCAGATGTACTATTTTGCCAGAGGATTCATCCTGGCGAATGGCCTCTCCACCCCAGGTGGTGGAGGAGATATGGTGACACTTCGGTCTTGCTCAAACAGACCTGTTCGCCTCTCAAGAGTCTACTCGTTGCCCCCAGTGGGTCTCCCTGAACGAGTATTCGAGTCCCCTGGGGATAGACACATTAGCGCACGAATGGCCCAACGGCCTGCTATACGCGTTTCCTCCCGAGTCGCTGATTAATGCGACTCTGCACAGGCTCAGCACGAGCCACCACAAGCTCCTGCTGGTAGCCCCCAGATAGCCAATGAAACTCTGGTTTCCCACGGTCCTCTGCCTTGTTTACGATCCACCCTGGAAAATTCCAGGTCGGGAGGATCTGTTATCACAACAGAGCGGCACTGTTTGGCACCCTCGACCAAACATGATGAGTCTCTGGCTATGGCCCCTGAGGAGCGCGACCCATTGATAATGGAGTGCGGTCCCCTGTCCAGTGGACTCTACTGAACTCCAGAGCCCCCTCGACGAGGAGGGCAAATGGGTATATGTGGCAGCTATTCAGCACATGGTGCTAAGAGAAGGCTCGGATCCCGTACACTGTCCGATCCCTGTACTGTTGGACTTTTTACAATCCTTACTTGATAACGGGAAAGCAGCCAGCACACTGAAAACCTATGCGGCTGCCATATTCAGCAGGCATGTCTGGGTACTTAACAAGCCTGCAGGGAGCCATTACCTTGTCAGCCGGTTCCTAAAGGGTGCCCGGTAGCTCCCTCCGGGGATCTCCCCTTGGTGCTGAGAGAGCTCACGGTTCAGCCCTATGAGCCTCTCGAGACGATCAGCCTTAAGGGGCTTTCTTTTAAAAAGGTGTCTCTGCTAGCGATGGCATCAGCAAGATGCGTTTGGTGAGCTCTGCGCTCTCTCCATCAGCGCAGAGAGTGAAAAGGTGGAGACCGGCCGATGCAGGAGTCACGTTGCGGCCTAATCCATGAGGCTAGTGCTAAACCCTCGCCTATTGTTATCCAGGGCCGATCCACCAGCTGCCTCATGGGCAGCCCTGGAAGGCGTACCTCTCAAATAAATTTGTGAAGCGGCGACGTGGACGTCCCCGTGCACATTTATGAGGTTTTATCAAGTCATTGTGGCGCCAGGCTCAACAGTCGGTGCAACCGTCTTAGCTGCAGCCTTGGCATCCACGTAAGAATGATAGATAGTCCCTCCTGACACTTTGGGTATAAGTCATCCATATTGATGACCCTAATGGTCGGAGGAACGAAATAGAATGAACGGTTATGGCTGTAACCATGTTCTATGAGTTCTGGATGACCATTAGGGATCATGGTCACTCGGGACCTTTTAACGGCGAGAGAATTGTTCTGAGGACTTCCGCAGTGACGCTCCCCCATTTATGCTAGGAATGACGTCACTACGCGGGGGTCATGTACCATGACAATTCTGGTATAAAAGGCTCGATGCATCTGGCCCCAGAAGGCCATCCATATTGACGACCCTAATGGTCATCCAGAACTCATAGAACATGGTTACAGCCATAACCATTCGTTATAAAGCCTTAAGGGTCATTCCATGTCAAATCAACCAGTTTTCTGAAAGGTTCCTGTATGACCCTCTCAGATTTTGATCATCAGACTCCATCATAATAATCCATTGTGTGAAAAATGAACACACACAAAAAATTTGCCTCATACGACATGTCATTTCCGAGATATGGCCTCATGAAATTTGCTCAAAACCTCTGTCTTTGTGAATGTGATTTTTTCCGACTTTGGAAGCTTATAACTTGGGATTGGTAACAGCTATAGAGTTGAAACTTGGTATCCTAACTTAGTTTCTACCAAATTGCAAGAAAATGACATCCATCCAAAGTTGGGTCCGGGTGAAAAAAAGTCAAAAACACAACCGTCCGTCTTGTCAAAGGATCACCATGTGGACAGTTAAAACTTTTTCTGAAATTTACACCAGTTAAACAGATATATTAGATCTACTCATCAACTAAATTTCAGCTTTGGTACTCAACTCCTTCATGGTTAGATAGCATTTTGAAAAGTACACATATTTTAACATATCTGGAATTCACATAAGTCTTAAGAGTTACGTTACTACGTAAAAGTGTAAAATTATGTATCAGACATCAAACAGAATAGTACATGTACTTTAAACCATACACTATAAATGTTAAATTACCACATATTCTGCCATATAGATGTGTACCGTTTGTCGTTTACTTGATAAATGCTGGCATTTTGCCTTGAATGTTATTGAAGTCGTTAACAGTTAGTCTGTAGTGGCGGCCTCCACGTGAATACTGCTTCCAAAATAAGTGTTATCGCATTGTATGTAATGTGGAGTGAAAGATTCGGAGAACAAAACACCACAACCAAGGAATCTGAACGCGTAATTCGTTAAATACGCCACTAAGCGGACAGCTCCGCAGTAACAGGAGAAATAAAACAAAATAATGGGAATAAAACCCTCTCGGCGTAAGCCAACGCAAAACAACCCCAAAAGAGGGCAACTCGGCGATAGCGAGTAGTAAACAACAAAGGAACCTCACGCACTCACACAAGAGGCGTATAACTAGACGTCCAAGAAAAACAAAAGAAAGCCCGTGTAACAAGGCGAAAGAAACGTAATAGAAAAATAACCTGTTACCTACAGCTCTAGGTGTGAACGAGCTGACAAAAAGGTAACAGGTAGAGGAAAAATAAAGGATAAAGAGAGAAGGAAACAAAAAGACTAAATAAATCTTTACCCTAACTCCTTAACCGGACTACCTATGTTTCTGACGAGTAACAACCAGAAACATAGAGACCGCTATCCTTTTCCTTAACAACTCCGATAGTCAAAAGCGAAGACAATCTCGAAGCGTCGGCAATGCGGAACACCTGTGCTATTTATAACCGGCAGGAAATCCAAAACAGGTGAAAGGAATAATTGCCGGGCGAGATTCAAACACCGAAACGGATGCAGAAAAATCCGATAGATCGCCCCGATGTCGTCAAACAAAAGAACGACCGCAGAAACAACAGCAGGCTGCCAGAAACCATGACAGGACCCCCCTTCTAAGGAACGACCCCAGGCGATTCCTCAGCCCTGTTTCTGCGGAAGTCCCTAATAAGTGTAGGATCCAAGATGTTTTTGGAGGAGACCCAGCAACGCTCCTCAGGACCATAACCCTCCCAGTCTACTAAAAACTGGAATCCTCTGCCCACACGCCTCTCTGCCAAAATACGCCGAACGGTATATACCGGACCCCCCTCTATGAACCGGGGAGCAGGTGGCGGTTTGTCGGCCGGGGCGAGAGCACTAACCAGCACCGGTTTCAACCGGGAGACGTGGAAGGTCGGGTGGATGCGCATAGAGCGTGGCAGTTGAAGGCGCACCGTAACCGGGTTAATTTTACGGATTATTTTAAAAGGGCCCACGAATCGTGGTGCAAGTTTGCGAGACTCCACTCGCAGAGGCAGGTCCCGTGTAGCTAGCCATACTCGTTGACCAACCCGATAAGAGGGAGCCGGACGACGACGCCTGTCGGCAGCGACCTTCTGTTTGGCTGACGCGCGAAGGAGCGAAGCGCGCACACGCTTCCAGACTGCTCGACACCTCCGAACAAATGACCCTGCTGATGGTACCTCCACATCTCTCTCCAACTCAGGAAATAAGGGAGGCTGATACCCCAGCTGAGCTTCAAAGGGAGAGAGACCTGTGGAAGCGTTGCGCAGCGTGTTGTGGGCGTACTCCGGCCAGACGAGCTGGCGACTCCATGATGTAGGTTTGGAGGCGGCTAAGCACCGGAGGGTGTTCTCCAGGGACTGATTAGTGCGCTCTGTCTGACCATTAGTCTCTGGGTGGAAACCGGAAGACAGACTGACCGACGCCCCAAGTAAGGCGCAAAAAGAGCGCCAGAACCTAGCGGTGAACTGAGGGCCGCGGTCGGACACCACGTCCAGAGGAAGGCCGTGCACCCTAAAAACATTGTCCACCATCAATTGGGCGGTCTCTGGTGCTGATGGCAGCTTGGGTAGGGCGATGAAGTGTGCCGCCTTGGAAAACCTGTCGACCACCACCAAGATCACCGTGTTGCCCTGAGACGCAGGCAGCCCGGTAACAAAGTCGAGGGCAACATGGCTCCAAGGACGGCTAGGAATGGGTAAGGGGCGTAAGAGGCCAGAGGGTGGGAGCCGAGATCCCTTGCTGCGGGCACAGACCGAACAAGCGGCGACAAATTCCCGCACGTCGCTTTCCATATTAGGCCACCAAAAGCGCCGCGACAAAAATTCCCTAGTCCGGTGGACGCCAGGATGGGCCGCCAGCTGAGAAGAGTGGCCCCACTGGAGAACCCGCGATCTGATACGGGGCGGAACGAACAGACAATGAGACGGACCCCCACCTGGGCCCGGATCTGAGCGTAACGCCTTTTGAACAACCGCCTCAATCTCCCACATAACCGGAGCAACAATCTGAGCGGTAGGCACGATGGGCTCCGGGTGTGGTTCCTTATCGGTGCGGTCGTAGATGCGTGATAGCGCATCCAGCTTAATATTCTTCGACCCGGGTCGGTAGGTCAGTATAAACCTAAACCGGGCGAAGAATAATGCCCATCGGGCTTGACGGGAGTTACGCGTCTTGGCCTGCTGGACATACTCCAAATTTTTGTGGTCAGTCCAGACCGTAAAAGGGTGTTCGGCTCCTTCCAACCAATGACGCCACTCTTCCAACGCCAATTTGACCGCCAACAGCTCCCGGTCCCCTACGTCGTAATTTCTCTCGGCAGGTGTTAAGGCACGAGAGAAATACGCGCATGGGTGCGTTTTACGGTCCAGCGGGGAGTACTGGGACAGAATGGCTCCCACACCCAGCTCTGAAGCATCCACCTCTACCACAAAGGGGAGGGAGGGATTGGGGTTATTAAAATGGGTTCAGAGCTAAACCTGTTTTTTAGCTCTGTGAACGCTGCCTCAGCCCTAGAGTTCCACTGGAACTGCGAGGATGATGTTTTTCTTGTCAGGGCTGTGATGGGTGCAACTACCGTGCTAAAATTGCGGATGAACCGCCGATAAAAATTAGCAAAGTCCAGAAAGCGCTGCACCTGTTTCACTGATGCTGGAGTTGGCCAGTTCTTGACTGCCAAAATTTTCTCTGGATCCATAAGGACTTTTCCGTCCGCCACAATGAAACCTAAGAAAGAAACAGAATCAGCGTGGAACGAGCACTTCTCGGCTTTAACGAATAGCCGGGCCTTAAGGAGCGCTTCCAACACCTGCCTAACATGGCCGACGTGAGAGGAGAGATTCGGGGAGAAAATTAAAATATCGTCGAGGTAGACAAAAACAAACCTCTCCAGCATCTCTCTGAGAACATCATTCACTAGCGCCTGAAAGACAGAGGGGGCGCTAGTGAGGCCGAAAGGCATCACCCGGTACTCGTAGTGTCCGTGGTGTGTGTTAAAAGCCGTCTTCCACTCATCGCCCTCACGCATGCGCACAAGATTGTAGGCATTGCGAAGGTCGAGTTTGGAGAAGACCGACGCCCCCTGTAAGCGCTCAAATGTGGAGTTCATGAGTGGAAGAGGATATCTGTTCTTAACGGTAATGTCATTGAGACCCCTATAATCTATACAGGGCCTCAGACCTCCGTCTTTTTTTTTAACAAAAAAAAAAAACAGCACCGGCCGGTGAAGTGGAAGGTCTGATGAAACTGTTAGCTAACGACTCCTCAATGTACTCCCTCATAGCAGTGCTTTCAGGACCCGACAGGGAATACAGTGAGCCCCTGGGAGGAATCGTGCCAGGGTACAATTCAATCGCGCAGTCATACGGCCTATGAAGAGGTAACGTAGTAGCGCTTTGTTTACTAAAAACCTCAGCAAGGTCAGAATATTCCCCTGGTACATTAACGGGCAGGCGAAATTCGAGCGACCCTACCACTTCCGGGGTCTCGGAAGGAACGTCAGAAGAAGTCTCCCACTCGAACTCAGAAAAAGAAAGGCTATCTTCCTCTAAAGAACCCCCCTCAGCAAAGTGATCCCAGGACAGACTCTCCACAGTATTTTGATCAGAGCGAGACTCCGTCTCCTCCCACTCACTATCAGAGCTGCAATCGGAACCGTCAGGTATGCAGCCCCACGAAGGATAAATGAAAGTTCGACAGTGGGTTTGACACTGGGAACCCCACTGGCGAATAGGATCCCTGTCTCTGCCCCAACTAACATGAGGATCATGCAAGCTTAGCCATGAATGTCCCAGAACGAGTGGATACGACGGAGATTCAACTAAAAATTTTTTATTTTCTCAGAGTGCCCCTGGAGAGAAATGCGCATAATTAACGGACCAGTTATCTCCTCAATGATCCCAGAACCTAAGGGGCGACCATCGAGAGCCGTAACTTGACGGGAACTAGTGAGTCGGTAAGTAGGAATCTTTAATTCCCTAGCCCATTTAGCGTCAATGAAACACTCGACTGCTCCGGAATCAATAAAGGCGTCTACGGCAACCGAGCGCCCATTCCAAAGCAGCCGGACAGGTAAAAGGGTCCGAGAACGAGTGCTATTTTGTCTCACTGGAGATCTCGGTCTCCTCAGTGAGGACCCTCGTTTCCTCCCCAACTTGGGACACTGACCCTTTACATGACCCTTACACCTACAGTAACGGCACCAGTGCTTCCACGGTTTCACCCGCTTAGATTTGTGGAGGGACAGCCCATCCACCTGCATGGGCTCTTCCTGATCCACTGAGAAGTAGGTGGGCACAGTAGGTGGAGTGTCTCTTGATAACACAGATTTTAAACGGGGCGACTGATCTTTAATCGCACGTTCACGTTCTCTCATCCGGTTATCAAGACGAATAGCAGTAGTTATCAGTTTATTTAAGGTAGCGGGTGGTTCTAGCATTGCTAAAGCATCCTTGATGGGACTAGATAATGCTTGGAGAAATAATGATTTTAAAGGGCCGTCCGACCATCCCGTCTCCCCGGCTAGCGCTCGAAATGTGATAGAAAACCCCGCTACTGTCCTAGTGCCTTGACGCAAGCTAGTGAGTCTCCTAGCTGCCTCCTCCTCTGAAACCTCATGATCGAAAACCAGTTGCATCTCGTTCATAAGGTGAACTGGATCACAAACGACAGGGGCATTGGCACGAATAAGAGGATCCGCCCACGCAAGAGCCTGGTCATTTAATAATGACAAGATAAAAGCTACCCGGGATTCTGGTGTAGAGAAACGAGAGGGCTGTGCCTGAAAAAATATCAGGCACTGCGTTAGAAATGACCGGCATTTTCCCGATTCCCCACCATAGCGATCCGGTAATTGTAGCTTAGGCTCTTTAAGGGTGCGTGGAGCTGGTATGGGAGGTGTAGGTGCTTGTGCAACTGGGGGTGGATGGACAGCAACAGAGAATCTGTGGAGACTCTCCATAAATTCTTTAAGGCATTCTCCCTGATGTTGAAGTTGCTCCATCAACTGGTGGTGTTGTTTTTGTAACGAGAGAATAGCCTCCTCGGGGGTAACCCCTGTAGCGCCCTGACTGGGCGGTGTTCTAACAGAAACCTGTGGTTTAGCTGGCCCTTCCATGTGGCTTCGAGATTCTGTAATGTGGAGTGAAAGATTCAGAGAACCAAACGCCACAACCAAGGAATCTGAAAGCGTAATTCGTTAAATACGCCACTAAGCGGACAGCTCCGCAGTAACAGGATAAATAAAACAAAATAATGGGAATAAAACCCTCTCGGCGTAAGCCAACGCAAAACAACCCCAAAAGAGGGCAACTCGGCGATAGCGAGTAGTAAACAACAAAGGAACCTCACGCACTCACACAAGAGGCGTATAACTAGAGGTCCGAGAAAAACAAAAGAAAGCCCGTGTAACAAGGCGAAAGAAACGTAATAGAAAAATAACCTGTTACCTACAGCTCTAGGTGTGAACGAGCTGACAAAAAGGTAACAGGTAGAGGAAAAATAAAGGATAAAGAGAGAAGGAAACAAAAAGACTAAATAAATCTTTACCCTAACTCCTTAACCGGACTACCTATGTTTCTGACGAGTAACAACCAGAAACATAGAGACCGCTATCCTTTTCCTTAACAACTCCGATAGTCAAAAGCGAAGACAATCTCGAAGCGTCGGCAATGCGGAACACCTGTGCTATTTATAACCGGCAGGAAATCCAAAACAGGTGAAAGGAATAATTGCCGGGCGAGATTCAAACACCGAAACGGATGCAGAAAAATCCGATAGATCGCCCCGATGTCGTCAAACAAAAGAACGACCGCAGAAACAACAGCAGGCTGCCAGAAACCATGACAGGACCCCCCTTCTAAGGAACGACCCCAGGCGATTCCTCAGCCCTGTTTCTGCGGAAGTCCCTAATAAGTGTAGGATCCAAGATGTTTTTGGAGGAGACCCAGCAACGCTCCTCAGGACCATAACCCTCCCAGTCTACTAAAAACTGGAATCCTCTGCCCACACGCCTCTCTGCCAAAATACGCCGAACGGTATATACCGGACCCCCCTCTATGAACCGGGGAGCAGGTGGCGGTTTGTCGGCCGGGGCGAGAGCACTAACCAGCACCGGTTTCAACCGGGAGACGTGGAAGGTCGGGTGGATGCGCATAGAGCGTGGCAGTTGAAGGCGCACCGTAACCGGGTTAATTTTACGGATTATTTTAAAAGGGCCCACGAATCGTGGTGCAAGTTTGCGAGACTCCACTCGCAGAGGCAGGTCCCGTGTAGCTAGCCATACTCGTTGACCAACCCGATAAGAGGGAGCCGGACGACGACGCCTGTCGGCAGCGACCTTCTGTTTGGCTGACGCGCGAAGGAGCGAAGCGCGCACACGCTTCCAGACTGCTCGACACCTCCGAACAAATGACCCTGCTGATGGTACCTCCACATCTCTCTCCAACTCAGGAAATAAGGGAGGCTGATACCCCAGCTGAGCTTCAAAGGGAGAGAGACCTGTGGAAGCGTTGCGCAGCGTGTTGTGGGCGTACTCCGGCCAGACGAGCTGGCGACTCCATGATGTAGGTTTGGAGGCGGCTAAGCACCGGAGGGTGTTCTCCAGGGACTGATTAGTGCGCTCTGTCTGACCATTAGTCTCTGGGTGGAAACCGGAAGACAGACTGACCGACGCCCCAAGTAAGGCGCAAAAAGAGCGCCAGAACCTAGCGGTGAACTGAGGGCCGCGGTCGGACACCACGTCCAGAGGAAGGCCGTGCACCCTAAAAACATTGTCCACCATCAATTGGGCGGTCTCTGGTGCTGATGGCAGCTTGGGTAGGGCGATGAAGTGTGCCGCCTTGGAAAACCTGTCGACCACCACCAAGATCACCGTGTTGCCCTGAGACGCAGGCAGCCCGGTAACAAAGTCGAGGGCAACATGGCTCCAAGGACGGCTAGGAATGGGTAAGGGGCGTAAGAGGCCAGAGGGTGGGAGCCGAGATCCCTTGCTGCGGGCACAGACCGAACAAGCGGCGACAAATTCCCGCACGTCGCTTTCCATATTAGGCCACCAAAAGCGCCGCGACAAAAATTCCCTAGTCCGGTGGACGCCAGGATGGGCCGCCAGCTGAGAAGAGTGGCCCCACTGGAGAACCCGCGATCTGATACGGGGCGGAACGAACAGACAATGAGACGGACCCCCACCTGGGCCCGGATCTGAGCGTAACGCCTTTTGAACAACCGCCTCAATCTCCCACATAACCGGAGCAACAATCTGAGCGGTAGGCACGATGGGCTCCGGGTGTGGTTCCTTATCGGTGCGGTCGTAGATGCGTGATAGCGCATCCAGCTTAATATTCTTCGACCCGGGTCGGTAGGTCAGTATAAACCTAAACCGGGCGAAGAATAATGCCCATCGGGCTTGACGGGAGTTACGCGTCTTGGCCTGCTGGACATACTCCAAATTTTTGTGGTCAGTCCAGACCGTAAAAGGGTGTTCGGCTCCTTCCAACCAATGACGCCACTCTTCCAACGCCAATTTGACCGCCAACAGCTCCCGGTCCCCTACGTCGTAATTTCTCTCGGCAGGTGTTAAGGCACGAGAGAAATACGCGCATGGGTGCGTTTTACGGTCCAGCGGGGAGTACTGGGACAGAATGGCTCCCACACCCAGCTCTGAAGCATCCACCTCTACCACAAAGGGGAGGGAGGGATTGGGGTTATTAAAATGGGTTCAGAGCTAAACCTGTTTTTTAGCTCTGTGAACGCTGCCTCAGCCCTAGAGTTCCACTGGAACTGCGAGGATGATGTTTTTCTTGTCAGGGCTGTGATGGGTGCAACTACCGTGCTAAAATTGCGGATGAACCGCCGATAAAAATTAGCAAAGTCCAGAAAGCGCTGCACCTGTTTCACTGATGCTGGAGTTGGCCAGTTCTTGACTGCCAAAATTTTCTCTGGATCCATAAGGACTTTTCCGTCCGCCACAATGAAACCTAAGAAAGAAACAGAATCAGCGTGGAACGAGCACTTCTCGGCTTTAACGAATAGCCGGGCCTTAAGGAGCGCTTCCAACACCTGCCTAACATGGCCGACGTGAGAGGAGAGATTCGGGGAGAAAATTAAAATATCGTCGAGGTAGACAAAAACAAACCTCTCCAGCATCTCTCTGAGAACATCATTCACTAGCGCCTGAAAGACAGAGGGGGCGCTAGTGAGGCCGAAAGGCATCACCCGGTACTCGTAGTGTCCGTGGTGTGTGTTAAAAGCCGTCTTCCACTCATCGCCCTCACGCATGCGCACAAGATTGTAGGCATTGCGAAGGTCGAGTTTGGAGAAGACCGACGCCCCCTGTAAGCGCTCAAATGTGGAGTTCATGAGTGGAAGAGGATATCTGTTCTTAACGGTAATGTCATTGAGACCCCTATAATCTATACAGGGCCTCAGACCTCCGTCTTTTTTTTTAACAAAAAAAAAAAACAGCACCGGCCGGTGAAGTGGAAGGTCTGATGAAACTGTTAGCTAACGACTCCTCAATGTACTCCCTCATAGCAGTGCTTTCAGGACCCGACAGGGAATACAGTGAGCCCCTGGGAGGAATCGTGCCAGGGTACAATTCAATCGCGCAGTCATACGGCCTATGAAGAGGTAACGTAGTAGCGCTTTGTTTACTAAAAACCTCAGCAAGGTCAGAATATTCCCCTGGTACATTAACGGGCAGGCGAAATTCGAGCGACCCTACCACTTCCGGGGTCTCGGAAGGAACGTCAGAAGAAGTCTTCCACTCGAACTCAGAAAAAGAAAGGCTATCTTCCTCTAAAGAACCCCCCTCAGCAAAGTGATCCCAGGACAGACTCTCCACAGTATTTTGATCAGAGCGAGACTCCGTCTCCTCCCACTCACTATCAGAGCTGCAATCGGAACCGTCAGGTATGCAGCCCCACGAAGGATAAATGAAAGTTCGACAGTGGGTTTGACACTGGGAACCCCACTGGCGAATAGGATCCCTGTCTCTGCCCCAACTAACATGAGGATCATGCAAGCTTAGCCATGAATGTCCCAGAACGAGTGGATACGACGGAGATTCAACTAAAAAATTTTTATTTTCTCAGAGTGCCCCTGGAGAGAAATGCGCATAATTAACGGACCAGTTATCTCCTCAATGATCCCAGAACCTAAGGGGCGACCATCGAGAGCCGTAACTTGACGGGAACTAGTGAGTCGGTAAGTAGGAATCTTTAATTCCCTAGCCCATTTAGCGTCAATGAAACACTCGACTGCTCCGGAATCAATAAAGGCGTCTACGGCAACCGAGCGCCCATTCCAAAGCAGCCGGACAGGTAAAAGGGTCCGAGAACGAGTGCTATTTTGTCTCACTGGAGATCTCGGTCTCCTCAGTGAGGACCCTCGTTTCCTCCCCAACTTGGGACACTGACCCTTTACATGACCCTTACACCTACAGTAACGGCACCAGTGCTTCCACGGTTTCACCCGCTTAGATTTGTGGAGGGACAGCCCATCCACCTGCATGGGCTCTTCCTGATCCACTGAGAAGTAGGTGGGCACAGTAGGTGGAGTGTCTCTTGATAACACAGATTTTAAACGGGGCGACTGATCTTTAATCGCACGTTCACGTTCTCTCATCCGGTTATCAAGACGAATAGCAGTAGTTATCAGTTTATTTAAGGTAGCGGGTGGTTCTAGCATTGCTAAAGCATCCTTGATGGGACTAGATAATGCTTGGAGAAATAATGATTTTAAAGGGCCGTCCGACCATCCCGTCTCCCCGGCTAGCGCTCGAAATGTGATAGAAAACCCCGCTACTGTCCTAGTGCCTTGACGCAAGCTAGTGAGTCTCCTAGCTGCCTCCTCCTCTGAAACCTCATGATCGAAAACCAGTTGCATCTCGTTCATAAGGTGAACTGGATCACAAACGACAGGGGCATTGGCACGAATAAGAGGATCCGCCCACGCAAGAGCCTGGTCATTTAATAATGACAAGATAAAAGCTACCCGGGATTCTGGTGTAGAGAAACGAGAGGGCTGTGCCTGAAAAAATATCAGGCACTGCGTTAGAAATGACCGGCATTTTCCCGATTCCCCACCATAGCGATCCGGTAATTGTAGCTTAGGCTCTTTAAGGGTGCGTGGAGCTGGTATGGGAGGTGTAGGTGCTTGTGCAACTGGGGGTGGATGGACAGCAACAGAGAATCTGTGGAGACTCTCCATAAATTCTTTAAGGCATTCTCCCTGATGTTGAAGTTGCTCCATCAACTGGTGGTGTTGTTTTTGTAACGAGAGAATAGCCTCCTCGGGGGTAACCCCTGTAGCGCCCTGACTGGGCGGTGTTCTAACAGAAACCTGTGGTTTAGCTGGCCCTTCCATGTGGCTTCGAGATTCTGTAATGTGGAGTGAAAGATTCAGAGAACCAAACGCCACAACCAAGGAATCTGAAAGCGTAATTCGTTAAATACGCCACTAAGCGGACAGCTCCGCAGTAACAGGATAAATAAAACAAAATAATGGGAATAAAACCCTCTCGGCGTAAGCCAACGCAAAACAACCCCAAAAGAGGGCAACTCGGCGATAGCGAGTAGTAAACAACAAAGGAACCTCACGCACTCACACAAGAGGCGTATAACTAGAGGTCCGAGAAAAACAAAAGAAAGCCCGTGTAACAAGGCGAAAGAAACGTAATAGAAAAATAACCTGTTACCTACAGCTCTAGGTGTGAACGAGCTGACAAAAAGGTAACAGGTAGAGGAAAAATAAAGGATAAAGAGAGAAGGAAACAAAAAGACTAAATAAATCTTTACCCTAACTCCTTAACCGGACTACCTATGTTTCTGACGAGTAACAACCAGAAACATAGAGACCGCTATCCTTTTCCTTAACAACTCCGATAGTCAAAAGCAAAGACAATCTCGAAGCGTCGGCAATGCGGAACACCTGTGCTATTTATAACCGGCAGGAAATCCAAAACAGGTGAAAGGAATAATTGCCGGGCGAGATTCAAACACCAAAACGGATGCAGAAAAATCCGATAGATCGCCCCGATGTCGTCAAACAAAAGAACGACCGCAGAAACAACAGCAGGCTGCCAGAAACCATGACATTGTAGGCCTAGGAAACAAAACTAAGCATGGTACAGTAACAGCAGCACACGCATGTTTCGCAGTTAGTAAATAAATATAGTTGGGATGTATTCTGTAATCAACGAGGCTCACTGATGGGATCTCAATTCTTGAATGATAGAGCTAGAATGAAATTGACCAAATGTTGTTGAAATCCCATCATTGCGTAATGGCTTATCCCTATATTTACCTGACATGGGAAAATCCCACATCTAACCTTAGATCTAGGCCCTAGGGGGCATCTTAACTTTATTTTACCTATCTCCTGTGATAAATATGCATGTTGTGATCAGACCTTACACACGTAGATCGGCCGATTTCAAGTTTTGTATCCCCGGAATTGTGCAAAATTTGTATTTTTCAAAATGTGGTCTAACCATGAAGGAGTTGAGTACCAAAGCTGAAATTTGGTTGATGAGTAGATCTAATATATTTGTTTAACTGTTGTAAATTTCAGAAAAAGTTTTAACTGTCCACATGGTGATCCATTGACAAGACGGACGGTTGTGTTTTTGACTTTTTTTCACCCGGACCCAACTTTGGATGGATGTCATTCCTTTACAAATGAATTTATTAGCCTGTATTTGCCTGTGACCATAGACATACACCTATAGGTAATAAATCTGTGATATGGGATGTATATGTCCACTCGTATGGGCACAGGGTGACCTCGAAAATCACCAAAAACATGTGCGACTGAACAAAGTGGCTACTTTGGGTGTATATAACTTGAAAAGGGAAGGGGGTTCATGCAATACGGAAGAAAGTAAGTTAGGATACCAAGTTTCAGCTTTATAGCTGTTACCAATCCGAAGTTATAAGCTTCCAAAGTCTGAAAAAATCACACTCGCGCGTTTTCATAGCTCGCGAGCGCGAAAGACGGATGCTTTGGGCAAATTTCAGGAGGCCATATCTCGGAACCGACATATCGTATGAGGCTAATTTTTTTTGTGTGTGTTCATTTTTCATACAATGGATTATTATGATGGAGTTTCTTCAAAATCTGAGAGGGTCATTCAGGGACCACTGGTTGATTTGACACGGAATGACCCTTAAATAGAATTGACCAAATTTTGCATCTGTGCGAAGGGGTTAATAAAATCAAAAATGCAATAATAACAGCAAGTTGCCATCAGTGATGAGCTAACATTAGGGGATGTGAATGTGACCACAGACAATTCAAAGTATTGTGTTAAATGTTATTCACACCACATTAGAAGATATTATATGTAATTCCATGCATAAATAAAGAATCAAAAATGAATACATTGATTTTCAGCATGATGTTGCTCGCTATTGCCATGTACATGTATATGCAACGCAAAACTAATGAATCGCATCCCCTGGTTGCATATCATGCGTGCAACTTCGCTGTCTCTCAATCAGAGAGGAGGGTGACATTAAATTACTTTAAACACCGCGGCAGCTCTTGTATTAAATTATGTACATAGAACAACGATTTGTTTGTTTTTTTTGAAATACGGAATTTTGTGACATTGTCCATAATCATAATATACCGTAATTTCTGCTATTACTATTTCATAATCGTGGTATACTATCATACCAGTATACCATTACACCCCTAGCTACAAGAGACATTTGAAAGCTGTGATTTCTGCCAAAAGAGGTATTACTAAGTATTGACTGACAGGGTACTGAAACTTTTGCACATGTCACATTTACTCTTTTTTTTTCGATCTGTAAAATGTTTTAAAGAGGATGGGTGTTCTCCTGGCTACCCTTCCATGAAAACCATATTCATTCAGTCTTTTCCTAATGGTGAAGTCATGAACACTGACAATTACTACGTTAACAGAGGCATGTAGATCCCTGGATGTAGCTTTGTACATGTGTGACAGTGTGCAATGCTGTGCATGTGTGTGGGCAGGTGAGTGCATGCCTGTCAATATGTGTGCCAATAGCCTGTGTGTGTGTGTGTGTGTGTGTGTGTGTGTGTGTGTGTGTGTGTGTGTGTGTGTGTGTGTGTGTGTGTGTGTGTGTGTGTGTGTGTGTGTGTGTGTGTGTGTGTGTGTGTGTGTGTGTGTGTGTGTGTGTGTGGTGCATTTCTGTGTAACCGAATGTGTCTCTGTGAGTGTGTTGGAATATGTTTGGAGTATATGTTTGTAAGAGCTTGCATCTGTATGCATTTGTATCTGTGAAACCAGTAAATCGCAAATCCGAGGACAGGCACAGCAATGGTACAGTTGAACTAGTTACTTTACCAAGATCTCCTTAGTAAGTGAATAACATGTAAAGCACATGGATAAGAGTATCAACCAAGTTGACCAATGATGGGATGTGGTACAGAGTTATAAATATGCTACCAGAGGGGGAAACTTGGCTTTTCTGCCTCTCAGTGAAAAATCCAACCCGTGTATTTAATGAAATTATGAATGGCCATTCAGTTTTTCACAATAACAGATCCCATTTTCTGTCCATCTCATGGCAGAAAAGTAATTTAATGTGAAGGCGGAAGAGAAATATGTTTCTAAATATAGTGGAGAAATTAGTGTTTCTGCTCCCCACTGCTCTGTTCAGAGCATCAATGGAGGCACAGAATGTTGTGCTATCCTTGGGAAAATCTTGGAAGTTTTCATTTCATCAATCTATGCATTGCTTGGTAATAATTTAGTCCTCGTTGGCTTGTGTTCTTAATTTAGGTACTGTGGGAGAATTTGATGAAGTGTGGGGAGAAAAAACATGGGGAGAAAACTGCTCTGAAATCTGAGCATATGGTGACTGTGCACATTTTTGGAGCTGTGAGATGGTGGAGAAAGCTGCTTTGTGGGTTGTGCAGCAGTGCGTTGCAGCAACAAGTTTCTTACGTAACCAGGGCAATGAAAAGGCGGTCCAGTTGGTAGACCTTAGAGCAGGGGTGTCAAGATCCGGTCCTGGAGGGCCGCAGTGTCTGCTGGTTTTTGGTGCGTTTAAGCACAAGTGATTAATTTAAGTCACTAATTGGCTAAGAAGTCCACACACCTTGTTCTCAATGCTTTAACTGGGTGCTGATTGAAAGGAAACCACAAATACCTGTGACACTGCGGCCCTCCAGGACTGTTTGACACCCCTGCCTTAGAGGGTTCTGCAGTGCTGGATTGCTCTTTTTATCCACATGACACAGGCCAATGACTGGTCAAAGCTGCCAAAAACTACATCTCTTATTTGGTGAGAGATTAACTCACGCATTGTCATGACGACCTCATAGCATGACCAAAATCGTTACCTATGTCCCTCAACCACATTCAGCAACATTTACCATGCTGGGTATCAAAAAATGTCCAATTTCTGTTGAACATGTTTCAGCGAATGCTGAAATTAAATGAGACATTATTTTTCAGCAGGCACAATCACGGACACCCTCCAGAGGTGTCCACCATGGGCTGGAGGTCTTTCAGGAGCACAACCAGGTGCAGAGTGCGCCATCTACTCTGCTCCGCTACAAGAGAAGATGGCTCCACCAGCACCCATTGGGAGTTATGCCCAAACCAGAGCCCGAAGAGGTGGCAGGCCCTTTCCTCCTGGAACGCATTCCGGATCTCACCGGCCTCGAGCTCAATGCACAAAACCCCAAAATTCAGGTAAGATGAGGAGTCCAGAGTCACACTCAAATGCCTATGTACATTTTCTCCTGAACAGAGAATAGGTGACCACACTATTGTCGATTTAGAAAAGTAAAAGCACTGTTTAACTTAAGAATATTTGTCCATTTTTATTGGTGTGGTTCGTAAGGAATGGTTAATGAATTAATCTTAGAACCAGATGGTTTCTGGTCAAATCCCAAGTAGGTTGTAACCCCTATTGGTGTAACCCTTGAGGAAGGTCCATTCCCTGAATTGTGTCAGCATACTGTATATGTAGAAGTTAATATCTGTGATGTGTATAGAAGTAAGCTAAAGCTGTGCAATTCATAGCTTTGGATAGCTCAGCGATAATGTAAGAATAAATAAATAATATACAAAATGTTATATCTTACAAAAGTGATGTTACAATCAACATCACCTGGGGAACATTTGCAAAATTAGCGGTGTTTTCCCTGGTTTCACTCGCCAATTCTCACTCGATCTGAGATCCTATTAGTCTTTTGAGGTTAACGTCACATGATTAGCCTTACATGCCAGGTTAAATGTTTCAGCCTGACAAGCTTCGCACTGAAATGTGGCATAATTCCGCTTAGTTTCAGTGATGTGCTTTGCCAATAAACCAAAGGAGAGTTAATACTTCTGACAAATCAGGGTGTGTGGGTGGGCATCCAATTGGAGGCAGTGATTCATTCATACAGAAAATATAACTGCTTTGGGGAATTTGATTAAACAAACACGGGGAGAACTGCTGTTTACAAACCGCTGCGGTCACACAGAACTCTAGGATGTCTCCCCACTTTGCCTTTGATGTTGGTGGTACTAATATAATAGAGGGACCTATGCCTACCCATGCGTGACACAGCGGACAATAGCGTGACTATGTGTGAATTAATAAAAATATTTTTTCACCACCAAAAATTTGTATTCCGTCATAACAAGATAAACCCAACAATAACCCAATCATATGCCAAAACAGCCATAAAATACCCTGCTCATTCAAGTGCAAAATAAACCAAAATAAACATGAAATTCTTGTGTAATTATACCACGTCATTCTACTACCAATATCTGCTATTAAATATGACAGAAATATCCAATCCTACCATTGGTTTTACACATAAAGATGTCCCTTTCAAAATGCAGTTGTCATTTATTGTCTGTGAAGTGATTTACTATTGATTCACCTGTAAAGTGATTTACTAAGCCCGAAAGGAAGTTTGGGAAAGGTATTTGCGGGTGCATTTTAGTACAAATGGAAAGCAGGTACACTAGAACCGCCACGGGGGAAAATTTACCCCTTCCTGATTTTCAATTGTTTCAATAAAAAACTCAAGTATCATTGACTTTTCCTAAAATTTAGTTATTAAGCACCTCCTAAGGTAAGAAAGTTATAGATAAAAACAGAAAAAAGTTTGAGGCATTTATACCTATAAGCACCAGCAGGTAAAATTTACCCACTATAAGATGTGTTGCTTTTTGAACATATAACCATATAGCCTATGGCTGTTTATTTTCACGCGGTTTGTTTTTTTGTATTTCAGTTGCCGTGCAACGCATGATATTTACATTGGATTGGTCTACTCCTTTGTATTACATTGTAATATCCCATTCTATTGTTCTTGTGCCTTTGAATGGTATAACAAGTCATTTCTTTGCATATAGCACCTGCTCTTTCACAGGCCTCTATTGCTGCCGTTATTGCTGCTCTATTGCTTATTATAAAATAAAATACAACATATAGACGACATGGACAGAAGAAAAAGATTAATGAATGCGGATGAGGCATTAGCATTTCTGAATGATGTGAATGACGAGGAGTCTGATGGAGGGGATGTCTCTGATTTGAGCGATGTCTCGTGGGTCGGCGAGGAATCGGACAAATTATTTGACAGCGAGCCAGAGCCTCCATGAAAAACATGGATACGATCGGGACCTGTCCAAGCTATGCCCGCATTGTCAACTATGGGCATATGTACAGCACTTGCGCCAAGGTAGGAATACATTTGGCACATGCATTTATTCTCATTGTAGGCTACCTAGCTAATAACTCAACTGCATTATGTGCCCTATAGCTCCTGGGGCAAACGAAGGATGTGTGACATACGCATCAAAAGCGATGCCTCTTTTGGACAACGTAATATTTGGCTTGAATTGGCTTTACATTATTTGTGCTGTGTTGATCTGCATTCACTCTTAGGCCTACGCTACGAGCTATGATACCTAGATGGTTATCAATTGCATAACGTAGGCCAGTGGTTCCCAACCCTGGTCCTGGAGTACCCCTGTGTATGCTGGTTTTCGTTCCAACCACAATTGCAATACCAGAATTTTAACAAGCTGTTCATTTTTCTTAATTAGGTGTTTTTAATGTTTAGAGGGATTATTTACGTTCTTAAGCCACATTATGTTAGTAATAGCTATGCATGCCATGAAGACTAAAAGTCCAAGATTCACATTGTGTTGTTTTGTAAACAATTAAAAGGAGGTAAAAAATGTTTTAACTGATCAAATTAAAGACTGAGGTGAATCAATAGGCTCATAATTGGTGAAATTGTGGACACATGGCCAATAAAACTAACCGTTTGGTAAATAATGAAGAATTCAAAGACAAAGCAAATGATAACGAGCCAAACCTGCATTGTGTTAAGGAAAAAATTATGAAGGAACTTAAACTTGCGTTCAATTACCTAATTAGGAGCCTAATCACCTGAGTTGTTACTTCTTCTTTGTAATTGTTTGCAATATAACACAATGAGCATAATGAACATGGGTTTTTTTTTCTTCGTGGCATGCATAGCTATTGCTAACATAATGTGGCTTAAGAGAGTAAAGAGTTTAAAGTGTTCTCTCTATACAATAAAAACACCTAATTAAGAAGAAATAACAGCTTGTTAAAATTCTGGTATTGCAATTGTGGTTGGAACGAAAACCAGCATACACAGGGGTACTCCAGGACCAGGGTTGGGAACCACTGACGTAGGCTAACTATTGTGACAGAGTCTCGTGAGTCTTTTGATGTTGTTGGGTCACAGACACTATATGCTTCCACTGTGTAAATTATTAACACAACACGACAATGTAATTGTTTTTTCCGTTTCTTATTCATATATGCGTAGGCTACCCAATAGCACCCAGCGCTAAATACAATAACGTTTCGAGCAGGAGCCTTGGTTACAATGTAAGGGTTTGAGGACGCAGCCACGTTACATTGTGGCATTAATAAATTTAGACAAGGGGTTATCTCATTCCACTATGCGATATGATTTTTTGATGCCATATTAATGCCAATTTTAAAAAAATAACATTAATACTGAATATATTAGTTAATGCAGCTTTAAATATAGCCTAAAACAGTAGGACTAAAACAGACAGATAATTAAACATAGTTCTTATGTGATTTTAGACATTTCCTCATGAAAATAATACTTTATTACAATGATAGAATACATTATTTTAGTAATATCAATTCAGAATGGATGTGCAGGTAAATTTGACCCGAATCCTGGTGGTTCTAGTGTTAAAAGACAAGGAATCGATAAGATCACGGCTGTCATTGTAGCAAGACACGTACGGGTGTGTTTGGAATATCCATACCTTCCATTATAACAAACAGTGAATAACAAGCAAATCAAAACTTTATAAAAATAAAACCCATGATCAAATGGAAATGTGATTTTATGTGACATTTATAGTGTGAGTAGGCTTGGTGCTAGTAAGCATAATTATGATCATTTCAGTCCTGACAAACATCTGTAACTCCCGGCAGATGAGACATCCAGTGACACAGTTCGTAATACACTGCGAGCTTGTTCAGTGCAATAGTAGCCTATACACCACACAAAAAAAATACCATAAAAATGGCAACATTGCTGCCAGTCCATTTTCTTATAGTATAACCATTCCAAGCACGCAAAATCTCTCATTTAAATATGGCTGTTTGTGGCTGGAGTAATTTACATCATGACTCTTAGTTGATCACCCGCAAAGTGTGAAATGATAACGCGTGCAAATACTTTGGCTGCGCCTGCAAAATAACACCCCTTATTTGGGATCTTAGTAGATCGACCTCTTAGAATGTACATTCGCCTGCCGAGGCATAATAGTTGTTTCCTGTTATTTTCGCAAGTTTTTACTAATTTACTAACTCGTCAGCATGGCAAGAGAAAATCCTCCTGTGCTTACATGGATTTTGGGAGTGGGTCAGAAGAAGTTACCAAGATACCATAGCACTGGGTATGTTTATATGCACACTAATACTCAGATCTTAACCCGGTTATGGCAATAACCTCTGGTTATTGAAATGGTCATGTAAACACCTTTATCTGATTATGTAAGTGTAACGTTCCCACTCCCGTCCTATTGTTTCCCCTTTCCCCCTGTCTCGTGTTTGTCTCTCCATAGTCCGTTTTCCCCCTTGCTGCAGGTTGGGCGTGGTTTCCCGTTTGTGTCACTCTGTTTCACTGCACCTTTCTCAGCCTATCCCATTTCCCCGTTTCGAATGCATTCCACACTCTCCGCTCTGTTAATCACTCTCGCATACATTTGCACGCGGCACCTAATTGATACCAATTAAATGTTTGCATTTAGTTAACCGGTGTTCTCTGTCCTGTGCCAGTTTGTTAAAGCTCTTTGTCTGAAACTTCTGGTCCTGTCTGGTTCCTTGTCTAGTTTGCTACTCTAAAGTCTAGTTCTGTGCCGGCGTTTACTCGCCCTGCATTTCTGCCTAGTCAAAGTCTGCTCAGTCTGGAACGGCACTTCCCGCTGTTTGTTGTTTCGTCTCGCTATATTAACTCTGTCTGCTTAAGTCTGTCAGCCTGCAGTCGTCTGTTATCCCTGCCTGTGTTGCGGTTTCCCTGCCTCCCACCTGACGTGTGTGCATGCAGCCTGGGCTCCTGTTCCTCCACTCTGCAGCGGTGCCCGCTTACTGCCAGTGTTGTGGTGCTGCTGATGTGCTGTCGCTCCTGCCTCTGCTGTCGCTGCTGCCGCCCTGCTGTTGCTGTGCTGCTACTGCCGCTACCCTGCTGCAACGCCTGCGTCCTGCCCGGACCCCGCTCCACTGTCCTGCTCTACCGCTCCCACTCCCGCTCATCCCCTGCTCCACCAAACCGGTTGTCCGTCTCCATAACCTTCCCTGGCTTCTCCTACTCCCACTACTCCCCCACAGCATCATACCTGGACTGTCTGTCATTCATGTTCTCCCTATGCTTCAGGAGTTTGGTCGAAGCATAATTTATTTAGAGCTACGCGCTCTGTTGTCTGTCTTGCTCATCCAGTTCCGGCTTGGAACACTAACCATCTTTTGCCTTTCTCCCCATGCTCAGGACTACCCTGAACATAATAAAATATAGAGTTTTGGCATTCCTGTGTTTGAGTCGTGCATTTGGGTCCAGTCCACTGCCGGGGTCGTAACAGTAAGGTCATAATCCGTGTTTTCGAAACCCGATTAACTAGTAGTGTAACGATTCATGCGATGCATCGATGAATCGATTGTCAGTCCTACCGATTCAACTAAATCGATCTGCTAAAATAAATAAATAGAATGAATCGCTTTGGCTTCACCAATAATCGATATAAATGCTTTAAATCTAATGAATCGCGATTCTTAATTATGATTATTGTTTTAAGACTTAGTTTACACATTTTTTTGTGAAATGCAGCTTGGTAATCCGTAACTCTGTCATCAGCTACAGTGTTTCCCCTAGATTTTTTTTCAGGCCGGGCGGTGAAAGTGCGCCATTTTGTGTAGAGGCGGAAACTATAATTACACCCTCATAATATCAGCGCTGCCATTGAAAATTTTAATTAGGCCTAACGGGAAACCGAAGCTGTTTTGGCAAGGGTTTTTCCAGATGCTATTTTGATCATTCCCGCATTCTGCGGTAAGGGAAATATTGCAGCTACATAAAAAAAATAAAAAAAAGATTATACATGTATATATTAAAAAAAAATATATATATATAAATTTTTTTTTTTTTTCATTAAAATTATTTATTTTCCCTCTTGTCCCGCCCGGCCAAGATAATGGTCGGGGAAACACTGAGCTAGTCAGCCTGCAAGGAAGTACCGCCAAGAGTTTTTTTCCCCCTCACCCTCTACTGGTGCATTTCACCCACTCACTCACCCACCCACTCACTCACTCTCACCCACCCTCTCACTCACCCACCCACTCACTCTCACCCACCCTCTCACTCACTCACCCACCCACTCACTCTCACCCACCCTCTCACTCACTCACCCACCCTCTCACTCACTCTCACCCACCCTCTCACTCACTCACTGACTCTTAACTCACTCACTCACCCACCCACTCTCTCCCCTGCCAGCATGTAGCCTATTGAAAAATGTTCAAAATAACTGAGCCATGTTTAATTACATTTTTGTATTCAGCATAAAATATTATGCAGGACTACTTTTTTTATAGAATAAATATGTTTAATAAGTAATTCTGTTGTCTGTTTATTTTTTCACCTTTCAGAAGAATACAGATAGTCTCACTCGCATTATTGCATGTTTATTTCATGGATATAGAATTTTGGTTAAAAGTTACTGAATCGAATCGTGGTTTACAGAATCGAATCGAATCGTTCCAAAAAAAAAAAAGTGTCCTTGAATCGAATCGCCAACTACTGAATCGTTAATCGAATTGAATCGCTGTGAAGCCAAAGATTCACACCCCTACGATTAACACACCTGGGTTTTTGCCCAAACTTTTTTGGTGCATGTAAACGCCTTTCTCCGATTTCTTTCGACTTTATGAAACTGCACATGTGAGGCAGAAGTGGAGAGAGGGGTGGTGTAATGTCAAAATGGTTCCACCCGTCAACATTTGCTTGGCCTGTGGTTCCTTCAGGATCTCACTTCCAGAATTTTATTATTAAATTAACGTATTTCACCGGTGAAAATACATTGTCCAGTGTTATGAGCTTATGTTTAGACTAGCTAGCTGGCTAGCACATTAAAAAACTGAAATTATCGGGAAATTTGCAGATTTAGAGATCGGTATAGCTAGCTATAATAATAATAGCTACAATAATATAAGTCATAATATAATAATATAGGTCAACCACTAGCTTCCATTATAATAACTACTAGCTAGCTATATTAATAATTCAAATTTTTGACAGGTGGATAATTTTTGTCCTTACAATGGGAAGCAGTTAGTAGCTACCTTTTCCACAGAGCCGATTATAGAGAGAATCATGTATGTGGCCTTTGGAGTAATCACATTTCTTATTTCCATGTGAACGCGATAAGTTAAATACTGGCGTAAGCTGATAGCTTCCAGTAATTGGATATTGCTGTGCATGTGAACATACCCATTGATACTGTCAGAGAATATGCCTGAGGGATATGCATGAGGGACATTCCCTCCTAGATGTTTAAGTATTAACGTTACTGCTTGTGATATTTCAGATATGTACATTAGTTTTTCCACTCCACCAGTGTTCGATATGCATATGCCATATGTTCGATATTGTTATTTTGCGTTCATCCCACCAGTTTCTGTCATCTCCTGGCAGCTGAACTGGAGATGAATCCCTGCTGTCCCTATATGCACTCCCTATTGCTGTGAAAATAACGACTAGTTCCAGCATCTCCTAAATTCAAATGCCAATCTCGCCATAAATTCAGCCATACCTCAAACCTAATCCTACAATGAATAGATTCAAGTCACACCTGTCAGCTAAGAACAGGTAAAACAGGAGTTCACGGCAAACTTTCCTGGGGTTCTGCCTCAGCAGAGAATGCTGAGTTCCTGTAATCTTCCGGGGGGGAGACAATCTTCTGTTCGGGATGTTGGGATGTTCCATAACTGAACAAAACTATTTAAAAAATAACTATTTCTAATTAGAAACTAAAACAGCAAAATTAATTCACAATTAATTTTAATGCCATATATACTCTGCATGTGTGCTTTAACTTCATGCACAACCAGGCCATTATATTAGCAATCCGACAAGGTGCAAACGCAGGTGGCTTTTCAAGGGAATGGGAGATGACACTCCGATTGGTTTATTGCATGTTACGCCTAAGACACACCTATAATTAATGAAGAAACTAAGTTCAATCTGTTTGCACCTTGCGCCTTACTTAGTGCTCAAATAACACGCCGTCTAACTAGCAAAAGTGGAGTTGGACACGCCCTAAATGCACTTGCGCCATGTGTTTTAGACCATGCGCTAAGATTGTTAAGATAGAGCCCCAACTTACTGCTCACTTAGGACCTGGATTTGACATCTCATTAAACGGATGGCACATTCTACAGGCTAGTATCCCATCACTGTTCTTGGACTTTGGATTTCTGTTTTTGTCCCCCTACTAGTCCACCAATACCTCTTGAACAATAACTTATTTTCTGAGGCGGTCTCCCATCCAAGTACAAACCAAGCCTGTGCCTGCTTAGCCTCAGCAGTTTGACTTGAGAAGGTTATAGATTTATATGGCTGCTGGCACTGCACATGCAGTATAATTTCAGGCTTAAATAATTTTCACTGTTGATGTCTAAATGTTGATTGAGAACTTGAGGACTGAAAATGAGGGAAAGGTGAGGGGTCAATGAGATGAGACAGGGTCTCATTGAAATAAGGGTAATACAGGCCATTTTTCCAAAACAGGTGACCATTGAGGTGGTGGATGAGCTCCAGCCAGAGAATGAGATGGAGCCAGCCAAGACCTCAGAGACCTGGTTGAGGAACCAAAAGCTGTTCTGGCCCCTGTTCTGGGGATACTCTGACTCAGGAGAGGATGAGACGGGACGCATAAGCGTGGAGGAGACGCCAGAGGACGACTTGCTCGAGTACGATGGCGAGGAGTCGACCCTGAGTGGGGTGGGAGGAGACTGGGACAGGCAGTGGGGCAAGGGGTGGGACTCCAAAGGCACCTACGGTGAGCAGATGGAAAGCTCCACGCTCCCTCCTGACTTGCTCCTCCCTTCCCCTGCCTTCTCCCTCACTCCACCATTCCCTCCTCCCTCTTCCTGCCATCTCTTCTCTCTTTCCTTCTTGCTCATTGGCTTTCTAAGCATTTTCATGTTTTTCTTTGTCATCCAGTTTGTTCTACCCACCTTTCTCATCTCCCTATCTCTATCAATCCTTCTCTCTCTCACACCTTCTCTTGGGGTAACAGTGTAGCATCATGGTTAGGGTAGGTTTGATTGTAGGTTTGATTCCCAAGTGGGGCACTGCCACTGTACCTCTGAGCAAGGCACTTACCTGAAAAGCTGTGTAAATTGGATGTATATAAAAAAAAAAAATAATTATAATAATAATGCAAGTCATTACGTTATGCCCATTAAATATCTTTCCTTCTAAACAGCACTAACACAAAGACCAAAAAGTACAAAACAATACGAGAAAGAGTAGGGGAGTGAGAGAAAGAGGGGTTGAGTGATGTGGGAAGAGAGGATCAGAGGTAGAGCCAGGGGAGGATACAAGGAGAGATTGACAGAAAAGAGAGAAAGCAAGAGAGGGGAGAGAGAGAATGAAGCTTTGCTGCCCTGTGATACTGGCTGAGAGAGAGCGAGGGAGAGAGCATTGGACCATCAGGGCATTGTGCAATCCTGTATGAAGTTGACACTGGTCCCTTTGAAGTGCCGGCCGAGTTGCTCACTAATAAAGGCATGGGGTTGGTCCCCGGGACAAACAGTTCATATTTGTGTTCAATTAGAGGGAAGATTAGGCACAGCGGCTGACCGGGGCAGACAGTTGAAGCCTCCACTATTCTTCTTGTTCCAACCCCCTGGACCCACTCTGCGTGGCCCCCTCTTTTGAGCCATTTCAAGAATTCTGGGGCCTTTAAAGGGCCGGACAACAAAA
The DNA here is from genome assembly GCA_029718625.1 of Synaphobranchus kaupii. Taxonomy (NCBI): domain Eukaryota; kingdom Metazoa; phylum Chordata; class Actinopteri; order Anguilliformes; family Synaphobranchidae; genus Synaphobranchus; species Synaphobranchus kaupii. The sequence continues at coordinate 34,421,085 of CM056381.1, read as the reverse complement.
TGAATGTACTGTATTCTCTTTTTCTCCTCTCTCTCTCTCTCTCTCTCTCTCTCTCTCTCTCTCTCTCTCTCTCTCTCTCTCTCTCTTTCTCTCTCTCTCTCTCTCTCTCTCTCACATATTCTCTCTGTATTAAATAAAAACCACTTCCTTTGTACAATCACATTGTCAGAAGACAATAAAAGTTGCCCTTGCATCGAAAACTGAAGATAAAAAGAAAAGCAAAAAAAGGCACATGATAAAGAAAAAATAACATGGTACCTATAATGCAAACCAGTGTTAATTTTGTCAACCCGAAAAAAATAAAAATATTTTAGTCAATGGCATTTTATTTTATGAATACGAGAAAATGTTATATGAGGAAATAGATTTTAGAGAATAAAAACTGTGACTAAATCCCTTCCTAATATTGTTGACAAATAAAGATATGACAAAAAAGGATATTAGAATATAAAAACTGTGACTAAATCTGTTTCTTATCATCGTTTACGGAAAATAAGAAGATTAAAACATATATTTAAAAATAAAAACGTGACCAAATTTGTTTATGTTATCGTTGAAGTAAAAAGAGATGAAAATGTATATTTCTAAATAAAAACAGTAACGAAATCTAATATTTATTAGACCTCAAAAGAGAGAGGTGACGCCAATTGACGAATATGCATTCTCATCATTGATTGTATTAATTTAAACTCCTGCCTGTTATTCGTGCAAACTTCAAAAAAGCAAAGCAACTAACGTGAGGGGGTGACAGGTAATACTAGCATAAGCCTACACTAGTATGTCACAAGTTGGAAGGAAGAAAAGGATGGCTATATGGACTCACTTCATATATGATGAGAAGGAACGGAAACCCTAATGTACTGTTGTTGTAGCGGGAGAAGAAATATGCGGTGATAAACCAGATGGGGAAAAACACCACGAATCTGAAGAGGCACCTAAAGTTTGGTTTAGAGACCAACGTTTGGTTTTGTTAGATATTATCTGATATGACATGGTAAAGTTCCCTGATGTGGAGGTGAGTCTGCTTTACCCTGATTCCCCAAGCCGATGGCCAAAGTTTAGGGCAGTGTTCTAAATCTTGTATTAGGCATATTTATTAATTGTTTTGTGAAGTAAGCTATTCTGTACGGCATTGTTTATTGTCTCATCGACATCACTCAACGCATTATAAATGGATTTCGAGATATGGTAGTGATTGTATATGGAAGACCAAATGTGACAGAGTTGAAACAAGTTATATATTTCAAAACGACAATTAATTTATAATTTCAGGGAAATATAGGGCCTACTATAATTGGGACGTGAACTACTACCACTAGGGGGCGACCATGGATAGTGTAAGCATGACTGACAAGGAGTAATAATGAATGCAAACCTATAGTTTTCTTATTCCGACATCGCATTCCGTAGAAATTTAGCCCAGCTATAATTAAAAAATGAGCTGGAATTCTTCGAGCAAATTGCAAGTATTCCATGTGGCTTTTTATATGTTTAGATAGGACAACCTTCACTTTTCTTACCAACTCGTAGCCAACATTTAAAAGTTTACCATACTTTTATGCCTTTACCATAGCTTGTATCATAATCCCCACTGGGCACTAGACGTCTTTTAGATCATCCAAGGAGCCACTAAATCAGATCTAAGCATCTAAGATATCTTTTAGCTTTTTTTAGCCCGGCTAAACTCTAACTCCTAGCACCTTCACCATCTCAAAAGCTACAGTGAAGGGCAGCCCATCCCCATCCCAATCCCCAGCACCCCCAACTCTCATGACTTCAGATTTGCTGTAATTTACCTTTGCCCCTGTGGCGTTACAATAAACCTCCATCACCTCCACAACACGGTGAAGGCTCTCCACATCATGACTGTAATTGTAGTGTCATCAGTATATTGATAAATCAATGAGAGGCTCCCTGTCCCAGGCACTAACACCCCTCTAATATTAGAGTTTGCTTTGATTGCCAGGCCCAGAGGTTCATCTGTACATAAAGCAAAGCAGACAAAGGGCAGCCCTGCCTCACTGACCTCGACACCGGAAAAAAAACTGGTGAACTTTCCATTAACCCTTACACAGCTAAAAATATTATGATAAAAAATATGAATCCAAGATATAAATCTTGTCCCAAAACCAAACTGCTGTAAAACCTCTTGGTCAAGGCATAGCACAAAACCTCCCCCCCCCCCCCCCCCCCCATCAGCCAAGAGAGTGATCACATCTCTAACAGAACAAACAGTATCTGCTACAGTATAACACATTTTATTTCATAAGTTTCATATCAGTTGCAAATTCAAAGACAACATGTAAATTGATTAATGTGGATGCATTTCTCAAAAGTAATTGTTTTGGCAAGCGAAATACGGTCTACGTAGACCCAATTTCACTGCATGCAATGTTTCATTTAAAATGTCAAAACATTTCCACTATTTGTTGCCACAAGAATTTTGGGCGAACAAGGCACATGTTTCTATCCAAGGCAGGCAGAGTTTTTACCACAAAGTACTGTTGCACGAATTGCTGCAGTGTGCATGTGACTTATAAAGTAATCTTTGTTATGCAGAAATTTAGGCCGCATTTAGGCCTTATAACAAGCCAAATAATAAAAAAAATGTAAATAAAACCTAAATAAAAAATCTAGGTATTTTTCTGCACAAACTGAGAATGTGAGTAGGCCTACATTATACAAGTGAATAAATTAACTTCAGGATTTGGCATAAATACAATATCTCCATCAGGGCACATCAGCAAATGCTGTAGCTATGTAGGCTATAGACCTACTGTTGTGCAATGGGACGTTTAGCCGTAGCCTATGAGTTGATAAGAAAAGTGTAGGAATGTAAACATGTAAAAAGCCACGTCGAATACTTGCAACTTGCTCTAAGAATTCCAGCTCATTTTGTAATTATAGCTGGGCTATATTTCTGCAGAATGTCATGTCCTGGAATAAGAAAACTATGGATTTGCGTTCATTATTACTCCTTGTCAATTATTCTTACCCTATCCACGGTCGTCCCCTAGTGGTAGTAGTTCACGTCCCAATTATAGTAGCCTATTCATATTTCTCTGAAATTATAAATTAATTTACTACTTTAAAAACGAAACAACATTTTTACAACTCCTGTATGATATAAGCAGAGTTCAACTATTTATCGTCATCTAAAACCTCTTGCCCTGGACCTGTTAGCGATGCCTGCATCCCAGGCCTTTGCAGAGCGGGTTTTTAGTGCCACAGGTGGCCATACCTGTGGCTACCGAAACAGGGCAAGGTTCACCCTGGAAAGGAGTGCTTTCCTTAAAATTAATTACTGAAGTAATGGTAATGAATGGAACTGGTGGTGGGGGAATTTACTTGTGTGAGCACTAGGTGTGATTGGCATTGCAAGGCCATTGATTGATTCATTGATTTATGTTTCAGGTTTTAAAAAAAACAAAAACATTTATTCTGATGTGTGGCATTTTTGGTGGATTCAATAAATCAATACAAATATGCCAAAGAAATAATGTTACATGTCCCAACTTATTAATAATAAAACAGGTGCTGCATCAGCTAGCCACTCAGCATTAGCCTACAACTTAAAGGGGATATCATGAAATCTATAAAATCTAAAATATAGTGTTGGACAGTTTAATAAATATTTCTGCATATGTATTACATTATCCCTCAAGACAGAAATAGTTATCCCTCAAGACAGAGAAAATAGTTCTCCCTATCCCTTAGTCTGTAATGGTGTGAACTTTCTCAATGGGAGCTAAACCTTTGAACATTTACATCCAAATTACCTTAATTACCTAGTTCAATGTGTAAGCAGTACAAATAAAGTTAATTTGGGTTTAAATGTGTGGACGAAAATTATAGGAGAACATAAGATATAACATATAACACTTCACATTTACATATACTGTATATAACATTTATTTACTTCAGCTGTCCGTGGTGATATAAGTAACACATTTGAATTATTAAGATGAGTGGTATCCCCCTTCACTGAAAAATAGTGTACCTGATCATACAACCTGCCTACAACCTTCTACCATTTTGTGTCCAATTTGAACAGCCTGCTTTTACATCTGATGAAAATTAGACTTCAGTTTTTGTCAACAAAAATGTTTAGTTTTTTTAGACAAAAATGTTCAGATTTATTGTTGTCCAAAACGAGACTAAAATGCCCAGAGTTTTTGTTTACTAAAATTAGAACAACATGTCCATATTTGTTGACTAAAACTAGACTAAAATGTCCACAGAATTTTTGTGGACTAAAATGTGACCATATTTCCATAGCTATTGATGACTAAAAGGAGATGAAATGTCCAGATAGTTTTTTGTCAACTAAACTAAACTAAAACTATGAAAGATAAAATTGATTAAATGTGATTAAAACTCACTTGCACTTTTCTCACATGACTAAAACAAAAAAGTCAGTTTAAAACACTGCCAAAATTAACACTGATGCAAACAATATAGCACCATCATCATTCACTGTACATAGCACACCACCTACACACCATGCATGGATAAAGCTCTCCATGTTCCTTACCAGCCCATAGTATGCCACCTCCACCCTAAGACGAGCAGCTAACATCCCCATCATCATCAAAGCAGGATCCACAGCCCCTGGATCCTGGATCTCGTTGCACCTAGTCTTCAAAAAGGCCAACTTTGCAACAGCATAAAAAAATTGACCAAAGTGTGCACAGGCCACTTGTGGACACTCTTTGTGTATACTTAGGTCCAAAAATGAAACAATAAAAAGAAAATACATTCCTTAAGCCAAGAAACAGAACCTCAACCTAAAAACCCCCATGAATGTAGAGCACTCAACGAATAGGTGAGCTATGATTCTTAACAAAAAGGACAACCCACCCCATTGCTTGGGTCCTTGTGTGGCAGATACCTGTTTGTAGCTATAGCCCCATGCACAATGCCCATGCGTAATCCTCCACTGGAGGACAGCTGCCCACTTTTTAATGGCCAGCTTGTACAGGGACAACAAATTTGGGCTGCCTTTGTGGGCCCAAACTCTCAGTCCATCTCAATCTCTTCATCCCTGCCAGAGAGCGTCTCAACTCAACTCAACTCAACTTTATTTATATAGCACCTTTCATACAAACATGCAGCCCAAAGTGTTTCACATAGCAAAATTACAACAATAAAACAACAACTATAAAACAAAATTACAATAAAACATTAAAATGTTAAAAATCTATAAGTAACAGTCAATAAAATAAAATAAAGTAAACACCAGGGATAGAACTTAAAAACTAAGGCTATAACATTACTCCAAATTAAAAGCTAGATTAAAAAGATAGGTCTTTAATTTCCTTTTAAAAATACAGAGAGAGCTTGTCATTCTAATATCCAGAGGCAGTGTGTTCCACAGTTTAGGGGCATAAAAACAGAAGGCACTCTCACCGGTACATTTATGGGACACATAAGGAACATTTAAAAGAAAAGCGTTGGAGGACCTTAGTGATCTGGCTGGAACATAAAATGAAAGAAAATCTCTGATGTACGGAGGAGCAAGGTCATTTAAAGCTTTATAAACAAGCAAAATAACTTTAAAATCAATTCTAAAAAATACAGGTAGCAATGTCATAAGCAGTGGGGTAATGGGGTAATTCACTGGAGGTTTTCAGAAGATGGCCCAGCTTTAGACAGCAAACCTCACACAGGACCAACCTAAACCTGTTCTAGCTTCACAGCAAATTGGTGCATCAAATATAAAACATGACTGAGCGACCTATGACTGCTTACGCTACAGTATGTGAAATGCACTCAAAATGCAAAAATAACCATATCAAACAGGCACAAGACAGTAGTGGAGTGGAAAAACTAACATATATAATTGAAATATTACATGCAGTAATACTTGCATATCTAGGACGAAATCTTTACCATGTTCAGAGGTATATTCTTCAATAGAATGAATAGCTACTATTAGTCAAGTTTGGTTTCATCCGTCAATATCTCAGCCCTTTTAGCACTAATTACCAAGCCACTTGGCAGATCAGCTAATCTCATCAATATCTCAACATGAAACAAATATGGGAAAGATTTGCCATTTTCATACATTTAAGTAGGCTACATAAAAAAATTAGCATTTAGATTAAGACTTTTTTTTCCCAACAACCTAGCTCAAATTCTGCAACTCTAATCGCTAAAGTAGACACAGCGATATGTTGGGCATGACATGGACTAATGCTTTTTATAGGTGACATTTCTGTTTATTGTACAGTTTTTTAATAAACCTTTATAATTATACGATACCCAAAATTAATTGTCCATTGATTTAAAATTTGGGGCATAAATTTTGTAGTAAACGAAGACTAATTGAGAGTTGAAACGACCGTTGAAACGGTCTCGTGCAATGCTAGATTTCTTACTCGCTCTATCTCTGAAGCTGTCATTAAACTGCCACAGCACAGAAACCGGCCTAGTAGGGGGATGTGGATGTTTGAAAATAGGCTACTAACTGCTACCTATTTTTAACCTAAAAGTCCCAAGAGTTTTGAATTTTACGGTATTTTCTGAATCACAAGAAGTGTGGGCAAATCAACTCGAGAAAGCAAGGTGGATATATTGCTTAAAAGATATTTTGCCAGGTCAGTGATAACAGCGGTTCCAAACCTCAAATGAGGTTAGGCTAATTGGAGACTCTAAATTTCCCATAGGTGTGAGTGAATGTTGTGTGTGTCCAACCTGGATTGGCAACCTGTCCAGGGTGTATTCCTGCCTCTGCCCAATGCATGCTGGGATAGGCTCCACCCCCCCCCGCGCCCCTGACCAGGAATAAGCGGGTTAGGTAATAGTAATATTTCACAAATTGAGTGAGCAGCGTTTTTCACCACTGTATTAGCATACCTTTGGGCTATTGTTTCCTTTATCTTGTTGCTATGACGGAATACTAATTTTTGGCGGTGAAAGAATATTTTTATGAACTCCCAGATAGACGCTATTGTTCAATGTGTTAGGCTTGAGTCGGTATAGTTGCAGACGAGACTGGGACTTGCTTGTTAAACAGCCAACCTATGCAACAAAAATGGTTGCACTTAGAAACTCTGTATTTGGCATAGTTGTCATTTATCATGTAATAATAAAAGTAGAACATGGAATTGCTTCGACTTATATTTTGGTTGCAGGAGCAATGATTGTCTGAGTTGAGCAGTCTCTCACTGCCGGCGTCATGGCCACTAGGGGGTCTGTGCAAAGGGGTTAACAGAAAGGGGAAGAAAAGAAAAAGTTCACAAACACTGAGCCCACGCTCTCAGTGACCACACCCTCTCAGACACCAAACTCCCAGCATGCAGAGAGAGAGAAAGAGGGAAAGAGTATCCCACAACTTTAGTCCCCATCCAGCAGCAAGAAGATACTTTGTCAGTCTCAGGCATGAGAGGAAAGAGCCGTTTTAAACCACCAAATGGTAACATTTTTGCTTTTTTGTACCCTCAGAGGTGGAGGACGAGGAGGAGTGGAGTGCCTGGTTGCCATGCAGCGCCACCTGTGGTCAAGGCGACCAAAAGCGTACCCGTTCGTGCGGCTTCTCCTGTAAGGCAACGGAGACCAGGACCTGTGACATTCAACAGTGTCCAGGTGATGCTTCTATCCCTGTCCTTCTCTCATCTGCCACAAACAAAGGTTTTCAGCAGAGGTGGAAATCCAGGGGACATAAAGTAAAAGTCCTACCATGTGTTTCTTCCACCCATAGACTCAGCCAGCTGATTTCACTAATTAGTTCTACCTCCTCGCTGAAGAATTATGTTAATTAGCAAATCCAGGTGATTGGAGCAAAATACTGGGGAGGACTTTTACTTTATGTCACCTGGATTTCCACCTCTGGTTTTCCGTAATCTGCAGTATCCGGTGTAACATCTCCGTAACCCTAGTCCTTCAGTAAAACCTCAAACCTAAAATCTAAATCTCCATTCCACACCATAACAGATCTTTAAAGGGTAACAAAGCAAGCTGGTTTAGCTAAACTCCGCCCTGTTTTAAAATTAGAAAAATGCCTAAATCTGGGTGTGATAAGGTAATAATATAGGGGCTGAGCTCCAGGTATCAAGCCACGCCCCAGCATTTTTTTTCACTAGTAGCCTTTTGCTCATTCTACCCTGGACAGCACTCGCAGCGGCTGCTTTGTTTCACTCTCTATCTCTCTCTCTCATACACACACAAACAAACACGCTAACTGCAAGTAGCGGCCAAGGCAGAAGCAATGGTGGAGAATGAGAGGATGGGCAATGTTTTGGAGTGGTGGGGGGGTGGCAGGCATAGCCTCGTTTGGGCTTATATTGATGCGGTCAGCAAACAACAAATCACACGCTGTACAAATAGTTACCCATGCCATGTAGGCTGTAGGCAATCACACTACCTGCAAGATATCAACAATATTGGTTTCCATTTCAACAGGTGCACATGTGGTCACTGCACTGAACTCTCTCCAAGAGTTGTAGGGATGTTGCAAAGGTAAACGTGTAGCATGCATATACTACAGCTCCTGGCTCAACTGGCCAATGACAGACTGGATGTGCAGTACCTAACATTTTACCACTAGAGACACTTTTGAGCCAGATCCTTTGGGTTTACACTAGAGATGGGAGGTTCGACTCTTTTTACTAACTCGAGTTTGTATGAGTCACTCACCAAAGAGAGTCGGGTTTTGGAGTCACTCGAGTCATCAAGTCAGTCTAACTTCCGGTTTAGCCCTCCTGAATGGGATAAAATAATTTAATATTGCGGCTCTTCGAGACTATCCAAATGTTATCGGAATGAATGGATCAAATTCTGATAGTGAAACGAGTTATTTCGCGGGGGTTGTGACGCTCAAAAAAATGTATCCACCGTTTTACAGCCACTCCTTTTCCCATGATTGTGTGCGAGAAAACTGCTTTTCGGACCTGGAAGTTGTAATTACATGGTTTTACCACTAAATTGGCTTCAAAGCCCGGCGCTTTTCTGGGGGCTTGCTCAGTACTCTCACTCACGAGTTAGCGAATCAGTGAGTGCGAGTCAACTCGAGTTGACAGCCACAGTCACTCACCCAGTCGCTGAACCAACGAGTGCAAATATGAAGGCAAGTATATTGCGAATACTTTCTACGCCGTCACACAGAGACTAACATTAGCGGAGCGGAGCAGCGAACTCCAGCAGTCACAAACGAGACCGACTGACCAACACACACTGCAGCATTCAACTCTGAGGTGAAGAAAATAGCTCTTATACAAAATATTGGTAATAAAAAATAACTGAAATAACTGTTTTGATTTGAAATGGTTTTTTTGTTTCTGTTTAAAAAAAGTCTGTCATTCTGCTTAAAAGACGTGAACTGCAGTCAGTCCCATAGATCAGAACGGCATCACACAGCCTGCTAATCAGAAATTACAGACTGTTGAATTTCATGATTGATCAATCAGAATTGAGTAGTAGTAAACTACTAAAAAGGGACAAATTAAAATTCATGGACGGTTAGTGACTGTGGCATGGAACTTGTGAGTGAGTGGGTGATTCGTACGTGCAGCCAGAACTTCAGCTCAGGGCAGGGGGCGGGTTCCGGGGCTGGGAGAGTGAGTACTGGGTGACCGAGTGAGTGAGTGTTTCGTGCAACCCGAGTCAGACAGATCCGGGCGGGCTGGGAGAGCAAGTGAGTGAGCGCCAAACTGGTTGCTTTCTCACAGGGCTAGGTTAATACAGTGATTTACTTGACACATTTCCACGAATACCGTTAATATAAGAGTTGCACAATAGTGTGAGTAACATGTTGTCTCGCCTCGTCTTCGCAGTTCGCATTAGCAAGTAGCAGGTAGGAGGGGCGAGTCAGTGAACGAGTTAGTGGACGAGAGGACTTGTCAATCCTGAGTCAGTAAAAAGAGTCGTTCATTTCGAACGATTCGTTCAAACTCGCACATCACTAGTTTACACTGCTTTGCACTGACTGCAGTAAAATGTCAAGATTTGGACCACAATCATTCAGTAACACTTCATTCAGTAAAAACAAATGTTTAAGTTCTCATCTAAAATAAGTGATTTTAGTGCTTTGTTACCTTTTGAACTCCAAATTTCTCTAAAACAATTCTCTGACCTCAATTGTTCTCTCAAACATTTTGCTACTGCACTAAAACATCTCAAGCTCCAAACCTCCATCTTTCCTTTAAACATCGTAATCTCAATTTTTCAAGGTGTCTTGCTAATCTTTCACTAAACCAGTTCAATTGCCTTTCATGAAAAATCTCCATCTTTCATTTAAACACATTTTTAGTCTTTTTTTGCTAAAGTACCTCTCTTATCTCAATATTTCGCAGAAGAATCCTTTGCTAATCGCCATCCTTTACTAAAATTTGTCACTAGTCCCCATGCTCAGCGTGTTCACTCAAACTCCAGAATCAGTCCCAGCCCCAGTCATCCAGAGTAGATTGGCTTTTATGTGGGCATGTGTTTTTGGAGAATGTATATATGATTTCATGTGGTGATCAACACAGTGAAAATACCAGCAGATCATCCAGTAAACTCCCCTCCCTCTTAGCTGTGGTAAAAACCTTACTCTGTCCTATGACTTCCTCTGGCCGCACAGATGAAACCAACACTGTGACCGAACTAATCCCCTATGAGACGGAGAACGGCACAGAGATTTTCAGCGCAGGTAAGTAGGTACATATCTCTCTTCTCCTAACACATGCAGGCCAGAGCCATGATATGTTTTTGGTAGTTTCAAAAAACAAAACAGTTATATGATGCCTCACTATTTGTAACCTTAAGCTGTCCTATCAGGAACTCTGTCTAAGATGAAGCTTCGATGACATATCGTCACTGTTATTTTTGCATTTTGAGTGCATTTCACATACTGTAGCGTAAGCAGTCATAGGTCGCTCAGTCATGTTTTATATTTGATGCACCAATTTGCTGTGTTAGGTAATAGTAATATTTCACAACTGCGAGTGAATTAATGCGCAGTGGCTGCGAGTCTATACATAGGCTACTGATGATGTTTAATCACTGGATTGACTCTCCGCACCGAACAAGACACTGGCAGATTAAACAAAACATTTCTTTCAACAAACTTTTGCTATACAGTAGATAGGCTACAGATGTGTGAGTATTACTGTGCACTCGATGATAAGACTCACACGGTAGGCTATGCAAGTTGTTAGCGAAAGTCCGCTATGAATAGGTTTTTGAAGAGGTGAAGCCTATGACTAAACAGCGATTGCTAGGCTATCCTTACTCCAACCTACCGTGATGTGCCAGCTCCTCTCTCCGCTCCCAATTGAACTTTCCGGTAGACATAGTTCAGGTTATCACACGTGTAGTTAGGCCTATGTCTAATGAGTGCAAAAAGAGCGCACATTTGTGAATAAAGATTTGTCTGACTAGTTCTTGCTTCGCTTGTCTCGCCTACGCTAATAAACACACAATCCACTTTGAACTTGTCGTAGGAATAGTTAAACCGATACTAGCCTACCAGCTGACCTTAAGTACACACACACAATCAAACATCTTTACCTAGGATTAATAATTCAGATCAATGGCTAGGCTAGGCCCACCATAATTAGTTATTTTGTATGATAAAGGATATTCAGTTTAATTCACTTGCTAAATGGTTTAGCTCTAGTCAAACAACAATCAAACATTATATTACTGGCAATCATGCAGTCAAAGATACAATGTGATGTGTTTTATCACAATCTAGCATAGTGTGCTTGTTAGTTATTTTATTACATAGGCTGGACAGACAATGTTTTTTGAAAACATGTATTTAAGTATGTATTTAAGAATTCATAGTGGCACTCCACCAGGTATTAAAAGATCAGGTGTAATGTTAGTAGTAGATGAGATCCGATCAACTCGCACGACTTGCTTGCAACAAAGCTTTCCTCAGATTAAAAGTAGCTCCCGCACTTCGTCCGAATGAGGCGGGATGGTTTTTGCCGACAAGTTGAAGAGCCAATGGAGATATGGGTTTTAATCACAAGCTATTTTTATTTATTCTATTGGTCAAATCGTCTTAAAACCCACAGACAGACATAAAGGATGAAATGCAATAACCCAGGCTAATCTGCGCAGATAAAAACCATTATTTCAGACTTGCTCGTACCCTCCTTTTTTAAAAGATAGGTATATACTTATTGTGCATCTGTATACATATAACTTGGTTTACATTTGATCATATGGCTTATAAACTGATTATGGCTTACATTATGATTATATAAAATAACATGATGGTCCGTTTGGATTCTCTGGGGGTTTCTGAAATCTCCCTAGCATTCCTGAGCCTCCCTGCTCCTGCCAATGTTTTAATGGCATTCTTCCCAGCTTGTATTGCTATCTGTTGCCTGAATGTTCCAGTGGCCTTTTTCCTCCCACAAAATATAGTAGTGATTTATGGAAAAAAAAAGGAAGAAAAAAAAAATTGAAAAAAATGGATATACAAGGTTTTCACCCGACAGCGACGATATGCTTATTGTGCTATTTGCTATTGTCATTCTTGGTGATTTAAGTTCAGATATTTTGCTTGTACTTTACTGACTTTTAGCAGATGCTCTTACAAAGCAAAAGGCAATATTGTTGCCAAATCAGCACTGTTTTTCCATTGGCGATATTACAATACATTACAATCATTTGGCAAACGCTCTTATCCAGAGTGATGAACAGTAGTGGAGATCATCAGTGTTAGTCTCTGGAATACCAACATTCCGTTTCACCAACAAAGCACAGGGGCCCATCTATAATCAATAAGTGTAATGTCAACCTAACAAACAACAATTTGTATTATAACAAAAGAAGGTATGATAGACAGATTACCTAATTACACAGCTATACCTATAACATTATCACATTATTTCTCTCTCTCCCACTGCCCTAGAGGTAGACAGCTGTGAAAAGTGGCTTAACTGCAAGAGCGACTTCCTACAGCACTACCTCCAGCAGGTACTCACGGAGCTACCCAGCTGCCCCTGTACCTTCCCCTCGGAGGTGGCCTACGGCGCGGTGGACATCTTCGATGAGGCGCTGCAGAAACAATACCGCTGGAATGATGCCAGCTCCCAGAAGGAGAGGTTGGATGTCTACAAGCCAACGGCTCGCTTCTGCACCCGCTCCTCGCTGGCGGCCGACAGTGGCACCCTGGCGGCCCAGCAGTGCTGCTACGACAACCGCATGTGGCTGATCACGCGGGGGAAGGGGGCTGGAACGCCCGACCTCATTAGCACCGAGTTCTCCCCCGAGCTGCACTTCAAGGTGGACGTCCTGCCCTGGATCCTGTGCAAAGGGGACTGGACCCAATTCCATGCGGTACGACCGCCCAACAACGGCCTACGCTGTGCTGATAACCCCCACCAGGACATCTTCATGAATGAGCTGGAGGAGGCCCGGGAGTACTGAGCGTTCCCCGCTCAGTCCCAAATCTGAACCGGAACCAGAACTGGAACTCAAGACCTCCCATGTCTGACATCCCACCAAAAAATTGGACAGGACTAGGGAGAACACTCACACACACACACACACACACACACACACACACACGCATGCACACACACAAACACACACGCACAGCACAATCTTTCCAAATGCTTACTGACCTCCACATCGTCCAGCTTAAGATCAGCGCTATTGCTGTTGACCTGTAATGTGTAAATGCTGTCTTGCTGAGTTTTTCTGTGTCTGTATTTGAGCACTTTCGTGGCTGATGGTGGTAACCTCTATACCTTCCTTGAATTTAATAGTATTGCATATTTTTGGGAAGGCTGAATTCTGGAAAAAATACTAGATATAATTTTGAAAGTAATGCACAAAATGTATTGCTGTATAAGTTCGGATCAGTGAGACACTGGGACTTGACACAAATAAGTAGTTTAAATTCCATAAAACATGTAGGAAATGGGCCATGGACACAGGCTAGGAGAAGTCCTGCTGGACTCTATCCCTTTCCCTCTGCTCACATTTGTACACCTGTGTGCACCTCCAAACATGGTAATCGACTGTTGGAGGTGACTGGGAGGGCAGTACAGAAGGTCCATTTTCTGAAACATGATTTCCATATTTATTCCAGTCATATAAGACTTTTTGTCTTTGTTTTGGTCTTCAAAGACAGTGAAGTTTTATGACATGAATTTCCAGTAAAACCGCAAAACTTTCCATGAATTTTGAAGAGAATGTTCGCTCCATTGTCCCATACCTAAAGTCAGAAAGATCAAATGTGGTTTTTTTTCCACACTATGCTTATTTGTGCAACTGGGGCACTGGGTTTGAAATGAGATGTGATCCTTGTGGCATGCTGTACAATGGAAATATATGGGGAACTAAACCACTAGCGCTGAGGTAATTCTGTGACAAGTAGTGAAACTTGTTGGAGTGTAATGACACATTAAATCTAACTTCAACTCTAGAGGTAACTCTAACTTCAACTCTCAGAGGTAACTCTAACTCCAACACTAACTCTGAAATAGTTTAAAATCTTACCTCTGAGAAAGGAGTGAGCTGTCACTGTGCAGGGTGATATTTTTCACATTACTATTACACATTACTACTATCACTCAAGGGTGGTGCTATTTCTGTCCCCCAGAACTATAGGAGAAAAATACGGAATAGCTTCAGGGGGTTACTGACATCTGTTCTATATTGTACCCATTTCCTTTTTCTTTTTTCTGTCTGTTCCTGGCATTCAAGAGGCTGAAGTCTTTCTGTAATTTTAATTTTATGAGTGCACCTGGGGTTCATTCCAATCGCTTATTTTATCCGTCCTCGTCTCCTTGGTCCTCGCCTGATCCAGAAATCGATCGAGGTCCGTCCTCTGTAAGGACATTCCAAACCGCTAATTGCTCCTCGGAGGAGTGAGGAGACTACCAGAGGATGCTTCAGTGAGGGAACATATTTGCGATTGGAATTAACCCCTAGAGTCCTCTGTTGGGTGGAGCTAAGGAAAGGGCGCAAGGAAGGGATATAAGGAGTGGAAATAAGTGATTAGAATGAACCCTAGGATGTGTACTCTGGCCTGTGATCCAGGAGGAACAGTGTCATTGTAGTTTAATGCAGTCAACAACCTATGCCAGTCAATGATGGACCAATATTGGGACATTATGGCTTTCAACAGATGGTAAAACAAGGAGAAAACACAGGGCTTACTTTTACAAAAAAATGAAGATTAAGGAATTTTTAAAAATTTTATTGTAAGTGGTTTAATTACACAATGTTCCTGGTGCTTTTTATCTGGCATATGCAACTGTGATTAACTGATGAATAGTCTTCCTGTTTCCCACTCTTAAACCTTTTTGCATTGCATCTGTCTGGCGAAACATAAATTCTGTGCTATATTGCAGGGTTTTACAGTGAAGGTTTACGTCACAAATATCTTTTCAGGAAAACTATTAACAAAATATGTGCTATGACATCTCACATTTTGAAAATCCCATTTTTTATGAAAGGCACTTTATACATGTGAATATACAATATATGAATATGTATTGTACCTACATTTTGTAATTTCTGTTTGTGTCATTGTAAAGGGATTACTTGCAAGAAATGCTAAAAGTATGTATGATTTAGCATGGTATTTTGTGATATTGTGTAAAAACTGGCTCTAGATATATTATTGTACAGTATTTATTGTCTATGATCAGTATGTATTGCTTGTTGCTGAAGCTTTTGAAATAAATGTATAAATTGATCAGTATACAGACAGTTCAGTTATAAGTCCCACAATCACATCTTTAATGGGATCTCTGTCAAAAGGGAATTTGTCATCAGTGCATGACCACACTTCAGTAAGAAATATATTATATTAAATCATTTCATTCTTCTCTGCAAGCTCAAAGCAAATCGCTGACAAACAGAGAGATGTTTGACACAGTGTGCACTTTTATTGTCTTATTCCATGGATGTTGATATTGTGCTTACTTCAGTGATGGAGGATTTAAGGAGTTTGAAAAATTTATGATTAGTATGATGTGCCGCAAAATGTCGGGGAGTGTGCATATGACAGCAAAACAAGTCCAGCGACACGTCATTATTAATTCTTGAGTGACCACTGACAACGTTATTTATGAAAAAGAACTTGGATAAACACATTAACCACATTTTCACATGGAGACAACAGGTTAAATCCTCACAGATGTGTAACCAGGATACAAGGAGGGGTTCAGTAAAACCGCAACAAAAAAAAGATTTTTTGCTGCCGATAATATTAAATTGCATTTCATATTTCCCTTCAGGAAGGTGTTTATGAAGACAGTGGCTTTGTTCTTGTGCAAATCATGAAGTGGAACAACAAGATTGACTTTGTTGTGTCTCTACGTCTTAACGCTAGAACCGCCACAGGGTAAAATTGACCCCTTCCTGATTTTCAATTGTATGTAACTCTGTTTCAATAAAAAAACTCAAGTACCCCAGTCATTGACTTTTCCTAAAATTGAGTTATTAAGCACCTCCTAATGTAAGAAAGTTATAGATAAAAACAGAAAAAAGTTTTAGTCGTTTATAAGCGCCAGCGGGTAAAATGTACCTGCTATAAGATGCGTTGCTTTTCGAACGTAAAACCATATAGCCTATGGCCATTTATTTTCACGTGGTTTGTGATTTTGCATTTTAGTTACCGTGTAACGCATGATATTTACATTGGATTGTTCTACTATGGAATATCCCATTCCATTGTTCTAGTGCCTTTGAATGGTATAACAAGTTGTGTCTTTGCATATAGCGCCTGCTCTTTCACAGGCCTCTATTACTGCCATTATTGCTGCTCTATTGCTTATTATAAAATAAAATAGGCTACAATATATATACAACATGGACAGAAGAAAAATATTCATGAATGCGGGCGAGGCATTAGCATTGCTGAATGATGTGAATGCCGAGGAGTCTGATGGAGGGAATGTCTCCGATTTCAACGATGTCTCGTGGGTCGGCGAGGAATCGGACAAATTATTTGACAGCGAGCCAGAGCCTCTGTGAAAAACATGGAGACGATCGGGACCTGTCCAAGCTATGCCCGCATTGTCAACTGTGGGCATATGTACAGCACTTGCGCCAAGGTAGGAATACATGTGCCAAATTAACCGACATATTTCGAACAAAAACGCAAACGCAGCTGATGATGAGAAAGGTAGCGTATAGTGTTACGATGTCATAGGCGTGTAAAGCAATATCTTTGCATGCCAACCACAATTAAAGTTTATTGTCAAGGAATTTTAAAGCATGACTGGCGTATTTACGAATAACTGCTTTGATAAATGCAAAATGGTAATGCGATCATCTAATTGTGAAAGGCATTTTGCACTCTGAGCAGCCAGGATTTATTTAATTCTTTTAAGCGAGAGGCGAGTTAATTGTGTTGGAAATTCTTGTTTATTATTATTATTAGGCCATGAAAGGTATTATAATAATAATAAGTAAATTATTAACACTGTTTTAGATGTAGCAAACTTAGCTAACGTTAGCTAGCCTACTTGCTGTATCTTGCTGTCGCTTGTTGGTTTTGTTAGCTAACGTTATTAACTTTTTACATTCAGAGAGCTAACGTTAGTTAATCATCATGAATGGACGTTTTATATCTTTCTGGCCATTGTCAGGAATGTGAACATCTGCCAAGTTAAGAGTGTTATTTACTAAATTAGAAAAACGATGACTAAAACAGCAATTATAGGCCTTATGATAACGGTCACTTCTTAATGTTCAAAAACAATAGTTGCAGCAGTTTTTATTAATTGGCAGTGTTAACATTATTCCAGTGAGTCATATATATTGTAGTACGTGATTCAATAACGACACACCTGAATGGATGGATAACTTGAAGGGTTTCTTCTCCTGACTTATTTTTCCATAGAGTTCAATAGGACAATTTGTCAGGAGAAACAACCCTTCAAGTAATCCATCCATATCTACTGCATATCTGGCAGCAGAGTGATGGTTTAAGGCTTGTTTGATACGTCAGACCCTTGATGACTTAGTGCCATTTAGCCAACCATGTGTTCCACACACTGTTCCAGTGTAATTTAAAGCTAAATCTAGTCCCACCCCCCAATTCCCATAGAGATCCATTCAAATGCAGAGGTTATAGTATCACTTCTAAGAGTACCTGGAAATAAGATATCAGGAGTCTTTTGATATCCTTTTATACAGTCATGATGGCATCACCTTTTTACCTGTGGAATACCTGTTTACCACAGAAGTTGTTTGAGAGAATGGCAAGATTGTGCAAAGCCGTTATCAAGGCAAAGGGTGGCTACTTTGAAGAATCTAAAATATAAGACTTTTTTATTTGTTTAACCTTTTTTGGTTTTTGCATAATTTAATTTGTGTTATCTCATAGTTTGGATGTCTTTACTATTCCAAAATGTGGAAAACAGTAAAAATAACGGAAAAAAACCTTCTATGAGTAGGTGTGTCCAAACTTTTGACTGGTAGTGTAGATATCTTAATGATTATATTAAAAATAAAACTGAAATATCACATTTACATTAAGTATTGCTTTAACATATTTAACATATAAGTATCATATTTAATATTTGGTTGCATATCCTTTGCATGCTGTTACTTCCTGAAGTCTGTGACCCATCAACATCAAAATACTCTCAATATCTTATTTTCAGGTACTGTAACAAGCGATACTATAACCTTTCTGCATGTGAATGGATCTCTATGGGAATTGGGGGGTGAGACTAGATTCAGCTGTAAAAACTGACTGGCTTAATGGCTGTAAGTCATCAAGGGTCTATGGTATCAAATGAGCCCCAAACCATCACTCTGCAGCCAGATATGGAGTAGATGTGGATGGATCACTTTAAGGGTTTCCTCTCCTGAATTTTTTCCCCATAGAGTTCTATAGGAAAATGAGTCAGGAGAAATAACCCTTGCAGTGATCCATCCACATCTACTCCATATCTGGCAACAGAGTGATGGTTTGGGGCTCGTTCGATAGCTCAGACCCTTGATGACTTAGAGCCATTTAGCCAGCCATGTGTAACATACTGTACCACGGTTGTTAACACCAGACAGAACAGCCACCACAGTCGGTGCTTTAGAAGGCATGGGCTGTGTTCGGAATCGCTCCCTATTCACTCCCTCCCTATACACTACTTAGGGAATCTACATAGGGCACTAGATAGGGATTCACTGGTGGAAAAGAAGGAGGCGATTTCGGACACTACATAATCTGAATAGGTTACTTAGCAACGCGCGATGCTTGCGTGACAGCGGTCACCGGCTTGGTGAGAAAGCATGCAAGAAACGGTAAAAAAGTGTTCTTTTTTATTTTGAACAAGGGTTTTGTTGTCTCGTTGTACGTATATAGGTAAGTTAGGTAACAAGGTAGCTAGCTAGCTAATTAAGTTGCATTTTCCATTAAACAGTAATAATTGTTAAATTAAAAAAAAAGTTAACACTATAATATATTTAATCTACCGCGTTAATTTATATTTCGGTTATAAAACCGATTAAACTGATTTAATATAGGCTACAAGATGAAACTTGCTTTTATATTTACATTTGTAGACCAGCGCAGGCTCAGCCGTCGCCATCTTGACAAAAAAATGTCTCCGGTCATGTAGTGTACATCGTTTGTACCCTACATTTTGTGGTGCATTGTGGGGGATATTGAGTGGACTATTTAGGGTGTCAAATTGACATATTGAATTTTGGACACCCTACAAAATGGCCAACACCCTAAATAGTGCACTATATAGTGAATAGGGAGCGATTCCGAACACAGCCATGGAGTTACTTCAGAATAAATAGTTAGATTTCTTGTAAATGTCACGTATTATGTTTAGTCTAGTCACGCCACGTTTTATGTTTAATTCTTGTTACGTTTCTTTTTCATGTCATGTCACGTTTCATGTTTGATTATTGTAATGATTTATTTTCTAGTCTTGTCATGTCATGTTTTATATTTGATTCATGTTACGTTTCCCGTTCATTGTTAGCATACACATTTTCGTGTTTTTCCGCAGCCTTGCGTTCATGCTTTCTCTATCTCTTTTGCTGTCACTCACGCTTCCCTAATTGTTTCATTCTCCCATGTCTAGTTTACTAATCTACTAACGTTAGATCAGGATTGGGTAATACTAACTCTCTAACCATGTGTTCATGTTTACCTTACGTTTCTCGTGCATGTCATTTACTAATTTACTAACGCTAGGTCCGGGTAGGTTTATTACTAACGATTACTAATTATCTTGTTACCTTGTCAGCCTTCCACACCTGATTTCCATTCGCATGCTGCTCTCAAGCTAAGTGTCTGCACCTGTCTACACCTGCATTTAAGCTCAGTGTTCATGTCTTGTCTCTGCAAAATTTTGTTATGATCCAAGCCTGTTTATTGACCATTGTTATTGACTTCTGTTTTGTTGACCACTGCCTGCCTGTACCACAAGTTACTGCCTGCTGTCTTTGTACTGTTGCCCCGCGGTGCGGACTCCGGTCTCGACTCTTGCATCGTCTCCGACCCCGAGCCTGCCTACCGTCTGCCTGTACTACTGCCCCGCTGACAGCTACTCTGGTTACTGGACTTTTCGCATGGTGTACGGATTTTGAGACTGCCTTCTCCCTCGGTACTGTACTTTGGTTTTGGCTGGATTTACTGTGTATGAACTTTGCTTGTTTTTGGACTACGCTCATTGGACTTTCCTTTAATAAAGCCCTGACGGGACTTTATCACTCAACCACTGTTTCTGAGTCGTGCATTTCGGGTCCTACCTTCACGCAACCCGTCTCAGAACAATTTCGCCACCATGGACCCTGCTGACTCAACTGCCATGTTCCGCGCCCTCCAGCAACAAGACGCCATGGTCCAGCAACACTCAAGGGATCTCCGAACTTCGAACTTAGTTTTCTGTAGTGCAATGGAATTATAAGGCATGTTGATTCACTTCGAGTAGCCTAGCTTGTACCTGCTTCCTGACTAGTAGCAGCTGACTGACGTTTCTCTGGCAAAACTAACGTTGGCTAACAAGCTTCATTGGACAACGCATATTTCCCAGGAATCTTAGCCAGAAAGAAAACAATAGATACTACTAAGAAAGTAGCCTACCAGAGTTTATTCTTCTTCTCGTTATCATAATTAAAAGTGTTTGCAGTAAGCTACATTGTCTGCAGAGTAGCGTAGACTAGAGCAATGTTCGGAGGCTATTCTATCATTTTTTTAAGTGACCAACCATGAAACAGATATGTTTGGGTAATTGGAGGTTTATAAATCCGATCTCAAGGGATTTCAGTTTATAGTAGGCTATCATAAATTCTTAAGGTATTATCGTAAATCCTTAATTTTCCTAGTAGTTAATTTTATGCTGACGTTGTGTTATGTGTGGAAAGGATAAACTGAACAGAGCTGAAGTGAAGAAATGAATGAAGACATGATAAAGAAATGTTGGCTGAGGCGAGCATTGAAGGTTAAAAAAAAAAAGATTACAAAATGTAGCCAATGGCACAGTTATTTATAGAATTTTTTTTACATTAGTGCAACAACGCGATGTTAACCAGATGATATTCTGCGTTGAAACTTTTTTCTTTGCTTGACAAATGGCCATGGGATACCTGTTCCCATAACATTAGCTTGCCTATTGCATTACTGCCGTGTCCAGTGACTGAATTGTTTAACTAACAGGCTACTTTAAGTGAACAATTAATATTGTAAACGTGTCTTTGCCTTTGCAATAAAAAAACATTCTTGTATGAGAAAACCAGAACATGTGCACACTGTTTGAGTCCAAAATGAAATTACACTTTGGTACCAACCAGGCGGGGTACGAACCCACGTCTCTCGCATTCTAAGGCTTGACGCTAACCAGAAGACCAAAGGGATACAGTCACGTGATTTAGGCTATAGGCCATTTGTCAGTGTCCGTTTGAGTTTCACCATTTTGCTGTAGTACAAGTGAAATACAAGTGAAACATTGAACAGTTAATATTGGAAACGTCTTTTGCCTTTGCAATAAAAATACTGTTATTATTTTCACATTAACAAACATAAGTAATCAATGAAAAGTATTTAACAGTTGCACATTGTTTTTGTCGAAAATAAATTTGTGTCCTGTTGGGCTCGAACCCCCAATCCTCTCTGTGAGAAGCAGCAACTCTAACCAGTAGGCCACAGTAGCTTTGTGAAATACACAAAGTCATATAGCGGTTTTGTCTGTGATTATGTCATGTGTGCAGATTAGTTTGAAGCATTTTTATTGGCCGATAAGCTTGGGAGAGCAGGTTTGCGATGTTATCCAATGGGAAGAATTATTCTTTGAGGGTACGGAGGCAGACAGGTAGTGAGGGTCTCTGGGTAGGCAGGAAAAATGGGAAGATGAATGAGAAGAAGAAGAAGTAGCAGAAGGAGAAAACTGCAAAATAATCCAAGTTTGGGGCTTTATTGTGTGGATGTGTGAAGTTCTATCTGAATGCTGTGTGGTTACATAAGGTCAGAACATACAGAAGTTCATGTTTTTAAGGGCTTAGAGTCTGTGGTCATTGTGGTTACTTCTGTGGGAAACCCTGAAAAGTGCCAAATTCTCAGTGCTGTATAGGTATGGTGCATGCCCCGCCAAGCCGTAACTTGGCGGATGGAATACCTGCCATCCCAATTTCAGGATTGTATTGCGCCATTAATTAGAAACACATTCATAAGGTTTATAGCGGCCCCCCTGGACGGATTTGGACATACTTTGGCATGCATCCTCACTGGTGTCTCACAAACATTATTCCCGAGGTTTGTTCAAATTGGAAGAACGGTCAATGAGTTTGATAAACCACGCCCGATCTCACATTGACTGGCTCACAGTTCCCATAGTTATTGTCCGATATAGCTGGATTATAATGACCAAGTATACTTACGTACACTAATGATATTTACCAAGTCTGGTCCAAATTGGTCACGAAACAAAAAAATCCTTTTGCATAATATGCAAATCAGCAGAAAATCCAATTTGGCGGACTTTCATGATATTGTGCATGCAAGCACATGTGCTTCCAGGGAATACTCATAGCAAATCTGGTGTAAATTGGGTGGACAAAGGGTGTGGGAGATATTACATTAAAACTGTGAATAAATAGAATTTTTTATTATAGCGCCCAGTGAGGCTGATTGAGGTGATATTTTAATGATGAGTGTGCCAAGTTTCAAGTTTCTACGATGTACCATCTCACAGGAAATTTAGCAAACATGCGGAGAAAAAAATAAAATAAAATAAAACCAATGGTTCCAAACTTTTGCACAGGGCCATTTTCCTTTTTTTATTATTTTGAAACTAAAAAATTTTAATAAAAAGTAATCTTGCTTTACAATTTGAAGAAATGTGTCATGTTTAACTTTGTGTTCAGGAAGTGAGTCTGCGCCAGTAACTCAAGGCAAAGTAGTATCAGCAAACTACAACACTGAAATTTGTAGACAGCTTTCAGATGACTCTTTCTACAAGAAACTGCAGTTTGACCCCACACGTCGCTTCAAAACAGAGATTGACACCTTCCTCACTAATGCCTTCTCCACATCTCTTCTGACTCAATCTGAAAGAGAATATCTTACCAACGACTATCCCACTAAGTCAGTCATGTACATACTGCCAAAGGTTCACAAATCCCTTACTAATGTCCCCGGCAGGCCTATCGTTTCGGGTATAGGATCTCTCACTGAGCCCCTTTCCAACTTTGTTGATGCTCATATACGTCCTCTAGTGGTGAAACTGCCTTCCTTCCTGAAAGACACAAGTGATTTCCTTGAACAATTATCACAGACACAGATTCCAGATGCCGGCCAGATCCATCTTGTAACATTAGATGTCACCAGTCTTTACACTAATATTCCACACTCTAGTGGCCTCAAGGCCCTTCAGTTTTTCCTGGACAGTCGGGATGACCTTACTCCACCCACACAACTCCTTGTTGACATGTCCAATCTCATACTAACCAAGAACTACTTTTTGTATGAAAAAGACTTTTTTCTACAGATCCAAGGGGTCGCCATGGGAGCTACTTTCGCTCCAGATTTTGCAAACCTGTTTTTGGGATACCTGGAAGACCAACACATCTATTCGAACAACCCCTTCTCCTCCCACCTTATCTTCTACAAACGGTACATCGATGACATTTTTGTGATCTTTAAGGGTTCTGATACTGAGTTGATTGCCTTTGTTGATTACATGAACTCTTTTTGTGAAACCATCAAACTCAGCATGGAATCTAGTCTCTCCTCCATTCATTTTCTTGATACCTCCATCACCCTGACTAATAGAACACTCTGCTCTTCCCTGTATGTGAAGCCCACCGACAAGAACAGCCTTCTCCATGCCAACAGCTACCACACTTTTCCTCTGAAGAAAGGCTTACCCTATAGCCAGTTCCTACGCATTAAGCGCATTTGTAGCCTTCCTGCTGATTTTGAAACAGAGGCTCAGAAACTGTTCGACCAATTTATTGCTAGAGGCTATCCTACGTATTGGCTGAATACAGCCCTGTCCAAAGCCCGTTCCTACATCAAACCCACAGGTCCAATGACCAAGAGATCTCGACCGAACAAACTCTTATGCTGTACAACATATAGCCCCATCAGTAAACAAGTCAAGGATGCCATAACCAAACACTGGCACATTCTCTCTGCTGATGATGTAGGCCAAAGACTGTTTTCTGATGTCCCTCTCTTTGTCTATTCCAGGGGCCGCAACATCTGTGACAGACTGGTACATGCAGATGCCCATGTAGACCTAAGAGGGAGGTTGGATGGCACTGAGGGCTTTTTCCCTTGCCGTCACTGCACCTCGTGCCACAACCACAAAAAAGCCAACTCCTTTGTCAGTCAAATGACCAAAAAGGAGTACAAGATCAAACGCTTCATCACCTGTCGCTCCACCAATGTAGTTTATCTCTTGACGTGTCCCTGTGGTTTACAGTATGTGGGGAAAACCAATCGCCAACTTCGAGTCCGCATTAACGAACACAGAAGCTCCATCCGCAGAGGTGATCCTAAATCCCCTGTGGCTAGACACTTCCAGGAGGCCGAACATCCAGTGACCACACTCAGGTTTTGTGGCATTGATAAAATTAACCCTAGCCGTAGACACACAGATATTGAATTTAAGCTCCTACAATGCGAAAGCAGGTGGATCTTCATGCTCAAAACAGAACATCCTGCAGGCCTTAACGAGACCTTGAATCTTACATGTTTCCTCTAATCTTGCCTTCATCTGCATGTACCAGCGCGGCCCTCAACAGCGTGGATTTCCATGTTCTTGGCTTTTTCATCATTATTATTGTTTTTGACACTGTTTTTCTGATTTTATAGGTACCTCTTGTCAGTGGTGCTTCCTGCCCTGAGTGATGGGATCATTTTCCTCACCCAGACACAGCCAGTGTGTTATCTTTATTTGTAGACACTCTGCCTTTGACTGTTATTGTCCTTTCATGTTGTCTCTCCAGCTCTGCCTAGTGGTTAAACTATGTCATGACCCTGAAATATTGTTTTTCTTGATTGAATTATTGAATAATTGACAATTTTGTCTCAACCAACCAGGAATCTCCATGACCTGAACGAATTATTGACTGATTGTCTGCACCTTTTCTTGAACCATTGCCTTTGTCTATATAAATCTCCCAGCAGTATTTGTCTTCAGTAGCACTGACGAAAGTCTGTTAGACTGAAACGTTTGCTCTCTTTTATTTATTTTTTTCACCTTTTTTGTTTGCACTCCAGCACTTTTGCATTATGATTGTGCAATAAATTTTTCAGTCTTGACACTGATCTCAGCCTTTTTCAACTCATTCCAAGTGGCTTTTTAGGCCAATTTTACATGGACTGGTGTGCGGGTATGTTCACTCTTCTGCCATTTCATGTTTAACTTTGTACCATTTAGAGGTCAGGTTAGCTTCTGTTCACTTAGAAATTAATTGTAAAAGGCATTTTTACCAGGGGTGCCTAAGGTCTTTCACCACACTGTACATTACTGTTCTATTTGAATGAACAGGTGACAAAGTAGCCTATCATAGCTTACATATTTTTACGTGAGCGAACATGCTCAATGAGAGACTCGTCAAACTGGGCTGCCATGACAAAAAGATAACAAGATTGAAGGAAAGCACAAAACGAATAAGACAGCTTTTTCATGTTGTTGCCTGCTATAGCGTCCCTCGCTGTGATGCTTGACACTGCATCACACTGGCCATGATTGATGAAAAGATGTTGTGCACTGCCACAAAAGTAAATGACCATTAGGGTCGTCAATATGGATGGCCTTCTGGGGCCAGATGCATCGAGACTTTTATACCAGAATTTGTCATGGTACATGACCCCTGCGTAGTGACGTAATTCCTCCTATAAAGGGGGGACCGTCACTGCGGATGTCCTCGAAACCATTTTTTTGCCCATGAAAGGTCCCAAGTGACTATGATCCCTAATGGTCATGCGGAACTCATAGAACATGGTTCCAGTCTTAACCATTCTATTTCATTCCTTAGACCATTAGGGTCATCATTATGGCTGACTTAATACCCAAAGAGTCAGGAGGGACCATCATCCTTACGTGGCTGCCAAGGCTGCAGGTAAGACGGTTGCACAGACCATTGAGCCTGGTGCCACATTGACGTGATAAAAACCTCAACAATGTGCATGGGGATGCCGACGTCGCCGTTTCACAAATTTCTTTAAGAGGTATGCCTTCCAGGGCTGCCCATGCATACCTCTGGTGGATCGGCCCTGGATATCAATAGGCGAGGGTTTAGCGCTAGCTTCATAGGCCGTGGCTACTGCCTTCACTACCCATCGGGAGAGGCTTTGACCCGAGAGCGCTGTCCCTTTGGTCTTGCTGTAGCAAACAAAATAGTTGCCCTGTACGTCTGGAGGAAGTAGTAGCTTCGATGTAAACATTGCAGGCAAAGCGCCGCGAGCTTGATCGGTTAGTTGATGTGAAATTCCGAAACGATTTCGGGCAGAAACGATGGATTAGGCCGCAATGTGCCCCATATATATACCATAGGCCCTGCTCGTAGAGGGGGCTCTGGGGTTAAGTCACGTCCAATGGACAGGAGAGCCGCACTCGTTGTGATAGCAGATCCTCCCAAAATTGAATTTTCCAGGGTGGATCGCAAACAAGGCAGAGGACCGTGGGAAACCAGGGTTTCATTGGCCATCTGGGGGCTACCAGCAGGAGCTTGTGGGGGCTCGTGCTGCCCCTGTGCAGAGTCACATTGATCAGTGGGTGGAAACGCGTATAGCAGGCCGTCCGGTCACTCGTGCGCTAATGCGTCTATCCCCAGGGGGCTCCAATGTCTCGGCAGTGTGTGTGAGCGCCATAACGCACGATTGTGCGCATATCAGCCAATCGTCTAGGTATGGTATGATTCTCAGCCCCCTCAGCCTGAGTGGCGATAGAACCACGCTCATGCAGCGAGTAAGTAGACGTGGGGCTAGAGACAAACCGAACGGGAGGGCATTAAACTCGTATGCCCGACCTCGGAATGCAAATCATAGGAATGATGATGCTCCACCACGACAGGGATGTAGAAGTATGCATCTTTTAAAAACACAGCCGCGAACCAATCCTTCCTGTTCTTACGGCGTGTATAACGTTCAATGTCCGGAGTATCCGGAAAGTGTATCGTTTTAGATACATATTTAGGCCTCTCAGCTCCAGTACCATTCTCTCGTGAGAGCCTTCCCATTCACCAGCTGGTGTCGGCGGTCTGACCGCCGGATGGACCTACGGGGTTATGTCCCCACGGGGTTATGTCACAAGTCCGGTGCCAGTGCATGGGCAGATGCATGACGAAAAGTTCCCCTGCCATACACAGTTTGTGCGTCCCTACTAACCGTTGGCTGGGACCAGCGCACACCAAAATGTTGGGGGGGCATCTGCCGCTCCCTGTGTCTTAAGGCCTCCACAGACCGTTCCAGTGCCTGTCTGGCTGCTTCAGAGAAAACCTGGCCGGGACAACCGTTCAGTCTCTGATTCTTCTTTCTGTGGGGTCTGGTAGGGGCGACTGAGCCAACCACACTTGACGCGAGTCACAGTGAGAAGGAACATTGCTCGGCCTAACTCACGGGTCATAAACGCAAATGCTTGTAGCGACGCATCGTTCAATGAGGTGCTGACCTCTAATCTCTGGCCATCCGATACATACCAGGGCGTGGCCAGCCTTTATTTAGCTCCGCCAGAAAATCACTGAAGCTGGCATAGCCAATCGTATGGTGAAACCTTAGATGTCCCCGAAGTGCTAGCCTGAGGCATATCGCAACGCATGCGTGCCAAGGCCGCATGGAGAATGGTTTCTAGGGAGGCCCACTGCTTTAACTGTTGGTGAGACCCAAGCCTCCTCTCAACCCTCTGTCAGACTGGTCTGCTGTCTCTGACCGACTCATCAGTGTCAAAACCATCACAGTCAGCTGTTGCAGTGCCACACGTAACTGCATAACTTCCACAGACAGGTTGCCGCCCTTGCCAGCCTTGCCCTCTCTTCGTGCAGAGGCCTCGGTGGCGGGAGTACCCTTAAAACATGGCGATGGTTTGTAGTAGGGGAAGCCGAGGCGGATAGTGTAGCGAAGCATGCGCACTCTATCCTATAAACCCATTGATGTAGCACCACGCTAAATGATTGTCTTAGAATTAGTCAGCGGAGCTGTAGCTCACCGCTTGTATGGTAGCAGATCTCACTGGTGTACATTTTTCACACCCAGGTTCGATCACTGGAATCTCATGCCTCAGCAAAATAAAAAGCACTCACAGACAAAAAACGTGGCGGTGGTCTTTTAGTAGGAAACAAAACCAAGGCAGCTAGTGTAGCGAAGCACGCGTACGCTGCCTTACAAACAAATCGATGTAACAGATCTCACTGGGGTATACTTTTCACGACCAAAATTTTGTACCTTACTACAATACAGAGCACCTGCAGATGATAAAACATGGCAGTGGTCTTTAGTAAGGGAAGTTGATGCAGGTAGTGCAGTGAATCACGCGCACTCTGCCTTATAAACCAATCGCTATCGCACGGGGCTAGATTATTGGGAAGCCTTACTGGCGTGCTCGCAGCAGCCAATACAGACTCAGAATCAATCACCGGAGCTGTAGCTCACGATTGTGCGGTAACAGATCTCACTGGGATACACCCTTCACCCCCAGGTTCGATCAACAGAATCACATGCGTTAGCAAAACAAAGAGCAACCGCAGACGATCCAACGTGGCGGTGGTCTTTAGCAAGGAAATTGAGGCAGGTAGTGTAGCGAGTCACGTACACTTTGCCTTAAAAACCAATCACTGTAACAGATCTCACTGGGGTACACTCTCAGACCCAGGTTCGATCAACAGAAATGTCATACGTTAGCAAAACAAAGAGCAACCGCAGATGATAGAACGTGTCGGTGGTCTTTTAGTAAGGAAAGTTGAGGCAGGTAGTGTAGCGAGTCACGCGCACTCTGCCTTACAAACCAAACGCTAGCCGATTGGGAAGCCTCACTGGTGTGCTCGTGCAGCCAATTGCGGCTTAGAATCAATCACTGAAGCCGTAGCTCGCCGATTGTTTGGTAGTATATTTCACTGGTGTACACTCTCCACACCCAAGTTTGATCAATGAAATCGCAGAAAGATACAAACCTGTACTTTACTGCATACAAAATATCAGAGCTGATATCCGTGCAAAATAGCCGAGCTATTCACAGATGCCGCTCGTAAGTGCTCATCCTCTCCTCTGGAGTGCGGTAAGAATCGTGTTTGAACGATAAAAATCGCCGCTCCGACTGAAGTCACAAGACGCTGTGGGATCTCACACAGGATACAAACAGTCTCAAGTCTCAAAAAAAAAATGCATTGGCGAGAACATTGAAGAGGACATCTGCAGTGATGCTCCCCCCTTTATGGGAGGAATTATGTCACTACGTGGGGGTCATGTACCATGACAAATCCTGGTATAAAAGTCTCGATGCATCTGGCCCCAGAAGGCCATCCATATTGACGACCCTAATGGTCTAAGGAATGAAATAGAACGAGTAGTGCCGTTACTTGTAGCTAGCTACTACCCAACACTGAGTATGAGACGTGTGGTTGCTAGCCGACTAGCAAGTTTCCTGACAGAACTTGCTATGGACACTTCGTTCACGATGCTCATTCTTTACTCAATATTTCACTAAATATTTACTAAAGTTGCTAGCTTATTAGATGCCAGTAAAGGAGGTTATGAACTAGCTAGCGAGTCACTTTGGCGAGACGTCATACCTTTCTAAGTTAGCTACAAAATTTTATATTTCCTAGTTAAAACGAACATGATGGCAGTGATGTGTGAGCCTATATTTTTGTGTGAGCCTATATTTTGGATACCTCTCATACAGGTATTGGCTGCATCAGATCTCAAAATCACATACCCCCTGGTGCTGACCAAATATTCAGCTTTCATCTGATTGACATACTTGCTTTTTACACACTCACAGTTTTAACCGAATTTCCTGCTTGTTACTGCCAGTCAGTGTCACTACTGTTGTTGTGGATGCCTAGAGATACTACAGTCTATTTTGTGTTTTTTTTCTTTTTTTTCTCTGAACCCCCCTCCCCCCAATCCAAGGTGCATTTCTTCATCAGGTGTCAAGCTGAAAATTGATTTGAATATTAATTCATTTAAAATAACTCTAACTTTAAAATTAATTCATTGAAATATACTGACAAATCTATAAATAGACGTAGCTTGACATTTTTGATAGTAGTCATGGTTTTCATGGTAACAATGTTCATCATATGACCTGTGCTTCTGGTGACCTCTGTTCTGGTTACAATGAGTGTTGCCCAGTCAGAGAAATATTTCCAGCCCATTGGTCTCACAAAACCTGGCAACAATGGAAATCATCGACTTTATCACTTCATCACTTCACTACCTGGAAACAAAAAGGCATCACACAACTTCAGCATATCATTCAAAATTCCACTTTTATACCCTTCCAAGATTTGGTCCAGAAATACGGTATTGGGAACGAATCATTTCTCCAATTCCACCAACTAAAAGCCGTTATTACTTCAAAAATTAGTATACCACAAAACAACCTACAACCCCCCAATATAGTAGAGGAAGTCCTTAATATATCTAGTAAAAATATTCTATCTAAATTATACAAATTATTCAACTATTCAGATTCCTCAATATCCCTTCCTAACATCAACTGGGAAAAAGACCTCTCACTCATACCCAATACTGACTTCTGGACTCAAATTTGTAAGAATACCTTTAGTATGACTAACAACACTAATCTCCAACTCATTCAATACAAAATAATCCACAGGGTACACTTCACACAAAAAAGAATGCACCAAATGGGTCTCATTAATTCAGATATTTGCTCACAATGTACACAAAACACACAAGACAACTACCTTCACGCCATCTGGCACTGCCCACCTGTTCAACGCTTCTGGCAGGAAATAACCAATAAAATATCCCTATATCTGGGCTGCCGAATTCCACTAACCCCATCTCTGTGTCTTCTAGGTGATTTATCAGCAGTTTCCCATCCAAACCATATCAATAGAGTAATACTCATTGCCATAACTATCACCAAGAAAACCATCCTCTTGAACTGGAAATCAAGGAAAAAATTAAACATCACACACTGGACCAATCTTCTCACAGAATACATATCAATGGAAAAAATGACCACCTCTGCCAATAACCAAATAGCAAACTTTGAGCAAACATGGAACCCACTTATCAACTCTTTAATGCAATAAATCAATCAACCCACTGACTACACCCAAAACATACCAAACCCAGGCATATACATACCCGCACACACGCATACACACATACACATACACACACACATATAAACATAACCTTTTACACATACACACATTTTACTATCCCACACTCCTCTCATATATCTGTCTCCATGTTCTCATAGCTCCTACAGCAATCCATTAACTTCCCCATTAATTATCACAAATACTGACAACCCATTAACTACAAATGCTGACAACCCAAAAAGTTGTTTGTCCGTCTCTTCTTTGTTTTGTGTTATTGTGTTCCTGTCTTGTCTGTCTTATTCTTGTTATGTACCCATTTTTTCCCTTGTCAGTCCCTAATAGGCCTTTATTGTTTTGTCTCTCTGTTATTTCCCTCCCTCAGAGAGGTGACATTATTTTGTTGCTTTTAAGTTATAACAATTGTAATTAAAAAGAAAGTTGTCCTCCGAAGAGGGGGGGTGGTGGTGGGCATAAAAGAAGAAAAAAAAAGAAAAGAAATCATCGACCGGGAATGGGAGTGGGTGGGTGGGGGTACAGACAGGGGTTCTGAATGACAACTTTTCCAAATTTACAGATAGATTTCTTGAGCCATAACCGCTCATGTGGTACATTTTAAAACTAGCCCAAGAAACTCACCCCATTTGATATTTTTCACCCACAATTTCATCTTCAAAGTAGCCCAATTGGGCAAGAAAACCAGAGGCTTGGGAATACTGGTTATGCCCCTGATGACATCCTTTTATCAGGGATCTTACAGTGCATCTTGGGTAGGGTCATATTAATCTTCATTTATTTCAGTCATACATGTATTTTCCCAATACTATTTATTTTGTAAATATTAAATAAACATCACTTCTGTATAAAATATACAAAACAATTGTCCTTTTTCTTAGACATATTAGGAAAAGGCAATGTTGTGACTATTGCGAGGGCACTAAGCCAGGAAGAAAAACAGCAGATATCTACTTATTGCCAGTTCATCTTCAGTATAATCTGTTGTTTTTCCTGTTTGCTGCAGGACTGTACAATATTTCAGCTATGGAGAAAAAAATATAAACACGCATTCTATAAATATGTTCAAGCTGGTGAGGTATCCTACTCTTTCTTTTTTATTGATTTCCGGATTTCTCACCAACAGGTGCTAGACAGGCGCTGAGTGATTGAGATTGTTCTGGACTACATTTACTGGCCTTGAAAATATGCAGCCAAGAGTTTTGAACGGCCTTTTCCTAACATACAAAGTGAGTTTACAGTGTCAGCAGCAAGCCATAATAGGAAATGCCTTGTTTTTCATGCTGGTTAAAGTTGTCAGTTGATGCCCCGCTATTGTTTTGCTAACTATAACTGGAATTAAGAAACATTCAATCAGCACCCATTAAATGCATGGGATGTACAGTATCAGCAACTTTCATGCCTTTTGGATGAAGCTTTCATGTCCAAGCTTTTAAGTCATATTATTATAGCACAGCACCATCTGCCGTTGTACTCTTAGTAATACATCACACTATCAAATTTAACTGTCGGCACCCTTCCTTGCTTGTTGCAATAAGGTTTTGGTTCACTGAAGTGTAGATCACCAAGGTGAATTGCCCTCTCTGAGCCTACACAATATCCTACCCACCAAGCTAAGGCTAAGACGAATGGTGTGACCTTGGATTACTTCATGTGGCTGGCAACAAATAGCATTTCTTTCCTAACATTCACCAAGCTCAAATACTATTTATATGATTATATTTATATTTATTTTATGTTTAATTTACAGGACAAGTCCCAGTGGGATGCATAGTCTAATTTTAGAGGGAGTCCTGATGGGCCAAATGTGACAAACAACATGTTCAATAATCATACAGTCATTAGAAGAAATCAAGAATTACAGGTACACATCATGACAAAATTGAAATGTCATGCACTGTACTTTAAAGTACACTTTTTTATATGTGAAAACTTTGTAAGCTGATTTCGTACTGAACCATTTTCTTAGTGTAATTTGTGGTTTGTTAAAAGACCACAGGACATAACACTGCTTTTCCAAAGTCAGATCTAATTCTAATAAATGCTGAAGATCTAATAAATGCTGAACTTGGTACCTCAGCTGTACAAA
Source organism: Synaphobranchus kaupii (assembly GCA_029718625.1). NCBI lineage: Eukaryota > Metazoa > Chordata > Actinopteri > Anguilliformes > Synaphobranchidae > Synaphobranchus > Synaphobranchus kaupii. The sequence continues at coordinate 34,387,319 of CM056381.1, read as the reverse complement.
ACACTTTCTTCCTTCCTCTACTGTGGGTCTAGCTTTTGTGGCAGCCACTGCTGGTAAACGGCTTCAGTCAGACTATAGTGGAAGAAATTTTGAAAAGAATCCAGATTGTACAATCGCAGTGAACTTTTGCTTCTTTTCATCATGAGGACAAAAGTATTTTTTTTTATTTACACCCTAAATTGAGCTAATATAACACAGTGACAAGATCAACAGTTTAATGTTTAACCCCTTTGCGCAGAGGCTTAATTTTACCCATTTCCATCTGTTTTGTACTGTTCTGTTTAAAGCTTTATAACTCCAGATATCAATGTATCACAAACCCCAATAATGGCTTAAATTAAAGAAGACCCTGGTAAGATTTATTATCATGCCTTAAATTTAATTATTTTCACAACTCAGATGTAAATTATGGGCAGTTAATGCACAACCCCCAGTGAAAAACAAAGTTCCACCACTCTAGTTGACAGTGAACACTTGAGTCAAATATGTGAATAAGGCTAAACTTTACATTTTCTGGTTTGCAAACCTCCTGTCTGCACATGTACAAAATATGAAAGTGATATGTATTACTGTTAAAATCCTATGAGGCAATTTTAAATGGTGTACCATGGTGCCCAAAAATCTACCCAATTGCGCATCACAGTAATTCAGGAGATAATCAAATGTTTTCAACAGATAAACTCTTTCGACTCATTGGAAATATATTTGCATCTATATAATTAGATAATTTCAAACTTTTGTAAAATATTATGGGAATGGTTATACAGTGAGCACCATAATTTATGTCTTATTTTTTTTATTCTTGTTTGTGATGTGAGGGGAACTATGCACAAGCCCGTTGGGCTTCCTTTCCCCTCCTAGCACTGACACTTTATGTGCTGAATAAATAAACTAATAATTCATTGGACAGTGACACATTTTTTGTTATTTTGGTTCTATACTCTAGCACTTTGAGTTTGAAAGGATACAATAACAATGAGGTTGAAATGCAGACTGTCAGATTTAATTTGAGGGTATTTTCATTCATATCGGATAAACTGTTTAGAAATTATAGAACCTTTTGTACATAGCCCCCCCCCACTACTGCATATCTGGCAGCAGAGTGATGGTTTGAGGCTTGTTTGATACAGCCATTTCACCAACCATGTATTTCATACTGTTCTAGCATAATTTACAGCTAAATCCAGTCCCACCCCCCAATTCCCATAGAGATACATTCAAATGCAGAGAAGTTATAGTATCGCTTGTAAGAGTACCAGAAAATAAGATATCAAGGGCTCTATTTTAATAAACCAAACGCAATGGTGAACGCAAGAGTAATCGCTTGGCGGTATCGCTCTGAGGGCGTGTCGGCGAGATATTTGGTAATTTCATGACGGCAATCTTGGCGCACCTTATGGCGGTATTGCTAAAAGGCTGGCTTTAAACGTCAAAGGTGTGTCTCTATGGTAGCCAATCAAATTGTTGTTCTCATGCTTTAAAACGCAATCGCGTTGGAACGCAATCGCTCCATGCAATTTCATAATGAGCAACCCAAACGCACTGGACCGTCAACGACAAGATTTTCCGCACAGGAATCAGACATACTTGCAACAGAAGTACAGGCTAGGACTGTAGTAATTTATGGATCACAATCCACACCACCTCGTCTCCCAGAAGTTCGGAAGGCACGGGAGGAGGTGGCGAATGCATTAATTAGCCTACATTAGGTGATGTAGGCATAATTATGATTCAAATGGTAGGCTTATGATTCAACTGTGTCAATGTGTAATTTATATATTATAGGCTATTGGCCTACATGATCGCAAGTTTCTTGTAAGCTGTCCTGTTTTATTCGAGTAGTTTAAATTTAAATTAATTAATTAATAATAATTATAGGCTATTTGTTCATTAAATGGAAGTGTAATGTTGGCATCACCTATAGACACTACATAGAACTACATGACGAATAAGTTACCAAATTGCCAGAGTCTATTGCGTTTCCACTAAGAGGTGGTTCCAGCTGATCATAACGCAATGGGTTTTCGTTGGTTCAAATTGTCACTGAGCCGAAAGTATTTTAGAACACGCCCCAGACAGCGCCACCCATCCCACTGCAGCGCAACCGAAAGGATGTTATGTTGAGAATTTGTTGATCCTAGCGGTATTGCTGAGAAACGCCATAGCGCCAGTTTTAAGACGTTGATGCTGTCAACAAGTTTGCGTTTGACTATACCGTCCCCTTGCGCTGGTTTGAAAATAGAGCCCCAAGAGTATTTTGATATTGTTGGGTCACAGACATCAATAAGTCATGGCTTGAAAAGGATATGCGACCAAATATGAAAAATTATTACTTTATTCTACATTATGTTAAACTGTCCAATATTTTTTGATGCCCGAAAATGGGGGGGGAATATGTACTAAAGGTTCTATAATTTCTAAAGGGGTTATCCGAAAATGCCCTCAAATTAAAGCTGACAGTCTGCACTTCATCCTCATTGTCATTGTATCCTTTCAAACTCAAAGTGCTAGAGTACAGAATCAAAATAACAAAAAATGTGTCACTGTCCAATGAATTATGGTGCTCACAGTATGTAACCCAATTGTTGGGTGACATGCATTGTATGGTGTAAATGTTGTGCCACCAGAAAACTGAATTAGAATTTAGTAAATTTGAATTTGTATTTCATAATTTGAATTTGTATACATTTTGAAATCAAATTGTATTGCACTGAATTTATATTTCATAAATTGAAATTGTATATACATTTTGAAATACAATTTTGTTGCATTGAATTTGTATTTCATAATTTGAATTTACGTTTTGAAATTGAATTATGTGATTTGAATCTGAATTTCGGTAGGCTATTCAGTTAAACTCGGATTACAAATTCAGATCTCAGAAATTCAGTTTGTAAAAATGTAATTCTCCAAAAGCTAGCTTTCAGTTTTTCAGTTTGTGCACATCCGGGCACTTATCTGCAATTGTTGGCAGATATCTTCAATCTTTGGAGTGAGTGGCGCTGAGCCAATGAACCATAATTCATTGGGGCCTATGTACAAAAGGTTCTATAATTTCTAAACAGTTTATCCGATATGAATGAAAATACCCTCAAATTAAATCTGACAGTCTGCATTTCAACCTCATTGTCATTGTATCCTTTCAAACTCAAAGTGCTAGAGTATAGAACCAAAATAACAAAAAATGTGTCACTGTCCAATGAATTATGGTGCTCACTGTATAACCATTCCCATAATATTTTACAAAAGTTTGAAATTATCACTGTTCTCTTTTGGTTCCAGTTTGGGAGCTGTGGGTCAGCTGTGTAATGTTGAGATTAATTTACATAGTTAAACGTTATTGAGACAGATTATTGCCATACTCACGTCATTATATATTTAACTAGCCTACTTCTCTGCTACGTACGTTAAATTAGTCTTCATTAACGCTAGCTAACGTTACCGGCAATAAGTAGGTTAAGTGGCAACAGTAATGTTAGCAATCATGATGGATAAGTGGACAGATAATGTTAACTTTGGTCAGTAACATTTAGACTAGTTGGCTATTTAAAGTTGTGAAGGTTGTTAAATGAATTTGCTAGCTAACATTGCAGACAGATTATATTGTAGCTATGGCTGCAATGCTAACATAGCGTAGCCTACAATATTAAAGGTCATCTTTTAGGTTGCCATCCCCGGTGAATTAATATGTGGGAAATGTATGTAGTAATGGGATTTTAAAATAATAAAAATTGGCCATGTGCACCTCAAATCTGAATAATATGGGAAATCGAATGGTGACGCAACATTGGATAGGGCGAAAAGTCAGTGAATAGTAAAGTTAGCGAAATTAGCATCAAGATTGTTCACAATGTCGACAACGTCAAGGCCGATGAGCTGGTTTTCCAACATTTGCTATGGACTGCAGCCTTACAATTTCAAGCCGGCTAGACTTTAGAGGGACCGAGAACAGGCAAGAATGAGGAGAAACAATGGGGCGCGGCAAGAGACGGAGTTGTGGTCTGAGGAGCGAACTGGTGAGAATTAAGTTGCAGTACCGTTAACTTAACTATGCAACTAATAACTAAGTAACTAGTGAGCTAATTACACTTTGAATGAATCGGTATGTTGAGCTGCAACTGTGACAATGATAGGAAATGTGCAGAATACACAGCTCATGATCATCTATTATAACAATATATGATCATGAGCTGTGTATTCTGCATGCACACACCACCACTAAAAATGTGGTGGTAACTTAGACATCAACTTATATATATATATATTATTTTATTTTATTTAACCTTTATTTAACCAGGAAGTCACTTGCGATATGATATCTCTTTTACAAGAGAGACCTGGCCAAGATAGCAGCAACAATAAGTAAACATTAAAATACATTAAAAAACACAGAATACAAATAAGACAATAACAAATTAAAACAAATTAAAACATAAAATCACAATCACAGCACAGTATAACACACAAGAAAAGGCAGCCTTGTCTATTAAAAGCAATTACATTCTTCCCTAAAAGTCGAATGACATGTTTGAATGATATGTTTAAGATGCCGACACGAGGGCAGTGTCTCCAGCTTAAGACTTTTCTGTAAATTATTCCAAGCCCAAGGAGCATAGTGAGAAAAGGCAACTTTGCCAAAATCAGAGTTGACCCTAGGCACTTGGTAGAGTAGTAACTTTGAGGACCTAGTGTGGTAGTTGTAAGAAGAAACAGAAAGCATGCTACAGAGATAGGGAGGAAGCTTAACAAGAATAGCTTTATAAATAAAAAGATACATATGAAGTTTCCTACGTAGCTTCAATGAGGTCTGATCACATAACTCATAAAGAATACAATGAAGAGTATGTGATTCAGCATTTAAAATAGAGCGCAAAGATGCATGATAAATGGAATCTATCTTGCCTAACAAAGAGGAGGGAGCGTGCATATATAGGATATCACCATAGTCTATTACAGATAACAATGTAGATTGGACTAAATTCTTTCTTGCCTTAAAGGAGAAACATAAAATAAAAGCCCAATTTTAGTTTAAATTTTTTAAGGTTTTTAAGGTTTTCAATATGTATATTAAAGGCCAACGTCTCAACCAGCCATATGCCAAGATATTTATAGGAAGAGACCTTTTCCAATTTGTTTCCCCATGAGGTCAACATGGTGAAACTATGTGTAGACTATATGCGACCTTTGGTACACGTCATAAATTTAGTTTTTTGTACATTCAAGACTAACCTCAACTGAAGAAGTGTGGTCTGGAGAATTTGAAAAGCAGCTTGATTGAGGGAGGAAGCGACTGTATAGATGACTGTGTCATCAGCATATAAGTGAATGTTTGCTGGATAAAAATAGAAAATAAGTTAATAGAAAATAAGTCCTAAAATAGAGCCTTGGGGAACACCCATGGAGATCTCTAAAAATTCAGACGTATGGTTCTCAACATAGACACATTGTGTTCTGTCTGATAGGTAATTTTTGAACCAGCTTTCAATAATTATATTAAAGGCCAACTTCTCATCCAGCCATATGCCTTCACTAAGTGTCTTCACTATATGTCATTACATTACATTATAGGCATTTAGCAGACGCTCTTATCCAGAGCGACTTACACAACTTTTTTTTAATCATGTTTTTACATATTATCCATTTATACAGCTGGATATATACTGAAGCAATTCAGGTTAAGTACCTTGCTCAAGGGTACAACGGAAGTGTCCTACCTGGGAATTGAACCTGCAACCTTTCGGTTCCAGTTCCTTAACCATTATACTACACTGCCGCCCCGTGGTCTTCACTAAGGCCAAAGCAGTTTAGTCTGTGTAAAAGTAAAGCATGGTCCACTGAGTCAAAAGCCTTGGAAAGGTCAACAAACAATGCTGCACAGTGTAGCTAATGAAGGTGATTTGCTTGTAGGCTAATAAGCTGTTTGCTTGGTAGATAGGCTACTTATGCAGCAGTGCCAGCCCGTAGCCTCAGCTGTGGAGAGTATGAGCTGCAGGGAAGTGGATGCATTCTGGAAGTTGGTGGAGAACCTCACTCCCAGCCCAGGCATTATCTGTATAACAGAGCACCCAGGCTTTTAGGCTTGCTGTCTGAATCTTTGTACTTCAGATGGCATACATTAAGTTCCAGCAGGAACATGGCCCACTCAATGCCAGTACACAAGTTACAATATCGCTATCCAAATCAGTTTGTGTTGTTACTTGTGAGATTCTCAATTTTGACTTAAGATACTAATGTCTCTTTTTCCCCAGGCAATACCGCTACACAGCCTACAGGCAGGTTGTCTGCTGGGCCTATGGCATTCTGGGGAGGCACATAAGGCAGCCCTTGCCATTGTGTATTGTCTCCGCTATTTGAAGACAAATTTACAGAAGAAGGAGGAACTTATATAGGCTTTCTATGACCTCATTTACACAATGATGATCAATAAATTAAAGTTTTATCAAAACAAATTGTGTCCTAAATTAATACATAAAACATTGGTTTTTTCATAGAATTCAGATCAAGAAGCAACACAGGTTGCAGGTTACATGGGTAAAAAAGCCTTTATTAAATAGATGCAACATTAATGACTACAGGCCTACATGCAGCAGCAGCCTTATAACATATACAAGTAGCCTATATTAATAAAGACAGCAATTATAACTGCATTCCTATTCTAATAAACTGCAAATAGGGCATTTTATTTTCTCTCTGGTTTTAATCTCCAACTGCAAGTAAGTAAGTAAGTAAAGTTTATTTATATAGCACCTTTCATAGCCACCAGTCACAAAGTGCTTCACAGTCAAAATAAAAAATAAAAACAAAGATAAACAACAGATAAAACACACACAGGGAAAAAACAAACATAATACACAAGTTAAAACATGAAATACCACATGCTACCTAAATGCCTGTCTGAACAGATGGGTTTTTTTGATTTTTCAAAGAGTCAAGAGACTTCAGACTTATTGGGAGACTATTCCAAAGCTTAGGTGCTGCCGACTGGAAAGCACAATCTCCACGAGTTTTAAAACGTGTCCGAAGGACACTTAGAAGACCCAGGTTAGAAGACCTAAGAGCTAGACTCGTGGTGTGGGTGTGCAGAAGGTCGATAATATAATGTGGAGCCAGGCCATGTAGGTCTCTATAAGTGAGCACCAAGATTTTAAAATGTATTCTAAAATGAACAGGAAGCCAGTGCAGAGAGGATAAAATAGGTGTAATGTGTGACCATCTGTTGGATCGTGTTAAAAGCCTAGAAGCAGCATTTTGGCAGTTTGTAAACAGTCAAAAGAGGGTTTATTAAGGCAGGCAAAAAGAGAATTGCAGTAGTCCAAATGTGATGAGATAAAAGCATGTATTAGCATCTCCATTTCAGCTCTTGACACAACAGACCTGAGGTTGGCTATATTTCTTTCTATATTTCTAAGTGAAAGAAACATGATCGAGTCAGCGTGCTAATATAAGCATCGAAATTAAAAAATCACACCAAGATTGCACAGACTAGGCTGGGAAGACGAGGATAAGGCACCAAGATTCTGCCTGATCACTGAGTGAAATTTATCAGGAGCGCTAATCAAAACTGCAAAAAATCAGGAGCAAAAAAATCTGCATTTAACTACAGGAAATTATTTGCCATCCAGTTTCTAATTGCATTTAAACAGTTGTTCAGTACAGACAGTCTGTCAAGCTCATCAGGGCAGCAGTGTCTGACACAAATTCACCTACAGAGACTGAGAAAGTCCTATCAGTGAGATAAGAGGAGAACCACTCCAATGCAGTCCCAGAAATGCCCACCATGTATTTTAGCCTGTGGATTAATATGTGGTGGTCAACAGTATCAAATCCTGCGCTAAGGTCCAATAAAATCAAGATCGAACACTCTCCAGCATCTGAAACCTTACAGAGAGCCGTTTCAGTGGAGTGTAGTTTACGAAAGCCAGATTGAAATTTGTCAAACACCCTGTGCAAATTCAGTGTTTGAACCAGTTGCATTTCAACTACCTTTTCTAAAATTTTAGAAGAGAAAGGGAGTTAGAAATAGGCTTATAGTTCTCTGGCAGGGAGGGGACCAGGTTTGGTTTATTCTTCAACAAAGGTTGAACAATAGCCTGCTTAAAATAGCTGGGTACACACCCTGATAAAAGAGAGAGGTTTATAATATGAACTAAGGCAGAGGCAGAACACACCACGGTGAGATGTGCAGTATGGACAGGAGGCCATGGGGAAATTGCCCGGTGAGAGGGTTAATGACAGATGTGGCCGGTGGGGGGAGCTAGCAGGGGAGACAGTACTCAGAGGTGCCACTCTAGGCAAAGATGGAAGTTCTGGGTGTGTGGGATGTAAACAGTGAGTCATGTGGAGAGGACTGTACAGTGTGCTGTAAGTTAGCCGCTAGCATTCGGCTACCCAGCCCATTGGGGTGAACTCTGTCAGTCCTGAAGAGGGAAAAACGATTCCAAAACAGATTAAAATTGTCAATAAAACCTATATTGTGAGCTCTGCAGGCGGACTGGAGCCAAGAGTGGAGGCTGAGGATTCTGCTGAAACGCCCTGCTCCACGGGACAGTGTGGGAATAGGACCAGAAATAAAAAGACTTTCCACAACTACTTAAAAAGTTTAAAAGTTTGTTAAAATCATTTTTGGTCAGCTCAGACTGTTGACGAGCTGCATCGTTTGACCACACTTGAACGATTACTCGTTTGGTAGAGGACAGGAGTGAGCGCAGCAGCCCCGGGAGTTTATCCGGAATGACATCGACCGTGGCTCCAGGGAAGCAGTGTGTGGCTGCGTTGAAGAAACGGACATTCCTGATTATGGAATCCCCAGCTATTAATGTGGTTGGGGAGAAAAGGGGACGAGGAGATGATACCTGTGGGTTCTCATTAGGGGTGCTCCGATCAGCATTTTTGGGGCTGATCACCGATCACCGATCACCGAAATGATGATCGGCCGATACCGATCACGGCCGATACCGATCGTAGAAAAAAATAAAAATTGGCGCCTCAATATTTTCAATCTTAATTGTCTCTAAATATTGTATCCCTATTTTATGATGCATCCTTTTTACAACTTCTGTGTATATGAAAGTGTGCTATACAAATAAAATTCATTATTATTATTTCTATTTATCATGTAACATTATTCTTAACAACATTGTATATTAAGTATTAAAATTAAGAGATGACAAAGTATAATGAATTGACAACTGTTCATTTATTGTCAGGCAACATTCCACACACTCTAGTCTAGAGACACTCTCTTAACACCTTTGCGCATAAGTCCCGCCTGCGGGACCTTTTTTGCTCAACTGAGACATTCGTTGCTACTGCAGCCGAACTATTATTGGAAATCACAAACTCTGTGTTTTACATTTATTGGTAGACGGTTCGTGACGATTTCTGCCGAATACGTAGTTTCTAAGTGCCACTATTTCCCTGTGGCAAGTCCATTTATCAAGCAACCCCCCACCTAGTCTATACCTACCTATGCGTGACATAGTGGACAATAGCGTCTATGTTTGAGTTCATAAATATTTTTATCCATCATATAAAATTAGAATAACGTCATAGCAACGAGATAAACCCAACAATAGCCTGATCGTATGCCAGAAAAGCCGTGAAAAGCCCTGCTCACTCAAATGCAAAATAAACTGTGAAAGTACTATCTCATTCTACCATGTATTCTACTAGCTATATATGCTACTAAATATGAAATAAATATACAATCCTACCATTGGTTTTACACATCGAGATGTTCCTTTCAAAATCCAGTTGTCATTTATTGTCTGGTACAATCGGGTTGAGAAATATACAACACTTTATACCGCTATTACACTATCAGAAACGATGCGGCGTAATGCCACCATGCCCTGTAAGGCTGTCTCATGCATTACAGTTCATTCTGGTTTAATTGTCGGCTTTTTTATCCAATAGAGTACATTATAACCTTCGCAACGGTATATGCCAAGTCTTTTTGGGTGCTTTGAGCAATTTACTACAGCCCAGTGTAACGGCAGTTCTCGTTTTAACTGTCTAGTATTACGCAAGCGCTATACAATACGCATTATGCAGGGGAATTCCCCTTTTGCGATATGTAAGTATTTTTGCGTCTAAAATACCGTTGGTCTCGCTGGCTACATACCTACGTTCGTGTTTCCACTCGAGCACTGTCTTTCCAATATGTTTGATAGCCCTATTGTTATTTTCGCATTTTGAGTGCATTTCATACTGTAGTGCAATCGTTAGCTAAATGTATTTTTGAAGTAGGCTACCGATGTTCATTGAAGATAGAACATTTGGCAGCATTTTACAGATGGTGGAAAACTATTTTATGTTCATGTTATCATACATAATATAGGCTATGGCGTATAGCCTACTAGTCTCTTAGGGCATGACAAATGCTCATTCCAATTTACTGTGCGCTGATATGTGGTAGATTAAGGTAAAAATTTCCTTGGAGTCATTATGAATAGGAAAGACCGGCGAAGACATTTTAGCAGCACGCGGTAGTGAAATAAAAATTGTCTCGCGTGTTTTTGACATGCGATCGGCCTGATCGGTCTTTTTTAGCCGATCACCGATCACACTTTTTAGAACGAATATCGGCCGATACTGATCGGCGACCGATCGATCGGAGCACCCCTAGTTCTCATGGCAGGAGAGTGCATGATCTGTTTCCACACTGTGTTGCAGTCGCTGACTGAAGATGGGGTGTCCGAGCAGGCAAGTGTTGTAGCGAGGCAGCGACATCAGAGAGGATTTCCCCGCCGGCTCAGGGAAAGGAAGACTTCCAGAGTGTCTCATCACGGCCTCTTTCAATAACTTACGACGGAAAGAGGAGGTCGTTGGACCAGATGTGGACCATTGATTTGGCCTCACAGTGGAGTGGCGAGCCACCCGAACACTGTTAGCCGTCAGTGGTGAAGAAGCTGCAGTGTCCGCAAGTGCCATTTTTGGAGAAGGGTCCAGATCAGGATGAGTCAGAACCGGAGGAACATCAGCTGGGTGGACCGGAGTGTTGTAAGACAGGGGCCGTGTCTGAATCAGCACTCTTCCACACTGTTGAGTAGCCTTGGTGATTGGATAGGGTGAGAAAGTCGTAGAGTATGCGAAAATTTTTCTAATTGCAGTATACTTCAAACACCCGGATGACACACTTACTTCCGGGGTTTCGCTGAGTACATTCGGGAGCACACTTTTCAAGAAGTACACGACCATTTTGGTCACATAAATATGACGTGAAGCTTCGTTTTAAAACAATGAGAGGCAGCTTCCCTGATGTTTTCCTTCAAATACAACACGCGACATGGCAATGCAAGAGTGGGGCGCAGAGTTGCCAGATCTTGTAAGACTTTCCAGCCAAATGGCGACTCAAAACTCGCCCAAATTATAGGCTATTTTTAACCGAAACCAACGTATTTTGAATAGAAATCATCATGTTTTTACTTTTAAAAATAAGTGCGTGCTTTGTGACTTTTAATTTTTACCCGTGAGTGCACTTTGAAAGTATCCCAATTTAGCTGTAAAACTGCGGCCATGGCAACACTGGTGGGACGTCTTATGACCTGCTTACGACACTTCCACAGTGCGTTGGAAAATAGTATGGCAGGAGACAGGGCGCAGTAGGTAGGGCTCTGATTCGGACACAGCCAGGGTCTGTCGTGAAGCAGCCCCATCCGAATCTCCCTTGCGACCGCGGACCACCACTTCAGCCCAGATAGCTGATGGTTAGGTGTCGAGCAGGAGGAAGACCGTCGAGAAGTGGAGGGGTCCCACAGAACTGTGTCCTGGATGGTTCCATTGAGAGAGGCAATCTGTTTGGCCTGCCCAGAGGCCACTTCCATGAAGCTGGACAGAAGAGAGTCTTTCTTCTGCAGTTCATCAGAAAGCCGTCGAATATGCTTTCTGGAGTAGCACAGAGTCCTCACAGGGCATAGTTAGCTTAGCCACCAGGCTAAAAACAAGCCTAGCCAAGCAAGTAGCCGGAACAGTAAGCAATTCACAGCTATTAAATAACTTAAGATCGAGAAGTCCGATGACTAAAATCCTTCATCCGGTTAAAAGATATAGGTATCGTAAAAATGTGGCTTAAAACTGGATAAAAAGTCAATAAAAATGTATGACTAAAATGATGACTAAAATCCTTCATCTGGTTAAAAGATATAGTTAAAAACAACTAAGATCTAAAAAGGTGTATCATAAAAATGTGGCTTAAAACTGGATAAAAAGTCAATTTGTGACAGAGGATTAACACAAGAAGCTGGCGAGCAGGCAGTCTGACAGCTGAACAGGAAACAGGAAATTGAAAACTGCAAAGCTTCCACCAGGAGCCATTATCTACTCCTAGGCTGCGTTCGGATCCAAAATTTATCCTTTCTTCCTGTCGTTCCCTTCCCTTACTTCAAGGGGGAATCCCCAAAATGCCAGGATGAAATATGGCAGCCACACCAAGTGTGATTCGGATCCAATTTAAGAAAGGGGAGGGAGTAATTATATTCCCTCGCTCCCTCATTTATCCTCCCTTCCACCAAGGGTATAAAATACAAGCTTCCAGCAAGAAGGGAATCCCACAATGCAATGCTCCACATGGAAAAAGTGGGTGGTCACCACAGAACTATATGGCGGTCACATTTCAACTCTATGGTGTTGCACTTCCGAAATGTTGCGAGGGCGGTTCGGTTCCGTTTTTGTTTGTTTCTCATCAATCCTCCCTGACAGAGCACCTTTTAAGTTTGCTTGCTGCATGTAGCAAATTGCGTCACAAGATAGCTCCCTCGAGGGAAGTGAGCAAGGGAAGGGAGTGTGTTAAATTGGATTTGAATGCAGCCCTAATGTCCGGTGGTGAACCATGACTTCTGTGATAGGTACTGCCCAACAAACTCATCCTTGGTGATCTGTTGGCTGGATCTGGACAGGGGCCCAGGCATGGTGCAGGACATGGCAGTACTGCTCTCACATAGAGCAGCTGGTGACCTGAAGTAGCTCTCTCTCAGAGACTCCATCAGGGATGATGCATACGCTGGGGGAGAACAAACATCTTTTCGATCACATTCAGTGATATATAGCTGTTGAAGCATGCACAGTACTCAGAAGATAAATCCTAATTTGAAGATTGATTGAAATTGCTAACCGTACAATGGCCTCTCCTTGATATGGCGGACTACCCAACCACCCTTGCGGCACCTCGGGCAGCGAACCATGTAGTGTGCCTCCCCATCCTTTGTGGTAGTTACCTCTCAGCTGCCTTTGTCATTGAAGTGCAGATGTGCCAATAGGAGCCTGAAGAAAAATTTAAATATGCAATTCACCAATAATTGATTGCTTACAAAATAAGCGCTAGTTTTCTGCATTGAAATAACTCACTAAATCAATACTTCCATGACATTACATGAAAATAACATTCATAAATCCTAAAAAAACATTCACAGTAATAATGTCTCACCATAACTAGCTAGCTAAATAGTTCACAGGATCTTAACTTCTGGTTTACATTGCAGTGCTTCCCCAACTTGACTCATCTATGGTGCACAGCACGGCCACAAATTAAAAAGTCGTCACAAATGGTATTTATTTCATAGAGGCTTGTTTGGAGACACACTGTCATGACAGATGAACAATCACAGAAATGCGCCACATCAACAAGGCAACCAAAAAGGTAACTTTTTCTTTATCTCTAGGCTCTAGCTAATGATAAAGAAAAAGTTCTCTCCCCCCCTCTGCGGTCCACGATCACCAACTCCACCACGGGTCGGCCATTCATGTGCTAACGCGTCTACCCAAGGGGGCTATCAAGAACCACTGGAGGAAGTGAGTGGACTCCTGAGAGGCGAGCAGGTCTGACTGAGGACGTCTGAACCGTCACCACACCAACTCCACCACGTCGGGGTGGAGACACCATTCATCCTGGCGAGATAAGTCTGCTCTATCGTTTCGGACACTCAGGAGGTGTACGGCACAAGCTGGGAAGGGCCAGGAAAAAAATTTATGGGAGGACATTGAATTGGTATGCCCGACCTCGGAACGCAAAGTAGAGGAAACAACGGTGTTCCACACAGATAGGGATGTGGAAGTACGCATCTTTCCATAGCCGCAAACGAATCTCCCGGTTTCACAGTGTGTAAGACTTCCTATACCCAGAGCATCCGGAAAGTCTACTGCTTTAGATGGGAATTCAGGCCCCTCAGGTCCAGGATTAGTCCTTTTTCTTTTTTCTTTTTTTTGGTACCAGAGAAAACATGGAGCAAAAGCTACTGAGCCATTCAGAGGGAAACACCACTGGCACGGCACCCTTCTCCAGGAGGCCTGTAATTTCTCAATTCAGTATCCCTGACTGAGTGGGGTCCAGCACGCGTGTAAACCTGACCCCAGAGAATGTTGGGGGCTGCCGGTTGAACTGGAGGCGGTAACCCTTTGAAATCATGGAAAAAAATCCACAGGTCGTTTGCAAGGGCCGTCCAATTCACCAGTTGGTCTTGACAAAACTGCCCCACCGCCGGCCTCGGGGTCTGGAGGGCAGTGGATGGACTGCTTCCCCCTAACTGGATGGGCAGGTGGACCCATGAGGTCATGACGCAACGGGCAGCCGGACGGCGAGGGGCTCCTGCGGAGGAACGTCTTTACTTTCTCCTCATTAGGTTCAATTTGAGGTGGGTTTTAAGCTGGAGAAGTCTCGCCCTTGGTTGGATGAAGATGAAGGAAATAATCCTGCAGTCTTGTATTCAGTTTATCCTTTAATTGAGCACTGGCCAGTGGGAAGTCCTTCTCCTATGCAGAGGATTCAGGAGTTCCCAGAACAAAAACAAACAGTAGCTTATATACTTTCATAACCCCTCCTCTTCCTAGCTAATAAACTAAGGAGTTAAGGTCACACTCTTCCATCATAATTTATTTCAGCCAATAGATGAAAAGGCAAAATGAATCTTGATAGATAATCAGTTTCTACCCTATGCGCTTGGGGGCACTCATGGTCCACTAAATAAAGCTATTTTGCATGCCTCTGCTAAAGTTGGATTGGACCATGTCTTGTTATTCATATTTCCAATTTTTATCTGAGTCACCATGATCTATCGTATCTTTGTTTTTGGTACATCTCATCACTCAGCCTACGCAGATGGGTTGCTCAACCCGTCACAGCCCTTTGCCCAGCCTGCATATGATCGGTCTTATCTTTTGTTATCAAACAGCCTGGGAGATAGAAAAGCTCTCTCTCCCTTCACTTTCGACTCACTCTCAGTGTCCCCCCCCCACACACATTCATATTTAATTTCGATTTTGCATATGTGGCTTTTGAGCCTGAAAATGTCTTACTTCTACACTCCCTGGTTCCCACGAGCCACAGGCTGGGGCCCACGAGCAGAAGGGTGGCATCTAGGGTTGTCATAATATCCTATTTTCATATCGTCGATATGCCTTTAAGAAATATTGTGATATTCAACATTATTGTTTGTATATAATTATAGCGGATTAATGACAACGTGAACAGAAGTAATTACCACATGTGGCAGCATTGAGTTCTAATTGCAGTAGCCTAAAGGCCAGTTTATAGTCCAGTGACAGTGTGTTGCTCGACTGAAATCGCAGAACTTTCATAAACATTCTATTGTCGCGCTACATACACTGTGGTCGTTGTCGTTCGCAAAAAGTATAAACGCACTCCAGCGACATTCCAGCGACAGTTTACACTCTCAGGGGACAGTGGAGGAAGAAGCAGCTTTAATAGGCTAACCGACATCTCATTATGTCTTCTGCTTTAGGCTACCCCTTTTTTGTCGGAGGCCTCTGAAATAAAGTTTATAAATGTCCGTTTCGAGGGCACCGTATATTGTTTTAAATGTCATTCACTGCGTCTTTCATACACTTGTAGGATGTGGGTTTTGAACGAGGTAGCAAATAAAACGTTTGTAATTAAACCTCACCATTAGGCTACATTACATTAGTCATTACAGCAGACGCTAATTTTATCCAAAGCTACATACAATAAGTGCATACAGAAACGTCATCGAAGTCACTCCAGAACAGATAAGACAAAGCACATCCTTCACATAACGTAGCAGCTATCCCTAGTAATAAACGTTGAATGTAGTTCACAGTAAGCTGTGGGTAAATCAGCTATACTACACTTCTATTTTAAATACTATTATATATAACATATAACATAACTATTTTAAATACTATTATATATAGCATAGCCTACGTTAGGGATGTAAATAGCTAGCTACAAGACGGGACTCATTGGGGGAGCAGCCTACAATTCTCTAGTTAGAGAATGAGGTTCAAGAATGTGGAGTAGCCTATTTCACTCGCTATCAGAATGCCACGGATCAGATGGACTGTCTAATCAGTTTAATCTGGCAAATCTAAGTTAGCCTACTGTGAAAGCAAATAACTCTTATTATTATTAGCCTATGTCATGCTAAGTGATCAATAAACAGCACATATTTGGGTAAATTCGTTTTTCTAGCTTGAAAGCATGCATTGCTTAAGAGGTTTTCCTTTTTAAATGTATGCTTTCTAATGTTTAAATCGTTTTGACTAAATCGAGTGCCGTCTTAAATTAATGACATTCTTTAACGTGATGAGGAGAAAACGCAATGCAAACGTGCAACTCAGAGAAAACGTTGGGATTTTTTTGCCAGTAATTATTCAGAATTATTGCCACCCTTATTAAACAATCTCACGTTAGTTATCTCTTTGTCATTGTCATTTGTTAATCATTATAGGCTACATAATTGTTCTTGATCATTCAGGGAATTTGTTTGATTGACATAAGCAAGAAAAATAAACGGAAACAGGTTGAGTTCGGTTTAAATGCTTTATTCCAGCGTATGGGCTGTCCTACATATTTAATGCTACACGATTTTATGACACAAATAAATATGCTAGCCCACAAAACTTGCTGTATTTATTGATAGGCTATTTGTTATTCAGCAAATCAATTGCTTGACTGATAATTAATGTAAACAGGTTGAGAGTTTCATCCGTTTAAAGGTAGGCTACGGTGACAGACATTTTACATGATCCGCGATCCCACGATGCGCCACCGTGCAGCAGCATGGTTAACTTCCGAGTATAGATGGGGTGAAGTGCGTCTCAATTCAAATAACCCGCTCCGCCCTCGCTCCCTCCCACTCGCTAAAAGTGTATACTCCTGTTGGCGACTCAAATCTAGCCAAAATGATAGGCTATTTTTAACCGAAACCAACATATTTTGAATAGAAATCATCATTTTTTTACTTTTTAAAATATGTGCGTGCTTCGCGACTTTTTATTTTTACCCGTGACTGCACTTTGAAAGTAGGCTATCAATTTTGCTGTAAAACCGCGGACATGGCAACACTGGTGGGACGTCTTATGACCTGCTTACGACACTTCCACTGTGCGGTTGGAAAATAGTGGGCGTGTTTGGCTAGAGCCGATGTACGTCATATCTGCGTCGGGCTGCATCGGAAACTGTCTGAGATGGCCGAAAAATCGGTGCTGCGTGAACTAAGGCGGAAATGACAACAGGAGGTTAAGCAGGCGCCTTAGCAGCGGTGCAGCAGCTCTCGGGCGCCTTCATCAACATCGCCGCGCCTTCAAACAAACCAACAACAGCATTAGTTAGAGAGCGAGGAGAGATAGGTGTTTCGTCATGACACACGCGGATCATTTCACAATAGCGCCACCTATCTCGGTGTACCCCTCCCTATGTGTTCAAACACAGGTATAAGGGTTATTTATTAAATCCTACAATGTAATAGCAGTATTTTCCTCTTTCCCTTATCTGTTCTCTTTTCTAATTTCACAATTAATATTTATTCCGTTTTATTAATATTTTTTGATGGGAAAAAAAACTGTTACCTAATTAATATTTCTCTTCACCATCCTTGTTATCAGTAAGACAAGATCTGAAGGTATGACCTTTTGTCCATTGTGTTGAGAAGTGGAGTTTTCCCTATATCTAGATGGGACAGTGTATAGCCAGACCTCTGCATGTCACATGCCAGCAGAGAGAACCACATACAAACAATGCAATGCCATAATAACATGAAGGGTATTAACAATGAAACAATATTAAGCACCACAACCTGGGTACAATGCTGTACATCCATCTTACAAATAGTTGTAAGATTAATTATTGAGATTAAAGATCTAACAGTTATTATGGCTATGGGTTTATTAGATGTGTGTGGTCTGGTCTCCAGAACAAAACAGATAAATTATACCAGAAATTAAGCAAAGAGAACATTTTCAGAATATTTATTTCACACAATATGGTGACATTCACAAAAGGTAAATAAACTGTAGAACTATTCACCTCCACCACCAATAAGCCACAATGACACCGGGTTCTTTCTGTCATTTTGTATGTTTATTGTCAAATCAGAAGTATATGAACAATGATTGGTGACAGGTAAAAGGAAGATGACATGTTGATATTTGAATACATCTTATGCAAATACAATTCTATTTATCCATACATTAACATAACTGGCAAGCAAAATGTCATCATTCTTGACATTGTTCCCCCAAAACGACTCCCAGTATCCCAATGTCCCTATATGTACTATATTAGTTATTCATTCATACAAACTCAATTTATCCTGTTAAAGACATTGGATGGCATTCAATTCAATAAGTTCATTGTCAGGGTCCAAAGGGACCACCTGCTGTCATGTAATTTGAATAAATCATGAACACATATGAGTAGCTGAATCATGTATGTAATGTTTTAGTGTGAAAATAAATCTCAACAGACTGGTCAAGTAAAGGATATATACAGTGAACAGTGAATTTTTTTTCTTCTGTGTTTTGGTTCTCTACTCCAGCACTTTGGATGTGAAATGAAACAATGATTGTGAGGCTAAAATACAGACTGTAAGCTTCAATTTGAGGGCATTTTCATCCATATTGTAACTGAAGAAGGCTGCAGTACAGGCCTGGCATAGCATCACCAGTGAATATACCCAGCATCTGATGATTTCTACAGCTCGCAGACTTCAGGCAGTCCTTGCACGCAAAGGATATGCAACCAAGTATTATTATTTCATAGCAACATAATTAATTATTAGGATTAATACACTTTTCCTACACAAGGAATATCTTCAATGCATTCACTGTACAACTCTAAAGAAGGTGAAATGAAAAGAGACCCCCATGAAAGAGACATTTCTCATTTATATTGGTATAGATATTCTGCAGTATAATATTCTTTAGAAGCACCACTCAAAAGTCTATGAAAACATGCATGTAAGTTATGATACTTAACATAGCTACATAGATTCTCACATTACAATGTATGGCTACCGATGGCTACGATGTCTTCTGGGTTTAGATGAACTAAAATGACATGTCTACCATGTTTCCTAGTCTAAACACAGATGACAGGTGTAGTTTAGGCCATTTCATAAATTGACAGACAAGAAACAACTGAATATGAGCAATAGAACATAAGCTGTAACGTTCCGTTCCCATCCAGTCCGTTTTCCGTGTTTTGCCCTTTCCCTCCGTGTCATGTTTGATTCCCATTGTCCGTGTTTTCCCCCTTGCTGCAGACTGGCCGTGTTCCCTCCGTTTGTTTCACTCCTTTTCCCCACTCCTGTCTCAGCCTATCTCCTTTCTCCATTTCAGCATGCATTCCTATCACACTCCGCTCTGTTCAATTGCCCACGCTTACATTTGCACGCTTTCTTAATTGTTTCAAATCTCACTCCCTATTTTACCCTCCTGCTGGCTGCTATTCAGCGCCAGTTTGTTAACGTTGTTTCGTTTGTATCCTGGTCTTGAATTCCCTTACCTGTTTATCTTACTTCAGTTTGGTTCTGTCTCGGTGCTTAAATGCACACTGCCTACTGTTGTTTGCTAGTCAGTCCTGTTTGTATGCGGTCCTACCTGCCGCGCCTTGCCTGTCTCGTTAACCACCACTCTATTGTTTCTGACAGTCTGTAGTTCTGCGCTACTCCCTGATTGTGTTGCGGTACCTCCGCTCCCACCTGACGTTGCGCCCACAGCTGGGTGTTTTGCTCCTCCATTCTACAGTGGTTCCTGTCCGGCCGTGGCTACCGCCATTGTTACGGTTCCGGTTGCATCTACTGCTGTTGCCCTGCTGCCTCAACCGGGCCAACCCGAGGTCCGCTGCACTGCCCTGCCTTGCCGTATTCAGCCGCTACCCCTTCCTATGCTTCAATTACCTGGTTACCTGTGACTATTACACCCCGGTTTCCCCTCCTTTACATTTCATGTATTTCCATAACCGGTTGTCTGTGCTCTATGTCCTCCCTCGCTTCAGGAGACAAGTTCAAAGCCTATTTATTGGATGCCTAGCGCTCCCCCTATCCGTCCCGTTTGTCCCTTCTGTCCAGATCCGCCAAGTCCAGTTCCAGTCCAGTTCCGGTTTGGAACAATTCCTGAGAGACCCGCACAGTCCAGTTCCGGTCTGGAACATTCCAGTGTTCCAGTTTGTCCAGTTCCAGTTTAACCCGATCCAGTTCCTGTCCAGCCCAGTTCCGGTTTGGAACATCCAGTGTCCCGTACCAAGTCCAGTTCCGGTTTGGAACAACTCAGTGTTCCAGTTGTCCAGTTCCAGTTTGACCCGATCCAGTTCCTGTCCAGTCCAGTTCCGGTTTGGAACATCCAGTGTCCCGTACCAAGTCCAGTTCCGGTTTGGAACAACCCAGTGTTCCAGTTAAGTCCAGTTCCGGTGTTATCCGTTCCAGTTTCCCGTCCAGCCCAGTTCCGGTTTGGAACTCCAGGGTTCCAGTACAAAGTCCAGTTCCGGCCTGGAACATCCTGCGTTCCAGTTCAAGTCCAGCTCCGGCTTGGAGCAAGTGAAGTCCCGGAGAAGCTCCGGACTTTATTGTTTTTCTGTTTATAATCTATGTACAGCTTGGGACTGCCCCAAGCTATAATAAACTACCTTTTTCTGTCCCTCTGCCTCCTGGTCGTTGCATTTGGGTCCAGCCCGTATTCAGGTTCATGACATAAGCAGCCTAATGTTTACAGGTATGTTACCATAACAGATGACAGCTTAGCTAAATCATTTAGTTATTCGATAATGAAACGGCACCCAGCGCTTTAATTCCAATGGCAATTATACATATTTATTCAAGAACTTTAATTGGAGTTTCACTGTGGAACAATTCAGGGTGCTTAGCCAAAGTCGCGTAGCAAAAGATAAATATTGATTACCCTAACAATACAAGTCATTAAATAATGTAGGCCTAAGTCAGTATTAAAACAACCTTCATTCGTTCTCCTCCATTTCTTGTAAATTTACGTAAATTTAAAAAAGTTTAAAAAAAGTCCTTCCGCAACCACAAACAACACGGCTAACTCCTCCATATTGTTTTTCTCCCTGCTGGTTTCAGAAACGTCTGAAACTGTCCCAGTTCGATCTGCTCAGGCGTTTGTCATTTCCGCCTGAGGCAGGCAAGCCGACTGCTCACAGATGTCTACTCGAACACGCCCAGTATAGCGGATATTTTTCGCGGACTGCTAAACAGTGCACATTAAACAGCACACTTCTGCCAGTGCACTATACGCAGGAGACAGGGCTCTGATTCGGACACAGCCTTGCTGTTATCTGCCCACTTTACCTTTGTAACACAAAACAGGGAACAAAACAATCCGGAAGAGTGAAACATTACATGGTGCTCCGTTGGATCCTTCCATGAATGTCCCGGAGAACAGAAATGGATTTGGTTAAGAACATTGCTTTGTGGTTCTCGCTAATGGGGTGGCCGAGCCTCGCACTATTCTTTGTTTTTGTCGTGTGTGTTATTGCGTTTGTCATTTTCTGTTTGTATGTACAATATATTCATATGAAATATGATCATATACCCGGACCTCCTAGAGACAGGTAAACTAATCTTAAATGCTCTGTAGCCTACATTATTTTAAATATAGGCTACTGTAGCGATCCGAAACGTATACCTATTGAAATAGCCTAATATCCGATTAATGATGGTGCCAAATCATTTTTATGAACACGCACCGTGTAGTCGGATGTTCTAAAACGCTTAACAAGTTTAAATAAACTTCTGAACAAGCCTGAATGTAAACAATGAACGAGAAACCCCAACATTTATACAAATTACGCTTAGGCCATGTAAAAAAAATAAGTTGTTGATCGTCCTTTAAAAAAAAAAAAAAAGTCGTAGGGAGGGCGGTCTTTATTATTTTTTATTTTTTATTTAAGCACCAGGTACAGCGGACCGTAGAGAGAAATAAAGAGGACAGAATATATAGAACATTGCGTCTCTCGACCAAATTGCTTCTGTTTAATTGTAGCCTGTCAACATCAGTTTTGCTCATATTGATTGTAATGTTTCATGTATTTTTGGTCAATAAATGTTCCTGGATTGATTGTATGTTATTGGTTTTATGCTTGTACTACACCATAGACCAGATCTGGCTACAAAACCTTTTTTACAACAATAAAATACTGTATAGACCAAAGTTCAAGCAATCATAAAACATTTAATAGCCTAGGTCAATATAATTATAAGCATGCCCTGTCATGGATAGGCTTTGTTTTGAAATTCATGCTGCACATGCGCTCTAACAATTTTGCTTGGTGGTCGATAGAGGGCTAGGCCTAGTGGATCGGATAGGATCTCCTAGTGCGGTGTGAGTACGATTTTCTATCCAAATGGCTTAGAAATAGGATTTCCCCGTGTTTTCTGCAACTTCTGGCCATCGTCACGAAAAAAAAAAAAAAGTCATCGGGGCCTTTTTCGGATGTCGGGCGGGGACGATCAACAACTTTTTTTTTTTTTACATGGCCTTATCGTGAGTAGTTGGGCTTCTAGCAGTGTGCAAATGGACAGTTATTTGAAGAAAAATGTGATTTATTCTACTTAAGCGCTGTTTTTCCTGCTTAATTTTCTGCTTACCAAGGTTTAATATAAGCAATGAGCTAGCAGGGATTAGGGAGAACAGCGTTTATGAAAGGCATTTTTCTTATAATAGGCTACTTTTCTCATTCTTTTGCACACTCTTAGGACTCTTAGACTAATCTATGTCTGTGCAATGTTTTGTGACTGTAGCTCATTATTTTGGTACATTAAGCCTTGTTAAGTAATTTTCTGTTAAGCGTTTTAGAACGTATAGCATTGCTATGTGTTTATTACATTGCCTAACTGAAATAACTGACCGTAAATACCATTTACATTGAAGAGCAGACATGCCAAAGAGGTGTGTGACACATCGCTTATTAAGTTAAGTCGCGCAGAAACAATAGGCACTAGGTTGAAAATTCATGTAAAAGTAGGCCTACAAATTATAAGCAGTGATAACCAATATAAGTCTTGAAAAACGTATGAATTGCTTTGACTAACCACTTTTGCGAACCTCTTGCAGTTTTCTGTTGGGACACATCACCACGCTGCTGAAAGTGATGCGCGACGATGGACTTGTGCACGATAAGTTCTTGGAATGGTGAGCAACATACTCCAGAACATCGATATAGGAATAACATTGTGCTGTATGAATCGTCTCAAGTAGGCTATTAATCCTCATATTATGTTCCTTGGCAATTTGACCCTATTCAATGTTTGGCGTCTCTTAAAATCCACTTAAATCTTATTTTTTTCATCTTGACACCTTGACACTATATCATTTCCCCAATTTTTGGGGGATTGAATAGTAAACACACAATAAACATAATTCTATAATTTCAAAAGTCCTGTACCAACTTTCTATACAAAGGTGTCGTGTGGGGTAGCTGTATACAATGTAAGAAAATATACAATTTTCTTTAGTTATTATCTCTGAGTTGTGGGTAATTCTGGTGGCACTTTAACATGTGAATATAATATGGGAGGTAAACAGGTGTGAGCTAATACCATACCATTTCCACTGTTATGGTTCGAACACTGGTTTGGACCCAAATGCAGGACTCAGAGACAGACTCAGGCAAAAACTCCGAAAGGAGTATATTTATTAGAGTGGTCAGTAAAAGACAATGGAACAGGGAAGGCTTGGTGACAGACTGGAAACAGGGTTAATATAGAGGGCTGGGCAGGAGACTGAGCAGGAGCGAACAGGACGGGAAGCAGGCAGGACAGGCTGGAGCGAGGAACAGAAAACAAACAGGTTAGGTAGAATTGCAAAACAGACAGAATGGCCGGGGAATGTCTAGACGGAGCTGAGACAAACAACAAACTGGCAGTGAGTGAATGAAACTGGGGAGTTTAAATAGAGTGAGGAACAGGTTAGAGAGCACTGATGGAATAATTAAAGTGCGTGCGGAATGTAAGCAGAGGGGGAGAGTGATAGGCTAAATGATACGGGGAGAAAACGAGGAACAAAACAGGGAACCACACCCAGCCTGCACAAACACGGAACAAGACAGACAGTGTGAACTGAAAAAAACGACATGAAACATGAGGAATGGGAAAACAAGAGAAACGAAAGGAAGGTGAACTGGAGGGAAACGGCGGATGTGACATCCACCTTTTATTTTCCACCTCACACTATACCATATTACTAGGGGTGTAACGATTCTCCAAATCCACGGTTCGGTTCAGACCTCGATTTTTGAACCACGGTTCGGTTCATACCTCGGTTTTTTTTGTTTTGTTTGTGTAATGTGTAATATTTACAAAATATACAGCTCAGGGTTATTCCTACATAGTAAATGATTTGACGGCCGCCAAAATGATTTCACGGACCGCCAAAATGACAATAATTGACAAAACAGCAAATAAAATCATCAATCCGAATGAATTTAATTACATTTTTTGGGTGCAATATGGTCTTACGGCCAGCGGATGGCGATATATATTGTACTAGTCGCCTTCAATATGTCAGTACTAGGAGACGAGTAGAAGAAGCATAGAACCATAGACTGTAGCCTATAGAAATGCGGCTCAGCTATTCTGTGGCAGAGTGCGACTCGGTAGAAAGACATAGCGTCAGCAGCGAGTTGGATGGAACACGCTCCAATTTTGAATTAGGTTACCTTTTGAAGCCCTAACTTCTGAAAAGGTAAAAGCTGTAACCAGATCCACGTTGGCGCCCCATAACTATAGTGTTAGACTTATCAGTCTCAATTACAGTATCCTATTCATGTTTGTCTTAAATTATAAACTAGGCTACAGCTTTAAGAAAACCCCAGGATTGATACTACAGTGCAATGAAATCAGAGGGTGCTGTTAATAGCCCAAAGCGCTTACGACCCTCGTCTTGCCACAGCCACAGACTGTAAAGTGCACCGTTTACAAGAAAATCATGTTCAGTATAGCTAGAAACAATAATATTTTTTTAAAACATTGTACAAATAGCCCATTTTTCATTCGGTTTAGAAGACACCTCATTTTTTTCCTTCAAAGCTAGCACATAAATATGTTAATGAAACCAAATGTCTTACCTGTAGGCCATATGCAGGTAGGCTACCACTGTGTTATGATTAAGCCTGAAGAGTTTATCTTGTTACGTTTCGCCAAAGTCCCGTAGGCTACAGTTGACATTTCCACAGTGACCTATCGCATTTAGGGCTGAAATAGTCTACGTTGCTGTTGTCATGTAAAAACAAAAATTGTGTTTTTGTAGGTTTAAAAACAAAAAAAAAATGTGTAGCTACATTATTTCTGTTTTAGAGTGTTGCTTATTTATTTTTCTATTTGTGCGCTATCAAAATAGCCTAAATGGTGTAATATTCAAATATTCAAAAAGCTTCAAGGACCTTTGATTTCTAAAACCTAACTCCTAAACACAACCCTACTGGTACTTTACAACCAAAGCCTACATGGGCTCTTTGTACTCCAAAAACTGTATTTACGGTAAAATGAATGCAAAAAAATGTTGCTCCTCACGCACTGCGTGCGCTCACATTGGTACCATCAAAACCCATTTCTCTGCCAGGAAAAACCCTGCAGCTTGCCACAACTTTAAATAGCATAATAATTTCTTGATTTACATGTGTTATAGTGTTAATTATGAAATGAAAAATGAAAAAGTTTTCTTACATTAGTAGTAACGTAATGAGAGCTCAACAGGCTGCACCTGCAGTGGTGGCAGCGGGTTGGGGTTGGGGGATGGGGTGTATCGTGGTTCCGTCTTCCAGAACCGCGACACAAGACCGTGGACGTTTGTATTACGGTTTCGTTCTCAGTTTCAGAACCGTTACACTCCTACATATTACCATCTTTCTATACCATTTCCAACAATTGATACCACTGTGAAGCAACCACACATACAACTATTTTAGGAATTGTTAAAGTGATGGTCAAGGGATTCAAAAAAATTTAAATAACCACAACATATCACAGAGGGATGTGTCCACTACACACCCACCAAATATCGTTTTGAGAAAATGTGAATAGGTATATTAATATACATCTCAAAGTCAGCTAATAAACTCAGTCTTGAAAGGATTCAGGATTGTAGGGGTGTGGTCTAAATCTACGCCCTCAACCCGAGTGCCATCGACGTCATCCATCCCAACATGTTTGAACCACGGAACTGTTCTTATACAGTTCTGTGGTTTGAACTCGGCGAGGAATTAATGCAATCAATTCAAAGTAAAATACAGTGCGGCTGCTATCAAGAGATAAATATCACATGCAAGCTTGCAATCAAAGTTAAGTTAACTTAAACGCTAAGCCGTTTGATCTAACATGATTCAATTTAAAGCAAGCTTGTAAAGGGACGTGACGTGTGAGGTGGGAGGAGCCAAATGCAGCAAGGGGATTCTTTAAGCCCTAAGGCCACTAAGGTGGGAAACCCCGCAGTTAAGGGAGGAGACAAGACAAGAACACACGTATCAAAACTACAAACCGGCTCACTGTCACACACTAATGAGTAGAAGCGCAAACGCCAAGTTTTCAGCAAGAAAACCAAATAAGGCCAATGGAACAGAGCACAAGATTCCATACTTCTACGAGCAAAGTGACAGAGGAAAGAGCCAGAAACAACAAACGCCCTGTCTCGGCAACGAGATGCATAAGAACAGGCGAGTAGCATAAAAGGTACACATAAAACACACACAACCAACAAACACTGAAAACGAATAGGAATTAGTATACCAAGAGGCGAAAGGAACGGGGGAAGTTCCAAGGCTACTATTGAGGGCTCGCAGTAAAACGCAAACATGTCCATAGCATCGTCCAAGCTCCATATAAGGAGGGACACACCCGGAGAACGAACGAACGTTCTAAGACTATTTTCAGAAGCACACAATCCCGCACACACATGTCCATAGCATCGTCCAAGCTCCATATAAGGAGGGACACACCCGGAGAACGAACAAACGTTCTAAGACTATTTTCAGAAGTGCACAATCCCGCACACACATGTCCATAGCATCACCCAAGCTCCAGATAAGGAGAGACTCACCCGGAGAACGAACAGAACTAAAGTTCCGAACAAAATCGTCCCGCAGGCGAAAAGGACGAACAGGACAGCTGCACCGGACATCACCGGCCAAAAGACCAACAGGAGCTTGATAGAGACTAAAAGCCGTGCCTCTTGGTAAAGAGGAATGTAACGAGAAGGCGAAGGAACAGAGATAACGTTCCGTGGCTACTTCCATAACACTCGCAGTCAAATGCAAAAATGTCCATAGCATCGTCCAAGCTCCATATAAGGAGGGACACACCCGGAGAACGAACAGAACTACAGTTCCGAACAAAATCGTCCCGTAGGTGAAAAGGACGACCAGGAACAGCTGTAACAAAAGAGCAACGCAAACTTAATCGAAAATAACCGACCTGCCTCTAAGAATAAATAAAACCCTAAAGTCAGTATGATACAAACGCCCTGTCTCTTAGTAAAAGGCAATAGATCTAGGTAAAAACGACAAACAAAGGACAGACCAGAAAGCGGAGACTGAAAGCTCAAAGCACAAAGGAAAGTACTGCAAAACTCCAATAAAAGCACAATGGAGCAAAACGGTCTCCTTAAAAACCTAGATCTAATCATACGATTAAAACTTTAAAAGGGCAAAATAAACCGCACACAAAACAGCACAAATAATGTCAGAAAATAGACCACAGAACAAACAATCACTATCAACAATCAACAATTAATATCGAAGCCCAGAACAAAAGGAACATGGGCTTAAATAGCTCACCGGCATTACATCCCAGCTGTGAACGCTGATTAACTTACTCTGTGAAAAGAAGGGACGAAGCCAAAACTCCACCAACGGAGCAGCGCCCACGTGTGGCGACCGAGGAACACGACCGCAAGGGAAAAAGGGTCATAAACCATGACAAAGCTAAATTGCAAGTTTCACAAAATGCATGCTCCACACAAATCAATAAATATTCGTAGGAGTTAAAATTTATTTAAAGGCCCATTAATTAATTTTGGTTGCTAATCGAACAAAAATTACGTGCATGGCAACTAAGCACTTCGGTGAGTGATTCGTTCGTTTCTATGCTGAGCTGTGCAAGGAGCAAGCTAATGTCACTAGCTAGCACCACGGAGGGATGGATAAAAAGGTGAAAGATTGGGAGAGGGATAAAATTGGTATAGGGATAAGGAGAGCAGGAAAAAATAAACACTTTAGCTAACTAATTATTCCAAATCCAAATGCTGATAACGCAGACAAGGGCAAACAAAACGAACGTTTGGTTCATACTTCAGTCAGGATTTCAATTTATTAGTGGGACAGGACGGCTTTATTCGCCTCAAACTATGGGAGGAGTTATGTAATGAGATCAAAGTATGTGTTGGTTGAGGTTTCACATCTACGTCACCATGGACCCATTTTGACTCCACCGTCACTTTAATCTAGTTTTTTCTTATTATCGGGAAACAGGTGCAAGCTATTTCAGATGAAGGAACACCAGATGTATTATGAAAGGATTTCAAAACTTTTTCGTGCATTTCAAAACTGACTTTGTGTATGGAGGAAAGTTGCGGAGACGGAGTTTGTGTACGTCGACAGCTTTGTTCCTACAGCTGTTGGGACAGTGGGGGCGGATGGGGAGCTGTTGCTTTTCATGCTCATCTAATGACTCATAACTTCACTTTAATTCATTTAATTTGTTTGATTAATTCAATGATTCTATTGAATGTCTTTATTTGATATGTTTGTTTGTGTGTTGTAGGTCTGCCCCACTGTCTGTCTTTTTTTGTTGTTGCTAGTGGCTACAACTGAAGTTCCCTCACGGGAAAATAAAAGTTATTCTATTCTATTCTATTCTATCTATATGCATGTTTTCACCGGCCACACTCTGGATCCGCGAGTGGGTTTACACAATCTTTTTACAAGGCAGACCTGGCCAATAGGGCAGCTTTTCACCCACTGTCTGAGTTGGGGGCTTTCCAACAATTTGAGATTTTACTCTAATTGGTATTTTTTTGCTTGTGTGAAATGGAAAATATTCTGGGGTAGGATGATTTTGATACTTGTATTTTGTGTTCTTCATCTTGTTATTGCTTGTCTTGTTCATGTCATATTGTTTGCTTTCACACTTGTTATCTCTCCTCCTAAATCAAGTATTGAACTTGAACTGAAGTTCACTGACCATTTTTTCAACTTATAGTATAATCATTCACTCACTCACTTGCAGTCCGTTGTTCATATAATTAATTTACCTTATATTATACAAATGATATGGCATGAGGATGAAATGAGCTTATACTGAAGTGGAAGGATTTTGATTTAAACTTCTTTTTAGGCAAATCCTATCCATGATCAGCTAACCGGGAGCATCTGAGATATTGATCATTTTAAAGCGGCAGTTAAAATGAAGATAAACCTTATTGCCCCCAAAGGGAAATTTGATGTGGTCATTTCAGTTCAGTTATACAAACAACAATTAATCACATGGGTAGTTCAAGCATTAGCCTGAGAACAATACACAGATATATCTGTGGCATTTATTACACTTGCCAGTTTTCCAACCTAGAGATATAATACTACCTAGGTAAGAGCTAGGAATGTAATCACTAACTGTTTATTGAGTACATGCCTGAAGGTTGCTGGTTCCGATCCCATTTGGAAACTGCTGGAAGCCACGTATCCTAAATGGCCAGAGTAAATGTTGAGCTACATAAATGGGCAATATTTAAAATGTGAGACCCTTTGATGAGAACAAATGATTTCATAAAATAATCTTCTTTTTTTGCCAGGGCTGAAAAGTATGGGCCTATTTATCGGATTAACTCCTTACATACTGTGGTGTTACTTGTCACAAGTCCAGAAGCCACTAAGGTAAACTGAAATGTCACTCTTCTGTTGGAACCCAAGGACCAGCCTATCCACATCTACTCCATATCTGGCAACAGAGTGATGGTTTGGGGTTCGTTCGATAGCCAGACCCTTGATGACTTACAGCCATTTAGCCAGCCATGTGTTCCATACTGTACCAGTGTAATTTACAGCTGAATCTAGTCTCACCTCCCAATTCCCATCGAGATCAATTCAAATGCAGAGACGTTATAGTATCGCTTGTAACAGTACCTGAAAATAAGATATCGAGAGTCTTTTGATGTTTATGGGTCACTGACTTCAGGAAGTAACAGCATGCAAAGGATATGCAACCAAAAATTAAATATGATACTTAAAAAATATGTTAAAGCAAAGGGTATGAATACTTATGTAAATGAGAGATTTCAGTTTTTGATTTTTAATAAATTTGCAAAAATTTCTAAAAACATGTTTTCACTTTGTCATTATGGGTTATTGAGTGTAGATTGATGAGCAAAAATGGCAATTTTTATCAATTTAAAATTAAATCTACAACACAATAAAGTGTGCAAAAAGTGAAGGGGTCTGAATACTTTCAGGCGGCACTGTATATGAGGTTAAAGTACAGACAGCTAAAGTGCAGTGTCAGCCTAAATTTCAGGGCACTTTTTATACATGTGCAGGAGTACAGAGCCCAAACAATAAGAAATTTGTCACTGTCCAAATGGGTATGGACTACACTGTGTTTGTGTGTGTATATACAGATCCTTTCCAAAAAATTAGAATATCATGGAAAAGTTTTTTTTTTTTCCATAATTCCATTCAAAAAGGTAAACTTTCATAGATTATAGATTCATTACACACAAAGTGAAATATTTCTAGCCTTTATTTGTTTCATTTTTCATAATTTTGGCTTACAGCTCCAGAAAACCCCCAAAAGTATTTCAAGAAATTAGAATAGTGTGTTGAAAATCAGCATTTACTTCAGTTATTTCAGAGAATGAATGTTTTAGACTGAGTGTCACACTCTGTACGTGGTGGTTTTTGAAGCACTGACTCCAGCCTCAGTCCACTCCCTCTGCATCTCCGCCAAATTTTGGAATAGTCTTTGCTTGACAATCCACTGAAGCCTACAGTCATCTCTTTTGCTTGTGCACCTTCTCCTGCCACATTTTTCCCTTCCACTAAACTTTCTATTGATATGCTTGGACACTGCACTCTGTGAACAGCCAGCCTCCTTAGCGATGACCTTTTGTGGCTTACCCATCTTCTGGTGGGTGTCAATGATGGTCTTCTGGCCAATTGTCAAGTCTGCAGTCTTCCCCATACTGAACCAAACTGAGATACCTGTCCATTTTAACGACACATCTGTAGAAAAACCTTGCAGGTATTTTGAGTAAATTAGATGATTAGAGTGTGACACTCAGTCTAAAACATGAATTCTCTGAAATAACTGAAGTAAATGCTGATTTTCGACACACTATTCTAATTTCTTGAAATACTGTTTTGGGGGTTTTCTGGAGCTGTAAGCCAAAATTATGACAAATGAAACAAATAAAGGCTAGAAATATTTCACTTTGTGTGTAATGAATCTATAATCTATGAAAGTTTCACTTTTTGAATGGAATTATGGAAGAAAAAAAAACTTTTCCATGATATTCAAATTTTTTGGAAAGGATCTGTATATATATATATATATATATATATATATATATATATATGTATATACAGACAGGTGACGAATTTGAAAAAAAGTTCAGATTTGAAATCTAATTCTTATCAGGTTAAAGTACATATTTTGAGCTTTAAAGTTTTGGGTCTATAAATATTGCATTCACCATTTAGAAATTATAACACTCAAATAAAGTAGCCATGTTTAGTAATTTGTTACATATCCTTTGCATGCCATGTCTGTGACCCAACAACATCAAAAGAATCTTGATATCCTTCCTATTTTCAGATACTCTTCCCAGCGATACTATAGCCTCTCTGCATTTGAATGGATCTCTATGGGAATTCGGTGGTGGTGGTGGTGGTGGGGGGGTCTAGATTCAGCTGTAAATTATGCTGGTACAGTATGGAACACATGGTTGGCTAAATGGCTGTAAGTTGTCAAGGGTCTGAGAGGTATCAAACAAGCCTCAAACCATCACTCTGCTGCAAGATATGCACTAGTCTATATGTGGATAGTGTAACGTCCCGTTCCCGTTCCCTTCCTGTCCTTTTCCGTGTTTTCCCCTTTTCCTTCCGTGTCATGTTGGATTCCCCTGTCCATGTTTTCCCCTTTGCTACAGGCTGGGCGTTTCCCCTCTGTTTGTTTCTCTCGGTTTCCCACTTTGGTTTCCACCTATCTCTTTCCCCTCTCGTGGCATTCATTCCGCACCTGGTTAATTATCAATCACTCTCGGTTACATTCCTCACGTTTTCGTCATTGGTTTCAATTTCACTCCCCTACTTAAACCCCCGTCTGGCTGCTAGTCGGCGCCAGTTCGTTAACTTATGTTGTGTGTTTCCTGGTCTTCTGGTTTATAGTCCTGTTTTACTGAGTGCTTGGTTGGGGGATAAAGCCTGTCAGCTTTCAGTTTTCCTATCCTCCAGTCTGGTAGCTATTCAGCCCTAACATTTGCTGTTTGCTTTGTATCTAACCTGTCTCCCTCTAATTACCAGCTGTTCCTGCATCTACCAGTCTGTAGCTGTTAGTCTCCTTGTGTGTGTTACGGTACCTCCAACTCCAGCTCGCATTGCGTCCGCAGTTGGGTGTTCTGCCTCGCTATCCTGCAGTGGTTCCTGTCCGGCCGTGGCTACCCCCATTGCTGCGGTTACGGTCCCAGGTTCCTCAGTAATCCAGCTACCCCAACCGGTCCTACCTGAGCTCCGCCACACAGCTCTTCCCAGCCGGGCTCTGCCGGTTACCTACCTCTGAATCCAGCCCAGTACCTGTGGGACCTCCCGGTCCAGCGACGGTCCAGTTCCGGCTCGGAACTCACCCTCTGCTTTCAGTCCAGTTCCGGCTTGGAACAGCCGCGTGTTCCGTGATCCAGCTCCAGTTGGACCTCCCGGTCCAGTTCCAGTCCAGTTCCGGTTCGGAACTCTCCTCCAGTCAAAGTCCAGTTCCGGCTTGGAACAACCCCGTTGTTCCTGTGACCCAGTTCCAGTTGGACCTCCCGGTCCAGTTCCAGTCCAGTTCCGGCTCGGAACTCACCTCCTGTCAAAGTCCAGTTCCGGCTTGGAACAACCCCGTTGTTCCTGTGATCCAGTTCCAGTTGGACCTCCCGGTCCAGTTCCAGTCCAGTTCCGGCTCGGAACTCACCTCCTGTCCAAGTCCAGTTCCGGCTTGGAACAACCCCGTTGTTCCTGTAATCCAGTTCCAGTTGGACCTCCCGGTCCAGTTCCAGTCCAGTTCCGGTGTGAAGTTCACCTCCAGTTTAAAGTCCAGTTCCGGTTTGGAACAAACCCGCCGATTCCGTGATCCAGTTCCTGAGTGGACCTCCGGTCCAGTACAGTCCAGTTCCGGCTTGGAACCCGCTTCCTGTATTCAAGTCCAGCTCCGGCTTGGAGCAGTTCGTGTTGGACTTCCTCACCCCTGTGTAATACTGTGTTTCCTTTATGTACAGCTTTGGGACTACCCCAAAGCTTATAATAAAAACCCCTTTCTGATAATCTGCCTCCTGGTCGTTGCACTTGGGTCCAGCCCGTATTTGGTTCGTAACAGATAGAGCACTTTCAGGGTTTCTTCTCATGACTCATTTTTCCATAGAGTTCTATAGGAAAATGCATCAGGAGAAACAACCCTTAAAGTCATCATATGTAGTTCAAACAAATTGCAATATATCTGGTTAACTGATGTTATTTGAAATTTAGTCATTTTCAGATTTCAGGCTATTGATTCAGATTATGTCTGTGTTAAAACATGCTTATTTAGTGCCAAAACATTCATAGAACATGCAAAGAAACTTAAAAATGCACTCCAAAATAAAAAAATAAATAAAAAAACTAAAATAAAAACTCTTTCAACCTACGCACCACACTGACCTTTTTATTAGACCACCCCTGTTGCAAACAATTGAATAGCCTTTATGTGCAGGTGACTGCACTTCTTTATATAGCCTACTTCCCACAGATTAAATTGACATAGCACAACACAATAAAAATATGCTACTGCCACCTGTCATCAGTAATTGGCTAATGACTGATCAATATGGATGACTTGGGAGGTGTAAAGTTATAACTGTCATGGGATCAAAGAAGTCTACTGACCTCATGCTGAGGAATGACTGAAATTCAGGTGAGAGAACTGCCTTGGACAAAATGGTGACCCTATACCTATCTGGAATAACAGGGTATTGTGAATGACACTGCTGATTGAACCCTGTATGAAAAAACAGTATTGCATATGAAATTAGTCCTGCACACAACTTTAGCCAACAGTAAATTATTTTACCCATTTTTGTCTTTATACCAATTTCCAGTCCTCTCTTTCTGCATATCTGCAGGAGATGCTGATGTCTCCAAAGTACCCGAAGGATCCTTATATCTACAAACGCCTTTTTAACCTGTTTGGAACAAGGTAAGTTCCAAATGGTCTATATGTCTGCACACTTTTACATTTACACTACCAGTCTGATCCAGCCTGATTCTGACTTTTTTCACACATCTGACACAAATCAAATTCAATTGTTCATTGTGTTAACATAAGAAACACAAGCTGTCCAATTTTTTAAGATTGGATACAGGCCTCCTTCATATGTGGTATCCAATTCCGATACAATTCCGTTCACGAACATCCAATCTGAATTTAAACACACTATTTTTATTTATTTGCATTGGGTACACGATTAAGAATACATATTTTCTTTAACTGAACTGATCCTGAAGCTGCATTATTGCTATCCATGTTTTTACTATTTGCCTCCTTTTTATTTTCAAATAGTAGCCTAATCAAACTCTATAGAGCCTATAGACTATTTTTGCGAATAATTTCATGCTCAGAAAACAGAAACACACAAATTCACTGCATGGCCAAAAGTATCCGGACACCCCTTGGTCTGGGGCTCTTCTTCATAGTTCGGGCTAGGCCCCGTAGTTAGAGTGAAGCAAATCTTAATGCTACAGCATACAATGATATTCTATATGAGTCTGCGCCTCTTCCTGCTTCAGCATGTCAATGCCTCAGGGCACAAAACGAGGTCCATACAGAAATGGTTAGTCAAGATCGGTGTGGAAGAACTTGACTTGCCTGCATAGAGCCGTGACCTTAACCCCATAGAATACCTTTGGGATCAGTTACAAAGCCAACTGCGAGGCAGGTGTAATCACCCAACATCAGTGCCCGACCTCACTAATGCTATTCTTTCTGAATGGAAGCAAATCCATGCAGCAATGTTCCCACATAGTCGAAAGACTTCCCAGGAGAGTGGAGGCTGTTGTCACAGCAAAGTGGGGACAAACTCCGTATTAAAGCCCATAATTTTGGAATGAGATGTTGGATGAGCAGGTGTCCGTATACCTTTGGCCATGTAGTGTATATGATATATAGGCTCACGTGATCTCACTAGAATGTATGGTCCACCACTGCTTGTAAGATCACTGATTGCCAGCCATTGCGATTAAATTTATGGCTGTGACTCTCATTCGGGGCTATGATGGGGATATGGAACCCGTTAACTGCCCCAGCACACAGGGAGAACTGCCACTCCGTTTCAAAGTTGATCACCTTGGGGCAAATGTATGTATTCTCTAAAAAGTTCACTTTGTAGGGCCGGAAAAACTGCACAAACTATCAAACAAACCAAGGAAGTGCTTATGCCAAAACGGTGTGCGATATCTAGTAGCAAGCCACCACAACCCAAGCCTACTACTTCATGCTTCCTGTCTGGAATTTGCTGGCGAAAAGGAATGCATTGTCAAGAAAGGCGACAGGAAAGACAATAGCACAAATATTTGAAGGTTTATAAAACAAAAAACAAAAAAACCCTGCAAACAAGCAATTCTAAAATAAAACAAGAATTATAACAATAAAACAAGAATAAAACATTATCTACAAGCATGTGATCCCAAGGTGTAAGCCGTCTTGAATTGTCTGCCATTGTCCCGTCCATTTAAATTCAGTTGTTACTATAATCGTCTCTGGGTTCTGAGTACTGTTCTCTTACAATATTAATCATTGCCTTGCTTTCTAATTTTTGTTTGCATACTAATTTACTTCTAGTATAACAGAATAATTTTAAAATTTAAATTTTTTCTTTTTTCAGTCATGGATTCTACATATGTTCTTTTAAATTATCTCATTCACGATAAGTTTATTTGTAAATTGAAAAATTGTAATCATAATCATGTGTCATCATTATTTCCTGTAGATTTCTAGGAAGTGGTTTGGTTACAGACTCAGATCATGACCATTGGTACAGACAGCGCCGGATAATGGACCCTGCATTCAGCAACTCGTAAGCACTTAATGATCTTTCTTGAGATATTCATCGATATAAAAAAGAGAATTCATCATTTCCCAAAAAGATGGGGTGTTTAGATCATCATCCAAATTGAATACAACAAAATATAATTTAGTGTTGAGATGGTTCATAAACAGTAAATTTCTGTGCAAGTTTGTAAACGACAGTAGATTCAGTATGTTCAAAACATTAATTATTCCAGGCTGTTCCTAGCTATGTTAACCCAGCTCCTTGAATTACTGCTGTATTAGTTCCTCTGAACAATGCCCCACATACCCACGGGCTACCAGGAATCGTCAATGGCATGTAAAGTGGAGAAGTACCATAATTTCATCTGCAGTTCTCCTTGTGCTCAAGATGCACAACAACAATATGCTATAGATTCCTGATTGTTGACCCTTTATGCTTTGGGTCATTCAGTTTTCCAATCAGAACAATGAAACGTGCTAAACAGGAGCAACAGCTTCAGTTATTGTTTGTTTTTTCAAAATACTTAAAAAAAATCAATTTAAAAAATCCTAGAGGAGGTGCTGTGCTAGGCAAGTAGGTTGATGCTATGTTAACAGGTACCTACGTGGGCTGACAAACACCTTCAATGAGAGGGCGGATTACCTGATGGAGAAGCTTGAGGAGAAGGCGGAAAGCAAAAGCCCTGCGCACATGCATCACATGATCAGCTGTGTCACACTGGACGTCATCGCCAAGGTCTCGTGCACCTCTCTGCTTTGGTCTCTGTGACTTGAACCTTGCCTAAGTCATGTGGTCTGCAGTCCTGCAGGGTGTGTAGTTCTATAAACTGTGGGTTTGTTGTTCCCCAGACTGGAGACTGGGATCCCTGGGAATCATTGCTGCAAACCACTGGCACCTGTAGAACTAAAGATAGAAACTAAAGTGGTTACAAGTAGTTAGTGATCTGTCAGATTAGGTGATTAACTGACTAGCTAGGGTTAAATTCTACAGATGCCATGGCTCTCTAGGATAAGAGTTGCGTATTCCTAGCAGGCTCTGTTGCCCTCCAGGACCAGGGTCGAATTGCCTTGCAGGGACTTTGACCATCCAGGTCCAGCATTGAGCAGCCATCCATTATGACAAATTTTAGGGATTTAACTTCTGACTTCACTTACAGGTGGCTTTTGGGATGGAATTGGATTTACTTAACAATACCCAGTCCCCCTTCATCAATGCCATATCCCTATGTCTGAAAGGAATGGTTCAGTTTGTCAGAGACCCTCTCTTTGAGGTAAGCACTGTCAGTTTGTTCACTGGAAACATAAGAGTGATAATTGGCCACTCTACTTGTCTCTTTAACACACATTATTGAATTCAGCTATATCCCTGGAACTGGAAGTTCATAAAAGACGTGAAGCTGGCTGTAAAGTTGCTCCGAAAGACAGGGGCAGAGTGCATCGCAGAGCGGAAGAGGGCAATCCAAAATGGGGAAGAAGTACCCAAAGACATCCTCACCCAAATCCTCAAATGTGCTGGTACACCCTCTCGCAACTTACAGCCTGATGGGCAATTCCGCTGACATTCTGATGAATTTCAAAGCTTATGGTTCGATGTAACCTAGGGGCAAAATTCCCAGCTTGTCACAGCAGAAAGTCATCATAGTGGCGTCCACAAGTTTTTAACCAATATCTATCCTCTATTTTAACATATCAAATGAATAAATAGTGACTTCTGTATATACAGTGCCCTCCACTATTATTGGCACCCCTGGTAAAGATGAGTAATTCACCATTTGGTGAATTAGCTTAATCTCACACTGAAAAAATGAGAAAAATCCAATTTAATTAAATTTATTATGAGAAAAAAGAATCATCAAGAAATAATTATTTGCACAATTATTGGCACCCCTGAATTTATATATAGAATAAAGTAATAATATTTAATATTTGGTCACATATCCTTTGCATGACATGACATCCTAATGTCTGTGACCCAACAACATCAAAAGACTTTTGATATCTTATTTTCTGGTACTCTTACAAGCGATACTATAACGTCTCCGCATTTGAATGGCTCTCTATAGGAATTACAAATTACACTGGACCAATTACACTGGACCAGAAATTACACTGGACCAGTATGGAACACATGGTTTGCTAAATGGCTCTAAGTCATCAAGGGTCTGGTGTATCAAACAAGCCTTAAACCATAACTCTGCTGCCACAAATACAGTAGATATGGATGGATAACTTGAAGGGTTTCTTCTACTGACTTATTTTTCCATAGAGTTCAATAGGAAAATTTGTCAGGAGAAACAACCCTTAAAGTTATCCATCCATATCTACTGCATATCTGGCAGCAGAGTGATGGTTTAAGGCTCGTTTGATACCTCAGATCCTTGATGACTTACAGCCATTTTACCAACCATGTATTCCATACTGTTTCAGCATAATTCCATACTGTTTCAGCTAAATCTAGTCCCACCCCCCAATTCCCATAGAGATCCATTCAAATGCAGAGACGTTAGTAGTATCGCTTGTAAGAGTACCAGAAAATAAGATATCAAGAGTCTTTTGATGTTGTTGGGTCACAGACATCAGGAAGTCATGGCATGCAAAGGATATGCGACCAAATATTAAAAATTACTTTATTCTATATATAAATGCAGGGGTGCCAATAATTGTGGCACACATGGTTTTGTTAAAAATAATTATTTCTTGATGAGGGATTTTTTTTCCTCATAATAAATTTACCTCAATTAAAGGTTGGATTTTTCTCATTTTTTCAGTGTGACATTAAGCTAATTCACCAAACGGTGAATTTTTTATAACCCTTTTTACTCATCTTTACCAGGGGTGCCAATAATAGTGGAGGGCACTGTAGATCACAGGGTATTGCTAAATATCTGTAGACCTTCTTAGAATTGAAGAGTGTTTTTCCATGTCCAGTTTTGATAAACCATATTTTTCAAGGTTGGTATAATTTTTCTGATAGATGGTTAGATATTTGCAGTTTTACAGTTACAATGTTATATTTAAGGATTTAACCTTGTCTAAGTCCTGTGGTCTGCAGTCCTGTGATTTCTTTATGCAAAAAACTAGATTTTCTCAAAATTGGGCTGAGTGAGTTTTGCGAAAACACTCTTTAATTGCTAAATTGACAACAGTGACAAGTAAAAATATCCAAATATATACAGTACATATCCAGTATGTATAGTTTAAACAGTATATGTGAAATAGAACGATAACTGTTTTTTTCCATAGTAGTTAAAATGCTGATATTTGTGCTAAATAAAATTAGTGAAGTTATGAATCTTCATATTTCAAGACGTTTTAGAAAGAACACACAAAGGGAAGTCATTTTGTCATGTTTTGAGATGATAATGTTTCATCTTGACAGAGGAGGAAAAAGACGATGACCATGAGCAGATGCTGGACAACTTTGTAACATTTTTCATTGCTGGTGAGACAGCATCCACGTTGTGTTTTTCTAAATCTTTTAATAATACAGACATAACACAATAACCCTTCAACAACTCAAGTCACACCTCCAAAATGCATGTTTTTTTAAAACCAGGACAAGAAACGACAGCCAATCAAATTGCATTTACTTTAATGGAACTGGGGAGGACACCAGAAATAGTAGCAAAGTAAGTGAAGCAACATTGCTCTGGTTGGAGGTTTACTCTGAAATGCTTTGGTAAATTCTGAAAGGCTTTGAAAAATGCACATGCTCCTTTTCTCAGGCTGAGGAAAGAGGTGGATGATGTCATTGGCTCAAAGCAGGAGATTGAATATGAAGATCTTGGAAAGTTGACCTACTTGTCTCAGGTGCCAACAGAAGATGACTGCTGCACAAACTTCACACATCCACACAGACACACAATATTGTTTAGTCTTACAAAATGTTTTGGTGGCGATAGGTCCTCTTGAATATTCATTAGCAGCAAGACTTTGTGTGGTTTTTTATCGCTGGTATGTGTGCAGTAACAGCCAATAATTGGGAGACAAAATGAGAGACAAAATGAAAACTGCTAAATTTTAAAGCATACTCTTGACCATTTTTTAGCCAAATATAAAGAATTCCTAAATTGATTGGAATAGAACTTTCCATTATTCTCACTATCAAAGCCAAATAAAAATGAAACATGACAAAACCATATTTAATTTTTATTTGTTCTGTGTTAGGAAATATATAATTTATCATAGAAAAAAACCATGCATCAGATAGATTACCTTTTTTCTTACGAATCTACACAGTAAACTGGAACTAAGGTCATGATGGACAGAAAGGGATTATCGAATAGAAGACATTTTTTATTGGTAATTTTTATACAGTAATTCTTGATGTAGAATTGCCTGTTGACAAGCCATGTGGTATCCTGTTTTGCAGGCGATGTCTCCATTTGGACAGTCAGTGAGGGTGGGGTCCTGGTAGTGAACTCTCCATAGAGCATGTATCTTAGAGTATATAATGTAGAGACAGCGAGGCCAATAGAAACCTATGGGAAATACATCCGAACCAGAAAGTTTTAATTTTGCACTCAGCTCACATGCACACATGTGCACACATGTTGTGTCCTTGGAGTCACATGTACAACAAGGATGGCGCAGAAAGTGATGTGGAGATGGCTATGTCTGTCATGGGTTTCTACCCTTTTTCCCCATGCGGTCATTTTCCTCGGTGGCCACGCGGGGGCGCTGCTCTTTTGGTGGATGCTTGCGCCGCCCTGCTTTGATTGCGGAGCTTCTGTCAGCATCCACACCTGTGTGTGGTCACCTTTAGAGCTATATAAGCCTCCCGTTTCCTTCGGTCGGGGCTTCGATATTGATTGTTTGTTTGTTTTGTATTATTTGCATTGTCTGGTGTATGCTATTTGTACCTTTTGTGCTACTCGCCTGTTTTAATGTCTCGTTGCTGAGGCAGGGCTTTGTTCTTGCTGGCTCTTTGGTTACTTATCACGTAGAAGTATGGGACCCTGTAAAATGTTTCTCTCTCCTGGGAGATCGGGCGTTCACGCTTCTACTTAGTTACTTAGCTCGTAGAAGTATAGGGGAGCAGTTCTTTGTTCCATTCGCCTCTGTTTGGTTTTCTTACTGAGAAACCAGGCGTTTTAGCTTCTACTCATTTCCGTGTTACAGTGAGCCGGTTAGTAGCTTCGGTACGTTTGTTCCCTGTTTTGTCTCCTTATCGTGGACTATGTTCCCCTTTGTTGTGAGTCAGGGTTTTCTTTATTATATTGAGAGGCAGTGCGTGCTATTTTCTATTAAGTTTGCGTTGGTTTTTTGGTACAGTTGTCCTGTTCGCCTTTTTACCTGCGGGACGATTTTGTTCGGAACTGTTGTTTTGTTCGGAACTGTTCTGTTCGTTCTCCGGGTGTGTCTCCCCTTATGTGGAGCTTGGGCGATGTTGTGGACATGTTTGTGTGTGACTGCGCATTTCTGAAAGTAGCCTTGGAACGTTAGCTCTCTGTTCCTTCGCCTCGTTACATATTCCTTTACTGAGAGGCTAGGGCGTGTGTTTTCAATTAAGCTTGCGTTAGTCATGTTTGATAGTTGTTAGGATCCTGTAATTCTGTCTGTTTTATTTGTTATGTTTCCTGAGTTCTTCCTTTTTTTCCCTGCATTTCCCTCGCGATTGTCAGTCCGTGTTCCGTGTTTTCTGAGATTCCACTCCCTGTCTTTGTCATTGCACTATTCGGGTGATTTTGGGAACATTCGGGTTTCCTCTATATTTCGTATCTCGTTTTCTTCCTTCTGGCTTTATTAATATTTGTATTTAATACTAATGTACTATTCATACTAACTGTTAGATTAGATTTAATACTAACCTGCTAACAAACTAACGTGTATATAATACTAACCAGCTAACCTACTAACATTAGGGTTTTAGAGTTCACTACTAACATTACTAATTATTAATTCATCTTGAGTTTCTACCTGCAGCTGTCATTTCCCTCCTCATTATCCTATCCCTGTATCTATCTGTGATTTTGCATTCTCTGCATGTGTCTACTTTCGTGTACCTCCCCTCTGAGCTGTGCACTTGTTTACCTGCTAACCCCAGGCCGTTTGTTATCATTGTGTCTATGTGTATTCCAGTCCGTGTCTTACATTTCCCCCGTCATTGTATTATTGGTCCTTGTTACCCTCATTGTTCTCACCTGTGTACTCTCCCATTCCCCCTCCCCTTCACACCTGATTCATTTTGTGTAATCTTCTCCTTGTGTATTTAAACCCTGTAATTTCAGTCTGTCTTCGCGAGTTCTTCATTATTGATTTTCTGTGTTTTTGCGAGTGTCCCTAGTTCCTGCCGTGATATCTGTCTCCGAGTTTTCGTATCCCTCATCCTTTACCCGTTGTTTTATTTTTTGTTGTCTTTTCAGTCTGTTTTGTTTTCTTTTTGTTCCTCCTCTGCCTCCCCGGTTTTGACCCCTGCCTGTGTTCTCGCGACCCTGGTTTTGGATCCTGTTTTTGTACCTTTGCTGTGCCTTCCCGGTTTTGACCCCTGCCTGTTCCTTGACCGCTCTTTGGACTGTGCTTTGTACCGTTGCCCTGTCTCCCTGGTTTTTGACCCAGCCTGTTTACCACGGATTGCTGCCTTGCCCTTGCATTAAATCTTGTTTTTTATACTTCCTGTCTGCGCTTGGGTCCTTCCCCCACCGACACCTAACAATAGTAAAGTTATGGGACGACGGTGCTCCGTCGGCTCGCCTGTAAAATGTTTCTCTCTCCTGGGAGATCGGGCGTTTACCCCTTTATGTTTTCTGCATGTGACTGCAAGCCTATGAAACTAGCCATGGAATGTTATATCTGTTCCTTCCCCCATTACATTCCTCTTTACCAAGAGGCACGGCGTTTATTTTCTATCAAACTCGTTTTAGTCTTTTAGTCTGTAATGTCCGGAACAGCTGTTCTGTTCGTCCTTCAGTACCTGTTTTGCTATTGGAGGACTGGGCGATTTTGTTCGGAACTGTAGTTCTGTTCGCCCTTCGGGTACGTCTCCTCACAGGGAGACTGAGATTTTGTTGACATGTTTGCGTTTGACTACGAGTCTCTGAAAGTAGCCTTGGAACGTTAAATCTCTGTTCCTGTTCGCCTCGTTACATTCCTCTTTATGGAGAGGTAGGGCGTTTATTTTCTACTAATCTCGCTGTGGTCTTTTAGCCGGTAAATGTCCGGTGCAGCCTGTCCTGTTCGTTCCTTTCGATACCTTTCTCCGTACATGGAGTTTTTTGACGATTTTGTTCGGAACTGTTGTTCTGTTTCGTCTTTCGGTACATGTCTTCCTATAGGGAAGATTGGGCGATGTTGTGGACATGTTTTTGTGTGACTGCGAGTCTGAGAGTAGCCTTGGAACGTTGGATCTGTTCCTTTCGCCTCCTCATATTCTATCGGATTATTTTGCAGTGTTTGTTGACTGTTTTATTTTTGCCATCACGCTACTCGCCCGTTCTTATGCGTCTCGTGACCGAGACAGGGCGCGTATTATTTCTGGCTATTGAGAAACCTGTCCTTGTGCTTCTACTTATTGGCGTGTGACAGTGAGCCGGTTAGTAGCGTCGGTAGGCTTGTTCATTGTTGTCTCCCTTCCTTAACTGTGGGGTTTCCCGCCTTAGTGGCCTTAGGGCTTATTGAATCCCCTTGCTGCGTTTGGCTCCTCCTACCTCACACGTCACGCCCACATTACAATGTCAAAGCCTTATGAGTATGTAATTGGTTGCCAACTAGTGCGCACAAAGATGTAGACAGAATAAATAATAGTATAAGTAAATACTAGTCTAAAAAATCTTTCTCTGTATGGTAAGAAAAAAATATTTGACTACAGAAAAAAATAAGCATTTTTAAAAACCTTTTAATGCACAGAGTTAA
This sequence comes from Synaphobranchus kaupii, assembly GCA_029718625.1. NCBI lineage: Eukaryota > Metazoa > Chordata > Actinopteri > Anguilliformes > Synaphobranchidae > Synaphobranchus > Synaphobranchus kaupii. Next base: position 34,342,947 of record CM056381.1, on the reverse strand, counting down.
CATCAATATAAGAGTTTTTTTTGCTGTCACAAATTAATGGAGCCCAATGGGGAAACTGGCTTTTTGAGTGCAAATTATAGATATCTGCAGAGGGCGACATTATATCCGGTGCTGAGATTGAGAGCCGAAAGCTGGCCCCTTGGTGTATATAGGAATTGGAAAGGTGGGAGGGGCCGGGGCCAGGCAGTGAAGCACCCGGAAGTATGCTTGCTGAGTGCTGAAAGAGCTTTCTGCCCAATTAATTCAATGGAGAAAAACAAGCTGATTTGACGACCTAAGAAAACAACAAATTGACCGATTAGGTTATCATAAATTTCATTATGTGTACCAGTTTATGAAACAATGATTGTTTTGGTCCAGAAGTGTTGTATAAATTACATTGAACATATTTTTAAAAAATGTAACATTTTACAGTCTGCTTTTCACATGCAATATAATGATCGTTAATTGAGTTTAAAAATATCATTGGGAAGTTTAATATAGCCTTCAAAGGTCCATTCCCCATTCATTTTAATGGGAGCTCCAATCTTTTCCACCCAGCACATGCGCAGTATGTGCAGTACAGCTTACTTCCGGGTGCTTCACAGCTTAGGTTGGCTGAGGTAGGCGTGCTTTCCTGTGTAGTTAAATATACAGGTCCATGCACAAGCATGGTTGGCCAATCACCTTCACTCTTACACAGATCTTAAAGGAGTCTCTCAGACTATATCAGAGAGGGTAGGCAGAGCAAGAGGTCCAACTTCGGGGCTGAAACGTCCGCACTTGGAACTTATTAGACAGACAACAGGCACTCATTGAATTACTGGCAGTCAATGGAGTTTTTACAAAACAGTTCGCTAAACGGGTCATTATCAGACAGACAAAATCAAAAAAAGTCTCCCTTTTCTTTTTCGATTATATATACCTAGGTTGTCAGGACCCAGTGCTACTACTTACAACACGTTATGATTTTGACTATCCATCGAAAACCAACTTTAAATCCGGCTAGCGCCGGTCAGATGCACGCCACTCTTAGCATACGTTATGTAACGTTAGTTGCTAAGCTAACTGAAAACACTACTGTGCATGCCTGATCACTTCCTCTTGTGTGGACAAAAAATCCAATGGGGAAAAGCACCAGTTGCGTATCTGGTCATATATCTAAAATCTTTGACTATATCCTCCTGCTCCCACTGAACTCTATGATGCAGAAGCATGGTTGGCCAATCACCTTCACTCTTACACAGGTCTTAAAGGAATCTCTCAGACTATATCCTCCTGCTCCTGGCACATCTAGGTGGGTGGCTGAAGACATCGTCCTTGATGGAATCCACATTCCAGGAGGCGTGGTCGTTTTTGTATGTTCAATTTATTTTGTCCTCTACATTGAGTCATTTTATGATTCTTTGATTAGTTATTGTACATTTAAATTGCTGAAATTGAGTGTTTGACGTGAATTTTTCTGATTCGCTGATTGGTGAACAGTATGTCTTGGATTCTCTGATTCACTTGTCGGGTAAGTGAGGATTAGGTAAAATGTGTATCTTCTGAATCCAGCGGTTCCAACAGTTAATGCCCTTGTTAAAACGTTCGGCACTCTGAATACTGAACACAAGCGATATTGTGTGCTAGAACCCCTCACTTAACCTACATTCAAAATAAGTTTTACGTTATTTCATTTAATAATTATTATTAAAAATTACAATCATCAATTAAATCACCAAATTCTTTGATAGGTAAGTTGAACAGTAACCTGGTGGAATCAACCAACAAGCCAAAACAAGGTCTAAATCAGGTCTTAAGATTAAATAATTTTATTAAATGAAAAACAGTCAATTACAATAATGACTTAAGATTCACTAATGAATGTAGGCTGACTACTTATAAATTACAAACAGCAAGACATTAAACCAGACATTAATTTGAATATACCAGTAAAGAGAGAGAGAGAGCCCGATAAGCCTGAAATTTCCTGTATTATTTACCCTCCTTGAGCTGAACAGGAACAAAAGGAAACGCACAAGGAACCCCCAGCACAAAAATAAAAGAGGACAAACTTATTCACCAACTCCAACTGACTGAACAAGGCTTCTTTCCTTCAGCTGTTATAAATACCTTATTCTCCACAGGAAGGGCATCCCTGCCCTGATTGGGTTAATGTGTGAGAAGGGGTGTGTGGGGGGGGGGGTCATTTATGACAAAGACTGTCTTATCTTTGATGTTTGTGGGGGTGAGTGAGTGAGAGAGAGACAGAAGGAGGGGGGGTGCGGCAAGAGACGGAGGAGCTGGGTAGTTTACTTATATCTAAATATTAGATATCTTACACACCTAACTAACCACAATTTGTGTTATAACAAAAGATACGATAACTCAGATCGTACACAGCTATATCTATAACATGAACCAAAAAAAACTAAGAAAGAGAATAAATAGGATATATAAATAAGACCAGGGGAGCCACCCTTACAGAAATGTAATATACTGCAGTATATTTTGAATATATTGTGACGATAATTTTGATATATTTACAATATACTGCAGTATATTCTTTTTCCATAAGGGGCAATCCGTAGAGGGGAGTCTTCAGTCTATGTCAGACTATGCCAGTGGAGGGAAATGAGAAGGGGAGTGAGTCTGCGGAGACTAGGTAAGACGAGCAGCAGCATTCTGGATGAGTTGCAGAGGTCTGATAGCGGAGGCAGTGAACACAGCAAGGAGGGAGTTGCAGTAGTTGATCAGTGTCTGGACTTAGAACTGGGTTGAGTAGGTGGTGAGGAAGGGTCAGATTTTTTGGATGTTGTACAGGAAGAATGTGCACACCCATCAAACTGCCATGATGTTCTCAGAGAGGGACAGTTTGTTGTCCAGTATCATTACGAGATTCCTAAGAGAGGTAGCCTTCAAATTCTGTGATTAGTTGGAACACAGATCTGATTCTAAAGCTTATTTGTATGCAATACTGATATGTTGTTTATTCTATACCACAGATTGTGTGATTGGTTTATATGTCTTTTGAGTCTGATTTGTTGGTCCATGTCTCTGGTTGGGTGTTTTTTGCTGTGATGGTATGTGCTGATAATGCTTTCCTGGCTCTTTCTAAGCTATTTGTTTCTCTTGGATTTTGCAGGTCGACTCTTATGTGAGTGGAAGGTTGGACACATTGTTCAAAGATCCACTGAGGTTTGATCCAGACAGATTCCATCCTGATGCTGCGAAGTAAGTTGCTGATTCTGTGTCTCTGATTAATAGGACCAGTATAGGGGAGTCATTGGTGGAGTCTGCGGTGGGTCTTGTTTCCCAAATGAGAATGAGATTCATATACCCATGTACATAGGCATATCAAAGTATTAAATGCTATTTTACAGATTAATATTCATTAGTACATGTTGTATGAACCCACACTCAATTAGGTCATAAGCTAACCATGCAGCTATAACAGAGGCAGTTTTTAACATACCCCACCCTCTCTTCCCAATGAATATTATGAATATTGAATATTAATAATTAATATTAACAATTATAATAACAATTAATATTAATGTCCATTTTAAGAAAACTTGCATGATACATTTGGGTTGTTATTCTGGATCCCTTATAAATGCATATGGTGGCTGTGTTGTGCATAAATGAGTAGTGAGGTGTATATGGTGGAATATTTTCCTAAAAAATCTAATCAAATAAAATGAAAGGAGTGGTAGTGCATGGTTTTAAAGTTTCATGTGAATTGACTGTATGTGGTTTGGAAACATGTCCTCTCTCTCACTTTCTCTGTGTCTGGATATCTGTCTGCAGGCCATATTTCTGCTACTTTCCCTTTGCCCTGGGCCCTCGGTCCTGCCTGGGGCAGAACTTCTCACAGGTGAGGGAGAAACAGCCCTTTCACTTGTGCGGAACACACATGTACACACGCACACTGTGTACGCATTTACACCAGACATAGTGTACTGCAGACAGACACACATAGACATGGAACATTTCTTCAAATTTTAAAGCAAGATTACTTTTTATTTAAAATAATAATAAAAAATAATAAAAAAAGGAAAAAGGCAATTTTGTGCAAAAGTTTGGGAACCCTTTTGGATTATTCTTTGTTACTTTTAAAAAAGATTATTACTAAGGTCCAGGCCCAGGTGTTATACTCGTGAGGGCTTCAATGGGTCAGGTGAATACAATTCCAGGGCTGAACTATTTATTCTGAAGTAACTCCATGCCTGCTAAAGCATTCAACTGCGGTGGCTGTTCTGTCTGGTGTTAACCATGGGTTCCTCTAAACAGTTGTGCAAGGATGTCAGAATCAAGATAGTTCACTTCCACCAACAAGGAGTAAGCTAAAAAAACTCTCAAAGTTTCAAACTACCTATTTCCACTGTCAGAAACATCAGAAAATGGAAGATAAATGGAACAGTTGAAGTCAAGGCAAGATCTGGAAGACCAAGAACAATTTCAGATAGAATGGCCCGAGACCTGGTGACAAATGCTCAGAAGAACCCACACATCACTGCAAAAGAGCTGCAAAAAAAGAGTAGCAGACACAGGTCTAGTAGTTCACAGGACAATAATACAACGTACTTTAAACAACAAAGACCTACATGGCAGAGTTGTCAGAAAGAAGTAGGGATGTCCTGATCCGATCCACAGCATCGGTATCGGCCCTATATTGGCCCAGAACGCTTGATCGGATATCGGAGGGGAGAAAAAAATATGATCCGATACGTGCAGCGTGTCACATGATAACAACAGTAGTAACTGTTGCTATGTCCGTCAATCTTTGTGTCCGTTAAAGCAAACATGGCATTCTCAACCATGAAAGTAGGCTACTGCCCTTTTGAAAAAATGGTAACTTTAGGAACTTTTGGAAGAATTTATCTTCAGTTTCATATTTGTAGTGTAGTTTAAATGCTAGCTGAAATGATTCAATTTACATTTTATGATGCTAGGCAGCATTATTTCCATCACAGCGTGCGTCTCATTTGCTAGATAGCTACCACAGTGACAGTGGAAACCTAACGGAACAGACATCAGCAGAGGGACTAGCTGGCTTGGCATAAAATAGCAAACCATATCTCATTCATGAAGACATTATTATCATCGGTTTGTTTATGAGATGGAGTCTGGTAACGTTAATGTTATTCGACGTTAGCGAACGTTAATGTTTTAAAAATATATCTGCAAACACTAACATATGGTCTTTTATATTAGTAAGCTGACCAAACGTCCTAAGAAGTCCAGTTTCAGCACAGTAGCTAAGTGGTAACTAGCCAGCTAACATTAGATGTGCTCGCTTTGGCTTTAAAATGCCTAACGTTAGTTACAACAGCACAGTATTGATTTCACGCTACGGAAGTGGACATTCCTTTGTATTCAATAAAAATTCTGTCAATTTACATTTGAGGTGAGATTAAATTTACTGTTTCAAATTAAATGGCTCAAGCTAGAGTTTGATATTATTTCACAAACTATTAAATGTTCCAATACTTTGTCTATTTTGTGGCCATTACGTTATTGCATTATTCATGTTTTTAGCTTACTAACATTTTAGTTGGAGGTGGTTGGCATGTAACTGCAGCTCCACTATCAGCAGCAGTGGTTGCACAGACAGCAGCAACAGGTGTTTGGGTAACGTTACTTGGGACTTGGCTTCCCACTAACAAATTGTGGGAATAACATGTTTGTTAGAGAACAGTGATTTTCTTTCCTTCTTTTAAAGTTGAAAAAGTTGAAAAAATTTATTAAAGTTGATAAAATTTATTGTGTCCCTTTTTAGATATAGCTACTGTGTACATTAGCTCTAACAGCTGACGTCCGTTACGGATAGCCAAAGCTAAGGATGCGATTAACGTTGCATTGTTAGACCACGGAAACCAGTGAAATTGATTTTGATATTCATATATTTTAAGTCAATTGGCTACCATTGTGTAGCTAGTTTCTTTTTTCAGTTATGGTAGCTATTAACACCAAAATAAGGGTAACATTGATGTTAACTAATGTTAGCTTTTTACCTTGGAGTAAACATAATATTAGATGTGCTACATCATCTCCGAGGGGTGCAATTGTGAATGAGGTTGCCCACATAATTTTATCCACAGGGTACACCTTTCCTTGTTTGATTTGGGTTTTGGAAACGGGAAAATGATTAAACTAAGTTATAGTTTTGTATTAGTTTTTTTTTTACAATGCTGAATGCTGCTGTTTAAATTGTTTTAACTTTAAACCTGTTGGTCACTTTAAGTACTGCAGTACCTGTTTTTTTGGTAGTGTTTGAATAAAGGGTGGCAGTCTTTCATAACCAACTGTTGTTGTGGACTATATACTGGGGAAGTATTTGTTTGTTCTCCATTTGAGTGAGATGTTTTTAGGTGGCTAATTGACCATCATGAGCAAAGTGCTTCCATATATTTAATTATTATTATTATTTGTTCAAGAGTAAAACAAAGTATCGGAGTGATATCGGTATCGGCAGATAGCCAAAGCTGCGGTATTGGTGTTGGAAGTGAAAAAGTGGTATCGGGACCTCTCTAGAAAGAAGCCTTAAAGTTTCTGAAGTATGCAATAGAAAACCTTGACAACAACATTTTGGAACAATGTGCTTTGGACTGACAAAGCTAAAATGGAACTTTTTTGCCACAACCAAACTTCAGTCAGGACCACTGTCGTTAAAGTTAGGTTTAGCAACACAGTTAGGTTTAGCGGTATGGATCTGTTCCAAAAGCCCTCCCGCCTATCCAGGCATGCGTGCATGGATAAGGCAGGGAGGGCAGCAGCAAGAACCACCCATAGGGGTACACACAGAACAGATCCAGCAGCAATGCGAATGGTCTTATAGATTCCATTCCATTTAGTTTAGTACATGTACATACACCGATCAGCCACAACATTAAAACCACTGACCGGTGAAGTGAATAACATTGATTATCTTGTTGTTATTTTAGTTCTGTACTCTAGCACGTTAAGTTTGAAAGGGTACAATGACAATGAGGTTGAAGTGCAGACTGTTAGCTTTATTTATTTAGTATTTTCATCCATATCGGAAGAACCGTTTAGAAATTATAGAACCTTTAGTACATAGTCCCCCCCCATTTTTGGGCATCAAAAATATTGGACAGTTTAACATAATGTAGAATAAAGTAATCTTTTTTAATATTTGGTCCCATATCCTTTGCATGCCATGACTTCCTGATGTCTGTGACCCAACAATATCAAAAGATGCTGATCTTATTTTCTTATCTTACTCCTACAAGCAATAGTATAACCTCTCTGCATTTGAATGGATCTCTATGGGAATTGGGAGGTGGGACTAGATTTAGCTGTAAATTACACTGGAACAGTATGGGACACATGGTTGGCTAAATGACTCTAAGTCATCAAGGATCTGACGTATCAAACAAGTGTAAGGACGGTGGGTGCGGAGGACCAAACGCAACCATGAGTGGATTCCACCAAAGTGAAAAACCACAAATAGGGAGAACTAAAAAAGGAACAAAGAACTTCCCGGCGAATAACTGCCAAACAAAAACGACGCAGGTAAAGTGGGCGAAAAGCTCGCAGACTCGAGCTGTGGACAGGGTAAACCTCAAACTCAATAAACAAGCTAAAATGATGGGGCAGGCAGAAAGGAAGATAGAAGAGAATAACCTCCGGGACGTTAGACTATAAACGGCCATTAATAAGGATGTGAGGGAAAGGGAAAATGCCTCTGGCTCAACAGGCACACAAATTGAACAAACAACAGAGAGGCAGAAAGGAAAAGGTAAACAGAGGTACTATCTACAGAGATAGAAAAACGGAAACCAAGGAAGAGACTAGTTGTGAAAGGAAAATGAAACTCAAAATTAAGAGATCCCTAACACACTAAAAGGCAAGTCCCGCATGTCGATTTAGCAAAATAGCCAAACTAACAAGTCGTCGCCTTAGTTCCTATACCTGCGTTACCTGGCATAGCGTGGCAAAACTGACACAAAAGCCATGAACCCAGAAATCGCTGCGCTTAAATAACCAGCTGATGCCGGGACAGGTGGAACGAATGAGTGCAGGTACGAGGAAAAACACGGCAAGGGCGCCGTCCTGCAGACCCGAAAGGAGACGTTTGCAGAACAGGACCGGCGAGCTGCAAAACCATGACAGGACCCCCCCCCCCCCCCCCCCCCCCACTAAGGATTGGCCCCAGACGGTCCCTCAGAATCACGCCTACGAAAGTCTTCTATAAGTCCCGGATCCAGAATGTGCCTGGACGGGACCCAGCAGTGTTTCTCAGGGCCATAGCCTTCCCAAACCATGAGGTACTGGAAACTTCTGCCCACACGTCTCTCAGCCAAAATGCGCCATGCAGTATACGCCGTGCCTCCATCAATGAGCCGGGTAGGAGGCAGCGGCTTGTCCACAGGATCCAACACGCTAACAAGCACAGGTTTAAGCAGAGAGACGTGGAACATAGGGTGAATCCTCATGGACTGGGGAAGCTGGAGGCGCACCGTAACAGGGTTAATCCTGCGGATGATTTTAAACGGCCCCACGAAACGCAGAGCGAGTTTGCGAAATTCCACTCGCAACGGAAGGTCCCGTGTGGAGAGCCAAACCCATTGCCCATCATGGAAGGAGCCGAGCGGCGGCGCCTGTCAGCCAGTATTTTCTGCCTAGCCAAAGCGCGCAGGAGAGATGCGCAAACTCTCCTCCAAACGGCCTGGCAACTGTGGACAAAAGACCTAGCGGTCGGTACCTCTACATCTTTCTCCAACTCGGGGAACAGAGGGGGTAGATACCCAAACTGAGCCTCGAACGGCGAGAGCCCTGTGGACGCATTACGCAGCGTGCTTTGCGCATACTCTGCCTAAGCAAGGTGGTGACTCCACAAAATAGGATTGGCAGCGGCCAGACAACGGAGGGTGTTCTCTAGCCTCTGGTTGGTGCATTCGGTTTGTTTGTTAGTCTGTCTTCAGGATTTCACCCTGAGACTAACGGACGCCCCCAGCTGCAAACAGAAGGAACGCCAAAACCGTGAGGCAAACTGGGGTCTGCGATCAGACACAGCATCCTGGGGCAGGCCGTGCACTCTGAAAACATAGCCGATAACCAACCGTGCTGTTTCTGGTGCAAATGGTAATTTAGATTTCTATTTTCTAAGGCGGCGCATTTTATCGCCCTATCTACCACCACCAGAATAACAGTAATGCCATCCGATGCGGGCAACCCAGTAATAAAATCCAAGGCGACGTGGCTCCAGGGACGGCTAAGGATGGGTAAAGGGCGCAACAGCCCCGAGGGTGTGAGTTGAGAACCTTTATTGTGGGCACAGACCGCACACACTGAAATAAATTCCCAAACCTTATCCATGACAGGCCACCAAAATCGCCTGGATAGGAAATCTATCATCCGATGGACACCAGGATGGCCCGTAATGCGGGAGGAATGTCCCCACTGCAGTACGTGACTTCGGACCCTGGAGGGCACAAACAGGCAATTAGGCTGACCCCCACCAAGATCCGGGTCCAGACGTTGGGCACACAAGGGATTCAATATCCCGCGTGACTGGGGCTAGGATCCGAGCCGTGGGAATGATAGGCTCAGGGGGGCGATCATCCTCGGACTGGTCAAAAACCTGTGAGAGCGCGTCCAGTTTAACATTCTTAGAACCCGGACGATAAGTTCTAAGAATGGGGCGAAGAACAGCGACCAGTGGGCCTGCTGCAAATTACGCCGTTTGGCACCCTGAATGTATTCTAAATTTTTGTGGTCTGTCCAAACTGTGAAAGGATGCTCGGCCCCCTCGAACCAATGATGCCACTCCTTGTTACGGAGGTCGAACTTGATAAACAGCGACGCCCCATGGAGGTGTTCAAAAATGTCATTTAGAGCTCTATAGTCGATGCAGGGCCTCAAACTCCCGTCTTTCTTTTCCACAAAAAAAAGCCAGCACCAGCCGGCGAGTTAGAGGGTCTGATGAAGCCATAGGACAGAGCTTCGTTGATGTAATCCCTCATAGCGGCACCTTCGGGGGCTGACAAGGAATATAAAGAACCCCGGGGAGGTACCGTGCCAGGGTGTAAATTAATGGCACAGTCGTAGGGTCAATGTGGAAGCAGGGTAGTGGCTCACTGTTTGCTGAATGCCTCAGCGAGATCCCCATATACGGTAGGCACGTTAGCCGGCAGGGGAAATTCAAGTGCCCCCAAAACTCTAGTGTTGGCTGACTTGCGGCAAATCCTGGTTGAGGAATGGGATGCCATCCCACAGCAGTGTGTGACCAGGCTGGTGACCAGCATGAGGAGGAGGTGCCAAGCTGTTGTGACTGCGTATGGATCTTCCACACGCTACTGAGGTCCCTGACAGTGTAAAATGAATAAAGTGTAAAAATGGCCAATATGTGTTGTTTTTTCCTTATTACTGTGGGAGAGTGCAATCATCCAATCCACCAAGCAACTCAAAACGAGAGTGAATACCAACAGAAGAATATTGCAGGGGATTTTGGCACATTTTTTTGGGCCGCTACCCACACGGTTAACTGTGTTGCTCATTCCACGAATGCATGATCCTTACAAGTTGTACCTCGTTGTAAAGGTGACTAATCAGGCTTTCCAGCGATATAAAATACAATACCAATTGGTATTAGTAAAGGGGAGGAATAATCGACCGAAATAATGTTTCCAAACTTTTTTTGAGGAGTTTATTTAAATGTTTCATATTTTCCAAAAAATCATAAAGATTGGAATTGTGATTTTTGAGATATGGGCCCTCAAGAACAGCTCCATCTCCAGAGCAGCTCCAGCCTTATTTACCACATTTCCCATATCTCCCTGCGCACGCTTAGGTTTGGTGTGCATGAATATGTAATAGGGGGCGTACACGCCACTGCTGCGAGCACGGTGACGAGCTAACTGTTCAAGTGAAGATACCGCAGAAAATTCTTGTGTGTCTGCCCAAAATGCCATCGTGCGCCATACGTGGGTGCGATATTAAGTCTGGATACCATTTGCCCAAAAATGAGACGAGGTGCATCCAGTGGCTGGCAGCAATTAACAACCCGATCTATCCGATAAATTTGCCAAAAAAGGATTACGACAAAGTCAGAGGACTTCCAGCGCGACTATAGTGGCGAATTACTGGGAGCTAAATCAAAGAATTTGCTTGTCGAGTCTGCGGTACCTTAAGAAATATTAGAAATTCTGGCATTTTAATTTTTAATTTTACTTTATTTAATTTTACTTATTTTTAGACATTTCAGTATGTGTTGTTCAACTACTGCACAATAATTGCCCCTTGGGGACAATAAAGACTTCTATTCTACTTCTATTCTACTACTTCTACTACTATTATTACAATATCACCTTTCTGTATTTTTTTTTGTCTTTGTTTACCTTGCCATAACGAAGATAATCTTATGTTGAAGTAACAACCATTCCAAATAATCAATTACAATCCCAGTGATTTTATTGAATGTGATAGAGGTATGCATTTTCAAACTTAGACCTTGTAAACCAACAAATATGTTTTAAAATTTATACTAAGCCAACTCAACAGGAGAAACAGTAACTATAGCATTGTATGTCTATTATTGAACACTATGGGCTCAATTTTCTGACAATTATGGCCACATTTTTACAATAATAAAACAAAAGTAAAGCGTGAGGTATCACAAAGTGCAGAGTCTGGTTCAGTCTTCGTCGATGTCCAGAAATCCAACATATTGACCATCGGGAGAAGGGTATCTTTGACGTACTGCAGAGACTACACACGATGGCAGTCAGTCTGAATTGCCTAACGTTAAATAAAGGGGTGACAGAAAAAACTGGTTATAGTACTAAATGCTAAATGAGCTGCTAGATAGCCATCTAGGTATAGCCAACAAGCGACTGATTGCGACAGTAGCCTAACTGACGTTACATGGAATGTCCGAATCTTGGTGTCATGCTGGCAAGCACAACATATCGACTTTAACATAAGTTTAGCAAACGTTAGCTAAATTACAACTTGTAACTAATTACACTGGCACCAATTTATATTCCCACTTCTCTGCTCTCTGTTAGCTTCAGCTGCCTCGTCCTCCGCTCTCTGTCTCTCTCACTCACGTAATTCTTCCTCTGTAAATTCTGGTTCAAAACTGTATGGTTGTATATCTTCGTCAAAATCGAAAAGCTCGTCCTCTAACTCCGCGAACTCAGAGCTGTCCACCATATCTCTCAGGCTAAAGTCGTCGGCCAAGATAGGCCACGTGATATTTGTACGCTAACGTTACCGTATTTTCGTGGGAGTGTCGCCTGGATGGGTGCCCGCCCATAAACCAGACTCAAATGTTTATTTTCATGAAGTATTAACTTAACAAAGAGACCTTCAAAAAACAAAGGGTTTACTTTAGGAATAGCAAGTTCAGTAGCAATGTGCAAAGCAACATATATTGCCACGCCTCCTCCTCTTGTACCCCTGCCGGCTCTGTATAACATATAATTATCAAGTTTGATCTCACTATCACAGATTTTATTCTGTAACTATGTTTCTGAAAAAGTAAGTACGTCAGGTTTGTATTGAGCAACCCAGACTCTAAGAAGATCAAATTTTGGCAGAAGGCTCCTTATATTCAAATGCATAATTTTTAAACCTTTGACAGTGTCAATTATAAATCAAAGAGAGAAAAAGTAACAACTGTGGGGGGTGGAGTGGGGATAGGATCCAGGCCAGGCAAGCAGGAGAGCCACAACAACCACACATAAAACACACACACAGACACACGACAAATCACAACAAAACAAACATATAAAACACATAAGAAAGACAGAATAAGAAAAAAAAAACAAATCAAGCGCAGCAGCCACAGATACCAAAGACCATGGCATCTCCATGAGCAAACAAATTGAGGTTAAAATACATATACAGCAAAAATTCATTTGTAGAACACCTCTTTGTCTACCACACTCCTATAGTGTGGTCTGCGTCTGCATGGTAAAAGCGCAGGAGCGCAGGAGCAGTCTTGTTGTTCAGGCCTACAGACCCAGAGGCTATGAATGTCCTCAGAGTCTACAGGCCCGAAGACCATAGCCACGCCTTAGTGTTGGTGCGATCCTGGGTTTACCAGAGACAACAACTCAATGGAAGAACTCAGTCATGAAAAGAAAATACCATTTAGTAGCTCATTGTATCATTAGTCATTTCATTAATTCATTCAACTTTATTTTCAGATAAAAAATAAAAAATAATATTAGCTCTTTAGATTTTCAATGAAATAGAAATATTAAGAGCAATTTCTCAAAATGTTCCGTATATAGGCCTTATACTCCATTTTCAAACCATTAAAGAGAATTGTGTGTGCACATCGCAGCACCCAGCCCTGCAGAACCGAAAGCCAAAAATGGCCTACAAGCCGGAAAACTACAACAGGTCCACACCAGAACATGATCTTATTAAATAATATGATTCAAGAAAAGAAAAGATTCAGCCAGAAAATAAATAAACTGAAGAAACATTAGAGCTCATTATTTCCTTAATCCCTTACGGTGTTCAATTAAATATTGTTTGAAACCTGAGCATCTATGAAGAAACAGAAAGAATATTTATTATACATCAACTTTGCTCATATATAAATCTCCGAGCAGCTATAGACTAGTCATCAGCAGCAATTGTACTTAATGTTGCCATCTTCCTATATTTGATGCAACTAATTCAAGTACATAACTGACATTTTGTGGTGGCATTTGTACTTAATAGATCCCCACATATAGCCAACAAAAAGACTAACATTCTCCAACCCTTTTGCCAATAATTAATTGAGAGTACCCGAATAAAGCCAATCCGGCTCGCATGACAGCAGAAACAATGGAGCTGTCAAATAGTAAGATTTTAGGAAGGATCCCCTTCCCAGTTCTCTCCAACAAAGAAAGGTTTGTGGCTTTTGTTCTCATAGTCAGTTTTTAAAGTTAAGTCAGAAGATAGAGCACTCAGTTAGTTTAATCAATAGTGGATACTTATCAGTGAGGCGATCTATTATCCAGCTCCTGGATAAACAGTTCAGCCTCCTTTGGTGTTCGGAAAAACCTCTTCTTTCCCTCGGACACCACGCTGAGTGTAGAACGATGCGATAGCGCCTACGTCAAGTTCATCGCCCGTAGTTTCTTCCCGTCATCTCGCTGGTGACTCGGGGTTCTGTGAGCCCGCTCCACAACAAGGGGTTCAGGAAAATTGGATTCACCAAGGAGCTGGGGGATAAGTCGCCTGACGAAACCAAGGGTGTCTCTCGTTTCTGACGATTCAGGAACTTTCATAATGCGGAGATTTAGGATGCGGGATCGATTGTCTAAATCCTCAACTTTATCCAACATTGGTTTTCTCTAACTTTTCAATGCGGCCCATGGCTTCAAGTAAATTGTCCTCGTTGCCACTCACTCTTTGTTCAATCTCCGGAACATGGTCAGACAGGGTTGAGAGTTGTGCTTTAATCTTCTCAAGGCTTGCTTGAATCGAATTCATTTTTAAGTCGATGTTACCTTGAACTTCAACCTTACTCTGCTGAATGGCGTCCCAGATTGATTGCAATGAGATCTCAGCCATTTTCTTGCGTTTTCCCCTTAGTAGTCTAATATTCGCCACTTTGCATTTCTGTATATTCTGTAAGTTCAGTACTTCTCATCAAGCAGTATAATTTAAGATATAGTTCCGGTTAAACAACAGGATCACATAGCAAAACAATTTAATAGGCAGACGCAACCGTGCAGCGCTACTTCATACGCTTGCCGCCATCTTGTCCTCCCCAGTATTTTCTCTCATAGCGTCCTCCTGACCAGAAACGTTGTGGTCGAAGACTAACGCCATCTCCTCCATCATTCTATCCGCATTGCTTATGACCCGGGCATTAGCCCGAATCAGGGGATCAGCCCAGGCGAGGGCAGTCCCGGTGAGCAATGACAAAATAAAAGCCACATGGGAGTCGTAGGAGGAAAACCGGGAAGGCTGAGCCTTAAAAAAAACTCAAACGCTGTGTCAGGAAGCCACGACACTTGCCCAGCTCCCCGTCTTAGCGAAGGGGAAGTTGGAGCTTGGGCTCTCTGACAGAGAGAGCAGGAGGGCTCGCTGGGACTGGTGCTTGTGGAACTGGGGGTGTGACTACGATCGCCAGGCGAAGACTGTCTGCCAGCTCACTCAAACAGCCCTCCTGGCGACGCATCTGATCAACAAATTGACTCTGTTGGGTGTACATGACCCGCTGCTGCACCTGAAGGGCTTGAATGCCCACTTCATGAGCGGACAGAGTACTTTGCTGCATGGCCAGTACTTTATCTATCCCCTGCAGGGTCGCTGGTTCCTCCATGAGGCTTTTGTGTACTGTAAGGGCGGTAGGTGCGGAGGACCAAACGCAACCGTGATAGGATTCTATTAGTTCTCCACCGAAGTGAAAAACCACAACTAGGGAATAGGGAGATCTAAAAAAGGAAGAAAGAACTTTCCGGTGAATAATTGCCAAACAAAAAACGACCCAGGAAAAGTGGGCGAAAAGCTTTCAGACTCGAGCTGTGGACAGGATAAACCCCAAGCTCAATAAACGAGCTAAAATGAAGGGGCAGACAGAAACGAAGATAGAAGAGGATAACCTCCGGCACGTTAAACTATAGATGGCCATGAATAAGGAGTTTAGGGAAAGGAAAAATGCCTCTGGCTCAACAGGCACACAAAATGAGCAAACAACAGAGAGGCAGAAAGGAAAAGGTAAACAGAGGGAAAACGGAAACCAAGGAAGAGACTAGTTGTGAAAGGAAAATGAACCTCAAAATAAAGAGATCCCTGACACACTAAAGGGCAAGTCCCGTGTGTCGATTTAGCAAAATAGCCAAACTGACAAGTGGTCGCCTTAGTTCTTATACTTGCGTTCCCTGGCTTAACGTGGAAAAACTGACACAAAAGCCATGAACCTGGAAATCGCTGCGCTTAAATAACCAGCTGATGCTGGGACAGGTGGAACGAATGAGTGCAGGTACGTGGAAAAACACGGCAAGGGCGCCGTCCCGCGGACCCGAAAGGAAACGTCCGCAGAACAGGACCAGCGAGCTGCAAAACCTTGACAACAAGCCTTAAACCATCACTCTGCTGCCAGAAATACAGTAGATACGGATGGATAACTTGAAGGGTTTGTTCTCCTGACTTATTTTTCTATGGAGTTCAGTAGGAATATTTGTAAGGAGAAACAACCCTTAAAGACATCCATCCATAACTATTGCATATCTGGCAGCAGAGTGATGGTTTGAGGCTCGTTTTTAAAGCGCTATTATTTTAAGCTTAGAGAACTGGGCCTGAACCCCCGTAGAGCATGCATAGGGCGACAGTGGCAAGGAAAAACTCCCTGTTGTTAGCAGGAAGAAACCTTGGGCAGAACCTGACTCTGAGGGGGGAGCCCATCAGCCACTGACCGGCACCGGTTCCTGGAGAGCTGATTACAGAATACATGTAAAAAGACTAACAGGACACAAATGTCAATTAAATAATTGAGCCAGTGAGGAGATGATTTGCAGGCCAACAGCTGGTACCATCAGGCAGGGGACAGGCGTGGAGCTGGAGCTGAAGCAGCTGCGTCTGGAGGAGGGTGCTCAGTCGATCTATAGCTACCACTCCAGGCAGTTGCCCAAAGAAGTGGGACAAGAGGGGAAAAAGTATCTAATCAGTCGGCAGCACGAATATGTTGGTGAGCCAAGCATGAGTGCCCACAACAATTTACGCCTTAGTGGTCTTCTGCAACCCCTGGCCGTGCCCCATTGCCCCTGGTCCTATATCGCCATGAATTTTGTCACTGGCTTACCAGCCTCTGAAGAAAGCACTGTGGTTCTGACCATTGTTGACCGGTTTTCAAAGGCCATTCAATTCATGGGACTACCCAAGCTTCCTCTGCCAAAGAAACTGCTGAACTCATGGTAAAACATGTCTTCTGGCTCCATGGTCTTCCCTTGGAGGTAGTCTCGGATAGAGGGTCCCAGTTCACAGGCAAGTTCTGGCGCTCCTTCTGCGCTCTCATTGGAGCCACCCCGGGTCTCTCCTCCGGGTTCCAACCTGAGACTAACAGGCAGACCGAGAGGCTCAATCAAGAGCTGGGGAAGGGTCTGCGCTGCCTCGCTGAGAGGACTCCCACTACCTGGTACAGCTGTCTTCCCTGGATTGAATATGTGTATAACTCCCTCCCTGTCTCCTCTACGAGTATGTTCCCTTTTCACTTCTGCCTGGGGTACCAGCCTCCCCTATTCCGGAAGAGGAGAGGGAGGTGGAGACACTGTCAGTGCAGGCCCTCGTTTCCCGTGCCCGGAGGACCTGGAGGAGGGCCAGTTCCACTCTCCTCAAGCATGTTTCCGGGATGAAAGCCCAGGCTGACCACCGTAGACGCCCTTATAAAATCAGTCAGAAGATATGGCTTTCATCCCGGGACATTCCCCTCCAGACCCCCTGCAAAAAAGGATTCTCTGCAATCAGTAGTAGGCTAGGCTAATGTAGCCTACAAAATCCCCGGCAATGATACAAATTAGCAGTAATAATGTACGAATAGGCTACAACACGTAAATTCAACCTGATAACTAGTAGCTAGCTATCCGAGTAGGCTACGCAAATGCACAAGCAATTATGTCATGATAAATGCAAAATTACCATGCAGGATACGGATCAGGCCAACACAACGGTAGGCCTAGTCTTCACATTATTTACCGATTACTCACTGAACTGGTTACGATATAGTTGGAGCAGTAGTGACGTTAAAACATGAACTATGTAGGCTAATCATTATGTCAAAAATATTAGTGACAACTTACGTATCAGCATCTGTGAATGGCCACCTCTCGTATCAGAAGTCAGCTCAACGAATAGCCTAGTCGTATGGAAGCATATCCGCCCCAAAATTCAAACGAGAATGCAAATCGGCGATTGCATTTAGTTTACATTCGATGTGCACAAAAACCATGACATAATTCTAATGAATATGCAAAAGGCCATTTTGCGTTTTCATTTTCAAGATAATGTACGCACTTTATCTGACAATTTGAAAATGTTAATGCAAATCCATTTCACATTAAATTTTTCTCGCCCTCTACGACACAACCTTGCCATAATTTTAATAAAAATTAAAAACTACATTTGCATTTGCAGTTTCTTATTGTAGTTGCATGATCCGTGACAAAAAATAAATTATAATTAAATTTGCCATTTAAAGGTTGTATCAGCGATTTTGGGTGGAAACATAAATGATCACATTCATCTGATTTTTCCTCACGATCCGCTAGCTGCCCGCCCCATAAGCAGGCCGTCAAAAAACCGCGTCTCTGTAGGCAGCCTATGCTCCGAGATCGTACACAAAAACAAATGGTACTACCAACCACTCAAAACCAAAATAAACAGTATTCCAACCAATCACAATGATCTGCACAAACGCTAATACTCTTATCTCGCTGAAATCTTGACGGATTTACAAACGGTTTGGTTTCTTACAAATGTTATTAACGTGGTTATAATTCTGGATGCTTGAACACTATTTTTTAAAACATAACATAATTATTCATAAGTATGCTTGTTTGGGATTTCGCTTCAGAAGTGACGTCACCCAAAATCGCTGATACAACCTTTAATATATCGTTTTCATGCTTTGTGGCACAAGAGTGACTTAATTCAAATGCAATGGCATTGCATCAGTTTGCATTATCATTTCCGCATGGTCACGCAAAAACCCTGACAAAACTCCGAACTGAACATGCAAACTGTCAAAGCATGTCCATCAAGGCGGGGCCTCGAAGAAAGGGGCATTACAGGGGACCGTTCAAACCACTGAATTTATGGTTCAACTTCAGTGGTTGTCTATGATTTCAGTCGTCAGGCAGTTATCAGGCTAGATAGTTATATTTCCTAGTTCTCTGTGTCTGGGGATTATAGGCTAATAATAAGTGAAATCGTATCCCTTAGAGTGTCTACAGGGCCTAACACATTATTATTTTGTGGTTGTGTTTTGTATTTACAATAATTTAAGATTATTGCATCCTCGTGGCCAGGTATTTAGTATCTTTAGCATCTGATTTTACATTTAAAGACAGAAAAATAATTCTACAAATATACAAATGAATGCATTCAATACAATAGCTATTCACATCATAGTTATCAACCATTTGTTCACTTTAACCAGGGACCCTAGCAGCTAACAACTAAGACCATAGCAACCATCTAGAAAGACCTTAGCAACCACCTTTGGTGGTTTTTGAAAGATTTCATACAATTAATGGTATTCCACTTAAAAAAAACTGTTTTAAAGTCAATAGGAATTATTGGATGGGTAATGCTTGTGTGTTTTCGTTTCGTTCATGGTTTTTAATAGAACTTGTATTCATCCAGTTCCATTCAGCTTTCAGTTCATATAGCCAATTTCAGTTCAACATGCTCATACTAATACATGCCATTGCTAACAATGTCTATTGTTTGTTGTGTATTGCCTAATTTCTATTACCAAAATATAGTGTTCTCTGTCCTTTGCTTTATCAAGCCAACTTGAAGTTTGTGTTCAAACTTATATTGTCTACTGTCTTTCTGTAGGGAAGGCCTGTTCTAAACCTTATCATGTCGTACCACACAGGACAATGCATAAATATACATCACATTATACAGAGAAAAGTTCAATAACATGCGTTCAGAAACTCTAAATCTAGAATTATAAATCATGAAAAAGGTTTGAAAGTGTATTACATCTTTAACTTAAAACTAATAAACATTTTAGAAATGTAATAGATAATCTTAGAGCTTTAAATAACATTATTTATTTCATATAGTGACATTCCTTGCAGTTCTACTTGGACGCCTGTATTAGCTTTTGCCATTGCTATCAAATTCATACGTATAATTTTTAAGAGTTTTATGATGAAATAACATTTTCCTAGTTTTACATTTGTTGTAGCTACCACCTGACATGGAAAGTGTACCAGCCTACCTACGAGTTGAAAGTAGCTATTTTTATCAATATTTGAGAGAGATCTACAAACCTTTTCACTCAACCATAAAGCCATAGTAGGGCTTTACATAATGTAATGTAACGTTAACGTGAGCAACAGTAAATAGTTACTTTCATATTTATTGATTTTTATCGATTTCAGCTGAAATTTAAATATACTTCCGCAGCTCTTTGGGCTTGTTGTTTTTGCGTTGTCAAGCAAAACACCTGGTTGGTAGTTCTAATTGAACAGAAAACATCTCGTTGCAAATTCTATTTCTCATTACTAGTTCTATTTAAGTGCGCTGCTATGCAAACCCTCTCGTTGTTAGTTCTGAAAACAATTGATTCTATTGGGAAAAAAATAGTTCCTTCTCGGTTATAACATACAATTAGCCCCAATTTTGGTTATTTTTATCATTACATTATTTAAGAAAATTGTATGAAACCATAACTCGACCAGATTCAACGTTACCTCCCGCTCTCTGTCTTGCCTTTTAAAAATGGTTTGGTCACGCAATGTGTAGCTAGCAGATTCGCATCATGATGTCCTATGCATGGGGCCATCTAAAAAATACTACGGAGTTTGTTAGATGTAACTTATCGAAAAGTTTTCGCTGGATAAAAAGTTTTCTACATATAGCCTGTAGGCTACAGATTAACATGCTTTGTGAAGTATCTTGCATTCACAAGCAGTCAGCGTGTTGCCAACGTTAATTTACATGCAAATTCCTAATATGAGAAATTTTTATTTCCAAACTGAATAAATACTGCATTTCTAACCACAAAAATGTTTTGCTAGATTAAAGTAGTTGTAACTAAGATATTTGCCGAATACAAACCTTTTTACCTGTAGATTAATGTTGTTTACCGATTTTTATAAATCAGATGTATGCTGTTGCTACGGCAAAGTTAATTTCTACCTTAGAGACGGATCTATGGCTCGCAGTAAAAAAAGATTAGGCTACATATTGCACATAAACACCATGCGCTTTCCTAACTCCGTGATAATGTAGCCTAACCATGCCTAGCTATATAGTTACCTAGCCACATATTGCATTTGCATTATCTTAAAAACAATGACAAAAGTTTATCGTAGCCTAAGTTAGCCTACTATTTGCAGCATATGAGGCGAAGTAGCCGTCTGCCATAGGCTACAGTAACATTAGTCACTGAGGAAAATAAAGTAGGTAGGCTACATTCGTTTACTTTATTAATTCACATTATTTATTCCATTTATTTTCTAGAATGTCTTGGACTCTGAATTGACCGGTCATGTTTGCCATTCCCAGGTTGTGTAGTAGCTGGCCAGGCAGGCAGCGCATTCACATTAATTTATAACGGTGATCAAACCTGTGACCCGAAAGGTTATACATAACCACCAGTCATTGACCAATCAGAATCGAGTATTCACCCATACCATGGTATAATGCTTACAAATTTATTATCATTAAAATACCGTTTTTAATAGTTTTCTTAATCTGTTCATTTGCACGGACGGTTGCGCCACCTGACATTTTGGAGGTTTGAGATGCCAAAACATAAAAGAATATATATTATTTGAATGTACTGAAAATGTATTCAAACTAAATAGGTTTTATAGAATAAAGTGATACATGTCATGAATTGATTATTTAAAAATTAAATAATGCACTCGGACACAAAAATATGCCTGTCATGTCATTGACCCTACTGCATATCTGGCAGCAGAGTGATGGTTTGAGACTCTTTTGATACCTCAGACCCTTGATGACTTACACAGCCATTTAGCCAACCATGTGTTCCATACTATTCCCATGTAATTTACAGCTTAATCTAGTCCCCCCCCCCCCCCCCCCCCTTTTGCCATAGACATCCATTCAGATACAGAGAGGTTATAGTACCGCTTGTAAGAGTACCTGAAAATAAGATATCAAGAGCCTTTGGATGTTGTTGGGTCACAGACATCAGGAAGTCATGGCATGCAAAGGATATGCAACCAAATATTAAATATTATGACTATTTAAATTTGTTTTAATTACTTTTGGTGCCCTAAAATGGGGGGGACTATGTGTAAAAATGACGACAATGTCATGGTTTTTAACCCTGTTTCCCTGTGCGGTCGTTTTCCTTAGTGGCCACGCGAGGGCGCTGCCCTTTTTGTAGATGCTTGCTCCGCCCTGCTGAGTTTGCTGAGCTTCTGTTAGCGTCTACACCTGTGCGTGGTCACTGAGAGCTATTTAAGCCTTCCGTTTCCTTCTATCGGGGCTTCAACATTAATTGTTCTTTGTTTGTTCATTGTTTTGTACTGTGGTGTTTTTGTTGGCTGTGAGCTACTCGCCTATTTTAACGTCTCTTTGTTGAGGCAGGGCTTATTTCTTACTGGCTTGGTAGTTACTTATCTCGTAGAAGTATGGGACTGCGGATCTCTGCTCTATTTCGCCTTTTTTGTGCTTTTTCTCCGTGTATGGAGATTTGGGCGATTCTGTTCGGAACTGTAGTTCTGTTCGCCCTTCGGTGCATTTCGTCTCATAGGGAGATCGGGCGTTTCGCTTCTACTTGGTTGCTTAGCTCGTAGAAGTATAGAGTAGCTGTTCTTTGTTCCATTTTCGCCTGTGATTGGTTCCTACTGAGAGTCCTGGCGTTTGCTTCTACTCATTTCCGTGTTACGGTGAGCCAGTGAGTAGCTTTGGTACGTTTATTCCCTGTTTTGGCTCCTTCTCGTGGACTACGTTCCTCTTTGTTGTGAGTCAGGGTTTTTGTTTATATTTAGAGGCTGTCGTGCTATTTTTGCGTTGGTCTTTTGTTGCAGCTGTCCTCTGTCCTTTTTACCTACGGGACGATTTTGTTCGGAACTGTTGTTCTGGGAACGTCTGTTCTCGGTTCCTTCGCCTCGTTACATATTCCTTTACTGTGAGGCTAGGGCGTGTGTTTAATTATGCTTGCGTTAGTCATTTTGGATAAATAAAGTTATGGGACTGCGGTGCTCCGTCGGCTCACCTGTAAAATGTTTCTCTCTCCTGGGAGATCGGGTGTTTACCCCTTTGTTTTCTGCATTTGACTGCAAGCCTATTCATCTAGCCATGGAACGTTAAATCTCTGTTCCTGTTCGCCTCTTTACATTTCCCCTTACTGAGAGGCAGGGCTTGTATTTGTGTTTGTGCTTGTGCTAGTCAGATAGCCGATAATTTTGGTGCAGCTGTCCTTTCGTCTTTTGTGCTTTTTCTCTGTGTATGGAGATTTGGGCGATTCTGTTCGGAACTGTAGTTCTGTTCGCCCTTCGGTGCATGTCGTCTCATTGGGAGACCGGGCGATGTTGTGGACATGTTTTGCATGTGACTTCTAGCCTCAATATAGCCTTGGAGCTTTGATTATCGGTTCCTTCGCCTCGTTACATTTCCCCTTACTGGGAGGCTGGGGCGTGGTTTTCTATTGGGCTTGTCATTGTGCTGATAAAGTTATGGGACTGCGGTGCTCCGTCAGCTCGCCTGTAAAATGTTTCTTCCCCCCTGGGGAGATCGGGCGTTCACCCCTTTATGTTCTGCATGTGACGGTTAGCTTATGGAAGTAGCCACGGAACGTTATCTCTGTTCCTTCGCCTCCTCCTATACCATTAAGTATTAGTTTTCTGTGTTTATTGTGTGTGTTTTGTTTGTGCCATTGTGCTACTTGCCTGTTCTTATGCGTCTCGTTATCGAGACAGGGCGTTTGTTATTTCCGGCTTGCTTGTTGGTTACTTAGCTTGTAGAAGTATGGGGTAGCAGTTCTTTGTCCCCTTTCGCCTTGTTGGGTTTTCTTGTTATGAAACCAGGCGTTTGTGCTTCCACTCTTTGGTATGTAACAGTGAGCCGGTCTGTAGCTGTGGTGTGTGTGTGTTCGTTGTATTGTCTCCTCCCTTATCTGCGGGGTTTCCCGCCTTAGTGGCCCTAGGGCTTTAAGAATCTCCTTGCTGCGTTTGGCCCCTCCTTCCTCACACGTCACGCCCCATTACATACAATTGCTACAGTAGAAATAGAAATAGAAATGGTAGTTTCTAACATTATCAATGTCTTGACTGTATTTTTTGGTGAATAAAAGTATAAATTTCTTTCAAAAACATACACATTTCTCAGTTATTCCAAACCTTTGAAAGGTAGTGTATATAAAAATGTCTCAGTGATTCCTAACCTTTGAACGGTAGTGTATATAAAAATGTCTCAGTGATTCCAAACCTTTGAACGGTAGTGTATATAAAAATGTCTCAGTGATTCCAAACCTTTGAATGTATATATATATACAGTATATACTGTATATACATGTATAATTTCAATCACAGTGCTGAGCAGAATACATTATGTATTTCAATCAATCAATCAAACTTTATTTATATAGCACCTTTCATACAAGTAAATGCAGTTCAAAGTGCTTTCCATGCAAATGATTGACAGGCAAATATCCAACAAGAATTTAAAAAAACATTTAATAAAAGAATAATAAACAATAAAAGAATAATAGACAATAAAAATTATTTTAAAAAATAAATAAAAGAATAAAACTATAAAACAAAAAGTAAAACAATAAAACATGAGTGCACACCAAAATTTAAGATAAAATGTTAGGTAAAAGCCTGGCTAAAAAGGAAGGTTTTGCGCTCATGTTTAAAAATATCAATATTTTCAGCTGCCCTCAGATCCTCAGGGAGGCTATTCCAGCGACTGGGAGCGTAACCGCTAAATGCTGCCTCACCGAAGGTTTTCGTTCTGGTTTTCAGGACGGTTAAAAGGTTGCTCCGAGAGGATCTGAGGGGCCTTCCTGGTTTATACATTAAAAGCATTTGAGACAGGTAGCTTGGTGCAAGGCCATGCAGCACTTTATAAACTAGTAAAATAACTTTAAAATCAATACGAAAACTAACCGGTAACCAGTGTAGAAACTTCAAAATAGGTGTAATGTGCTCTCCTTCTGGTCCTTGTCAGTACTTCAGTACTCAGAATTCTGAATTAATTGTAATTGATTTATAGTTTTTTTGGGGAGACCAGATAGGAGAGCGTGACAATAGTCTAGCCTGCTACTAATGAAAACGTGCATTAGTCTCTCTGTATTGCTCTGAGAGAGAAAAGACCGCACTCTAATAATATTTTTCAAGTGATAAAAGGCAGATTTGGTGACATTCCTGATATGAGACTCAAATTCCGATTGCAGGGTGACCTCACATGGTGTAATGGGTGTTTCTACGAACCCTGGGGCCTTCTGTTGTTGGCAGATACCAGACCTGATGGTAGTAATCTTCTCTCTAAAATAGTCCTGAGAACTGGTTGGTGGGATTTAAGACAGGATTTATTAAACAGTGAATTGTGTTAAAAAGTATTCTAGGATTGTTAATATTAGTATTTATCAAATTGGAGAAGTATTCCTGTCTAGCGGTCCGAATAGCCTTATTGTAAATTGCTCATTTGTTTCTGAGGATATTGTAATGTACCTGTAATTTTGTTTTTCTCCATTTGCATTCAGCAATCCTACATTCTCTTTTTAACCCAGCAACTACTTCATTTTTCCATGGAGCATTCTTTTTAAAGGTTGTTTTCTTTATCTTAACAGGAGCAATTGTGTCTAGGGCTATTTTCAAATTAGAATTAAAATCACATACAAGGTTATCGCAGGAGGAGGGTAAAATACTTTTCCATTTACATGAGCTATGAAGTTTGCAGCTACTTCAGAGGTCAGAGGTTTTTAACAAAGTGCGCATTAAAATTATGTATAGTGCAGCTACAAACATTAAAAAAGATACAATGATGGTCAGATAAAACTAAATCGTCAATGGATGATACATTTATGTTAAGCCCATGCGATATGACCAGATCTAAGGTGTGGCCCCGATTGTGAGTTGGACCATTAACATGTTGCTTAAAATCCATACAGTCCAATAGATCTAAAAATTCCATTGCTCTGGTATCTGCCTTATTTTCAAAATGTAGGTTAAAATCACCAATTAAAATACACCTATCATGGCATGAATGACTGAGAGTAGATCAGAATAATCTGTCAGAAAAGCAAAGGGATATTGTTTTGGAGGTCTATATATTGTCACTGCCAGAAAGGGAGGCTGACATTTTATTATAATGGCATTATATTCAAATGTATTATAGACCCCATCATCTACACCCCTCCCCTTCAGGGCCTCAGAATAAATTGGAGCCGTCCCCCCACCTTTCCTTCCCCCTCAGGTCGAATGGGAGAAAGTAAAGTTTGGGGGACAAGCCTCACTGAGAGTTACTGGCCCAAAAAACAGACAATCAATTTCACGCTCAATAATAAGATTGTTAATAAGAAATGACTTGTTGGATAAAGCACGAACATTAAAAAGAGCCATATTTATTTTTGGTGGACTATTTGTCATGTATAGCTGCCTGTTAAGGGGGATAACCAGCAAATTGTTAATGTTAGACCCTCTAAAAGGCCTTTCAGCTTTATTCCACCTATTACTAACAATTGATTTTATGGGGTACTCAGTG
Organism: Synaphobranchus kaupii; assembly: GCA_029718625.1. Classification (NCBI taxonomy): domain Eukaryota; kingdom Metazoa; phylum Chordata; class Actinopteri; order Anguilliformes; family Synaphobranchidae; genus Synaphobranchus; species Synaphobranchus kaupii. The sequence goes on along the minus strand of CM056381.1, from coordinate 34,316,586 downwards.
CTGGTGCTATTTGAAGAGGACAGTCACATGGAAATACCTTGTTCAGTGTTCCTGGACAGCATCTAATAGTTGAGAATTCTCTTCACAGATGGAGGCAAAAATTGTGATGGCAAAACTGCTTCAGAGGTTTGAATTGCAGCTCATCCCAGGACAGTCCTTTGGGATCCAAGATACTGGAAGTCTGAGACCTCGGAGCAGTGTGGTCTGCACTGTCAGATCTCGCAGTCATGCTCTTGACTGACCACATTGTCCAGGGGGAGACATTTACCATGTTTGTCCAGGTTGTGCTGAACACTACCAATTAGGTTCAGCGGTTTACTGGAATTAACCCTCACATCTACATAATTGAATTAAAAAGTACTATAGTTTATACAAAGTACAGATTGTGTTACAAGTACAAAGGCTGATTTTGTCCTCAATGCTTTTCGTTAATCTTTGAAATTTATGCAGGATTTAAAAAAAATGTTCTTCATATATATATAGTGGGGCTTAATTTTGTTTAATTGGAAATTTGATTTGTGTTCTTGCACTATAAATTACTATTCACTGAATGTGTTTAAAATGGAAAAGAGAAGCTAGATGGATCTTAGCATCAAACTGTAGCCATCTTAGTTGAAGTGATTAATTGTCCATTGTACAGTTCTCTGGAATAAAACATTGAAAACTGGTGGTAAAACTTTTGTAACTTCATTGTACAGCAAACAGCAGTGAAATTATGGACACATCGCAGGCAAAATGCAAATGTAATCTGTAAAATGGCAATGTAATCCTACATTTGAATTAAAATTTTCCACTCATATGCGCACATTTTCTCTGAAAATTCTAATTCTAATTCAATAATGTCATTTGCATCTGCCATTTCATATACTAGTATTGCCATTTTATTTAAACAGAGATTTGTATGCTTTATGACTAACTTTATTCAAACGATAATACTAAATGGAAAATTAAAATGTATTTCCCAAACTGTACGGATACAGTGGGGTGCAAATATTTGGGCACCCCTGGTCAAAATGCCTTTTACAGTTAATATCTAAGTGAGCAGAAGCTAACCTGACCTCAAAAAGTTAAACATTACAAATTTCTTCAAATTTTAAAGCAAGATTACTTTTTCTTTTAATTATTTACAGTTTCAAAGTAATAAAAAAACAAAAAAGGCCCTGTGCAAAAGTTTGGGTACACTTTTGGATTATTTTTTGTTACTTTAAAAAAAAAAGATTACTTTGGCCCAGACCCAGGTGATTTACTCGTTAGGACTTCAACAAGTCAGGTGAATATATAATTTCAGGGCTGAACTATTTATTCTGAAGTAACTCCATGCCTTCTAAAGTATCCGACTGTGGTGGCTGTTCTGTATGGTGTTAACAACCATGGGTTCCTCTAAAAAGTTGTCAAAGGATGTCAGAATCAAGATAGTTCACTTCCACCAACAAGGACAAGGCTAAAAAAACTCTTGCAACATTTCAAACTATTCCCACTGTCAGGACCATTATCAGAAAATGGAAGATAAATGGAACAGTTGAAGTCAAGACAATGTCTGGAAGACCAAGAAAGGTTTCAGATAGAATGACCCGAGACCTGGTGAGAAATGCCCAGAAGAACCCACACATCACTGCAAAAGAGCTGCAAAAAAGAGTAGCAGACACATGTCTAGTTGTTCACAGGACAACAATACAACCTACTTTAAACAACAAAGTCCTATATGGCAGAGTTGCCAGAAAGAAGCCTTTCCGATGACCGTAACACAAAATTAAGCATCTGAAGTATGCAAAAGAAAACCTTGAGAAGCCTGAAGGCTTTTGGAACAATGTGCTTTGGACAGACAAAACCAAAATGGAACTTTTTGGCCACAACCAAAGAAGGTATGTTTGTAGAAAAAAGGGTGAATCATTTGCAGAGAAGAACACCTTGCTAACTGTTAAGCATGGAGGTGGATCCATTATGCTTTGGGGTTGTGTGGCAGCGGGGGGCACAGGAAATTATGTGCGGGTGGAAGGAAGAATGGATTCCACCAAATATCAAGAAATTCTAGAGGCTAATGTTGTAAGGTCAGTCCAGACATTGAATTTGAAGAGCAAGACAATGATCCGAAGTATACTTCGAAATCAACCATGAAGTACCTCCAGGAAAGACGGATGAAGATTTTGGAATGGCCACCACAGTCCCCAGACTTGAATATTCTTGGAAATATGTGGAGAGATCTCAAACATGTTGTGTATGCAAGGAGGCCAAAGAATATTTCTGAGCTAGAAGTATTCTGCCAGGAAGAATGGGAAAAATTCCAAAATCAAGAATTGAAAGACTACAGGAAGCATTTGCAAGCTGTTATAGTTGCCCAAGGAGTACAAACTGATAGGGTTCCAAAACCTTTGCACAGGGCCTTTTAATTTTTTTTAAATATTTTGAAACTGTATACAAAGTAATCTTGCTTTAAAATTAGAAAATATATGTCACGTTTAACTTTGTACCATTTAGAGGTCAGGTTAGTTTCTGTTCACTTTGATATGAATTGTAAAAGGCATTTTGACCCCACTGTATATTTCATGTGATCATTAGTATAGTATAGTATTGTGAAAATTATCATTTAAATGCCATTTACCTTATATGCATTTGCACTCTCTAACAAGGCGGTTGAAATACCATTATCAAAGACAATACTACACTATAAAGGTGGCAAATTTTTTTTGGTAATTTTCCACCCACATTTAATTTCATAATAGTGACTACCAAATCCATAAAAAAGCATACATAATTGTCCCAACTTGACTCTCAGGTTGGTTCATTTCTCAATCTCGTTATATATTTAAAATATACATCTACTATAGGTTATAAAGTGATTACACATGCTAAATTTGAGCACTTTCCCTACAAATTAAATTAGCTATAATATGAATTCACAAGAGCACTCCAAAATTGTCTTATTGTCATATTCCTCAAGCATAATGTGTCATGTTCAATATGTTGTTATGATATGACAAACAGTGACAATATTTTCTAAACTTCTAAACGTTTTTATCAATCGTTGAAATAAAAATGTTAAAAATAAATTTTTAAGAACAGGTCCCGCTGTATTGCACAGGCTGCGCAGCAGCGTCTATTCACAGACGCGATCCCACTACATGGGGGCTTTGGCATGCTTCGCTTCCGACCTAGGCCGGTTCACCCCTCCTTAGATTACCTGGGCTGTGTCCGAATCAGAGCCCTGTAATGGTTACACAGGGATATTTTGGGACTCTGGCTTTCTGATCATGAGACTGTGCCTCCTGCAGAGTCATTTACAATTAACACTCCTGATCAACTGAGGCACAATGGCGTGTCTGTCGAAATTCTTCATGTGACTGAGATGAACACAGACCAAGCTGGTTTATTCTCAACAGCTGTTTTGAGGACACGTTTCTTCAAACTGTTCCTCTACTGTCTCCTTTGCGGCCGGACCCAAGTGGAGATCTGTGCACGTCCACGTCGACCTGACTGGAAACCTGTCGCGACCCGACTTCAGTGAAGAAGTCTCCAGGAGTCCACGGACCTGCCGGGACCTTGGATCAGCTGACGAGCTGACATCACTTACGGAATCGGGACTGGCCTCCCTTTTGTCCCCACTGACATCAATTGATAGGCTAGCATAAAACCTGTAATACCTAGTTGAGGTAATCGTACTGCTGGTTCCTACTTTTGCTTGTATTTTGTTTCGGTCGGGAATAGCCAATTTCCCTGACCTTATAGTTTTACACTGTTAAAACTTTATATGTATGAGACTGATAAAACAAGCTAACCACAAAATATAGTTTAGTGTGTCATTAACCCATAACACAAACCGACCTTTGTTAATGGTAGGACACAAGTCATTTTTACAACAATTGTTTATAGGCAGATTATTTCACTTTTAATTCACTATATCACAATTCCAGTGGGTCAGCTTAGTATACGTAAACTTCTGACCCACTGGAATTGTGATGTAGTGAATTAAAAGTGAAATAATCTGTAAACAATTGTTGGAAAAATTACTTGTGTCATGCACAAGGTAGATGTCCTAACTGACTTTCCAGTACTATAGTTTGCTAACATGAAATCTGAGGAGTGGTTAAAAATGAGTTTTAATGACTTCATCCTAAGTGTATGTAAATTTACGACTTCAACTGTAGTGCGGACACCCGATCGGCATAGTGCACAGCAGTTCAGAACTCCTGAGCTCAAACGATCCGCTAGCTTCAGCCTCCAGGCTGTTTTACACCAGGAACAAATTTTAGCAAGCGGAGCAGAAGGGAGTGGTCGTTACATTTCCACACCCATATTAATTGATGTACAGTTGAAGTCATAAGTTTACATACAGTTGAAGTCGGAAGTTTACATACACTTAGGTTGAAGTCATTAAAACTAATTTTTAACCACTCCACAGATTTCATGTTAGCAAACTATAGTGTTGGCAAGTCAGTTAGGACATCTACTTTGTGCATGACACAAGTCATTTTTCCAACAATTGTTTACAGACAGATTATTTCACTTTTTATTCACTATATCACACTTCCAGTGGGTCAGAAGTTTACATACACTAAGTTGACTGTGTCTTTAAACAGCTTGAAAAATTCCAGAAAATGATGTCATGGCTTTAGAAACTTGACATGACTTTAGAAACTGATAGGCTAATTGACATTATTTGAGTCAATTGGAGGTATACCTGTGGATGTAATCAGCCAAGACCTCAGAAAGAAAAATTGTGGGCCTCCACAAGTCTGGTTCATCCTTGGGAGCAATTTCCAAATGCCTGAGGGTACCACGTTCACCTGTACAAACAATAGTACGCAAGTATAATCACCATGGGACCACGCAGCCATCATACCACTCAGGAAGGAGACGCGTTCTGTCTCCTAGAGATGAACATGCTTTGGTGCGAAAAGTGCAAATCAATCCCAGAGCAACAGCAAAGGACCTTGTGAAGATGCTGGAGGGAACAGGTACAAAAGTATCTATATCCACAGTAAAACTAGTCCTATATCGACATAACCTGAAAGGCTGCTCAGCAAGGAAGAAGCCACTACTCCAAAACCACCATTAAAAAGGCAGACAACAGTTTGCAACTGCACATAGGCAGTGGCGGAACTAGAGTTTTATACATGGGGTGGCCAGGGGGTGGCCATTGCTACTTCAGGGGGTCCATAGACCGTGAGAGAAAATTAGTGTGTAACCCTAACCTGGCATCTAAGGAGCAAGAATGATTCCTATGATTGCTGATTAGAGGTAGAAGTGATGATTCACTTCACCCGGAGTTCTTCAATGTGGCAGATAGTGTGGTCCACTAGGGTTACTTCACTAGAATTGTGAAACATACTATGAATAGCCAGTGTCTCTACCTCAAACTGCAGCTCAAATTCTCTCTCTCTCTCTCTCTCTCTCCCTCTCTCTCTCTCTCACACACACACTGTACTCACACACTGGAGAGACTTGGGTCACTCTGTTTTCATGAATATATAGTCTGGGTCTATAAGTGTTGAACATCCAAAATATTTTCAGAAAATAAAGCTCAAGCACCAAGGAGATAAGATGGCATTTGTGTGTGACATAATTTGCATAGTTTATTTATGGAAGTAAATTTACAAAAAAAGACACTTTGAAATTTGACATACCGGGTATGACCAACTTGTACAGACCTCTCTGATCCACCCAAGTCAAACAATGTTTTTTTCTGACTGAAAACACAAGATATGCCTGCACAAAATATTATCAAGCAGAAATGGACTTGAAAAAGAAAAATAATTTTGGTGCCCACCAATATTACAAATTTAAACAATGTTCCCTGCAATTATTGCAAGGGAATTATTGTTTTTATTCAAAAACATATAATTTCTCAACAACAACCCCTATTTAACATATAGTAAGTGCATTTTTCTTTGTTACTCAAGCTTACATATATTTTACAGGCATTGTTGCATTTTAGTCCAAATACAAATCCCCATTATTGTAACTGTACCTTAAAATCAACTACCAGCCTCAGTTACTAGTTACTAGATCATGGCTAGCCCTACTCTGCAGTAAGTAGCTATAATTTCTTACACCTTTACGATAGCAAACAGGCTGTCTGCAAATTGTGGTAATCTTTTGAATAACGTTTAACAGATTGATAATAACAATTGTTAATTTTGAGTTCAAGTACGAAAATCGAACTGAGTTAATGGATTTCAAATTGCTAAATGTTAACTTGCTGAACACTGATAGCTGTACTAGTTACCCCACATTAGCTAAACACTCGTATACTGTAACTTACGACACTGCACTGTATATGCGTGGCATGTATTACTAGCACAGATGTAAAAACAATGTTAGGCTAAATTGGGAACCGATCTCCCTTATCTGATTAACTGTCTGTTATGGAGCCAAATTGCCAATATGCATCTACACACACAGCGACTCAACTTTCGTAAAAGTTGTTCAGAAAACCTAAACCCGATGCTAAACCTTAAAACTTACTTCAATATGGTGCTTTCGCCACAGGTCTGCCATAGTTGTGTCAGTCGCTTGCGTGACTCGTGAGCTGTGGAAATATTCTCTCTTCCTTGTCCTCGATTTGAAAAAGGCGCCGCCGGATGTCAAAATAAATGCTTCTTTCAACAAGAGGTGAAATGAGATGTCAATCAGCATCAAACTGCCAGTGATAGCGAATGAAATTTTAGTTGTGGGACCCGGGTTGGCCAATCATATATCAGGGGTGTCCAGTGCCACCCCGGACACCCCTCTAGCTCCGCCACTGCACATGGGGACAAAGATCTTACTTTTTGGAGAAATGTCCTCTGTTCTGATGAAAGAAAAATTTAACTGTTTGGCTATAATGACCAATGCCGAAGAACACCATCCCAACCGTAAAGCACGGGGGTGGCAGCATCATGTTGTGGGGGTGCTTTGCTGCAGGAGTGACTGGTGCACTTCATAAAATAGATGGCATCATGAGGAAGGAAAACTATATGGATATATTGAAGCAACAGCTCAAGACATCAGCCAGGAAGTTAAAGCTTGGTCGCAAATGGCTCTTCCAAATGGATAATAACCTAAATCATACTTCCCAAGGTGTGGCAAAATGGCTTAAGGACAACAAAGTCAAGGTATTGGAGTGGCCATCACAAAGTCCTGACTTCAATCCAATCGAAAATTCATGGGCAGAACTGAAAAAGCGTGTGCGAGCAAGGAGGCCTACAAACCTGACTCAGTTACACCAGTTCTGTCAGGAGGAATGGGCCAAAATTCCAGCAACCTATTTTGAGAAGCTTGTGGAAGGCTACCCGAAACGTTTGACCCAAGTTAAACAATTTAAAAGAGTGTGTGTAAACTTCTGATCCACTGGGAATGTGATGAAAGAAATAAAAGCTGAAATAAATAATTCTCCCTACTATTATTCTGACATTTCACATTCTTAAAATAAAGTCGTGATCCTAACTGACCTAAGACAGGGAATGTTTACTAAGATTAAATGTCAGGAATTGTGAGACTGAGTTTAAATGGATTTGGCGAAGGTGTATGTAAAACATTCAACTTCAACTGAACGTCAGGAGAAGAAACCCTTCAAGTTATCCATCCATATCTACAGCAGTGATGATTTATCATTTTATGAAGTGCACCAGTCCCTCCTGCAGCAAAGCACCCCCACAACATGATGCTGCCACCCCTGTGCTTCACGTTTGGGCTGGTGTTCTTTGGCTTGCAAGCCTCACCCTTTTTCCTCCAAACATAACGATGGTCATTATGGCCAAACAATTCCATTTTTGTTTCATCAGACCAGAGGACATTTCTCGAAAAAGTAAGATCTTTGTCCCCATGTGCAGTTGCAAACTGTAGTCTGGCTTTTTTATGGCGGTTTTGGAGTAGTGGCTTCTTCCTTGCTGAGCAGCCTTTCAGGTTATGTCGATATAGGACTACTTTTACTCTGGATATAGATACTTTTGTACCTGTTCCCTCTAGCATCTTCACAAGGTCCTTTGCTGTTGTTCTGGGATTGATTTGCACTTTTTGCACCAAAGCACATTCATCTCTAGGAGACAGAACGTGTCTCCTTCCTGAGCGGTATGATGGCTGCGTGGTCCCACAGTGTTTATACTTGCGTACTATTGTTTGTACAGATGAACCTGGTACCTTCAGGCGTTTGGAAATTGCTCCCAAGGATGAACCAGACTTGTGGACAATTTTCTTTCTGAGGTCTTGGCTGGTTTCTTTTGATTTTCCCATGATGTCAAGCAAAGAGGCACTGAGTTTTATGGTAGGCCTTAAAGTATATCCACAGGTACACCTCCAATTGACTCAAATAATATCAATTAGCCTATCACAAGTTTCTAAAGCCATGACATAATTTTCTGGAATTTTCCAAGCTGTTTAAAGGCACAGTCAACTTAGTGTATGTAAACTTCTGACCCACTGGAATTGTGATATTGTGAATTGAAAGTGAAATAATCTGTAAACAATTGTTGGAAAAATAACTTGTGTCATACACAAAGTAGATGTCCTAACTGACTTGCCAACACTATAGTTTGCTAACATGAAATCTGTGGAGTGGTTAAAAATGAGTTTTAATGGCTTCAACCTAAGTGTATGTAAACTTCTGACTTCAACTGTATTTTTTCATAGAGTTCAATAGAAAAAATTGTCAGGAGAAACAACCATTAAAGTGATCCATCCATATCTACTGCATATCTGGCTGCAGAGTGATGGTTTGAGGCTCATTTGATGCCTCAGACCCTTGACGACTTACAGCCATTTTATCACTCATGTATTCCATACTGTTCCAGCATAATTTAGAGCTAAATCTAGTCCCACCCCCCCAATTCCCATAGAGATCCATTCAAATGCAGAGACGTTATAGTATCGCTTGTAAGAGTACCAGAAAATAAGATATCAAGAGTCTTTTGATGTTGTTGGGTCACAGACATCAGGAAGTCATGGCATGCAAAGGATATGCGACCAAATATTAAAAATTTAAAGGCACAGTCAACTTAGTGTATGTAAACTTCTGACCCACTGGAATTGTGATATAGTGAATTAAAAGTGAAATAATCTGTCTGTAAATAATTGTTGGAAAAATTACTTGTGTCATACACAAAGTAGATGTCCTAACTGACTTGCCAACACTATAGTTTGCTAACATGAAATCTGTGGAGTGGTTAAAAATTAGTTTTAATGACTTCAACCTAAGTGTATGTAAGCTTCCGACTTCAACTGTATATATTTAAACCCGGGGCTGAAGCGGAGCAGTTGCGCAGCGGTCTTACATTTTTTCCCGCCTAGTGTATTTTTTCGCGAGCGGAATGCGACCGCGAGCAAACTGCATGTCAAATTCACATAAATACACTGTTTAAATGCACTGTAGATGCTTTTTTATATTTTACATCACAATCACAACAGTGTATAAATATCGATGTTCACCTAACCATTCTTATCTTCAACCCTTGACAATAATTATGGAATCACCTCACTTAGAGGATGTTCACCCAGCTTTTAAATAAACAAACTGACCATTCTGGCTTTGTGAAACATACCTGAAACAAATTTAATTAAATTATTTTAATTAATGGCATATTTTTTTCCAGATCAAGTAGAGGAAAAAATTATGGAATCACTCAATGTTGAGGAAAAAATTATGGAATCATCAACAAAAAAAATCACCATTAGTACTTTGTTGCTCCTCCTTGGGCTTTTATGACGGCCTGAATTCTTTGAGGCATGGAATTCACTCATGAAAAACAACATTCTCCTTCAAGCTAGTTCCAACTTTCTCAAATAGCGGTTGACAGATCAGCTTTGCAGGATGGAGCCTTGTCATGGACCAATTTTTTTAAATTTCCACCATAAATTTTCAATCGGATTGAGATCCGGACTGTTTGCTGGCCATGTCATTGAGTTGATATGCCTTTCCTGAAGAAAAGCTTTAACACTCTTTGCTCTATGGCAAGATGCATTATCATCCTGAAAAATTACTTCATCATCACCAAACCAATTTCTACTGATGGAATGAGAAAAGTGTCCAAAATTTCAATGTACACCAGTGCATTGACTGTTGAGGTAATGATTGTCATCTCCCCTGGTTCTTTACCTGACATCCAACCCCATATCATAAATATGGGAAATTTGATTGTTTTCTTCAGGCAGTCATCTTTATATGTTTCATTAGAACGGCACCAGACAAAAGTTCCAGCATCATCTCCTTGGCCAATGCAGATTTGTGATTCATCACTGAATATCACTTTCATCCAATCATCCACACTCCATTATTGCTTCTGTTTAGCCCACTGCAACCTTGTTTTTGTGACGTTCCGTTCCCATCCAGTCCGTTTTCCCGGTTTTGTCATGTCCCTCCGTGTCTTGTTGGATTCCCTTGTCCGTGTTTTCCCCTCTGCTTCAGGCTGGGCGTTTCCCCTCTGTTTGGCTCTCTTTGTTTCCCAGTTTGGTTTCCGCCTATCACCTTCCCCTCTCGTTTCTTGCATTCCTCACCTGTCTAATTAACAAGCACTCCCGGTTACTTTCCGCACCTGTGCCTTGTTAATCCCAATCTCACTCCCTTATTTAACCCACCTGCTGTCTCCCCTGCTTTGTCGGTTCATTACATGTGTAACCCTTCAGACCCTGTTTACTGTTGGCTAACTATCCTCACTCGGTGTAATGCTATTCGCTCCTGGTCTTTGTAAAGTGCTATTCGCTTGGCTGTGGGAAATTATCCCCTTACAGTGTTTAGTTCTCGCGAACTACAGATTAGTAGTTTACCTCCCCTGTCATTTCAGTATTGCATGCAGCTAACCTGTCTTCCTTCAACCTCCAGTTTTCCCGGCTTCCAGTCCCCCGTTGCAGTGTTCGTTTTCCCCGTGTTTGTTTGTGTGTGTTGCGGTACCTCCACCTCCAGCTCGTGTAGGCTCCGTGTTGGCGTTATACCTGGCTACCCTCCAGTTGTTCCTGTCCGGCCGAAGAAGCCACCAAGTTCTTCGCTTACGGTTCCGGGAGCTCTGGAGACCAGTCAGCTCCAACCGGACCTACCGCAGCTACGCCACACCACCCAGCTCTGCCGTGCCTCACCAGCTACCTACCTGTCAAACCCGGCACCCCTGTGAGAACCTCCCGGTCCTTCCCGTGCCTACTCCCAAACTAACCTCCCTCTGCTTTTTGCCCCGTTTCCTGAGTGGACCTCCCGGTCCAGTTCCAGTCCAGTTCCGGTGTGATTCGTGCACCTTCCTTCAAGTCCAGTTCCGGTTTGGAACAATCCGTTCCAGAACCCCATTCCTGAGTGGACCTCCCGGTCCAGTTCCAGTCCAGTCCAGGTGTTGCCTTCACCTACTATTCAGTCCAGTTCCGGCTTGGAACCCGTTCCGGACCCTCAAGTCCAGCTCCGGCTTGGAGCAGTCCGTTCCGGGCTTCCTGACATTACCCAGTGTGTTAATTGTGCTTGCTTTCCTGTACAGTTTTGGGACTACCCCAAAACTAACTTTAATAAAAACCCCTTTTCTTGAATCTGCTTCCCAGTCGTGCATTTAGGTCCTAACCGTCCCCAGGATCTTAACAGAATGAACCGACCAGATAAGGACCTAGCCGACTTCCTGTCCCCGCTCCACCCCGCCTTCGGCCGCTATGCTGCTAGGCAATCCCGCTACGAACTGGCCTGCCAGGATGCTCTGGAGAAGCACCTGAGCCAGTGCCTGGGTGAGAGCCAAAGCCCGGGCGATGCTAGGACCGCCGGCCTCCAGGGCGACGCACTCGCCGTCACCACAGGCCGGTCTCCAAGGCGACGCCATCGCCGTCCCCACCGGCCGGCCTCCAAGGCTACACAGTCACCGCCGGCCAGCCCTCAGGGCGATGTTACGGTCACCGCTGTCCGTCCCCAGGGTGACTATGCAGTCGTCGTCGCTCCCTCCAGCTCCCAAGACGACGTTGTGGAGCAGTTCCGTCACGCCTTCGCCTCCCAATCCGCGACCGACGATCTACTGGACCGCCGGGTGGATCACGTGTTTGAGGTGCTGAAGGGTCTGGCGGAGCAAGTTTCGCAGACGTCGCTTGTCGGCAGCTCCCTGGACGAGGAGTCCTTTTCCGCTGCCCTTCCCCAGGGCGATAATGCAGACACCATCGCTCCCTCCAGCTCCCAAGACGATGTTTTGGGGCAGATCCGTCACGCCCTCGCCTGCCAGACCGCGGTTGGTGATCGACGGGGCCGCCGTCTTGATGGGATGTTTGAGCTTTTAAGGGGCCTGTCAGAGCAGGTTACGCGGACGTTGCTCGCCGCCCGTACCCAGGGCAAAGATACGGCCTCCACCACCCCTCTCCAGGGCAATGATGTGGTGGTCGTCGCCCGTCCCCAGGGCGAGGAGCCCTTCGCCGCTTCCTGCCTCCAGGGCGATGCAGTCGTCGCCGCCTCCTGCTTTCAGGGCGACGCAGCCGTCGCCGCTTCCTGTCTCCAGGGCGACGCGGCAGTCGCCGCCTCCTGTTTCCAGGGCGACGCAGCAGTTGCCGCTTCCTGTTTCCAGGGCGACGCGGCAGTCGCCGCCTCCTGTTTCCAGGGCGACGCGGCAGTCGCCGCCTCCTGTTTCCAGGGCGATGCAGTCGTCGCCGCCTCCTGCTTCCAGGGCGACGCAGCAGTTGCCGCTTCCTGTTTCCTGGGCGATGCAGCAGTCGCCGCCTCCTGTTTCCAGGGCGAGGCAGCCGTCGCCGCTTCCTGTTTCCTGGGCGAAGCAGCAGTCGCCGCCTCCTGTTTCCAGGGCGACGCAGCCGTCGCCGCCTCCTGTTTCCAGGGCGACGCAGCAGTCGCCGCTTCCTGTTTCCTGGGCGATGCAGCAGTCGCCGCCTCTTGTTTCCAGGGCGAGGCAGCCGTCGCCGCCTCCTGTTTCCAGGGCGACGCAGCAGTCGCCGCCTCCTGTTTCCTGGGCGATGCAGCAGTCGCCGCCTCCTGTTTCCAGGGCGACGCAGCCGTCGCCGCCTCCTGTTTCCTGGGCGATGCAGCAGTCGCCGCCTCCTGTTTCCAGGGCGACGCAGCCGTCGCCGCCTCCTGCCTCCTGGGCGATGCAGTCGTCGCCGCCTCCTGTTTCCAGGGCGACGCAGCCGTCGCCGCCTCCTGCTTCCAGGGCGATGCAGCCGTCGCCGCCTCCTGCTTCCAGGGCAACGCAGTCGTCGCCGCCTCCTGCTTCCAGGGCGACGCAGTCGTCGCCGCCTCCTGCTTCCAGGGCGATGCAGCAGTCGCCGCCTCCTGTTTCCAGGGCGACGCAGCCGTCGCCGCCTCCTGCCTCCTGGGCGATGCAGTCGTCGCCGCCTCCTGCTTCCAGGGCGACGCAGCCGTCGCCGCCTCCTGCTTCCAGGGCGACGCAGTCGTCGCCGCCTCCTGCTTCCTGGGCGAGACAGTCGTTACCGCCTCCTGTTTCCAGGGCGATGCTGTCATCGCCGCTCCTGTCCGTTCCCCTTCCAGCCCTCCTGTCCGTTCCCCTTCCAGCCCTCCTGTCCGTTCCCCTTCCAGCCCTCCCGTCCGTTCCCCTTCCAGCCCTCCCGTCCGTTCCCCTTCCAGCCCTCCCGTCCGTTCCCCTTCCAGCCCTCCCGTCCGTTCCCCTTCCAGCCCTCCCGTCCGTTCCCCTTCCAGCCCTCCCGTCCCGCCACGTTCCAGCCCCCCCGTCCCACCACGTTCCAGCCCCCCCGTCCCGCCTCGTTCCAGCCCCCCAGTCCCTCCTCGTTCCAGTCCCCCAGTCCCTCCTCGTTCCAGTCCCCCAGTCCCTCCTCGTTCCAGTCCCCCAGTCCCTCCTCGTTCCAGTCCCCCAGTCCCTCCTCGTTCCAGTCCCCCAGTCCCTCCTCGTTCCAGTCCCCCAGTCCCTCCTCGTTCCAGTCCCCCAGTCCCTCCTCGTTCCAGTCCCCCAGTCCCTCCTCGTTCCCGTCCCCCAGTCCCTCCTCGTTCCCGTCCCCCAGTCCCTCCTCGTTCCCGTCCCCCAGTCCCTCCTCGTTCCCGTCCCCCAGTCCCTCCTCGTTCCCGTCCCCCAGTCCCTCCTCGGTCCAGTCCCCCAGTCCCTCCTCGGTCCAGTCCCCCCAGTCCCTCCCCGTTCCAGTCCCCCAGTCCCTCCCCGTTCCAGTCCCCCAGTCCCTCCCCGTTCCAGTCCCCCAGTCCCTCCCCGTTCCAGTCCCCCAGTCCCTCCCCGTTCCAGTCCCCCAGTCCCTCCCCGTTCCAGTCCCCCAGTCCCTCCCCGTTCCAGTCCCCCAGTCCCTCCCCGTTCCAGTCCCCCAGTCCCTCCCCGTTCCAGTCCCCCAGTCCCTCCCCGTTCCAGTCCCCCAGTCCCTCCCCGTTCCAGTCCCCCAGTCCCTCCCCGTTCCAGTCCCCCAGTCCCGCCCCGTTCCAGTCATCCAGTCCCGCCCCGTTCCAGTCATCCAGTCCCGCCCCGTTCCTGTCATCCAGTCCCGCCCCGTTCCAGTCATCCAGTCCCGCCCCGTTCCAGTCATCCAGTCCCGCCCCGTTCCAGTCATTCAGTCCCGCTCCGTTCCAGTCATTCAGTCCCGCTCCATTCCTCTCTTCCAGTCCCGCTACGCCGCCGGCCTCCTGAGCGGTTCCGCCCGCGCCGCGGCTGGCCTCCTGAGCGGTTCCGCCCGCGCCACAGCCGGCCTCCTGAGCGGTTCCGTCCGCGCCACAGCCGGCCTCCTGAGCGGTTCCGCCCGCGCCACAGCCGGCCTCCTGAGCGGTTCCGCCCGCTCCACAGCCGGCCTCCTGAGCGGCTCCGCCCACGCCACGTCTGGCCTCCTGTACGGTTCAGTCCGCACTGTGGCCGACCTCCTGAACGTTCCTGCCCTCTTCCTCCGGTGGTGTTTCTGTTGGACGCCAGGAGGCGTCCTTTTTAGGGGGGGGGTACTGTGACGTTCCGTTCCCATCCAGTCCGTTTTCCCCGGTTTTGTCATGTCCCTCCGTGTCTTGTTGGATTCCCTTGTCCGTGTTTTCCCCTCTGCTTCAGGCTGGGCGTTTCCCCTCTGTTTGGCTCTCTTTGTTTCCCAGTTTGGTTTCCGCCTATCACCTTCCCCTCTCGTTTCTTGCATTCCTCACCTGTCTAATTAACAAGCACTCCCGGTTACTTTCCGCACCTGTGCCTTGTTAATCCCAATCTCACTCCCTTATTTAACCCACCTGCTGTCTCCCCTGCTTTGTCGGTTCATTACATGTGTAACCCTTCAGACCCTGTTTACTGTTGGCTAACTATCCTCACTCGGTGTAATGCTATTCGCTCCTGGTCTTTGTAAAGTGCTATTCGCTTGGCTGTGGGAAATTATCCCCTTACAGTGTTTAGTTCTCGCGAACTACAGATTAGTAGTTTACCTCCCCTGTCATTTCAGTATTGCATGCAGCTAACCTGTCTTCCTTCAACCTCCAGTTTTCCCGGCTTCCAGTCCCCCGTTGCAGTGTTCGTTTTCCCCGTGTTTGTTTGTGTGTGTTGCGGTACCTCCACCTCCAGCTCGTGTAGGCTCCGTGTTGGCGTTATACCTGGCTACCCTCCAGTTGTTCCTGTCCGGCCGAAGAAGCCACCAAGTTCTTCGCTTACGGTTCCGGGAGCTCTGGAGACCAGTCAGCTCCAACCGGACCTACCGCAGCTACGCCACACCACCCAGCTCTGCCGTGCCTCACCAGCTACCTACCTGTCAAACCCGGCACCCCTGTGAGAACCTCCCGGTCCTTCCCGTGCCTACTCCCAAACTAACCTCCCTCTGCTTTTTGCCCCGTTTCCTGAGTGGACCTCCCGGTCCAGTTCCAGTCCAGTTCCGGTGTGATTCGTGCACCTTCCTTCAAGTCCAGTTCCGGTTTGGAACAATCCGTTCCAGAACCCCATTCCTGAGTGGACCTCCCGGTCCAGTTCCAGTCCAGTCCAGGTGTTGCCTTCACCTACTATTCAGTCCAGTTCCGGCTTGGAACCCGTTCCGGACCCTCAAGTCCAGCTCCGGCTTGGAGCAGTCCGTTCCGGGCTTCCTGACATTACCCAGTGTGTTAATTGTGCTTGCTTTCCTGTACAGTTTTGGGACTACCCCAAAACTAACTTTAATAAAAACCCCTTTTCTTGAATCTGCTTCCCAGTCGTGCATTTAGGTCCTAACCGTCCCCAGGATCTTAACAGTTTTCTTCTGTTTAGGTGTTAGTGCTGGTTTTCGTTTGGCTTTTCTATATGTAAATCCCATTTCATTCAGCCGATTTCTTACAGTTCTGTCACAAACATTGACTCCTGTTTCCGCCGTTGTGCATTTTCTATTTTCAAGGCATATTGCTTTGAGTTTTCTATCCTGACACTTCTGACGTCTTCCTTGGTCTACCCGTATGTTTTCCTTTTGTAACCTTCATATTTTGTTTATACTTGCACCAAATTTTAGACACAGCTGACTGGGAACAACCAACATCTTTTGCCACACTCCGAGTTGGATTTCCTTCTTGAAGGAGTTTTATAATTCTTTCCAATGTTTCAATTGACAACTCTTGTTGGGGCCATGTTTCCTTTCAATTAGCCAAGTCCAACAGCTCATTAAGGTCTGTAAGCACTCTCTTTTAACTGCAGACTAATTTGCATTTTTAGACTTGTGCCGGTATTTGTTTTAGAAATACCGGCACGAAGAATTCCGCCCAGAGGGGAAAAATCCGCTCCACGTCCGCGAGCCGTGTGTGCGCGGCCGGTTAGAACCGCGGCAATTCGTTAACATCGGAGCGGAAGTGAAGCACAGCAGTGCGCGTGTGCATGCGCTTGCTCGTCTGGTGGGTTTGGGGGCGTAAAACGGGCGTCCCAGTATCTTGGATTAGAGGCACGCGCCACCGTGCCCAGCGAAAGCATTTTAAAGCTTTTCTAGAGTGTTGTGATATCAAAAAGGCATCTCTGACACCCGTTTTACACATGCCATCACTCTTGCCTCCCACAATCTTTAATCTGAATGGTTATTGCGCCATGTTCCCATCTCGTCTGGACGCCTCGCATCGCAAGCAATCCCAACATGCTTTGCAGATGCAAGGAATCGCCTCTCATTGAAAATTAATGGAGGCGGTGTAATCGCACAAGAAATCCGCTCAATACCGCTTTCTGTCGGGCTTTACCATCACGGTACAAGGAGACGGGGAACGTGGCACAATAACCAATCAGATTAAAGATTGTGGGAGGCGAGAGCGATGGCATGCGATTTCACCACTTTTCTCATGTTCTTAAATCTAACTAAAACTAAACTGAAATCAAAACTGAAATCTAAATAAAAAGAAACCTAGTGAAAATTCTAGGTTATTCTGATTAGGTTAGTTATTTAGTTAAATCAATAGCACAAGTATGCCTATATTGTAGTGGGGTTGCTTAATGAACGCGGCTTGGGGACATAATTGGACATTCTAAATTGCGGTGAGAATATATAGGGGGATATAGACAGCTGTTAATAATGTATATATTATTAAAAAATGGAGGATTGTATTGCCATTTTATATATCACATTTTTCACTTGAATTTTGCCAGCGACATGCTTCCATGCGAAATGAGCTGTGAAGGTTTAGTGTAGTGAAATATTAATTCAGCTGTTTATTGTGGCTGGATATACCGTAACTAGTGGTTATATTTTTTGCGCTGCGAAATTCACGTTTTGTTGCATGTTTCCAGGATACTCTTGCGTGTTAAGAACACACACATACATACGCTTTGGATAAAAGCGTCTGCTAAATGAATGTAATGTAATGTAATACAAAATACACGACAATCTGTAGCTAAGCAACAGTTTAATGCTGATTTTTTTTACGTAAGAACATATTACCTTTTTTCAATACATGGTACAATCATACTTGTGAATAATCCGGAAATAATAAATATGATTCAAGTGATATGCATCTCAAATGAATTTAGTTAGTTCCCAAAATCAACAGTGAACTTTAAGAACTAGTATCAGAGAAAAAAATATTAAACTGAAATTTACTATTTTTTACAATTAGTTTGACTTTTTTCCTGAAATGTCATAAAAGGTAGCCTAATCGTAAATGGCAAAGAAAAAATCAGCGAGGATACTTTAGTACATCAGTTTCGTCATTTCCCATGTTCAAATAAGTAAATTGTCATCAAAGTTATTATGCGTTTCCGCAGATGACGCCGGCATCCTCGTAATGTGCGCAATTGTGTGTGCCGATGCCTGCATGCTGACAGTCCAGCAGGGTCCTCTCTGTGCCTTTACACTGCACGTCGTCTAGCAGCACCCTGAGGGTCCCACTCTCTCCAAACTCAGCCTGTTTTGAGGCCTTCAGGGCATGGCTGAACCCCAGCTGCCGGCAGGCCACGCCTGCGCTCCTCTCATCCCACAGGTCATCACACACCGTACCCCACTCCCCACCGATGTAGATCTCCACCCTGCCACGGTCAGGTTGCACCTCCTCATACCCAGCCAACCGCAGGTCCCCATTCTGTGGTGGGCCCACGGAATTATGCTTGCCTTTCCTCTGCTGCCTCTGGGCTGGGCTGGTCCCACCCTTGGCATCTTGCACCCCCAGCATGTTCATCAGTTCCTGGAGCCAGTCTGTTGAGCTGGCAGCGGAGGGCGCCACCTCTCCCGGAAGGGACTGTGCTGGCTCTTGAGCTCTGACTAGTTTTGGGTGCTTTGGTGATAATTCAGGTCCTAGCAATACTGTTGGCAAACAAGGTTTTACATAAGTCATTGTAGCACACTGGATGCTGTTAATGCAGTCATCACAGATCTGCTGAAAGCTCAAAAGATATGTTACAAAAAATACACTTACTTTCTTTGGGCTGAAATGGGATCAAGCTGCTTTTAGTTCTGACCGGTAGAGGGTTGTAATGACACTGTCTCGGTGGTGCTCGTCTGTCATGAAAATACATAAAGAAATGTGATTTTGTACAAAGATATTTAGCATTTCTCTACTCTGATGCATAAAGAAACAAAAGTTAATTTATCTTCAATGTTCTTTGGGGTTATTTCAGAATCCTCTTTCAATTTCGATTGTTTGCACATTTTCTATAAAGTACACTGCTCGGCCAAAAAGGAAGTCCCACACTGTAAAATTTTGTTGGACCGCCTTTAGCTTTGATTATGGCGCGCATTCGTCGTGGCATTGTTTCGACAACCTTATGCAACGTCACAACATTTATTTCCGTCCAGACTTGCATAAATTTTTGGCCGAGATCTTGTATTGACGACGGGAGAGTCGAACCACTCCGTGAAGTCTTCTCCAGCACATCCCAAAGACTTTCAATGGGGTTAAAGGGGACATGAAGCACTCAGTGACGTGGCTCTGGTTCGTTAGCTTTTTACCTTAAATTAGATATGACCATGTGTTCAAATCTCAAACCGACCCGTATTTGCTGGAAAAAGAAGTTGAAATTCGCTTTTTTTCCACTAGGGCGCAGCCATCTTGGACCAACTGCGGTCGTGACGTCACTAGGTTGGTCGGTCTCTGCTGCTCAGTGTATTCCTATGGGAAAATGGCTGACTTTCAGTGAGCTCAACGATGTATCGTGAGGAAAAAATAAAACATAAAACGCACAGGCGGTCTTTTTCTATTGCCCCAAGATGCTCAAATGAGTATTACCGAACAAAACTTAATTTAAAACTGAATTTCCACGAACTGCTTATGACCCGTTCTGACTGATAGCCTACTGCTGTAACCTGACGAGCCGGCAACTGCAGCGCCGCTGCATTGCCTTGATAAACGGTTTGCGAGCTAAAGTCGTGTCAAGCTAATATTGCCTACATAAAATAAGCGTTAGCTTGTGATGCTAGGTCGCAGTAGGTATATATTTGCAGGTTGTTAACTAATATATCAAGGCACTGCAGCAGCGCTGCAGTTGCCGGCTGGCCACAGCATTATTAGCTAATATGGTCATAAGCAGTTTGTGGAAATTCAGTTTTTAAATTAAGTTTTGTTCGGTAATACTCATTTGAGCATCTTGGGGCAATAGAAAAAGACCGCATGTGCGTTTTATTTTTTCCTCACGATACATCGTTGAGCTCACTGAAAATCAGCTATTTTCCCATAGGAATACACTGAGCAGCAGAGACCGACCAACCTAGTGACGTCACGACCGCAGTTGGTCCAAGATGGCTGCGCCCTAGTGGAAAAAAAGCAAATTTCAACTTCTTTTTCCAGCAAATACGGGTCGGTTTGAGATTTGAACGCACGGCCATATCTAATTTAAGGTAAAAGGCTAACGAACCAGAGCCACTTTACCGAGTGCTTCATGACCCCTTTAAGGTCAGGACTTTGGTGGCCAATTCATGTGTGAAAATGATTCCTCATGCTCCCTGAACCACTCTTTCACAATTTGAGCCCGATGAATCTTGGCATTGTCGTCCTGGAATATGCCCATTGATGGGATAACCTGGTCATTCAGTACATTCAGGTACTCAGCTGACTTCATTTTATTGCTGCATAACGTTGCTGAGCCTAGACTTGACCAATTGAAGCAACCCCAGATCATAACACTGCCTCCAGAGGCTTGTACAGTGGGCACTATGCATGACTGGTGCAACTGCGACTTTTTTTTTGGCCGGGCAGTGTATGTTGCATAAACATTTTGGTATTTGAACAAGAAAGGTGTTTATGCATTTAATACTGGTTTAAAAATAAACTGACCTTTTCATAGCAAAATATAAAAATATAAATATACATACAGTATACACTACTGGTGTATACAGACAAGTTTTAGTATACCCACAATTTTCAATCAATCAGAGATGAAAAAGAAATTAATTATATAAATCATAGATTCATCAAAATAGCCACCGTTTGCCGTAATAACTGCTGTGCAAAATCGTGCCATTTTTTCTACAGGGGCAGTCATATTGTTCTGAAAGTTCACACAGATGTGCTGCACTTGTGGGTTGCTTCTCCTTGACCTTTCTGTCCAATTTGTCCCAAGCTAGCTTGATTTTACTTCTCTTGTTGGAAAATTGAAATACTTTGTTCACCTTATTTTGCCAAATATGGCTTTTTATGAACTCCAAAATTTAGGTCACTATCTTCTGAAGTCAACTTCTGACAATTCACTTCTTACATTGTGCCATTTGAGGTTATGTATAAGTTAAACTTCTTAAATGACACTAAAAACAGAGTACTAAAACCTGAGTAAAGTGTACTAAAACTTTTGACTGGTATACAGTATAGAGTATCTTGACATTGATTATAATGTGACAGTACTGGATTGAGTCTGTTTTCAAATCTATGATCAGCAGAGGACAAAGTCTATACCTCCCAAAATACAGTATATATATTTTTTTAAATGTACACATGGAAAGCTGGCTGAAAGCTTTGGGTTCTTTCTTGGACAAGCTGAAACATGGAAATGGGTCAAAGTGCTTGTCATTGCACAGGTTCAGTGCTTGTGTAGTTAGAATGTGCCCCAAACTGTATCTACATCAAGGAAGGATTTAGAATAAAGACCTACTCTGATATCACCACAGGGTGTAGCGGTTCCGTTTACGGAGAACCAGATGCGACAGGAAGGGGGGTTCAGACAAGCAAGTCCCACGTGAAATTAAAGAACTTGCTTTGAAATAAAGTGGTCGCTTGTTCCTATACCAGTACCTGGCTTAGTGAAAAGGCGAGTTGACACCAAAGCACCGGAAGAAGGAAGTGAGGTGCTTTATAGTCAAGAAAACACCTGAAACAGGTGAGCAAATAGATTGCAGAGAAAAAAGAAACACACGGCACGGGAGCGGACCCAGAGGTGCGAGAAACCCTAAGCAGAGAAGGAGCGGCGACCAGAAAACCGTGACACAGAGTTCTCAGTCTTGAAATTCCAGAAAGTAAAGAAGACGTTTAAATTTCTGTTGTATTTTGAAAACCTAGAAATCTCCCCTAAATCAATGGGTACGTTTACATACACACTACTACTTCGATCTGAACCCGGTTATGGCAATACTCTGGTTACTGAAGTGGTCATGTAAACACCTTTATCCGATAATGTAAGGTCATAATCCGTGTTTTGGAACCCGATTTACACCCCTGGTTTTTTGCCAAAACTTTTGATTTTTTTGTGCATATAAACACCTTTCTCCAGTTTCTTTTGGCTTTTCAAAACTACGCATGTCAGGCAGAAGAGGCAGTGTAACGTCAAAATTGTTCCACCCGTCAACATTTGCTATGCCTGAGGTTCCTTCAGGATCTCACTTCCAGAATTATATTATTAAATTAATGCATTTCACTGGTGAAAATATATTGTTCAGTGTTACATGGTAGCTGGCTAACACATGAAATAACTGAAATTATCGGGAAATTGGCCAGATTTAGAGATCGGTAAAGCTAGCTTGTACAATAACATAAATCAACCACTACTAGCAATTAGCTATAAATAACTAGCTATAATAATTATACTCGCTATAATAATAATAATAATACTAATAATACTTACATTTTTGACGAGCGAATAATTATTGTCCTTACAACGGGAAGCAGTTAGTAGCTACGTTTTCCACAGAGCCGTTTATGGAGAGAATCAGGTAAACGTGGCTTTTGGAGTAATCACATTTCTTATGTCCATGTGAACGCGATAATTGAAATACTGGCGTAAGCTGATAGCATCCAGTAATCGGATATTTCTGTGCATGTAAACGTACCCAAAGTTTTTGTCAAAGTTGAGAACTGCTTGGCATAAACCTTACTTGCATAAGCCTTGTTTATGCTGAATGTACATGTAGCGAGGGCCAGATTGTACACCATACAAAATCACATCACAGATTATCTACATCCAGTACTCATCACAGTCTATGTCACAATAGAGTTATCACCGTGATGGATCCACAACTTTGTACACCACACCAGAAGAGGATGTTGCGCTTGGGAACGAGGTAGACATGAAGTAAAGCTCTCCTGGAGGAAAGATAGATATAGAAGAGAAGGTTAGACTGTGCCAGCAAACTGGACCTCAATGTATGTGTGAGAAAGACAAATATCTTGATATCTGGAAGGTGTTTGGGGAACCCAGCTAGCAGATATACCACCCTGTGGCTATACCACCCCAGCACTGAGCTTGTTTATTGGTTTGACTCGTGACCTCCTGGGAAAACTAAGCAACTTCTGTCCTTAAGGAAATTTAATACAATGCCTTATGTTGTAAATGCGTGGACTTTTTTTAACATAAAATGCTAAATATATTTTACAGCAGCGTAATGTATTGCAATATACATACAGTATATAATATATGCAGCAAAACTATTTTCCAGTATATTGTGAAGTGTTGCAATATATTTAGAGGTCCAAGCACGTAGTGCTGGAACCCTATTGTTTTTGCTGGTTTTATTAGGGGTCCAAGCACGTAGTGCTGGAACCCTATTGTTTTCGCTGGTTTTATTATTGCACACATGTAGACACTGCGAAATGACACATGTACAGCGAATTCCAACCCAATTGACCTGATGGTGGCACTATAGAGACAAAGTGAAATTCTATAATCTTTTGGGCTATAACTTTTGAACCGTTTAGCCTATCTTCAAAATTCTTTTTGCCTCAAATTCCTTGGTTCGTGGCAAATAACTTTGCCGTTAGGACTAATGAGGTCTGCCATATTGGATCTTTTGCAAATTTGCATTTCGTGAAAAACCTATAAAATCAAACTCCTCCGAGACCATTTGACATATCAACATGCACCATTTTGTTCAGGGGATGATTCTCTAAAGAATCACGAAGCGATTTTCCTGATTTTCCAAATATCCTGATCGCAGTAAGCCAATAAAAACTGTAGTGGGTGTGGCTAGTCACAAAAACACTAATAACTCTTCAATTCTTCAATGAATATTAATAAAATTTGGTTTCTATACTTGCACTGACCTTCTGAGCCAAACTCTAAAGTATTGGCTCAATAGAATCAAATGGTGGCGCTATAGAGCATAATATATTTTTAAAAATGAATAAATTCATAAAAAATCACCATTATTTTTTCGACATTTAAAACTTGCTGTAGTGATCAATTTCCTCATCTGGAACATATGTATGTCCCATATATGTCGCTGCCATCTTGGATTGGCCGCCATTTTGGAAATGCTATTTCCCTTCATGAAAAATCACTGTTGTGTTTTAAACATTGAAAATTATATGTCGTGATCAATCACTGGGCATCCACAGGTTGTCTGTTTTGGCTTAGTGGTAAGAGCAATGGCTTGGTATGTGGGAGACTCGGGTTCAATCCCCACCAGGCAGGCCCACCATAGGTTACTTTTCTTTTCGATGAAAATAATGCACAGTTTGTTATGCTTTTCACACTTAATAATGTTCTTTTCACATTGTTGCAAAGGCGAAGAGATTTTACTATATTAACTATTCACTGTTTCACTAGTACTTAAATGAGTGAAACAAATAAAGTCTTAATAAAGTTATTCTTTTTCCTGCCAAATTCTTCATCAAAAATGCTCCATACCCTCAAATAATTCTCCCCATACAACATCTGCAATGGCTTTGTGGTTAGAGTGATTGCCTTTGATGTGAGACACCCGGTTCAAATCCCACCAGGTACCAAAGGTTGTGTTTCTTTTTGACAACACAACATGCACTTTCTTATGCTTTTCACATCTACAAACCTTATTTTGACATTAATGGGGTAGGAAACACTAAAACACATTTTTTGAGTTAATATGTAGGCATTGCCTCAGATTGAAGGTCTCTTTCATGAATGTCTTCTCAAATTATTCAGTTTACCCAGAATTAACTGAAGGTGGTGGTCTGAAAACAGTTTGACCTTTTATACATATTCATGTTTAGACACTCATGTCATGCAGCTACATGTGTCTCACGTATACCTTCCGAGACTCGATTGTAAAAGGAAACCAATGTAACATGATTACAACAAAATGACAAACTTTTGCTTGGACCCCGTGTAGTCGCTGCTTTGCAGCTATATTTATAATATATTTTCACACATATTTATTTTCTTTAAAGGTAGAAGTGGTGTTGGTGAGCCAGTTGGGGGTGTATTGTTTGCACGATAGGGTGCACCTGGTCTTATAAATAGCTTCATATTCCTTGGCCTTTATATGACCATACAGAGCAATCATTGAACCAATAACCAATAAGATGGCAGAAAATACATTATAATCCACCACCATGTTTAGCAGTTGTAGCAGTAGTTAGCTGGCTTTTCCAAAAAATAAACACATTCAGATGCAGGAAGGAGTAAAAGACAACTAATCAGATGACATTACCTTTTTCCATTGCTCAGGGTTCTAGGTTTTGTGCTCCTTACAGGTTATGCATTTTTGTGCAGTACCTTAAGATACAAGTTATTTCTGAATGGTGATCCTGCCATAATTACCAGCTACAATGAGCACCATAATTCATTGGACAGTGACACATTTGTTGTTATTTTGGTTCTGTACTCTTGCACTTTGAGTTTGAAAAGATACAATGACAATGAGTTTGAAGTGCAGACTGTCAGCTTTAATTTGAGGGTATTATATATCGGATGAACCGTTTAGAAATTATATAACCTTTTGTACATAGTCCCCCCCATTTTCGGGCATCAAAAATATTGGACAGTTTAACATAATGTAGAATAAAGTAATCATTTTTAATATTTGGTCACATATCCTTTGCATGCAATGACTGCTTGAAGTCTGCGACGCATAGACATCACCAGACACTGGGTATCTTCCCTGGTGATGCTCTGCCAGGCCTGTACTGCAGCCATCTTCAGTTCCTGCTTGTTTCGGGGACTTTTGCCTTCAGTCTCCTCTTCAGCATGTAAGATTTATGTTCAGTTTGATTCAGATCTGGTGATTGACTCGGCCAGTCAAGGATTTTCCACTTTTTGGCCGTCAAAACCCCCTTCGTTGCTCTAGCAGTATGTTTCGGGTCATTGTCTTGTTGCATGATGAAGTGCCGTCCAATGAGTTTGGAGGCATTTGGTTTTATCTGAGCAGATAAAATAATTCTGTAGACTTCAGAATTCATTGTTCTACTTCTGTCTGCAGTCACATCATCAATGAAGACAAGTGAGCCTGTTCCACTGGCAGCCATACAGGCCCAAGCCATAACACCCCCTCCACCAGGTTTCACGGATGAGGTGGTATGCTTTGAATCATGGGCATTTCCTTTTTTTCTCCACACTTTCCTCTTTCCATCACTCTGATACATGTTAATCTTTGTCTCATCTGTCCACAAGACTTTGTTCCAGAACTCTTGGGGCTATATTAGGTGCTTTTTAGCTTTTTATAATCTCGCCTTTCTGTTCTTCAGGCTTATCAGTGGTTTGTATCTTGTAGTGTACCCTCTGTAGTCTAGCTGGTGTAGTTTCTACATATGGTAGACATCTACACCTGCATCTAGGAGAGTATTTTGATCTGTTGGACCATTGTCAGGGGGGTTTTCTTCACTATTGAGAGTATTCTCCGGTCATCCACTACAGTGGTCTTCCTCCGTCTACCGGATCATTTGACAAAATTGAGTTCACCAGTTGTTGTTTTTTTGTTAATGATGAACCAAACTGTTGACTTGGGCATGCACAGGGCTTTTGCAATGTTCCTGATTGATTGTTTTTCATTTATGAGCCTTATAACGGCCAGCTTAATTTGTATCAACACTGCTGTCTTCCTCATCTTGTCACACCCCAACAACAATCTCCAAAGGCAATTGTAAAGTCTACAATCAAGACTAGACATCAACAGCTCTCTTCTGCATTCACTAATGACACAAATGAGTACACCTGCCTAACGAAACACATCTGTGAAGCCAATTCAACAAATACCTGTAGTACCTTAAATTGGGGGGACTATGTACAAAAGGTTCTATCATTTCTAAACGGTTCGATATGGATGAAAATACCCTCAAATTAAAGCTGACAGTTTGCAATTCATTGTAATTGTATCCTTTCAAACTCAAAGTAAGGTAAGGTAAGGTAAGGTATACTTTATTGTCCCACTCTGAAGTAGGAATGCACTCTGAAGTAGGAATGCAAAACACGCTATTTATTCACTCAGGTGAATCTATTTTTGATTAGCAACACAAAAGACTAGCAGGTGGCCTAAAAACACAAAGTAAACAACTGACCGCTAATGCTGCAATTTACATCAACTAAACAGTGACTACGCTACAAACAGTTCAATTAACTAACGGACAGCTGAAACCGAATGAAAATACGACACTTAGCCTATCCGACGGTAGATTACTGACAACGCTGGTCTGATTGCACTCTGCTCCTCTGCACTCTGCTCATTCATGGTCCTTAGATGCCAGGTTAGGGTTACATACTAATTTTCTGTCATGGTCTATGGACCCCCTGAAGTAGCCTTGGCCACCCCCTGGCCACCCCATGTATAAAACTCTAGTTCCGCCACTGGTAGCTATGCTCAAATCACTGCGATTCATCAACAGCGGGCAAGCGAAATCGATGATGATTCAGAAAATATATATTTTTTAAAGATTTAATTCCATCTTTTCTGGACTTCTGCCATGAGGGCATGACAGAAATTTTCGGTGCCGCCGACCATAATCGAACAGTTCCACTTTGAACGTTGAGTGAACAAGTAGCCTAACGTTAAAAATCATTTTATGGCTTGTGCAAGCTACAACATACGGCCTCAGCGAATTGCAACCAATAAAGGCTATGGGGGGCCAACACTGTCAAAATTCTGTCGTCTGCGAGTGCGACTGCGAATGCGAATGTAATTGCCTTATACTGTGCGCTTTAATTGGCCACAACATCTCACTCGCAGGTTTACTCGTGTCACTCATCCGCACTAGCACTTGCACTGGCACTCGCAGTTGCATTCGCACTGGCACTGGCAGTCGCATTCACAGTGGCACTCGCAGTCGCATTGGCACTCGCAGTCGCATTGGCACTTACATTTTATGAGTGTAGTTAGTAGCCTACTAATTGTTAGCTTGCTGATCTAGCTAGCATGCCAGACGGTTAGGTAACGTTAAGAAGATCAGTATAGGCTACTTTGCTGAATAAAATACAGTATATGTCTAGGCTACTGAATCAGTTCACTAACCTTAGCTAAATAGTTTGCAAGTTTGATCAGTTCGGGTAACCTACAGTGTTTCCCCTACCATTAAACTCACGTGCCGCCCGGCTTGGACAAGAGGGAAAATAAATAATTTTAATGAAGAAAAAAAAAAAGTATATTATTCTTTTTTTAAAATATATATATAATCTTTTTTTATTTTTTTTAATGTAGCTGCAATATTTCCCTTACCGCAGAATGCGGGAATGATCAAAATAGCATCTGGAAAAACCCTTGCCAAAACAGCTTCGGTTTCCCGTTAGGCCTAATTAAAATTTTTAATGGCAGCGCTGATATTATGAGGGTGTAATTATAGTTTCCGCCTCTATGCAAAATGGCGCACTTTCACCGCCCGGCCTGAAAAAAAATCTAGGGGAAACACTGACCTAGATAGCCTATCTAGCTATCTGATCAGGTAAATTAGGCTAAATATATAAATTTTTATTAAAAGACGAAGATTTTGTTTTCCTGTCAGGTTGAACGTCTTGCATGAGTTCACCATTTAGCTACTGGAATTATAATGCTTAATGCTTTTATGGCTCCCGTGCCGAAATTTGACTGCCTGTCAGAATTTGACAACCCCTCGCGTGCACGCGCGCCCACTCTGCATTATTACTTTCTTTGCGACTCTGTTCCTTTCGCGATTTCCGACTAATATCTTCCTTCTTTCGGTGTATGATCAAGCCATTCTGTGTCACTGTCCGTACAGATAGCCTACTCTTTTTCTCATTTGAAATGCTCGATTTTCAAGTTCTGACATAATTTAAGCAGCATACTTTGCAAGAATCAGCCTAGCCTACGTTAAAAGTGGATAAAATCCATGTGAAGTAGGCTATCGTTTTTTTTAAAACGCCGTTAACGTAGGCTAGTGGAACATAAAATAATCACAGTTTGACAGCTATGCTACAAGCCCTGGGAATACGATTCTTCGTTAAGTTCAATGTAGACATAATGTCCAGGACAGCATTATGCTGTGTTGACACATCTGGTCCTCTACACTGTAGCCTACACCCTCATACAGTGAGCACCATAATTCATTGGACAGTGACACATTTTTTGTTATTTTGGATCTGTACTCTAGCACTTTGAGTTTGAAAGGATACAATGACAATGAGGTTGACGTGCAGACTGTCAGCTTTAATTTGATGTTTTTTTCATCTATATCGGATGAACCGTTTAGAAATTATAGAACCTTTTGTAGGCTTACATAGTCCCCCCCCCCCCCCCCCACTTTCTGGCATCAAAAAATATTGGATAGTTTAACATAATGTAGAATAAAGTAATCATTTTTAATATTTGGTCGCATATCCTTCGCATGCCATGACTTCCTGATGCCTGTGACCCAACAATATCAAAAGACTCTTGATATCTTATTTTCTGGTATTCCTACAAGCGATACTAGGCTATAACTTCTCTGCATTTTAACAGATCTCTATGGGTATTGGGGGGTGGGACTAGATTTATCTGTAAATTACACTGGAACAGTATGGTTGGCTAAATGGCTCTGTCATCAAGGGTCTGATGTATCAAACAATTTTTATACAGTCTATGGTGTAAACACGGCGCCATCTTTAGGACCTATTTCGCGATGTAGCCGTCCCTCACGCTCAGTCAGCGGGTGGGGGACAGTTGGCTACATATGGCAAATGTTTTAGCCACAAAGAAATCGCGCACACCACACTGCTGATGAAAAAAAGTTAGCTATTCTAGATTGTGATTCGTAGCCTATTTGCTGCCTAGAAAGCTGCTGGTCCCACTTAGTTCCGCTGAAAACCTACCAAAATTAGCTTTTGGTGACCTGATCCACAATCGTCTCTAACGTTAAGTTACTAGCTAACGTTATACTTGAGTCCTGCTGATTAGTTCGTGTTTCCCATGGCATGGCATGCCATGGTGAAGACACCTGTTGTGTGAGCTTTTCACTGACTTTTAGCTTAGGCCTTGGAAATATGTGTCTGTAAGTACTTGTAGCAAACGTGGGTAGATAATACATTGTTAGCTAGGATTTCTGTTGTCCGTTTTGGACCGCTTTTAATATCTTAGAAGATCGCGGCGCCTCAGCCATTAGCCGCTAGACCCGCTAATGAGGATTTCAATGTTAAATTAGCTTGCTAATGCTAACTTGCGCTAAATAAATGTTTACATTTTCTAGCTAGATGCTAAGCCTGTTATATTTCATTCATGTGAGCATGTGAATGTTTGTGTGTACAAATTGCAACATTTTCTTTATTTCTGTATCTTTGCAATTTTTCAGTTGCACTCAAGACCATAACGTTAGCTAAATCTTTCACCTATCTCTTTGTATCTTTATTGGGGGTAACGTTGTCATAAAATTTCTTCATACCGTGAAAAACGACGACCTGTTTACAATTTCGGACAGATGTTAAGGTAAATCTATCACCACGGCGGCACTTTCGCCACAAGTCAGCAATTATACCGGGAGAAATGCCCTCTTTGATTAGCAAAACAAAAAACGAATGAAAATAAAAAGGCTAGTCTCTGTTACTGCATACCAGTTTTTGCTAAAGCTGCATCATAGCTATGATATGTCAAAACTACAACAGCGTGGAAACCCTTTAAAAAAAACAAAATAAAAACCGTAGCTAGGCTACGTAGCCTATGGCTATGACAACTTTAGGACTAAACAGGCTACATTTTGGTTAATAAAACTCAAGTAAGCTAACTTAGATATCCAGTGAGCACAAGTGGCATACAGAACTAGTTCAATTTTTTTAGCAGCATTTTTTTTGTAAGTATAAACCGAACTATTTTTTTAAATATTATTTATTTATTGAAGTAGGCTACACCTTCCTGGCGTATCTCCCCGTGGCGCAGCGTGTAGCGCGGGTTAGCTAGTATTCCTGTGCTCTTTGCGACATTGTTGGTTCGAATCCGACCTGTTTTCACATTACTCGCTCCCATTCCTCTTGTCTCTACACTGTGCTGTCCAATAAAGCTGAAAGGCTATTGCACCTATTTTAAGAAAGTATAGTTAATTTTAGTACTTATAAACCTTTGTAGCCACAATGTCCTCTATGTCAGGTAGCTACCTTGAATGGAGAGAAAATGCTGTTAGGTATAAGTTAGAGTAAAGGAAATTTAGAAGGAAATGTAGAGACCTACTCACTCCAAAAGTCTCTGGGACCTCAGATGAATATCTGGCTTCTCTGCCGAACATGAGGTAGAATGGGGAGTGCTTGGTGGTGATCTGTACTTTGGTGCGCAAGCCAAATATAGCTGCACTGAGGTGCAGATCCCAGTTCCAAGGCTTCTCATCCACCAATTTGGTGAGAGTTTTGAAACATATTGGCATTGTTATGAAATACTATTTCAATTGTAAAGCATAGCTTATGATTGTGATGTTTGACCCAAATCACACTGCTTAATACAATACCAAAATAGAATATTTAACACAATGACTATGAACCATTTAGTGGTGTAAATGGGTCAAGGTCAGTTTAGTGTCAAGTCCACATTACCTTGTCACTGTCCCATTCATCCTTTCAACCAATATTGGTCTGCAAATGGTACGGAGCGCAGAAGCTCCTCTCGATGTCCAGCTTTTGTCTAAGCACTGACATGCAGATTCCAGGTACACATTATTATTGCCTTTATTTTCAGAAGCTTTTCTGTGTATGCTTTGAGGTGTAACTAACTAGCTAGCGAAGCTACCTAAACTAGCTGACATTATGATGCATACACACACACCGCCCATTTATGAAGACACAGACTGAAACAACGCAGTAATACACACACACACAATGTATAAATACACTTTCGGTCGCAGTCCATTTTGCAAAGGCGCTCTTTGGTACACCGGTAATCTGTTTCGCACGGGCCGTAAATATGGCAACGGGTATAAACAGTGCGTTACCGCGACGGACATTTCTGTACCGTCTACCGTCCGCTATGTGAACGGCACTACACGCTGCGCCACGAGGAGACATGCCAGGAAGGGGTACTTCGGCTCATACTTCAATAAATAAATTATATTAAAAAATAGTTCGGTTTATACTTATAAAAAAAAATGCTGCTAAAAAAATTGAACTAGTTCAGTATGCCACGTGTGCTCACTGGATATCTAAGTTAGCTTACTTGAGTTTTATTAACTAAAATATGGCCTGTTTAGCGTTCGAGCACCCATTGTCGACCGGGGGGGAGGGGTCACCCATCTCCGACCGCCTCAGGCGCCAACGTATTTATTTCATATTTCTTCACGAGGACTGAACATCGAAAGCAATTAAAGGTAAGTCCAGTAAAAATACACACAATAACCTGTCTAAATTACCATTTACAACTTCACACATATATATTTAGTTAAATTAATACGGCCTCTTTTACAATACTAACTTTTATCTTTCGATCACGGTTCCAACGCGACGATTAAGTGAAATTGTCCTGTTATCGTTTATCGATATCCAAGCTAGCTTTACTAACGGCTGTTTTGCTTCCGGCGGTTTAGGTCACAGCTGTGATATGTACGGATCGCCAGAAATGCCTCTAAGGACCAGCCTTTTGCATATTAACCTTAAATACACAAGGAAATGCGCCTCAGAAAATGAGTGTCCGAGCGGACGATACAAAAGGCTGATCACAGCAAGATGTCTAGAATTGAGGACACTGCCACTCATTTTCTGACTCGCTTATGAAACGAATGGTTAACCTTAATTGAATTTGAAAAATTTGAAAAGTAACGTAACTTCGTTCCTGATCTTATTTTTCAATTATCATTAACACGTTGAGGTAATATTTTTGTTCTATGTTATCAATAACGTTAATGTAGGAATCCAGATTTTGCCTTTTTTGGAAAATTTAAATGCATGAAGTTTATACGTATAATTTAGCCATTGTCATAAAGCACATTGATCACATAATAATAGATTATAGGAACAATGGAGATTGAGTGCAGAAATTTATTGTTGAGCATTTTTGCAGATGAACTGACAAAAAATGTCAACACTAGGTCCCACGGTCGACGCTGGCGGACCGGGTGAATGGGAGTGTGACCCATGGTGCAGTTAGCGGGCCAGGGCAGCTACTGTCCAAGTCAGATGAGCTGTCCCTGGTCCACTACTGCCAATTCATGGCAAGCCATGGGCACCCTCTCACAAAAAACCAATGTTTCGCTTTGGCACCTCCATCAGGTACAGAAAATTGTGTTAAATGTTTTTCTATAACACTGTGATTGTTTCTGTGTAAATAATTGTTTGTATCGCCGTTGATTACACTGTGTCCCCCTGGGAATTAAGTGTATGTCATGTCATCATCAGGAGGGAGAGGGATCCAAATGCTCTGCCCCTCTCTCGTACCTGGTGGTGGAACTTCCGCCAGCGTCACCACTTGGACCTAACAATGAGGACGCCGGAGATCATAGACTGAGGTAGAGCTATGTGTGCCAGGGAGCGGCATATGGCACCGTACTTCAGGTTATTGAAGACAGTGCTGGAGGAGAATGGGCTGATGGAGAAACCCCGACAAATATATAACTGATGAGTCGGGGTTTCAGATGGGAAAACCTCGCTGCAAGGTGCTGGTCAGCAAGGGGTGCAAGCATCCCTACCTACAGGCGCCCGGCACCAGGGGCCACATCACGGCGCTGGCGTGCCTGAACGCGGCTGGGGAGGACATACCGCCTATGATCATCTATGGAAAGGGGTACCCGGGAGGTGACTACCCACAGGGAGCTCCGGACAACACCCTGTTTTCCCGGAGCGAGTCTGGCTACATTGACACCACCCTGTTCCAGAAGTTGTTTCAGAGACAAGTGAAGGAGCGGCCCCTGCTCCTGGTGTTCGACGGCCACAACAGCCACATTAACAGGAATACCATCGACCTGGCTATAAGGGAAGGTGTCGTGCTCCTCTGCCTTCCACCACATCTCTCCCATGTCTTGCAGCCGCTCGACTTGGGGTTCTTTGCACCACTAAAAGCAGAGTTTGCTAAGGCCGCTAGCAATCTCTGCCAAATTCGGCATTCATTTGTAGTGGCAAAAGGCAATTTTGCAAGGGTCCTCAGTGGCCCGTACGAGCGGTGCAAGGCACGGAGGTATGTGGTGGCGGGGTTCAGGAAGTGCGGCATTTTCCCTTATAACCCTGCGGCCGTCGACACCACCCGCCTATTACCAGCAAGGCGCCCGGAAGACGCTGCTGGAGAAACGGACACCTCCACCGTCTCCCTCACAGTCGCATCAGGATCTCCTGCCACCCCCCCCTCCACCAGCTCAGTACCTCCACCCCCTGTCCCCGCCCCCTCATCCACCCCTTGGTCGCCTCTGGCGACATCAGTGTTGACCTGGCGGAGATCCTGATGGAGTCCGACTACAAAAAAAAACGCGTCGCCTCCCTGTGGCTGCGAGGGTTATTACAGGAGAGGAGTTCCAGCGGCTCTTCCGGGAACGGGAAGAAAAGGAGCAGGCAGCAGCTGCCCTTAAAGAGCAGCGGGCCCAGCTGCGAAGGCGTAAAATGGAGCAGCTGGCCCAGAGGCAGCGAGCTGCTGTGGCAGCTGCCAGCTCCTTTACTGCGGCCGGATCTAGAACCACTTCTGGGACCGTAGCCAGACCTCCCCGCTCCCGTGGTACCCCTGCAGCCCCCAGCCGCCGTAGAGGACCTGCTGCACCCCTTAGGACGTCCACCTCCCCTGACCAGCACATTGTACCCATCTCTGGCCCTGTCATCGCCAGTCCATCAGCCCCCTCCTCATCCCCTGGCCACATGTGCTCCCTGAAATGTCGAGTCCGGCGTCCCTCCACCAGACTGCCTGCCTCCATGTATGCCCTCCTGCCAGCAGCAAAAGGTAATGAGTGTTTTATCTGTCATAAATGAGGCATAAGCAATATGCATCATGGAAAATGTCTTTGCTTTGTCAGTTAAGTACTCCTTCGCTTACCTTTCTAATTTTCCTATGTAGCATGGAGAACTACAGCCTCTCCCTCCACAGCCTCTCCACTCTCAGCCCCTCCTCCCTCCACAGCCCCTCCTCTCTTCACCACTCCAGGTTTGTTACATTGCTTATCTCATTACCCTCGTATGTGCTATTGTGTGCAATCAACCAAAGTAGAAAGCTCAGTGAGTCAATGCATCCTTTTTTTTTTTTTTTTGTCAATAGCAGAGGCTCATGCCATCCTCCTCCGGTGAACCAGCGCTTGCCAGGCCCATGACACCACCCTCAGGTAATTATGATTTGGATTAACATTATGCAGCATATTATAAACATGTCAGTAATATCTGTTGTCTGAATTCAGCATGTGGTGGCACAAATGAAGTAGTGAAAATAATTCATATTTCCTTTCCCTTTCCCTATAGATAGTACTTCATCTGATGTGGGGGGGGGCCTCAGCCTATGCTCTGACTGTGGCGAGGCGGACCCCCCCGGAAGAGAAGATGTGGTGTCATGGGTCGCATGTGAATCATGTGAGCGCTGGTTCCACTCCTCATGTGTTGGGTGGGATGAGGAGGAAGAGGAGGAGGATCGTCAATTTATTTGTTATTTTTGCAAAGTTTAATTTCCTTTTTAAATTATTTATTTAAAATTTTTTTTTTACATGAATTTGTTAATTTCGTTTTTAAATATTTATTTAATATTAAAATACATATGTATATAACATTTATTTATAATCATAACATTTAACTAAACTATTTAATTGTATTCAATAAAATTATTATTCACAATTGACTTTGGTTGAAGTCATTTTTTCATGCGACAAATGTTCCAGCAAATAACATGTGACCTACTCTTCTGAGAAATAATAGGCATAGCTATGTAAGTACTACTGTTATATTTTTGTAAACGGTGCCCTCTCCTGGTAAAATTGGCAATGCAGGACATAAAACCTTAGCCAAGGCTACGTTATCTCTTCTGAAAAGCACTGATATATTTAATCAACAACATTAAAACGCGAAGAACATTTTGTGTGTGTGTCACTAAACCTCCATTCACGGTGATCGGGGTAGGCTAATTGTTTAACTTTTACATTAAAGGTTGTATCAGCGATTTTGGGTGACGTCACTTCTGAAGCGAAATCCCAAACAAACAGAGCCAGCTCCAGCTCAGAGCCAATTATGTTATGTTTTAAAAAATAGTGTTCAAGCATCCAGAATTATAACCACGTTAATAACGTTTGTAAGAAACCAAACCGTTTGTAAATCCGTCAAGATTTCAGCGAGATAAGAGTATTAGCGTATTAGTATCACCCACCCCTTGTCGGTGATTGGTTGGAATACTGTTTATTTTGGTTTTGAGTGGTTGGTAGTACCATTTGTTTTTGTGTACGATCTCGGAGCATAGGCTGCCTACAGAGACGCGGTTTTTTGACGGCCTGCTTATGGGGCGGGTAGCTAGCGGATCGTGAGGAAAAATCAGATGAATGTGATCATTTATGTTTCGACCCAAAATCGCTGATACAACCTTTAATGGTACAAAAACGAATGCACCGTAAATGACTGGATTACGTTTTGTTAAGAAAATAACATTTTGAAATAATGCAAGATATGCAGGCTATTGTGTAATCATTTTTAATACGATACATTTTATTTGCTCTGAGTCAGTATACGAATGCTGCCATTTTTGTAGAAAGGCGTTTCTACAACATGATCTTAAGTTCCATTATAATGATCATGCTACCTCCATTATAATGCTGAAATTAAATTAAAGCATTGATTGAATTACGTTTCAATGTATTTTCAACGTGTCTACCAACTGGTCAACCAATTTAATTAAGGCGTTTGAGAAGAAACAATGTGCTGAGTGTTGTCAAAGATTGTTTGTCATCTATGCTGTAGTCAGCTTCCGGTGTTTCCACAAGGCACAGATGAAGATGTTGGCTGTATCGCAAACCGCATAGCTACTTCCATGCTCCGAGCGCACATAGCGAGCACGCATCCATCTTGGAGTGTGAGTCCAAAAAGTGCCGTAGTACGGAGCACGGATAAAATACCCGGATGCGTGCTCCGTTTGGTCAAAATTCGAAGTATGCGTGCTCCGACCAGAAAAAAATCCCATCATTCCTTTCGAGAAAAAGGTCAAGACCAAAAATTTACTATCGTAATGGAGGATGAGAACATTGACGGTGCCTCTCCCGAGGCTTTCTACAAATGTAAGTCATTTCAACATTTTTATATGAACATTTTCACACGTTTGAAAACATCTGACACAGCACTATTTCTGTTAGTATTTTAATACTGAGCTAGCTCAATAATTAAGATAACTTCTATTTCCAGCTAGCTAGCTTTCGTTATGTAAATTGCAATGCAATTTGCTCGGTAACAGCTAGCTAGCTAGGTAACGTTCGCTAACATTAAATGACAGTACTAACGTAATATCTATATTAGATAGATAATGGCGTTAGCCGTAGATATAGCTATTCCGAAGCACAAAGCATTATTTAATATTCGTATTCGAATTTATTCCCATATGCTATAACTGACTTGCTAGCTAGCTGGATATCAACCCACTTACTAGCTAGCGTCGCACTAGTTATCGTTAGTTAACTTCGCTATAACACTAACATCACGTGTTTAATGCTAGCTCATGTTAATATTTGGTATTGATGCATTATATTTTCTGGTTTTCCGTTTGTGACACTAGGGACATAACGTTACGTGTGTAGCCCCAGCCATGGTCCCTCTTGTTGGGGAGCATCCCAACGAGTGCACGGATTGCCCGTCGGGATAAGCGGAAGACTGGCTGGAGATCCTGGTCGTCATCAAAATATTTGGCAAGGATGGGGACATTGACAATGATCCTGCCATAGGTTGCAAGGCTCTCTCCCTAGAGACAAATTCCCCAAGTTAATATGCTCTGCCTAACCTCAGTGCATCTGTCTATTTGTGTAGTATTGACACCTAGTGGTTCAGATTGGAAACTTAAACGGGGAAAACTACATTAGGAGTTTGTAAATGAATAAAGTGCTACAATGTGAATGAACAGCACAATATGCGATGTAAAATAATCATTTTTTTCATATACATTTAAGTTTAATGATATGTAATGTTAACCAGTGTAGCTAGCTAGTTGGCTGTATTAGACAACCTACGTCGGTGCTGACAAGCGGAATTGTTCTACGAAGAGAAGCCCTCTTCACCCCAGCTCTCCGGATGGCTTGCTTTCGTCGGTTGCCGTTTTCAATAATGATCCGCCGTCTTATTCTGGCAGCAGCCCGTCTTTTCTCCATTTCAATGGAAAACCACCCCAGAAGCAACACCACCGCCACAAACATGGCTCCATTTCTACTAACTGCGTACCCAGTTAACGCTCTGGTAAACAGCGCGAAAATAATCAAAACACAGATGATTGCTTACAATGCGAAGACAATTTTATTATGGGGTTGATTGTTTACTTAAAGGTATCCAATGATGTAATGAATAGGCTGTCTTCCTAGCCATCGTTGCTTTCCACTGACTTTTCTGGAATAAGAACGCTAGCAAAAAGGATAATTCAACTGTTGCAGATATTGCTGGTTATATCACAAATATCTAACAATAACAGCCGATACACTACAATGCCAGCGAACGACGTTATGCCTCTCAGGTTTACCCTACTTACTCGTCCGCATTTCCCCGATAACTACAGGAAAGGTTATAGGTAAGATGTCGCCATGAAGTGCGTCCCACGACTGTGCAAAACTGCTACCGTACTTCCATGCTCCAGAGTGCGAACTCCCAAACCTTAAGTGCGTACTCGGGAGCACGGTAGTGCGGAGCATGGAAGCATGCGGTTTGGGATACAGCCGTTGTCTCACAAAATAAATTGGCGAGTACATTGGACCATTGACGTATTTTTGAGAAGATAAAATACCATTTGTTGAATGCGTGCTTCCTTTATGGCTTATAGTGGCTCCACTTGCATAAAATTAGAGAAAAATAAAGACTGCGGCACTAATCGCGAGGGGCGGTCGAGAATAGGTCCCCCCCCCCGGCTAATGCTACGGCGGGCGGGCGTCGTGCATATTTGCCGTTAAAGAAAGAAAATAGCGGAAGTCCTGAAGAAAATAGCCTTCGGAGGATAACAAGGACATTTTTTTCTACAAAACTAGGTACAGGGTGTTACCGATATGTATCCCATTTTTACCTACGATTGCAAATATATGTACGCTTTGCTGTTTTTTCTGCGAAAGCGGTAGACAATGGGTGCTCGAACGCTAGTCCTAAAGTTGTCATAGCCATAGGCTACGTGTAGCCTAGCTACGGTTTTTATTTTGTTTTTTTAAAGGGTTTCTGCGCTGTTGTAGTTTTGACAACTCCGCGTTATCATACTAGCTATGATGCAGCTTTAGCAAAAACTGGTAGGCCTATGCAGTAACAGACTAGCCTTTTTATTTTCATTCGTTTTTTGTTTTCAAAGAGGGCATTTCCCGGTATAATTGCTGACTTGTGGCGAAAGTGCCGCCGTGGTGATAGATTTACCTTAACATCTGTCCGAAATTGTAAACAGGTCGCCGTTTTTCACGGTAAGAAGAAATTTTATGACAACGTTACCTGTCAGCTAGCTAAGTACCTGCCATGCTAAGCAGAGACATTTAGCTAGTAGCAGAATAACGTGGTGTAACCATAGACTGTATAAAAATACTGTGTAACTGTCTAGCTAAGGAAATAAAACAAGAAAACGTGTCCTCATATTACCCTCTAACGTAGCTAGCAGAGTTATAACGTTGGCAGAAATGCATGAATCAGTTTTTAGCTGTTGCGCTAACAGATATTTATTCATATGCTGTGGTCATATAGGCCTACAGCTCAGTAACCATGGAAGTTTTACTATGGTCGTGCTTCTTGTAGGCTATTCATCAATTGTCATCAATCAGACTCATATTTTGACCAACCAGTTGCCTTACGATGAGTAAAACAACTCCACCGTAACTTCTTTGTCGAATCATGTCAAGCAAAATCACGCTTTGATTCTTATGTATTATGGGTATAACTGGGTTGAAAATATGGCTGTAAACCCTTTAGTTTAGCAGAAAAGGGCAGGAGTTTCTCCATAATTAAGTAAATGCTTTTCTGTTTTTTCTTTCTTTCGTTAAACTCTGTTACCTTTGGCCCACTAGAAGCAATTTTCGTATTGGTGCGTTTTATGCATTTATGAAGGTTGTAAACAATGGTTGTATTGTTGTATTGCCCAGAGAGGATGTGTTTCCGCTTTTAACAATCCCACATCGGAATTTTGGCATTCTTTTAAAGTTGTCATTTATAATTTCAGAGAAATATTAATTGGACCTACTATAATTGGGATGTCGACGACGCACCACAAGGGGGCCACCGTGGATAGGGTATTATGGCTTTGGGAGAAAGATGTAGGCTATACTGCTGACTGAACACAGCTAAGCTACGCTATGATATTCTTTGCTGCTTCTCAACGGCAGTGTTACAGTCCTGTAAACTCGTAGTTTAGGCTAATTGAACAAAGAAAAGCTTGTTCAATTATGCGATATAAGACTGAAATGTCACTATACAAAGAGCATACAATTGCCTGTTGCAATAAGTCACATTAAGTTTGAGGTGATCACAAATAGTTTGTGCACAATTTAAACAAACATAATTAACGTAGTCCGCGATGTTAATTGTGAAGTAGCCTATGTGCGGAACAACAGAGATGCTATTGTAACAACGAAACATAGGCTACTGCATAAATCGTTAATATCTGCAATATTTGCCAGGACAAAACACTGTTGGTTCAACAGAGCATATCCTGCATTGATGTTTGAACCAGGGTCTAATTGGGTCTTCTTTTGTTTGTTTATTGTTTATATGACCCAGTTTAATGTCATTGACCACAAAAAATTAGAAGAAACGGTACAAGGCCTTAAGCCTTCATCGTGCTGCCTTGACACCCTGCCAACAAGCTTTCTAAAAAATGTTTACAGCTGCCTGGCGAATGACTTATTGCAGATAGTTAATACATCCCTTATTACAGGCATTTTTCCAAAATCTTTGAAAACTGCAGTTGTTAAGCCCCTGCTAAAAAAGCGTAGCCTTGACCCCTCTGTAATCAGCAACTATAGACCAATTTCAAATCTTCCCTTTATAAGCAAAATACTCGAAAAAATTGTCTACCAACAACTCAACAACGTCTTAACCTCTAATGACCTCCTAGATAATTTCCAGTCAGGCTTTCGACCCCATCACAGCACTGAAACCGCGCTCACTAAGGTTATAAACGACATCCGAATGAACACTGATTCAGGCAAAATCTCAATTCTAGTGTTACTAGATCTTAGCGCTGCTTTTGATACTGTTGACCACGAAATTCTATTGGACAGACTGGAAAACTGGGTTGGGCTTTCAGGCACGGTCTTAGAGTGGTTCAGGTCCTATCTGCAAGACAGGAACTACTTTGTTTCCATTGGCAATTACACATCTGACCAAACCAATATGACCTGTGGGGTACCCCAAGGTTCAATTCTAGGTCCTGTTTTATTTAACCTTTATATGCTCCCACTAGGCCTAATTATGCAAAAAAACAAAATAGCTTACCATAACTATGCAGATGACACCCAACTATACATAGCCCTCTCATCAGATGACTATGCTCCCATAGACTCACTGTGTCAGTGCATCAACCAAATAAATGACTGGATGTGCCAGAACTTCCTTCAACTAAATAAAGACAAAACAGAGATAATTGTCTTTGGTGCTAAAGAAGAAAGGCTCAAAGTGACTGTACATCTCAAATCCTTATCTCTGAAGCCAAAGGACCAGGTAAAAAATCTTGGTGTTATTATTGACTCTGATCTGAACTTTAACTCCCACATCAAGTCTATAAGAAAATCTGCCTTTTATCATCTGAAAAATATAACAAGAATTAGAGGCTATATGTCCAAACAAGACCTAGAAAAACGAATTCATGCTTTCATTTCTAGCAGGTTAGACTACTGCAATAGTCTTTTCTCAGGCCTCCCCAAAAAAGCTATTAAACAACTACAGCTCATTCAGAGTGCTGCTGCTAGAGTTTTAACAAGAACCAAGAAAGCTGAACACATTACACCAGTTCTCAAATCTTTGCATTGGCTACCAGTGTGTCATAGAATAGACTTTAAAATACTGCTAATAGTGTATAAATCTCTTAACGGGTCAGGCCCAAAATACATCTCTGAGTTGCTTCTACTATACGAACCCTCTAGACCTCTTAGGTCATCAGGGACTGGCCTGCTAACTGTTCCTAGGACCAAAACAAAGCATGGTGAAGCCGCTTTCTGCTACTATGCCACTCATAGCTGGAATAAGCTCCCGGATGACCTTAGATCTGCCCCAACTCTGCCTATTTTTAAAACTAAGTTAAAGACCTTTATGTTTACCTCTGCCTTTAACTGCTCCTAAACTACTGCACTGTTATACTACCTATTTAAAACTGCGCTTTAGAGGTTTTAATTACATTTTATTTCTGATTTTGTAACAAGATCACAAGAAGCCTATTGGAACGTCATGTTCTGATGTGATTGATTTCTTTGTATTATGCTCCTATTTTACTTGTGCTATGCATTGCTCTTGCTGCTTGTTTTGCTCTGATTTTATGTAAAGCACTTTGAATTGCCTTTGTGTATGAAATGTGCTATATAAATAAATTTGACTTGACTTGACTTGACTATTGCCAAAAATGTTAGGCGTGCGTATTTGGGTGAGTTGTGGTTTTGTCGCATTTTAAATAGGCGTTTTTAACAATAATTTGTTAGTCAGTTACTAATCATGTGTGAGGTTGAAACCAGGGGTATTCCAGAAAGCAGGATTACTGGGTTAGCTGGATAACTGCACTGATCTCGAACAGCTCTTTTTACTTCAGTCAATCTATGTTCCAGATATGGAAGGGTTCCGGGTTTTACTGCAGTTATCAAGCTAACCCAGTAATCCTGCGTTCTGGAATAGCTACACCAGCCCCCAGGTGCTCGCAGGATCATACATTTTAGGGCAGCTTATACCACGACATCTTCATGGAGATGAATTTTAGGCTACAGGCTACAATTGTAGCACATGTTACAACCATGCAGCATGGGGATGGGCTTGCTGTTTTGTTGCTTATAATGTCTGTGAGTAGGCTAGGCAATGCAAGTCAAACCTATATGTTAACTTGGAGCCTGGAGATAAATGATAAATATGTTAGCCTATGTGTTTTGGTTTTATGACCGCAAGGAGCAAACAAAAAACACATCCGATTCATGAATTAGGCTACTTGAGTGGGTAATTTTTTTTTTTAAATAACTCGCGCAGAGTTTAATGGAGAGCGCAAATTGCATGGATATCAGTTAGATGACAACAAAACGCATATGAACGCATTTCCGTATCCGTGCTTATTGTGTGAGAAAATGCGGTTATTAGGCTACCCCAGTGAGCAAAATCCGGAATCTAGACGTCTCGAGTATTACATCCAAATTGTGCCCGTTCTCCCTTACATTTTGACTTTTGATGTTAAAGAAGCAATTATATAGCTATATTATAGCCTATAATTGCTTAGCTAACGTCCAAAGTGAAAATGTAATAACAAGAAAAAAAAAAACCAGTAGGTAGACCGGAGATTTAGCCTATACATTTAGGCTATTTTATTTTATTTCTTTTTTGGCCCCCGCACTTATGAAATTATTCCGGCGCCCCTGGTGCCAATGCGAGTGCGAAATCTGACTGCCTGTCAGAATTCGACAACCCCCGCGTGCACGCGCGCCCACTCTGCATTATTACTTTCTTTGCGACTCTGTTCCTTCTCCTTTCGCGATTTCCGACTAATATCTTCCTTCTTTCGGTGGATGATTGGACCATTTTGTGTCACTGTCCGTACAGATAGCCTACTATTTTTCTCATTTGAAATGCTCGATTTTCGTGGCGTTCCGGCATAATTTAAGCAGCATAATTTGCAAGAATCAGTAGCCTAGGCCTTACGTTTAAAGCAGATAAAATGCAT
Organism: Synaphobranchus kaupii; assembly: GCA_029718625.1. NCBI lineage: Eukaryota > Metazoa > Chordata > Actinopteri > Anguilliformes > Synaphobranchidae > Synaphobranchus > Synaphobranchus kaupii. The sequence goes on along the minus strand of CM056381.1, from coordinate 34,272,795 downwards.
GTAAAGTAGGCTATAGTTTATTTTTAAAACGGCATTAACGTAGGCTAGTGAAACATGAAACAATCGCAGTTTGACAGCTACAAGCCCCGGGAACACGATTCTTCGTTAAGGTTAATGTAGACATATACGTAAGTAGGCCTACAGGACAGCATTATGCATAGGCTACTTTATTGTTTATGTAGCCTACTTTAGGCGTTTCATTAGGCACAGATACTGAATTTATTTTTCACTGAGGTAGTATAACATAGGGGATTTTAACCCGTATCCCCAAATCTTCTTTGAAATATGAGTATATGTGTTCATATATGTAGGTACTAACAATACATGAATATTTTAAGGATATAGAGATTCAGATTCAATCTGACCCCCCTGTAACTGACCCCTTGTTGTCAGATATGCTTTGTCAGTATACAGAAGAAATGCTTTTGAGGGTGTACAGTAGAGGTCCAGATGTGTCACCGCAGTGATTGAAGGGTTTCTTCTCCTGACTTATTTTTACATAGAGTTCAATAGGAAAATTTGTCCGGAGAAACAACCCTTCAAGTTATCCATCCATAACTACTGCATATCTGGTAGCAGATGGTTTGAGGCTTGTTTGATACGTCAGACCCTTGATGACTTAGAGCCATTTAGCCAACCATACTGTTCCAGTGTAATTTACAGCTAAATCTAGTCCCACCCCCCAATTCCCATAGAGATCCGTTCAAATGCAGAGAGGTTATAGCCTAGTATCGCTTGTAGGAGTACCAGAAAATAAGATATCAAGAGTCTTTTGATATTGTTGGGTCACAGGCATCAGGAAATCATGGCATGCGAAGGATATGCGACCAAATATGAAAAATGATTACTTTATTCTACATTATGTTAAACTGTCCAATATTTTTTGATGCCCGAAAATGGGGGGGGGGGGGGGGGGGGGGGACTATGTAGGCCTACCAAAGGTTCTATAATTTCTAAACGGTTCATCCGATATGGATGAAAAAACCCTGAAATTAAAGCTGACAGTCTGCACTTCAACCTCATTGTCATTCTATCCTTTCAAACTCAAAGTGCTAGAGTACAGAACCAAAATAACAAAAAATGTGTCACTGTCCAATGAATTATGGTGCTCACTGTATGAACAAAACATTTTGAGGGTGTAGGCTACAGTAGAAGACCAGATGTGTCACCACAGCATAATGCTATCCTGGACATCATGTCTACATTGAACTTAACGAATAATCGTATTCCCAGGGCTTGTAGCCTAGCTGTCAAACGATGTGCAGCGATTATTTTATGTTCCACGCGCCATTTTAAAAAAAAATGATAGCCTACTTTACATGGATTTTATCCGCTTTTAACGTAGGCTAGGCTGATTCTTGCAAAGTATGCTGCTTAAATTATGCCAGAACTCCACGAAAATCGAGCATTTCAAATGAGAAAAAGAGTAGGCTATCAGACAGTGACACAGAATGGCTTGATCATGCACCGAAAGAAGGAAGATATTAGTCGGAAATCGCGAAAGGAGAAGGAACAGAGTCGCAAAGAAAGTAATAATGCAGAGTGGGCGGCGTGCACGCGAGGGGTTGTCAAATTCTGACAGGCAGTGAAACTTCGGCACGGGAGCCATAAAAGCATTAACGAGCATTATAATTCCAGTAGCTAAATGGTGAAGTCATGCAAGCTTTTCATAAACCACGTCAAATTCTTCGAATGTGACTTTGTTGGCACACTACAAGGAAATCCATAAGGCGTTCAACCTGACGGGAAAACAAAATCTTCGTCTTTTAATAAAAATGTATATATTTAGCCTAATTTAGCTGATCAGATAGCTAGATAGGCTATAGTAGGCTACCCGAGCTGATCAAAGATCAAACTTGCTAACTATTTAGCTAAGGTTAGTGAACTGATTCAGTAGCCTAGCCATATAGGCTAGGCTACTGTATTTTATTCAGCAAAGTAGCCGATACTGATCTTCTTAACGTGACCTAAACGTCTGGCATGCTAGCTAGATCAGCAAGCTAACAATTAGTAGGCTACTAACTACACTCATAAAATGTAAGTGCGAATGCGACTGCGAGTGCCAATGCGACTGCGAGTACGAGTGCCAGTGCAAATGCGACTGCCAGTGCGCAGTGCGACTGCCAGTGCCAGTGCGAATGCGACTGCCAGTGCCAGTGCGAATGCAACTGCGAGTACCAGTGCAAGTGCTAGTGCGGATGAGTGACACGAGTAAACCTGCGAGTGAGATGTTGTGACCAATTAAAGCGCACAGTATTGCATTCGCAGTCGCACTCGCAGACGACAGAATTTTGGCACTGTTGGCCCCCCATAAACAACACAGCACTTAGGCAGTGGTTGCGCTTTTGGTGATGGATGCTATTGGGTCACAGGGCTGCCAACTCTCACACAATGACCGTGAGACTCGCGAAATTTGGTCATTTCTCACGCTCTCACTATAAACTTTCATTTCTCACACATAAAAATATGTTTCCATTTTTAAATTGCAGTTGTGTCTATTAACTACACTGTACATTTTATATCCATTACATATCAAGCATCAGTTCAGTATCCGGGAAGAAAGAGTCGATTTAGCAACAATAAAATCCCTTGTTGCGCACTCCCGTGGCCACTTGTGTGTACCTACCAAATAACGCACAGACAAATAGAGCGCGAGCAACAGCCTGACTTTGCTCGTAAGATCCATGACGGCCAGCAGGCTAGTAACGGGCAAGAATGTGCTAGCTGCGTGAATAAGGACATATGTATACGCAAGTGATACCGTTGTATCCTCAAAGGTTGTAGCCACAGAACTATATAGAACTGTGGTTGTATCCAATAAGCAGAGCAATAGAGAGAATGCCTCTGGATCCGGAAATAAGGAGGAGCTGACCGAGCAGAGGGAGCAGGCTGTACAGGCCAGTCTGAGAGGCTCAGATAGGCCAGAGGAATCAAGCCTTCGCTGATCAATGATAGGTAGCTAGTAATTAGCCACAGTTAGCCTAATTGTAAAATTCGATGGATTTTTGGCTTTCATAATAGGCTATTCATTTTTAGTAATACTAGTAGCTAGCCAACGTTAGAAAAACATTTTGTGTCACGCAGCATGCTAATTTTTGTGTCCACCAAGCCGGGCTGAGAGCTGATCGAGCTGAGGGATCAAAGTAAGGAATTCACTTTTGTTAGGCTACTATTAACCACAGTTACTTAATTGTCAAATTGGAGTTTGAAAATAGTCGGCTCGATTTTGGCATTGTCAAATTGGAGTTTGAAAATAGTCGGCTCGATTTTGGCATTTTATCATTATTTTATTATTTTTATCGTCTTATTTTAGCATTTTATACTTTTATTATTTTTAGTACGATTCTAGTTTTTATTTTATTTTTTATTATTTTATTTTATTTATATATATATATCTCGCTCCTAGATACAATATGGATACTTCCCTCTCCCCTGTCAAAGAAGACGATAACAGGAGATTTGAGACTTTTAAATGCGCCATGTGCAGCATGTATAGGGTTTTTCTCAGAACGAATGAGGATGACATGCTTAAAATTAAGGTTATATTAACCATGGGCGAGACCTTCATTTGCGATGGATGTCAAAGGAACATTAAATTACAGGACGAGGCTCTCCTGCTACAGCGGCAGCTAAAGGAGAGAGATAAGCTGATAGCGGATCATGCTACACTTCCGAGGCAGTCTGATGAGCAGGGCCACCCGGTATGCTCCAAGAATTTCCCCGCCTCATCGGAGAAGTGGTCCGAGGTGGTGTCGAAAGGGAGGCGTAGGCGTGCGGGAAGGATTTTGCTTCCTCTCTTCTCCCCCGTGGAAGAACCACCAGTACTTCTTCGAAATGCCTTTGCCCCACTATCGGGCGATGTACCGGCCCCCGGTTCATCCTCTACCGCCGTTGACAACGTTACCACCTCCGCGTTACAAGGCTGCGATCCAGCTGTATCGGTGGCTGCCCCCACTCCCCCTCATTGTTTAGACTCTCTGCGTGAGCCGAATGATGGGGTGATAGTCATAGGCAGCTCGATTGTCCGGGATATAAACCTGCCGGGAGCAAAGACCTTTTGTTTCCCAGGAGCTTATGTCTTAGATATTGATAGACAAGTTACTGCGGTGCTACAACAGCACCCAGATGCACATCTACTTATCGTGCACGTAGGCTCGAACGATATTAAATTAGGGGAAACTGAAACTTTGAAAAAAGACTTTGAGCAGCTTTGGAACACTCTGCAGCAGACTCGAAAGCGTTTTCTTCTTTCGGGACCCCTGCCTACACATGGCAGAGGATGTGAACGCTTTAGTAGAACTTTTCAGTTGGACCAATGGCTGAAATCATTCTGCAATGCAACAGGTACTGATTTTATTGACAATTTTGATTGTTTTTTTTAAGTCCCCCTTTCTGTTTAAACGGGACGGAGTTCACCCGGAGTTCACTGGTGCTATTCCTGATGTTTGGAAATCAGCACATGTTCTACCTCTATTTAAAGGGGGTGCACCCAGTGAGCTGAATAATTACAGACCTATTTCTAAACTCCCTTGTTTGGCAAAAATTTTAGAATTTTTAATAAATCTGCAACTACGCTCTTTCCTATCCAGGAATAATATTTTAAATCAGTTTCAGTCTGGTTTCAGACCTGGCCACAGTACCATATCAGCAGCCTCCCTGGTCATAAACGACATTATAAATGCATTAGATAGCAAACAAAAATGTGCAGCCCTTTTTATAGACCTGTCCAAGGCATTTGATACGGTTGACCATTCAGTACTTTTGACCAGGTTGTCCTCCATTGGCCTAGATGGAAATGCTTTAAATTGGTTTCGTAATTACCTCTCTAACAGGACCCAAGCTATTGTAATAGATGAGGTGAAGTCACCCTTTCTAAAGGTCAATAAAGGGGTCCCACAAGGATCCATCCTGGGCCCGTTATTATTTACCATTTATATAATCGAGATTGCCACTAAAGTAGAAAATTGTAATGTTCATTTCTACGCCGGTGATACCGTAATTTACTCATCGGCATCCACAAGCAGACAAGCTCTCACTTATATACAAACTGCTTTTAACAGTATTCAATTAGAATTGGCCAGTTTGAAATTAGTTTTGAATGCAAATAAAACAAAGTATATGTTTTTCTCCACACACAATGTAGACCCTATGGATGCTCATTTATTTACCTTGAATAATATTGAAATCGAATGCGTCCATAATTATAAGTATCTGGGTATCTGGTTAGATCATGATTTTTCATACAGGTCACATGTGGCTAATCTAACAAAAAAACTTAAACCTAAACTTGGCTTTCTTTTTAGAAACAAGTCTTGCCTCTCCTTGGTTAGCAGGACAAAGATTGTTCAGGCCACAATTTTACCAGTACTTGATTATGGGGATGTTTTATATATGCATGCCCCCACTTGTGTTTTAAAACCCTTGGATGCCATATACCATAGTGTATTGCGCTTTATCACAGATGACGGCTTTAGAACTCATCACTGTGATTTGTATAAATCAGTGGGCTGGTCCTCCTTAAAGCTACGGAGGAAGCAACATGGTATTGTATTTGTTTATAAAGCGTTGCTTGCGAAACTCCCTCATTATCTAACAAAACATATATTTTTTAAGGTTTCAAAATATAATACTAGAGCTCAGGACTGGATTACTTTAGATATACCTCGATTTAGAACTGAACTGGGTAAAACTGCTTTCAGTGTTTCTGCACCCAAATTGTGGAATGAAACCCAGGAATCACTTCACTTAACGTCACTGGTATCTGTAGAACATTTTAAGCAACTGGTTTTTAATTTGTTAGAGAAGGAAGGTACATGTACCTGCATGGCCTAATCATCCATGTTTTCTTTGCACAGGATGCATCCTATGATTGTGATGATTGTGGGCCTGTATATGTTTGTGCTCATGTGTATACTTACATAAGTATGTATGCATTTGTGTAAGTATGTGTATGTGTATGTATATATGTATATACTACCATTTATTCTTATTCTCTTTTACTTGCAAATCATCTCTGTACATATTTTCTCTGTATAACTTACTAGAATGTTCATTTTTCTGTTTTATCATTGTATGGTCGCAGGGCCCCCCTGAAAAAGAGATTTCGGTCTCAGTGGGGTCCCCCTGCATAAATAAAGGAAAATAAAAATAATAATAATAAAAATTCAGTGGATTTTATCTCCAACTGGTTTTGGTTTAAAAATAGCTAGCGTTAACTTTATAGAAAAACATTTTGTGTGATTCAGGGCGATAATTTTTGTATCAGCCAGGTAGCCACATTGACCATTTTACCTGGCAAACGTAACTTTAACGTTATTATGGGAGGAAAAGTGGTGCGCAAGATTTCACCCTGAGAATTTTACACGTTCTGAATAGACTTTAGCCTACATTCAACCGCTGCGGCACCGAAAAACGGCGTAGTCTACAACATATTTTTAACCTAATTTACTGTAGTAGATTTAGAATTTTACTGTATGAATGAACTTTTATTAGGTTGGCAGGCATGCCATCCACCAAGTTACGGTTTAGCGTGACATGCCCCATACCTACAGCACCGAGTTTGCCACTTTACAGGGTTTCTTACAGAAATAACCATAATGGCCACAGACTCTCAGCCCTTAAAAACATTAACTTCTGTACGTTCTGACCTCATGTAACCACACAGAATTCAGGTACAACTTCACACATCCACACAATAAAGCCCCAAACTTATTATTTTTGCAATTTTTCTTCTTCTTGGTAAGATGGAAAAAACAGGTGCATGAAATAATTTAGAAAATATGATAGCATTGTTTTGGAATAGATCTAGTTTAATTAATGTGAGCTACCATAGTCAATATTGTTGGTTGTAACTTGGCCTCATTTTGATATCAATAATTTTAACGGCAGGCCTAGCTTTTGCAAGTTGTACTTAAGTACTTAAAGACAGTGTTGGAGGCTGTGCGTGAGTAACTTGGCATTTTTGTACGTTGAAAATGTTTTTTGTTGCTTTCTGAATTGATGTGTGGGCGCCATCAAGTCGAGTGAAGCTGGTTGATTCTTTCAAACTACTTTCTACCGAAGGACGCCCACTGTGTATATCCAAGCTAAGTCTCAACCAAAGCTCGCAAGTATTCTGGGGCTTATGTCAACACAGTGTGCCCTAGAATACTGGTGTGCTCTGGTTGAGACTGCGCAGATATACACAGTTGGCGTGCTTTGGTAAAAAGTGGTTTTCAAAAAAACGTGCACAACATCTGTAGGCTGTGCGTGAGTAACTTGGCTGTGCGTGAGTAAAAGCCAACAAACTTTGGACCCGTTGAGGTCCGTTCTATCAGGGTGATATCACGGTGAGTTGCAGTAGATATCACTAAAACCAGTGAAATCTCAGCAAAACTATCTGGATGGATAGATGGCACTCCGGGCACATAGAAACATATCTTAATTTCATTTTTGGGTGAACTGCCCCTTAAATGGAGAGGAAGTTTTGCAAGTAAACCTTTAGGTTCAGACTGGCCAGTGCTTGTTGTATACCGTTAAAGCCAGCTTGTTAATATGAGAGTGCTTGCCTGTTTGTGGGCGCTGAAGAGTGTTACTGCAAAGTGTTAATTGCCCCCCCTAGTGACACCTGATCGCCCTCTGGTGGCAGCTTTAGAAGCTTTAAAGAGTAAGTACACACACTGTCTCAGCCTGTCTCCGCCTACTGCACAATTTTGAAAAATACTTTGTGGGGGTGAGCGAGGGAGAGGGATGGGGCGGAGGAGCTGTGTCCATCGTCATTTGCAAATGAACGTACAATGTAGCTACAAATTATTTCGTATAACTCAGATCAAACTAGACGTTGCACATCAAATATGAATCAAGATTCAGCAACTGCATGGCCTATTTCTCCCCTGAAATAAAAAAAAATTCAGAAACATATTTTAGTGGACTATTTAGGTGGAATAAGAGAGTTGAAGAGGATGCCACAGTGTTCCGGTTTAAAAACGTGGAGCCGAAACAAAAGTAACGTAGTGGGTCTAACCAGTCAGGTGCCGGCTGTTTCCATTGTGGGTGACAACAATTATCCATATGACGTAGAGGTACCTCCAAAGAGGTACTCTGACATCACGATTGGGACGGGGGCAGTGTGGGGATCAGAAAGGAAATTTCAACCGGTAGGGGCAAAAAAGACACAAAGACACTTTTCTACCAGTTTCTTATGATTTTATTTCAGAATTGTTGAATTAACGGAATGCATGAATAAATTCCATTATAACGTAGGCATACAAAACCGTTTACAGTGGTACAGTGATCTAGGGTGTACTTACCCTTTAAAAGTAATTTGCCACATGGAGCCTCAGCCAAACCCATATAAACTAAATTTTTCACAATTCCTGACATTTAATCCTCGTAAACATTCCCTGTCTTAGGTCAGTTAGGATCACAACTTTATTTTAAGAATATGAAATGTCAGAATAATAGTAGAGAAAATGATTTATTTCAGCTTGTATTTCTTTCATCACATTCCCAGTGGGTCAGAAGTTTACATATACTCTGTTAGTATTTGGTAGCATTGCATTTAAATTATTTAACTTGGGTCAAACATTTTGGGTAGCCTTCCACAAGCTTCTCACAATAAGTTGCTGGAATTTTGGCTCATTCCTCCTGACAGAACTGGTGTAACTGAGTCAGGTTTGTAGGCCTCCTTACTTGCACACGCTTTTTCAGTTCTGCCCACAAATTTTTTTATTGGATTGAGGTCAGGACTTTGTGATGGCCACTCCAATACCTTGACTTTGTTGTCCTTAAGCCATTTTGTTACAACTTTGGAAGTATGCTTTGGGTCATTGTCCATTTGGAAGAGCCATTTGCGACCAAGCTTTAACTTCCTGGCTGATGTCTTGAGATTTTGCTGTTGATGTTCAATATATCCACATCATTTTCCTTCCTCATGATGCCATCTAATTTATGAAGTGCACCAGTCCCTTCTGCAGCAAAGCACCCCCACAACATGATGTTGCCACCCCCGTACTTCACGGTTGGGATGGTGTTCTTCGGCTTGCAAGCCTCACCCTTTTTCCTCCAAACATAACGATAGTCATTATGGCCAAACAGTTAAATTTTTGTTTCATCAGACCAGAGGACATTTCTCCACAAAGTAAGATTTTTGTCCCCATGTGCAGTTGCAAACTGTAGTCTGGCTTTTTTATGGCAGTTTTGGAGTAGTGGCTTCTTTCTTGCTGAGCAGCCTTTCAGGTTATGTCGATGTAGGACTCGTTTAACTGTGGATATAGATACTTTTGTACCTGTTCCCTCCAGCATCTTCACAAGGTCCTTTGCTGTTGATCTGGGATTGATTTGCACTTTTCGCACCAAAGCACGTTCATCTCTAGGAGACAGAACACGTCTCCTTCCTGAGCGATATGATGGCTGAGTGGTCCCATGGTGTTTATACTTGCGTACTATTGTTTGTACAGACGAACGTGGTACCTTCAGGTGTTTGGAAATTGCTCCCAAGGATGAACCAGACTTGTGGAGGTCCACAATTTTCTTTCTGAGGTCTTGGCTGATTTCTTTTGATTTTCCCATGATGTCAAGCAAAGAGGCACTGAGTTTGAAGGTAGGCATTAAAATACATCCACAGGTACACCTCCAATTGACTCAAATAATGTCAATTAGCCTATCAGAAGTTTCTAAATCCATGACATCATTTTCTGGAATTTTCCAAGCTGTTTAAAGGCACAGTCAGCTTAGTGTATGTAAACTTCTGACCCACTGGAATTGTGATATAGTGAATTAAAAGTGAAATAATCTGTCTGTAAACAATTGTTGGAGAAATTACTTGTGTTATGCACAAAGTAGATGTCCTAACTGACTTGCCAACACTATAGTTTGCTAACATGAAATCTGTGGAGTGGTTAAAAATGAGTTTTAATGACTTCAACCTAAGTGTATGTAAACTTCTGACTTCAACTGTACATACAGTTGTGTTCAAGTAAATAGCAGTGCGTTAAAAAAAGTGAATAAAGTGCAAATATTTTTTAAATATCTTTTAGTTCCATATTTCAAATGTAGTGGAAACATTACACATTCAATTCCAAATCAAAGCATTATCAAGTTATTATTTATCAAGTCTGCGTTATTCTTTTACAGGAAGCAAAGAAAAGGAATATTAATCTGTTCAAAAAAATAGCAGTGTCGACTTACTGTATAAACTGAAGAAATTTTTCAAGATTTAACTTCACTTTAAATTACTGAACTAATATTTAGTTGCATAACCATTGTTTTTGATAACTGCTGCGCATCTGCATTGCATCGAGTCAACCAACTTCTGGCACCTAGAAACAGGTATTTCAGCCCAGGATGAACAAACTACATTCCACAGTTCCTGTGAATTTTTGGGTTTTGCTTCAGAAACTGCATTTTTAATGTCACCCCACAAGTTTTCAATGGGGTTGAGGTCGGGGAATGGGCTGGCCACTCCATTACCTCAATCCTTTTTGTCTGGAACCAAGATGTTGCTCGCTTACTCGTGTGTTTGGGGTCGTTGTCTTGTTGAAACACCCATTTCAGGGGCATTACCTCTTCAGCATACGGCAACATAATCTCTTCAAGCATTTTGATGTATTCAAACTGATCCATGATCCCTGGCATACGATAAATAGGACCAACACCGTAGTATGAAAAACATCCCCATACCATGATTTTTGCGCCACCATGCTTCACTGTCTTCACAGTGTACTGTGGCTTGAATTCAGTACCCGGGGTCGTCTGACGTACTGTCAAGGACCACTAGACCCGAAAAGAACAATTTTACTCTCATCAGTCCACAGAATGTTACACCATTTCTCTTTGGGCCAATCGATGTTTTCCTTGGCAAATTTTAAACGATTCTGCACATGCCGTTTTTTCAACAATGGTACTTTACGGGGGCTTCTTGCTGATAGCTTAGCTTCGATCAAACATCTTCTGACTGTAACAGCATTTACAGGTAATTTTAGATCATCTTTTATCTTTCTGGAGGTGATGATTGGCTGAATTTTTGCCATTCTGACTATTCTTCTATCTGTTTTAACAGTAGTTGCTCGTTTTCTTCCGCATGTTTCGGGTTTTTGTTGCCATTTTAAAGCATTTGAGATCATTTTAGCTGAGCATCCTATAATTTGCTGCACTTCTTTATACGTTTTCCCCTCTCCAATCAACTTTTTAATAAAATTAAGTTGTTTCTCCGAACAATGTTTGGAACGGCCCATTTTACTTAGCAATTCAGAAGGAAATATATTTTATAACAATGTGTGAAACATTTGCTTCCCTTCTTCCTTAATAAAGGACAATTAATGACACCTGTTTTTTCACAGAATGAATTAATTCTCTAATTAAACTCCACACTGCTATTATTTTGAACACGCCCCTTTCAATGAATGAGTCAATTACTTAGAACAAGCAGCGTGCATGTCATGACAGTTGGGTCTGTTGTTTTTCTATTACACTACTACATCTACAAGTAAATTATTTGCCATGCAGAAATATCACTACTACTAATAACAGTGGTTCATCAGGTTACTGATGTTGTACTGCTATTTTTTTTTTAACACAACTCTGTTGTCATACCTGCCTCATCCTCCCCAAAGGAGATGATGTACTGGTGGTAGTTGTTGATGAGTCCTGGAAAAACACAGGTCTGCCCCTTGCCCATGCAGATCTCATGGTAGTCCCACTGTCTGGTTTGCCTGTTCTCCTGTAGTGCCATCATACGCCTGCAGGAGAAATAGTCTTAAAAGGGGCCACTGCTAGTGGAATCAAAACCCAAATATTTTGGTTAGAGCCTTTGACTTGATGTTTGCTTGTTATGGTACTTCCAACAAATCAATTACAGCATTTCTGGCTTTTTTTCCAAATACTGAACTTTTCCCTTGGAGTTAGTTCAGGGGTACACAGCCCTTGTCCTGGAAAGTTACAGTCTACTGGTTCTTGTTAGTCACCTTATTAGAAATAACTGTAGACCCCAAAAGCCAGGTGAGGCGAGGTAACTGTGTAATCATTTGCTTTAATTGATAAATTGAGAGCTGAGCAACAACAAAAACTAGCAGACCTTGTGGCTCTCCAGGACCAAGTTAGAGGGACCCCTGCATTTGATAGAATGTAGCTTTTCTCCAGCCAAAGGATGTTGTTCTTTTCATCCCACCAGGTTGCATAAAACTCATTTTTGTTTCTCCCAAATTGTGTACATAAGTGTGCTGGGATTTAAAGATGCCTAGAGCCTCACCCACTCATGAAATCTCCAAAGATGTACATGCCATTCAAATTAGGGTATTCACAACCTCTGTAGACATAACCTCCTGTTACTGACTTGCCCATTGTGTGTGGATATGCATATATCGGGAGGACATCATCTAAAGAAAAGAGGGACAGTGTTATGGTATATGTGGGTCTAATTACACAGCAAATGAGTTTCAAAAGACTTTAACTTAACAGTTGCCAACTAAAAGATAAGTATTGTTTGCTTTCATTGTTTTTCAGTATGCTCAAAAATGTTCCTTAAGGTATTTCAAGAGAAACTCCGTTTTTTTTTTGTAGTTATAGACTCATAACAATCAGGCACTCACTCAGAGAGCTGTTAACACAGAGATTCGTGTCAAAACAGGAGAAGCCCTCTTTAGCTCTCCAGCCATAGTTCTGGCCTTTCTCGATGATGTCTACTTCCTCATATTTGTTCTGCCCTACATCTCCACAGAAGATTCGCCCTTTCCCCTCATTAGTGAGCGGGTCCCCCCGGTCCACTGAGCACCGCCACATGTTCCGCACCCCGTACGCATACACCTCTGGCCGAGCTCCACGGTCATGCACGAATGGGTTATCCAGTGGGATCCTGTACAATGGACCCCTATCATTGTTGTCCACATCCACTCGCAGGACCTTGCCTAACAGTGCGGACCTTGAGGGGAAAATCAAACGGTTACCATGTAAAGCGACAACACTGCCATGGAAAGTCAACAATGTTGCAGTGAGAAGCAAAATTTTACCATGAAGGTTAGCAAAGTGACAAAGTTACGGTGAAAAATCTCTAAATATTGCCCAACAACGTTCCCCTGAAAAATCAACAAAGTAACTGTGAAAGCCAAACATGTACCATGAAAAGTCAGCAATACTGACATGGAAGTCAACAAAGTTACTATTAAAGCCTTCCCAGGCAGTTACTGAAAAAGACAATAAAGTTACCATGAATTTCAGCAGTTACAATGAGCACCATAATTAATTGGACAGTGACACATTTGTTGTTATTTTGGTTCTGTACTCTAGGACTTAGAGTTTGAAAGAATACAATTATAGAACCTTTTGTACATAGTCCCCCTTATTTTCGGGCATCAAAAAATATTGGACAAAATGTACTAAAGGTTCTATAATTTCGAAACAGTTCATCCGATATGGTCATTATATTATATTCAACCTCATTGTCATTGTATCCTAGAGTACAGAACCAAAATAACAAAAAATGTGTCACTGTCCAATGAATTATGGTGCTCACTGTATGTAAATTACCATCAAAACATTCAATAAAAAGTCACAGCAATCATCAACTAAGAAGTCACAGGGAAAATCACTATTTGTTTTTCCTGTGCTAAGCATTTTGTTTCTGAATGTCTTGAGTCTCCATTCAATTAAGACATTTGGAAGCATTAAGCATTATTAAAACCATTCCAGCTGATTTATTTAAAGAGATCCTGGAATAAGATGGAGTTGCACAAAATTGGCTGGTGTGTTTTTGTTGGAGACAAACTCATACTTGTTCTGTGCATTTCCTTTTTTCCCAAATGGATCCCCTGCCATGCCACCATCCCCTGTAAAGATGTACAGGTATCCATCAACTGCAAAGAGAAGCTGGCCACCATTGTGATTGGATGCTGGTTCATCAATTTCTAGAATAATCCTAGAGGGAAAATATTTGGCAAAATGCAAAAGATGCAAAATGAGAAAATAAACAAATATAAATAGAGGTATACATGATCTATAATGGTGCCTTCCTTCTGTGAAGACAGAAGATGCAGGTCTAGGTAATAGATTTGCACAACACATGCTGAATCAAAGGTGCACACCTTTCTGAGCCATGGTCCACAACGTTCATGTCGCTGACCGAGACACGGAACTCGCTGATTCTGATCCTCTCATCAAGGCCCACCTGTACTGAGTAGTAGACATACAACTTCCTGTTGTACTTGTATTTAGGGTGAAAGGCGAGCCCCAGGAAGCCACGCTCATCCCCCTCCCAGGGTGATGTCAGCACTGCCTGGGTGATGTTCAGGAAAGGTTTCTCCAGCTTTGAGCGGTCAGGCAGATACGCCCACACCAGCCCCACTTGCTCCGCCACAAAGAATCGATGTGTCCCGTCATTGGCATGCACCATGGCCAGGGGGTTTCTCAGCCCGTTTGCCACCTCCTCCAAGCACAGCTGCAAACAGCCTTCTGAGTCTGCGGTAACATGTCCTAGATTTCTGGTCAGCTGCTCCTTGTTGAGTAGGCTTGGGAAGCAGTAGTCTGGGTCTTCTAGACCCACGTACATACAGAAACGGCCCTGATCCCGCTCGATCTTTGCAATGTGCATGTCTTCCGTCAGCAAAGGAATGGTCGACCTACACTTCAGCCAGAACTGAGAGCAGTAGCTCCCGCACAGCCCAGGCAGAGACCGAACTGGCGTGCTAGCGTCTTCTGCATCATAGAGGTGCGCTGCGAAGGGTGAGCACTCCTGTACAGCGCCAGACGGGAAGAGCGTTTTTAGTTTGTTTGGATTAATTATTGATACAGCAGCGCTCAAAATCGGGTTGCAGGCGTACGCCTGCACATGCTGATTTTAAAATGAAGGACAAGTAAAAAATAAAGAATTGCATCATTTACGTTCTTAATAAAAAAAAAATTCATAGGAAACTAAGGCTAAATTAATCAATAGGCTACCAATCGCTTAGCATAAAAAGCATCGATTGCAGTAAGTTTATAAATATATTTGATTCCTCAGGCCCTACAAAGGAAAGCAGGAAAACACAGCTTTTAAAACTTTGTCAAATGTAAAATACATTGTATTAGATTGCAGATGCGGTTAAATGGTAAAGGGACTTTACCCTGCAAGCGGTCGTAGGCCTACCTGGCAGATTATGTTATGTACGTAGCTGGCACAATTTGCATACCCATTGTGATCGAAGTTGTCCATGATCCGATAGAATTTCGACATCAGTTCTTGGTCTTTTGCAGAATCACAGCAGCCGAAGTCTTTGTACATTACGCAAAATGTCAACGCTTCAGGTGGTCGGAAGGGGGGTTTGAAATCCAAACACTGAGGGTGTAATTGTGCGGGTGCTATACAGACCCCGGACAAAAATACCCAAATAAACGGTACGTGCAAGACACGACCGAGATTGTCACAGGTAGACCTATACCACATTGTTATCGGTCAGCAGGATGATCACACTTTCCACTTATCCTGAATATAGCCTACGTAAACTGTTAAAAGAGAACTCGTCTGTTAACTTTGCCAAGCCTGATCTTTGAACGACGGACTTTGCCCATTTAACGATCAACTAACTTTTCGTTTTTTTTTTCTTCTGCTACCCATGTTATTTATAGCTACGTAGCTAGGTCTATAGATCTAGATAAATACGGATTCACTTTTTTATGCCCATTTTACCGTCTCATATTCACATTTTACTGCCATATTATAGTAGGCTAGGCTACAATACAAATGAACAAATGAGAGAGGAAGAGAATTCATGCCCGTTCTCGTTTATCACAGGCTTTTCTATATTTGTGTAATATGATCGAATTCCTTGAAATAGCCTACACGATAAAGAAAATAATCCAGATTATATGCGTTTTAAAGATCAAACTAATGAACACTGGCGGACTCGGGGGGGCAGGCCCCCCCCGGGTGAAAACGTCGCGCTTAAGTGCCCTCTTGAGTGGCGAAAACGAGAGTATGTGCCCTATTGGCTGCCCTTCACATAGGAAAACATAGCAAGAAAATACAATAACATGTCTTAATGAGTGCTCTATTAGTGGTGTCTATAATGTGATGCAGTGCCCTATTGGTGCCCTTCCAATTGTCTAAACTTGACAATCCCTATGGATGCCCTTCCAAAGGTAAACAGTGCCGTGATAAAGTGCCCTCTATGCTGCCACTACATAACAGTGTCCCAAAGGGTGCCCTTTCTGGATTGCCTACATAATGTTAATCAAAGACGAAGACTATTTCAGCACACATAACGCATCATAGCGATGCTTTTTGGGCGCTGATGGGGCCCCATGTCGTGCAGTAGGTGCCCTTTTTTTCTTTTCGCCCCTGCCCTTCAAACAGCCTGAGTCCGCCACTGCTAATGAAACTAATTCAATGTTGCATGAAGATCCCAGCAGTTGGCAATACAAGAAACCAGAGCAAGAGCAGTTATGACATGTTTTATTTACCCCGTGATAAAAATTGTATCTTAATCATATGGCGACTGAGCCAATTCAACATTTGCAGACCTTCACAATATCTCTTGTAATGTAATGTTCCATGGACTTCAACAGCTTTTATCTTTTGTAGTTCACTAATAGGCTACCAGACATTGTTACAAAGGGCCAGAATACGTTTTATTTACCGTTTGTCCACAAGATGGTGCTCTACAACGTTTATTTTCGTCGAACTTTCGTCGGACCCCTAAGGTCGGACCACTGGTAGATTGAATTACACCAAGAATCCTCGTACTTGGTCAGATTGGAAAATTGGCAAGGACACTGTGGCTAACATCCCTACTCTTTTTGGAAATGCAATGGTTTTAATGGCAACATTAAGTCAGAAGAGTTAAAGTCTCATTTAAAACACTGTATCTTACCATCTAACACACACTGTCCTAATCGCTACAATGGGATATTGCATTTCTAAGGCCCAGGGGGGTGTCCCCAATGGCTCACCAACACAACGTTCAGCAGCAAACTAATTTCCCCAGGAGGTATCCCATTAAAATCCACTAAGTACAGTCTCTTTTAGCTTCAGCCATTTGTCACAAAACAGCTACGCGGCGGTGACTGCTAGGCTACGGGTAGGCTATATAACGTATGCAATACTGAAAGCTGTGTTCAACTGATTCCCTTATGCATTGAATTTGCGATACATTATAGGTGGGAAAATGCAAATACCTTTTGCAATGAAACCTTAGAAAAAATGTGTCTGAACCATACTAGTTCACTCAGAAATCTCCATAAAAATGATTGAAAATGAAAATGATTTCTTTCAGTAAATTAAGATCACATATCATATTAGCTACGTCATGACAAGATTAAGGAAAGTCGCAGTCAGTCAAGAGCCGAAAATGCATATGCACTCGCAATACTACAACGAGAAAGTAAAACAGGCTATTCAACATCATAATTTTTTTGTTTCATTTTTTATTTTAGTTTTTCATACTTTTCACATAGCCTACATTCAAGCATCAAACACAATTTTCTGTCCATTTCGCTTTTTAATATGTGTGCAAGGGTTGTGTTATTTCAAATATTAAAACAGATATTAATTTGTGCAAGTGGATGATAAAAATAATTTCATGCAAGCCTTTCATGAGCGACTTTTGCTGTTGGCCCTTTAAGAAGGCAGTGCCTCTCGTTGAATGGCTTGACAATTCAGTGGCTTTCATTGAGCCACCTGCCCAGACTTTCCAGGCGTCTGGATTGGTCGCCCTGACCGAAATCCTCTTGAATATTTTGAATCAAGCCCGTGAAAGAAGAGGGGGTGAGCAAATTCCAATCTGCGAGAAGATTCAATCCGACAACTGCTTTGGGAAATCCGTTCGCCTACTGAGTGTGCTCGGTCGGTCGTAGGCTGTGCAGTTCATTCCTGAGTGCTGGATCAAAGCAACACACGCATAGTAGCCTATTTCATATTTTATCGGGATATTAAAAGTTGGAGTGAAATCTGATATCCGTTGTGTATTGAATAATTTTGGAAGCCCGTTTCATTCAGAATCGCTGTGGAACACTTGTCTTCGTAGTTTTTTAGTTGAACTGACTGCATCATTGTGGGATAGCGAAAATTCAATAGGATAGCTTTGGCTGCGCGTACATCAGGATAATACCTCACCATTTACCAATGTCCACGAAGGTAGGCAAAATGTATTTTGCTAGACTATGCTGATCAAGTTACAAAGAGCATCGCATGATGGATTAGCAGCCCAGTTTTTTGTGTGCTTGTGTTTGAGCACCAACGCATTTTACTAATTTCTCTCAGTTTAATTAGTTTGAGATTTTAAGCGCATGTGTCCTCCGAGGTATTTTCTTTATCATGCATTCAGGTTTGATTATGTCACCGTTAAAGCTCGGCTAGCTAATTCTCACTAGACTAGATATCTTCAGTCGAACTGTTAAAAAGGCAAAAACACGGAGAAATGGCTAAAAATCCATTGGACGGGCATCATGATGATTTGAGTCAGTTTTCCGACGAGGAACTGTTCAAATGCAGCAAAGATGATCTCATCAAAAGACTGAGAAAGGTGGATAACGAACGGATGAACCTAATGGTGGAACACGGCAACATGATGAAAGACGTCAACCGGAGGCTGCAGGTCCACCTCCTAGAGATCCGGGGCCTGAAAGAGGTGAACCAAAAACTACAGGACGACAACCAGGAGCTCCGGGAGCTTTGCTGTTTTCTGGATGACGATAGACAGAGGGGAAAGAAGCTGTCCCGGGAGTGGCAGCGGTTCGGCAGGTACACGGCCAGCGCCATGTGGAAAGAGGTGGGCGCTTATCAGCAGAAGCTGAAGGAACTTGAGGCCAACCAAGAGACAGTGATACGCGAGAACGTGGAGCTGAAGGAGATCGTTCTCATGTTAGACGAGGAGCGGAACGGAGCCGGCTCCAGAAGTTCCATCGATAGTCAGTCCAGCCTGACCAATCTGAACGGCTCGGGCGCTGTCCGGGATGTCGGGGATGGTAGCAGTACTTCCAGCACGGGCAGCGCCGGCAGTCCAGATCACCACAACAACCACATACACAAGCCGGCTGAGGCTACGATACGAACCATCCGGAGGTCGATGGACGACCTGTCAGCGCCACACCACCATCGGAGCATCCCCAACGGACTTAATGGTGAGTCTTAATTGATACTTAAGTAACCATAACCTCATGTACACTGAAATGCGTCCATTACGCTAGCTGCATCTAAAGCACCGTCTTCAATATTAAATGGACAAAGCTTATAGCTAATCTCCGTGGAGTGTAGCCTGCCATGACAACTCTCAATGAATGGATAAGTTTAATTGGCTCATCACAATCTCAACCTTTTCAATCATAACAACCTCAATTTCCATTTACAAATTTATCACAGGCTGTTGTCCAAATCAACTTTTTAAAAAAAAATAAATAAACAATCCATTAATATAGTCTAGCAATTTTTTTATTGTAGGAATTCAGTATTCAGTTAATTCACCTTTGAGTTGTATGGGCAGTGTCTTAACCATTATACTCCTCTGCCACAAGTTAGAGAATGTAGCAGACATTTCTCCGGAGATAGTTGCCACGCTCAGATACGCAGAAAAGTAATTTGGTGCTTAGCTGTTCAATACAGTTTTTTCCTTCAAACTTATGTTCTTTAAAACACACATTGGGACGTAACAAGAATTGGTCAAGGACGTACCTCAGTTATGTGATCTGTGTGAAAAGCTAAATTGTGAAGTGTCATCCTTGCCCACGCCAGAGGTTCTCCATGACAGGCCAAGTAACAGCGTAGAGCTAACATTCTAATGACACGTTCAAGTGCAGATCTGTGAGTGGTCACTCTTAACTGCTGATAGACTGGGCCAGCCCTGTAGTTACCCACATTAACATACTAATTGCAGCTTCTTTCACACAACTAATTGCACATAAACTACCACCATGAGTGAAAGTATGCTTGAGTTGTTAAAGCAAAAAAAAAAAAAAAAGTGAGAGAGGGAGTGGGTGCAGGTGGAAATTGGCAGTCTTGATAGTGTGAGATTTGGTTCCTCAGGTCTCCATGCCTTTTGGGGTAGATTCTGTGGCCACTGGCCAGTGTCGAGTCTTGACAGGCTTCCTTCTCCCAGAAATGTTGCATGAGGGTTTGGTAGGAATGCTTTTGAATGGCAAGGCCCTGCTGTTAGTGAATCTATCACAGCCTGGTCGGAGAACTCACTCTTGCTGGGATTGGAAAGGCAGAGTTCACTAAATGCACACCTCCTCTCCTTAGGGGCACATTTAAAAAATGGTCACCAGATCAGTGGACAAAATAATGCTCTGGAATTTGGCCTGAGCGAAATTCACTTGGTCATTCATCACAGCCTGTCGACTGGGGGATATCTTCATCCTGTTTGGAGGATGGAGGGTGACCACATTATTCTGGGTCTGGCTCTTGCAATATTTCATTAATTTTATGCTGTAATAAAACTTATTGCACCTTACAAAATCTTTCCTTTGTGCTTTTACCTCTATTAGATTACAAAACCCTCATTTAGGACCAGTGTGCCTATAGTCTAGGATTAGGTTGAGTTGTATGCTGTTCCATAGGTTTTTCTGCAGTTGGCATAAAATTAACGATTCTGTAGGTTAGAGCCCTGGTTTCTGTGTCAACATCTCTTGATAATCAGCTGTCCTGTGAATGTAAGTGTCTGCAACATAATTAAAAATCATGTGATGAAATGAGTATATTGACTAGAAGAGCACAACATATTGAAAAAGCTTTTTCGTTCAGCTCACTCTTCCTAGGTCTTAAATTAATATAGAACAATGTGTCCTTGCTCTGTTTCTAAAGTGTGATCTCAAGTCTTAAACGGCACAGAAAGTGTTTAATTATTTCACAAGCGGACTGAAGTGTTAGCTGTTGAGGAGGCTGATTTGTGTCTGAGCTTGACCTGGGCTACACTATGTTTTTAATTCATATTTTGGTTTTTCTCCTCCAATCAGAAACATGAATTGGAAGAAATCAATGAAAAAACAGCAACTCTAAATATGGTACATAATACTGAAGCAACATGATAATATGTAGGCCTCTGTTCAAAGCACAGTGTGCATTTCCTTGACTGCCCTATATGGATTTTAGCAAGTGGCACAAAATTAGCCAGTAGAAAGTAACAAATAAGTATTAGTTTTATTTTATTCTTAAGGAAACTATATTTTGGTTACTTCATCATCAGAAAAGGGGGAAAATATTTTATTGTGTTACTCAAAGAACTGAGCGTATTGCAGTAAGACTTTGTCGTTCAGCTTAGGGAAGGGCTTATCTTAATTTTGGGAGACTTGTCATGGTTTCTGTGGTTGTCAAGGAGCTTTAGACGGGAAGCTTTTAAATGCTTCAGACTAATAGGAAATTGATGACACCATTCTGGCACCTTATCCAAGTGACATGTGGCTTGATATAAATGCGTAATAAAAAATTAATATTGTGATAATTGTGCTGTCTTAATGGAGTTCCATGGATGAAAGCATTAAGTGTGATCATTTGGTAACAAGTCACCTGGACCAGATGGTTTTCCAGCTGAATTCTATAAATACTTCTGGGATATTTTTTCACCACTATTTTATAGAGTAACTACAGAAATCAAAACTACCTCCACCATATCCAGGCACATGAATACCGCGGTAATGACACTCCTATTAAAACCTAATAAAGACCCAATCCACCCTTCTAGCTACCGCCCTCTTTCACTAATCAACACTGACTTAAAAATTATTACTAAAACACTAACGACCAGAATAGAGACAGTCACCCATATGCTAATTCACCCTGACCAGACAGGCTTCATCAAAAACAGATATGCCTCTGATAGCATCCGTAGGCTTTTTAACTTAATCAGTATCTCACAAAAAAAAACATAATTTTGTCTTTAGATGCCGAAAAAGCATTCGATAAAGTAAACTGGACCTTTCTATTTAGCACCCTGCGCAAGTTTGGTTTTGGAGAGTCATTTATCCATTGGATAAGAACACTGTACATATCACCTAGGGCCACAATAATCACAAACGGGGTCACCTCACCGAGCCTCACACTTCATCAGGGAACCAGACAAGGATGCCCACTCTCACCATCACTATTTGCCATTTTTATTGAACCACTCGCAGTAGCAATACGACAAAACAATAAAATCAAAGGAATTCAGGACGCCAGTTCAGAACATAAAATTAGTCTTTATGCAGACGATTTATTATTGTACTTACAGAACTCTTCTGTGTCACTACGGGAAACTTTCAATATCATTAACAACTTCTCCACAATCTCACACTACACAATAAACTGGAATAAATCAACCATACTGCCATTGTCTGAAGACGCCTGGGATTCTGCAACACAAGATTTTCCCCTCCCACTTCACATTGGCAATATAAAATATTTAGGCATTAATATCTCTTCCAGGCTGTCAGAGCTCTTCAACCTCAATTACACCCCTTTGCTAAAAAAAAATAGAAGATGACCTCAAACGCTGGACCAAGCTCCCACTCACACTCCTTGGACGAATCGCTACAGTTAAAATGAAAACCCTACCTCAGATGAATTATTTGTTTTCAATGCTCCCAACCACCCCCACCGACAAATGGTTCAAAACACTTGATTCATTAACAACTCAATTTTACTGGAAAAACAAAAAACCAAGAGTTTCACTTACAACATTACAAAATGGAAAATTACAAGACGGCCTAGAAGTACCAAACTTTTTCCACTACTTTTTGTCAAATCAACTCCAATATTTATTCAAATGGACCCAAAAGCACAACTTCAATAACCCATGGCTAGAATTGGAACAAAATCAATGTAAAACCACCTTAATAGCAGACCTTCCATTCCTACCACAATCAATCAAGAAACTGAATTACTGTAAGAATATCACAATATCTTCAACTCTGACAGCCTGGTGGAAAACCAACAAAATCACTAAATCATCGCTAGCACCATGTAGATACACCCCAATTTGGCACAACCCAGACTTCCAACTGCACCACACACCTGTTTACTTTCCAGCATGGCAACAAAAGGGAATCACTCATCTCCATCACCTATTCCAAAATAACCAATTTATATCATTCAATACACTAATCCAGAAGTATGGGGTTGGGAGAGATCAGTTCCTCCACTACCAACAATTAAAATCCATAATTAAATCTAAAATTAACATAACCAACAATACACTACAATCTTCTAAGCTAAGCGACGTATCAGATCCATATCAGATGCCTCCATAACACTCCCAACTACAAAATGGGAAAATGACTTGGCTCTCTCTCTCAACCGTGATTTCTGGATACAAATCTGTAAAAACATCTTCTCGATGACCACTAACACAAATTTACAACTTATACAATATAAAACTATCCACAGAACCCACATCACTCAAAGAAAAATGTTTAAAATGGGATTTGCTGACACAGACTCTTCACAATGCACTCTGAGCAGCACAGATGATTATTTTCATGCCACTTGGGCCTGCCAACCAGTTCACTCCCTCTGGATAGCAGTAATTGAGAAACTCTCCACTATCCTGGATTGCAGAATCCCATTGTCCCCATCACTCTGCCTGCTGGGAGATATCACACAAGTCACCATCCCAACTAAATACAGAAACCCATTACTTATTTCTCTAACTATCGCTAAGAAAATTATCTTTCAAAACTGGAAATCTAAAAACTTGTCACATCACTCACTGGATCAACCTTCTTACAGAACACATTTCTATAGAAAGAATAACAGCCTCCAGAAAAAACAATATATCAGTCTTTAATGAAACCTGGAATACATTCTTAACTCATCTAAACTCATAACAGAACTCATCCAAAAACCAAACCCACGCACATGACCGTATTTATTTTATTTAATTTTTTTTCCCACATATCAATTTGCTCTACATGTCTGCACCCTCTGTTTGTTTACACTACATATCTGTAGCCACTGCAACCTCAAACAAAATCTGCTATATTTTCTATATGCTATTATATCTATTCATTTTTTCTGTTTTCTCCCTTTTTTCTTTTTTTTTCTCTTCCCTCTTCTTTATTTATTTATTATTGTTATTATTTTCCTTTTCTTTGATTAACTTGCTTTATTTTCTTTCTTATTTTTATTATTATTATTATTTTTTTAAATTATTATTATTATTATTTTTTTGTGTTGTTGTTATACCCTTCCCTCTCAGAGGCTTTAGCACAACATTGTTATGAAATATAATTACAAATAAAAATTAAGCTGTCCTCCCAAGAGGGGGGGGTGGTGGCGGGAATAAAAAAAAAAAAAAAAAAAAAAAAAAAAAAGTGTGATCATTTGGTTGATAGTTTGCTCCAAAATAATGAATGTCCATCAAAGGGCGAGTGGATCAGTTCTTGTAATCTTAATGCCACAATGTTGCCTATTCTCCTACGGATAGGGTATTTGTCCTGTAGCAGGCAGCTGGCATGTGCACTGAAACTCTGAGAAGTGGAGAATCTTAATTCTTTTGCCTTTTCCAGAATCCTGGAAGGCCGAAGTTCTGTCAGAATAAGAATGCACATGTGCGCCATTGCCCACGGAAACGGTTTCGCACCAGTCTAGATTCATAGCTGGCCTGTCATATGGAACATTCTGCAGACTTTAAGTTTCTGCTGATTCACAGAGACCTCCTGCATGCACCCAGATTCGGCCTTTCAGCTTCTTTCACAGGCACAAATGTGTTCTGGTAACCCTGCGCATGACTGTACACCACTTGGGGTTAGCATGGGAGATTTAGGCCCTAATTTACTAAGACCTTTAGTATATGCATGCAAAACCTTTTAGCACATGCAAAACTAATAACACAACCAATGATTGGTGCAAAACAAATACCATGACCAATCATTAGTCATGTTATTGGTTTTGCCTCTGCTAAAAGGGTTTGCACATGCCAAGGGTCTTAGTAAATCTGGTGTTTACTGATGTTCCAGATCTCAGAGATCTCAGATCTCAGCCCACCCCCGTGTGCATCAGTCTGAGGGCCAAACTGCGTTACACCAGTCAATCAGAAGGTTGTCAGGCTCACCTGGCAGGGTGGTGGCTTTGAAGCCAGGACAGGAGAGATGGGGCACAGTGCTGGTTTGATGGACTTGACCTTCATCCTCCTTCATCCCAGCACAACAAGGGGAGCATGTCCAGATTTTTCAGACATTTCCCAAAAAACATTCCAGTTTCCCTTCTCTGGTGTAATAAGGTTCCTAAATTTGAATACACCAGCTGGTGTTCTCACTGCATGTATGTGATGCGGTTGCATAATGCAGTGTTTTCAGGGCAGTTTCATGCATGAGCTGGTTTAGTTTGCACATGTATATCTTCCTTTTCTATCAGCACATGGCTGCTCTGTTTTCAGCAGCAGACGTGGCAACAGTGCACTTTTGTCCAACATGCTACTCTGGGATATTTCTAACAATTCTTTGTGACGTTTATTGAAAGAGGAAATACGCAATAATGGCAGTGACACCAATAGAGTGACACCAATAGAGGTCAACAATAAGGAAGAAGGTGGAGCATGTTACAGGGCGGAATAACAGGCCGCCCCAGGCATGGAGTAGAAACTCTGGTATTGGGACAGACTGAATCCTGAGTGATTCCTGCTAATGGTAGTCTTGCACTACCCAGTGTTTATCAATGAGGATACTGCTTGTGAACTACCTCTGCTGACCTAACCCCAGGTCAGTTTCTTAATTCTTACATAATTGACTTTTGAACTGAGGTTGGGCCGATCAGATCAGCATGTGGGGAGGCAAGGGTGGGTTCCCGTTTCTCACCTGTCGAGGGGCCTGACGTTGTCCTGCTGCCGATGGAGGCGCCTCTTGCCTGCAGCTCAGCTGCACAGGTGGCATTGTGCCGTTTGCCATGGACCTGTTGCACGAGCCCAGACCAAGTAATTGGCATGTTCCCAGGCTCTGGGGTCGGGCCATGTCTCTGGGAGGAGTAATCGGTGGCGCTGTGGCATTTGCTGGACCCTGCTGAACACGGCTTTACATTTCATATTCAACCTAGGTATTGTGGCTCGGGTTTAACCCTTGCAAAATTTCAGGTTGAGATCCCTCCTTAGCTTTATTTTGAGCCAGGAAAAATCCTGTTATTACTTTTTGCCTCCTGCTCTTCCCTTGTAATAGGAGAGCAATTTTCACTGGACTCCACACTCCAGGGTCAGTGGGATGGTTCAGGATTTTTCTGTGATCCTTGCCAAGAGAAGCAGCTTCAGAGGAAGAACAACTGAATCTCCCCTGCCCTGCAAAAAAAAACAAAAGACATTTGCCACACAATCAAACCTAATCCTGCTGGATGGTGTTGTCTTCTTTTCCCGTGCGCAGTGAAAAATAGGCCATACGGGCCACTACTAGGTTTTAAAGCAACGCAAGTCCTGTTTATCGGCTGCATGCACTCTTTCTGTTATTAATTTGATGAAGAGAAATCATTAAATTTTCCTAAAATCTGACCGGTTTAATTATGGATATGCACAAGCAGAGATGAGCTACCACCTGCCAAAACAATAAATCCCCTGGATTAATTGATTACCGAAGGGGAAATAAAACCGAGTGATTAGTCAATGGCTGATTAACAGTTCTCTCATTGCGCAATGTCCCTGTTACATGATCCAGGGCACAGTGTGCATACAGTTTTGTCTAGCAGCAAATTACAGCGGAAATCAGAAAGCCTGTGATTGCGAGTATGTCACAGTCTGGTCCGCCTTGTCATGTAAGAATTTTCATATACAGTGTTTGTATATTTATCTTTATGCATGTCATAATGCCCTGTAATTCTATTTTAAATAGTGCTTTGCCTTTGTTTATAGTCTAACCCCTCTGCTTGCAAGCTTTTTTTTTTTTTTTTTTTTTGCATTCTGTGGCGTATAAGGC
The DNA here is from genome assembly GCA_029718625.1 of Synaphobranchus kaupii. Lineage (NCBI taxonomy): Eukaryota > Metazoa > Chordata > Actinopteri > Anguilliformes > Synaphobranchidae > Synaphobranchus > Synaphobranchus kaupii. The sequence goes on along the minus strand of CM056381.1, from coordinate 34,245,990 downwards.
TATTCTTCACGCGGAAAGCCATTTGAGAAACTTTGGATAAAATGCTTCCTTAATGGTAATTGATATTTGATGTCATAGAATTAATCAGCTATGCATGCCTCTGAGAGCGTTGCTTTTGTATAAGTCAGAAGGTAATGAAAGTGAAAGGCTGCACATTATTATTATTATTTGATTGCTTGGGAAGCAGACCTGTAGCCTCTCCAATTGACCAGCTGTTGCCCTGGGTGTGTAATTCATTGTGTGTCTGCTGTGCTGGGATCCAGGCCTGGAGGTTTGCAGATTGCATGTGTCATGGTGCTCTCTGCCCCTCTTCTTGAAAGCATGGTTCTAGTGTGTGTGAAGCTCGGGGACATAACATTATGGCGACAGGAATAACACCACCCTATAGGGTCATTGTACCAGGCCAAGTGGGAATAGGCTGTCAGAGATGCCCTCGGCAGAACTCTGCTGTCGCTGTACAGCTGTAAATGAGATCCCAACCCAAAGTGGAACTCTCCTGTTCTATAATTGTACAGATGTACATGGGATCCAGTTTGAGTCCGATCCCTCCCCTCTCTGTTAATTTTAGGTTTATGCGTCTGGCCAATGAGTGGGTCACAGGCCTTTGGGTTCAAATTGGGGTTGCCCTTTTGTGTTAAGTCTGCTCATCATTTTGCAGAGTTCAGCATTTTAGAAGTTGGGGGACGGCTTTTGCATGCATCGATCAAAGTCAAAGCAGAACTGCGTGGACTCAGAACCCCATAAAGAAAAGAGGGTTATGCACCTGGTGCTGTTTACCTCTGTGACCTGCCACGTCGTAAGGCAAGGGCATCTGCTCTCGGTCGTCTGTGGTTAAGAACTTGAGTCTAGTGTCAACTTCTGAAATGTGATGCTACTTTGCAGAGTTCTCATCCCCCTGACCTCCGGAGTGTTGTTGAGGACCCTGGCTTGTCTGTTTGGAAGGAGCAGTTCTGAAGTGGCTAAAAAACAAATGCGTTTTTGAACTTGGTGGGAACGAATAACCGTTAAATCAAAATTGAACTTTGGTAGAATTTGTCACTCTCCATTCACTTCTATAGTGCAGCTGAAACGGTCTCAAAATGACACTTCTAGCACGTATATGAATGCGAACGAAGCGGATTCTGTCAATACAAACAATACAGTCATCGTACCAATTTTTTTGAGTAAATTAAATGGCCCTTTCCTTGCTTTTTTCATATTTCATTTGGAACGTAGATCCGGTAGGTATGTTCCTGTGCCAGAAACGGCGTTATGCGCCGATGCGTCAGAAACCACTCATTGGTTACTCACCACTCAAATTTCCACGGAACCAAGCATTCCTGGTAGTAAACAAACCGACCTGCCGACATTTTGTTAGTCTCTTCTGGTAGCTTGCTAACAACATAGAAAATAGTACTTTTATAAATAATTTTAATTTCACGAAAAGAAAATTGGTAAGAGGACTGGCTTGTTTGTATTGACAGAATCCGCTTCGTTCACGTTCATATACGTGTTAGAAGTGTCATTTTGAGTGAATAGAGAGCAACAAATACCCTATTCTGGATTATCATCCCAGGGGAGCACAGAGCAACTAATGAACATATTTTGCCACTCATATCATGGACTCATATCATGGCCAGTTAACTACACAACCCAAAGTTCTACCAAAGTTCTATTTTGCTTTAGCAGACCAGCATTTTTGATTTTCCCAGTATTTGAAGGCAATTTGTTAATAACGTTGCAGATAACATACAGAAATTCACTGCAATCTAATTTCTCAGTTCTTGGTTTGACATGCCGTGCATGTACTATCCATATGACCTGGAATATAACATTTTATTTATTTTCGTAATAATTTAATGAGGTCTTGTAATTAATTTCATGCCCCAGTTGCATAATGTATGTTCAAAGATCACACTAAAACTAGCCTGTGGGATTTTCTTTCAGGGAAACTCAAGGTACAGCAGTGCTGGGAACTTCAAAGTTTCCTAGCTTTGGGGGCTTACCTGCTAGGCTAGATGTTGACTTTGCTGCAAGTGATAATTACAATGCCAGTCACCCCCTCCCACAGTCCTGACCTCCTGATGAGTGAATCCTGGACTTGGATGGGGTCTGCGTTGTCCTGAGGTCAGCGACTGAACAATCACCAAGCCCAGAGAAGGCTGAATTTTTAACCCTGAACCTAAATGCTGTGCTGCGACAGAACAAAGATTTATCACTGAATTTTAACACTGTGCTGTGGCAGAACAGAGACTCAATCTTAGACTGCAACACTGGGCTGCTGTGAGACAAGAGGTCTTTTAACCCCTGAATTACCATACTTCCGTGTGACGGCAGGCTTGTAACCCTGAACAGGAAATGCTGCGCTGAGACGGAACGGGTTTTGGCCACTACTCTAAACACTGGTGTGATGGGCTGGGTTTTTATATTCCGGCCCATATGTGCCCAGAGAGGCATACATTCCCATCCCCTGTCCAGCCCTGAATAGTTCCTGTCCTCAGGTGACCATTTCCTCTTGGACATCTCATGCATCATTGCCAGCATTAGCATTAGTGTTAGCGTAGCAGAGAGCGGGGATAAACCTTGAGGAGTTGTGTGTGTTAGCCCAGAGGGCCATCAGAAAGTGATAAATGACTCCCCATCTCCTCTCTCTCATGAGCAGGGACTCCTTCTCCTCGATTATTCTTTCCATGTGATTTGCTGCAAGTGAATTTTAGAGACAGGATGATTCAAGGAGCGAAATTTGTTTCAGCTTTATGACATTTTTGAGATTAATATAACCAGTAGTGTTACTTTTTTTGGTCTGTTACATATCTCGATTTGAATCACTTTAATAAATGATTCATAAGGTACGGTTTTACTCCATGTTAGGCTGACCTAAATCTGTTATTGAAAAGTACATGCTTTGTTACTGCGATGCATTCGGCACAGTGTGTAAAATCCTAGCTGTCAAAATATATGGTCCTAAAATTATGCAAATCTGCCACAGACATACCTTTGATCCCACTGGTGCCTTCATGTGACATGATTAGATAGAAATGTACCTTTACGAGACAGTTACAGATGTATGTTTTCTGTGTGTGGGAAGCAAGTTGATTTGCTTGTATCCATGGTTTTACTGTTTTATGTCCTAATTAATTCCAAAGTGGTTTTGGATTTCACTGTTGCAAACCAAACTTCCCATTATAGACAGAATGCAAGGGAACGGGAGGATGAAAAGCAGATTTGTGACAATCACGAAAAAGGTAAAGAAGTTTTTAAATGCAACATTTAAATGGAACCACATAACATTTTAGATACTGTGTCTCCTGTGTTTTCCTACAAGCGAAGAGAATGGCATGGCAAGCCTCTCGCCCGCGCCCATGTGGGAGCCCCCGTGTGGGAGCCCCCGTCCGCGTGGGAGTACTGCTCTCGCCTCCGTCCGTGTGGGAGTGTTGTTCTCAACCAGCGTTGTCCTTGTGAGGCGGAGGAAAGCTTCTGGCTTTGTCATGCTAATGTGGACTTCTTTTTGTGGGCTTCTTTTTGTGGACTCTGTGTGAATGGGGGGAAAAAGTTTAAATCGAGACAGGACCGCCCCCTAGCCCCACCCCCGGCCCAGATGGATGATGACAGGCTCCAGAGCTTGAGCTGGAATTGAGACTTTTGAATTAATGCCCTTCTGGGTCACACTTGAGATAATGAAGGTAGCGTGACCCCGTCTGTCACCATTACTCCTCTCACAGGAAGTAAATCGGGGCACAGAATCCCTGACCCTGGTCTGGCTTGGGTACACGGAGAAGAGCTGTAGAATGTTCTCATGCGTGAGGGTTCCTAACACCTCGACTCTGACCCCATCCTTAATGAACAGAGCTTTGCTGTAACTGTCCCAGATAAGTTGAGGCTTAGCTCCAGGAAGCAACGTTTTGTGTTTTATTTGGTCTCCACCGCCTCACCCTTCCCCCAATAGTATCATGATGAATTTCATGGCGTGGTTGTCCCCGTTAAACAGTGCAAATTACACCTACAATTGGCACCAGACAGGGATCAGGTTAGAAACACATCAGCCTCAGTCTCTCTGAGATGGGATCTCATCCTCTTTTGTAGACATTCTTATGCTTAAAAGGTAAAGATATATATTGGCTTGGGTTTTGCAATACTTTAAAGCGGTTGTTGAACTCTGACTATTGACATTTATACAAAAAATATGGCTATGTTAATGGAAAACTGATTGTTGCGTTATATGTGACAGCCATGAGCCATTATAAAGGTCTTATCTGCTGTTTGTGGGAATGAGGAATGCACCACAGGGACTCAGCTGTGTATTTTCAAAAACCTGGCCAGTCGGGATTTCCCGCATTCCTTGACACATGATAGTGGAAGTAGATCACTTTCAACATGAACAGTGTGCTCCTGAAAGGACCGGGTTCAGACGATGGTATCGCTAAACCACCTGAACTGGATGCATATAAGCAGCAGCTGATGTGCACGTACAGGAAGACCCAGGACTTAGGATCTCCGTGCAGTCTAAACAGGCAAAATAATGTTGTCAATGTTGAATTAATGTGGGTATTTGCATGGAAATTGAATGGGATATGTCAACTCTATAGTTGGAATGATGTGTAGCCACATCAAATTATTCAGTCAGGCATTTGATGCCGCTTGAGTGATTCCCAAAATGGACATGACCGCACTCTGGGGGGAAACGAGTGACCGGGGGCCAGCAGGTTGGGCAAAACCTCTCTGCATTTGAATGGATCTCTATGGGAATTGATTAAATAAAGCTATAAATTATGCAGGAACAGTATGGAACACATGGTTGGCTAAAGGCTGTAAATCATCAAGGGTCTGAGGTATCAGATATGCAGTAGATCTGGATGGATCACTTTAAGGCTTGTTTCTCCTGACTCATTTTCCAAATGAAAATAAGTCAGGAGAAGAAACCCTGAAAGTGATTCCTCCACATCTACTGCATATCTGGCAGCAGAGCAATGGTTTGAGGCTTGATGACTTACAGCCATTTTGCCAACCATGTGTTCCATACTGTTCCAGCGGAATTTACAGCTTAATCTAGCTCCCCCCAATTCCAATAGAGATCCATTCAAATGCAGAGAGGTTATAATATTGCTTGTAAGAGTACCTGACAATAAGATATCAAGAGTCTTTTGATGTTGTTGGATCAAAGACATCAAGAATTAATGGAATGCAAAGGATATGCAACCAAATATTAAATATGATGACTTTATTTAAGTTCATGTTCATTTGTTCAATTACTGTTGGTCCCCTAAAATGGGGGTCCAAAAATGGGGCCTATGTATAAAGAGGGCTACAATTGCTACACGGTTCACCCAATATGGATCTAAACTCCCTCAAATTAAAGCTGAAAGTCTGCACTTTAACCTCATAGTCACTGTTCCATTTCAAATCCAATGTGCTGGAGTTCAGAGCCAAAACAAAAAATGTGTGACTGTCCAAATACACTGCCTGGCCAAAAAAAAAGTCGCACACTCTTATATTTCGTTGGACCATCTTTAGCTTTGATTACGGCGCGCATTCGTCTTAGCATTGTTTCAACCTAATGCAACATCACAACATTTATTTCCGTCTAGAGTTGCATACATTTTTGGAAGAAATCTTGTATTGACGACGGGAGAGTCGAATCACTCCGTGAAGTCTTCTCTAGCACATCCCAAAGACTTTCAATGGGGTTAAGGTCAGGACTCTGGTGGCCAATTCATGTGTGAAAATGATTCCTCATGCACACTGAACCACTCTTTCACAATTTGAGCCCGGGTCATCCTGGAATATGCTCATTCATGGGATAACCTGGTCATTCAGTACATTCAGGTACTCAGCTGACTTCATTTTATTGCTGCATAACGTTGCTGAGCCTAGACCTGACCAATTGAAGCAACCCCAGATCATAACACTGCCTCCAGAGGCTTGTACAGTGGGCACTATGCATGACGGGTGTAACGGCGACTTTTTTTTTGGACGGGCAGTGTACTGCCTGGCCTGGACTGCACTGTACGTGTACAACATGTAGTATGTAAAGCCCCCCCCCCCACCTCAATAGCAATATTTCAAAACTAATAGTAATAAACTTGTAAGCTCAAAACAGTGCATTTCCTTAATCATTGCCAGTCCACTATGAAAAATTGAGAATGCAGCCGCTATGTTCCACCTTCGTACTAAAGGAGCAGAGAGAGTCTATTTCTGTGTGACTGTCTTCGCAATGAAGTTGACGTAGCACTTGCCATTGTCAATGTGTGAATAACGGGTGGAATCTAGAGAGCACTTCCCAGGCCGTCTGATTTACCGGCCGGAGCGCATTTAATCTCCTTGCCTGCGGAAGGTGACCGCGCTCCCATGGGATGTTCTGATGAGCGTCACAGAAACGCGTGGGGCGAGGGCGCATCGATCACGCCGCACGGCCACAGCCCGGCCCCGCGGGAGAGATAGATCAAGTGACTGCTGTGGCATCTGCAGAAAGGACTGTGGTCAGCACCTCCTCGCACGTTCGAAAGTCGAAAGTTCACGCACAATCTCCGGGAGTAGAGCCGGCCAGGGACGTCCTCTGTGGGGGGGGTCCCCGGAAGGACGTCCCACGTCCTTTATGTCGGGCGTGTCCCTCGGAACGAGCTGCTGGCCTGGCAGGGTCAAATACACACCCTCACTGCGTGGATGGCAGGCTCCCACCAGGTTCCCTGGTGAAAAAGAAGGGTTGCTGTTGGGACACAGGTCAGACCAGTCCATGTAGGCTCGGTTAGCGGAAGAATGGAAACCTCCCAAGTGTAAAGGTCGACAGTGGTGTCTCCTTGCCTGCCATTCAACTTTTTAACGCATCACTACTCAACTATTTTAGAAATTCCAGGCATGCTTTTGGCTAAAAAGTTCTTATTGTGTTTGGAACAGATTTTAAAGCAAATGTGGTGGACTGGGTTGCATATCTGCAACATTCCAAGTTTAGACATCCTTTTCAACAGAGCCCTGGGGTGTCCTACAAATGGGACAAAGGGGATGTGTTTTTTAACCTTGCATTAATCTGCCACATTGTTTTAATGTCACGCGTCTGGATCCACTGCAGCAACCCTCCTCCCACACAGTGTTATACTACACTGACTGGCACAACATGGGGCACACTCTGTAGGGCGGCCGACTCTTGAGTCATATGCGATTTCCCCACCCGTGCAGGCAGTGCTTTGATCTCCTGCTGTGGCACCTTTCTCAGCTCTTGCCCCTTCATTTTCTGTTACTTTCTCTATTTTCTACCTGTCTGAATTGAGAAAAAAATATGAAAGCAGTATGGACTGTCCCGCTCTCCATTTTAGAAAATCAAAAAATTGCCATCATTGCAAAAAAGAAAAAAACGTCAGATGCAGGTGGGGGAAATAGTCACACTATAAGCTCTGGGAACTGGCAATCTGTCTGACTGCATTGTTCCAACCACAAAGCAAATGAGAATCCCTCAAGAATGGGACCACAATGTCACCCAGCTAGGCTCTCACTCTGATAACTGCTGAGTTGGGGGGGGGGGGGCAAACCCCGTTTTTGCCTGTTTATGTAGCTTCCCAGTGTCACTAGGAAACTAGCTGTATAACATTGCTGTAGAAAGCTACACTCGAGAAACTCCAGTATCAGTGCCTTCCATCAAATACATTCATAACCGTAAAGTTGACATCCTCACTGTGTCACTCAAGAGTCCATGGCATCTTTTTAACCCTCTTTTCAAAGTTTCACAAGATATGTAGAATGCTGGACTTGGGCTGGGACTAAAAGCTCTAAAATGAGCAAGATCCATTAAACCTCAGATCAGCCGCCCTGGTTTTATACTTCCTATTTCGCACTGGATGCGTTCTAACAGATCCTCCCAGAATGTCCGCTCGCATCATCTTGCATTGCCTCTTAAACTGAAACTAAGTGTGTGGGAGTCTGGAATAAAGTCACTTGGTAGATTAGCGCTAGCAGCTTCAGCACAGCAATGGGAGGCAACAGACTATCGATCTGCTTCCATGCTGACTAATGGACAATTATTGTTAGCTCAGGCAGCAGCTGTACTGGATGGGCTGGCAGTAATGTAATGCGTAAGAGATGAGTGTGTTACCTGGTGCTGCAAAAGTTGTGTGTGTGTGTGTCTATGTGTGTGGATCAGTTAGGACAAGGGTTTCCAAACTGGTTCCTATGCAGTCCTCAGTCCTTTTGCTTATTCTTCCATGTTTCATCTATTACCATATTTTGTTGGTAATATTTTGATCATTGTAATGTATTACATAATTTATCCAGGGTACAAAATTGATACCAGCTACTAGCCAAATTTTGTTAAAAGTTTGATTGTGGCTGGTAAGATTTTCTACTCTGGCAGCCACTTTGGCAAGTAAACAACCAGGATGTACTATATTGTAAAAGGTAATGTGGCTGGTGTTGACAATGGCTGGTGATTTAGAACCCACAAGCCACTTTGGCCACTGGGAGAAAAAGTCAATTTCGTACCCTGAATACATCTCATATAAATAGTATTTGATGTCTGTATATGGTGTCATGGTTATAGACAGGGTTTAATTTGCTATATAGCTTTGTGTGGTGTGTGTTATGTAGCTGTTATATGGCATGCAGTAGTGGGATAGATAACATTTCACAAAAGTGGGAGTCGAGAAGGTGGTTATTGTATGGGGTCTGGAGATGCAAAGGTTTGGGAAAATTAATTGGGATTATTATTATTGCCATGTAATTCTCACCAGGTAGTATATTATCTTGCTGTTCTATTTTACTTAGGATTTTTTGGATTTTCACCTAATTAATTTTAATCAATTTTGGAGCTTAACACTAGGAAGTTCCTGCTAAAATCCATAAGGGGACACTGCAGTTAGAAAATGCTGTTTAGTTGCTGAACCTGAACCAAACTGCTCTTAATGCAAAGTGCAGAAAAATTATTGCTTCTGTTTTTGAGCCATGTATCCAGATATCTATGATAGTCATGTGCCATGTCAAGGGAGCTTCAGTTTTTACCGTTGGTAGGTCTTCAGAATACAGCAGCATTGATTTTCTTTAACCAAAAGTAGGTATTTGGTTTGGTTTTCATGAGCGTTATAAAGAGCCTTTTCAAATGATCATTCCCTTAAGCTTGCTTACTCAAGCCTCCATCCAACAGAAGCACAGGGTACTGGAGTTGAGGGTGATTCCACGTGATTTTCGCTCTGCTTTCCACTGCTTTTTGTCTCATTAGACATGTAAACATTTTCAAAGGATGAGTTGGTCTTGAGGTGTTATAAGATGATGGTTTCTAAAATAACTTTGAGGTGTGGAAGCCTTCTCTGTCACTGGCACACATCGAGACTACTTTTTTAAAAATATAACTAGGTGCAATCTGGTAATAGTGCTGCAGCTTTATCGTATGTGCTGTATTAAATGCACAAAATGTATAAAATACATGTATAAAAAATGTAAAAAAAGTTTTAAAAACGCTCTTGACTGCACTATTTAATCTGGTTGTGTTTTGGTGTAATGTTGAGTGGCTTACATTTCTGCGGAAAGACGACACACTTTTTGGTCCAAAAAGCAGTTCTTTCCCTATGAATGGTAGCCACTGAGGTAACTCCTCTTGGGAAACCTTGGCTTATCCTCTTAGGCTGTTCCTGGTCATTCTTCAAGGGAAGCTGCTGGTCTCTTTAATACGGCCACTCCTGGTATGTACTCTAGGGCTACTAGCTTCTGAGTCAGAGGTGCTTACTGCAGAAGTGGGTACTTGAGACAAAAAGAGTAGCTTGTTGCTAGGATACTCTGTTATTAAAATGTTAGAATGTCTTTCATTTCCTCCACAAAGTTCTCTGCACTTTTTCCAGTTGTTTATTTCACTTCAAAGGAAGAATCATCTCATTTCAAATGCAGCCTTAGAATGAATATCTTTTCATTTTATAAGTAAAGCAATGATGTAAAATGATGCTTCTGGCATGAATTATGTCTGTAGTAACTGTATGAAGGTTGTGTGAACCCTGTGAATGATCAGAAAGCAAGCCATAAATTTGTGCTCATATTCAGATGATGTACGTACATCAGCAAGCCACATCTTAAAATTGGGTGAGGGCAACTCTCCATATAAATCATCAGGAGACATGGTCAAAATTCATAATGTGGTAACCATTGCTCTCTGTTGCTACCTTTACATGGTACGGAAAGATGAGAGGGGAGAGTATGGCGTCAGATGCCAGAACTCACAGGCATAGCTACAAGGCTCGCGAGCAAAAAAGAAAACTTTGCGCGCAAATGCCAAGCTCGCGAGCAAAAAAAAAAAGAACCACGAGCGTAAAACAAAAGGTCGCGAGGAGAAAAAATAACTGCGAGCGTGAATCAAAAGGTCGCAGGAGAAGAAAAAAAAGGACGTGCAAGTGGGCTTTTTCTCACACGCAGGACTTTGGGCGCTCGCGGTGTTTTTTTCTCTGCGCGCCTGTTGCTTTTAGTTTTATCATTACTTTTGGCGCTCCTCCTCACGTGCAAGATGTTTCTGCCTGCCTGGGTTTTGACAATCTGGGCGGGCTCAGAGGATTTTGTGTCTATGAATCCTATTGGCTACTGTCCTTGTCCGGAACTTTGTTGTGATTGGTTGTACAACAGCGTGATACGAATAGCCCCACAAGTATGAGTAGCTGCAGAGTGGAGCAGGGGGCGTGTCGAAAGGAAAGGGGGCGTGCCAAAAGGACGTTTCTATTGGTCAATAATTACGTAAGTTACAGCAAAGGGGGGCGGTGTCGAAAGCAAGTTTCTATTGGTTGATAATTCCGTAAATTACACACATGCACATTCTCCAAAATTCCGTCACACACGTAAAGCAGGTCTGTTTCTCTGTATTTTCCACGGCGAATGTCTCAGAACTGCAGTAATAGCAGAGAACCGCTACATTTATACCAAAACAAATGCTATTTGCATACAAACCTTCAGTTACCAATAGCTTGTGTTCGTTGTAAGATTAATGTTTTGTGATGTGAGTGTTATGACATGTTCGATGATAAAATGTAATTGTACAGCGTATTTTTTTTCAATATTGCTTTTGATTCTATAACCCATTTATATCAAGACATAGCTAAGGTCCCATAGACCATGACCAATAATATAATCGGACTTTTTAATAGTCTCATTCATATTACCAGTATAGTACATTACTCCAGCAGCCTATAAAAGTTAGCAGAATGCAAACATTTTGGTAAGTTCAGCATTATATTGCAAACATGGATGCTTTCTTACTGAAGCTTTCTTACAAGGTATAGCCATGACTCTACGTCCATGATGTTTATGGATTTGACTTTCATGTTATGTTTATGTTATGTTATGATTTTCTTGGTTTGATGACAGTGATGAAATGAAATTGATGTTTGAAACCTAGTATTAATCAAATAATAGAATGCTCAAAATAAAGTGTGCATTGAAGGCTGCACTATCGTTCACACCTGTGTAGTTGTATGAATTACAACAAAAAAAAAAAGTATACATGGGAAGGGCCATCTATTCATGGCAGGATGTAAAAATAAACAATTCATTTATCAATATGAAAATCCAGGTCCTCATGACTTAATCCTTTTAAATATGTACTTCATTAATTTCAACAGATTAAATAACCTTTGTTTCATTCTTGATCTATCTAGAATCCTGATCATATTCATTTGTATTTACATACCTAAGCACCCTAGTGTAGTTACAGCAAGTGTTACATGTGTTGTGTGAGTCCATTGGCCATAATGACACTGTTGAGGAACCAACAGGTTACTTGTTCCAGGGCCCAAGGCTGTCTCGTGGATAGAGGTGTACCTTACAGATCTTTTTGGCATCATTCTTCTTCGTTTGGGTGGGATCTTTGTTTTTTTTTTTTTTTGTTTTTTTTTTGTCCCACATCCCCAGGCTCGGGGCCGAGGGGCTATCCTTTTACCACCCCGAGCCTAGGGGGGGGGTTCACCCGGACTATATTTCAGGGCACACCTCCAGTAGCCACGTCACCGTGTCATCATCCAGAACCGACAGACCATGCATCCCATTGGGTGCCCGATAAATCGGGCAGTCCAGGATGACATGGTCTGCGGTTTGTTCCTCCGCGCCACACTCGCAGGCTGCGCAAGAAGCCAAGCCCCATCTGTGCATCGATGAGCGGAAGCGCCCAACGCCGGTCCGGAGGCGGTTAAGCCTCACCCATGCCAGTCTAGGCAGGTCCACCCCAATAGGGGGAAAACCGACGTCTGGGATGAAGTCACGGAGTCTAGAGGTGTTCTCCTCCCACTCCGTGCTCCAGATGTAATCCGC